>JAAWXA010000003.1:6479026-6534123 GCA_038090715.1 Florisuga fusca
ACCCCCAGCTCTGTGCCCGGCAGCTGCCCACCCCTTCCCACCCCCTCGCCCCGGGTTCTGTGCTTGTGGATGGACCAGCAGGACCAGCCCTGGTGGGTCTGGCCTGGCCCAGCCGGCCTCTGCCTCTTCCCACCCAAGGGGAAGGTGGAGAGCAAGGCGGCGGGGGCAGCCACCCAAGAGCAAGGCCTCACAGTGGCGGTGGCGGTCACGGGGGAGGCAAAGGCCAAGCCAAACACGCGAGGATAGGGGGAGGGGGGGACAGAGGGAGAAGGGGGGCTGCAAGGGGGAGAAGGGGTGATTTGACTCCCAGAGGGGCAAGGAGAGAAGGAGGTGCCCACTCAATGGGAGAAGCCGGGCAGAGGCTGCCCCGTCTCCACCTGGGGACAGAGGTGTGGGTCGGGGCGGCCCTGCGGAGAGCTGCCACGGTGGGACTGCCTGCGCGTGGAGGGGTATGGAGAGGTCTCCCCGTGGCACGCAGCAGAGGGAAGTGGAAGGGAGGCAGACCAAGAGTGCCTCTCACAGTACAAGGCCAAAGCGGCAGGAAGGACGGGGTGCAGGAGTGCTTGCGTGTGTAGGGGGGAGGCAACAAACGCTCCCCTCTGCCCCGTCTTCGGGGAAAGACCCAAAAACCTCGCTCTCGCTCAGGGTGGGCATGGAGCAACTGAGGTGGGGCAGGTTCCACCAGCCCTACAAGAGACCCCCATCACCCAGTGGATGGTGGCACTCAGCGTCTGTCCCACAACAAGCCACCCTGAAAATGCTCCCTCCTACTCCGATGGTGGGACAACAGCAGGTTGGGTCCAGCAAGATGTGGCTCTGTGAGGATCTTCCTGTGTGCAGCTTGTGCTGAAGGAGATGGTGGCGGTGGAAGGGATGTTCTCCAGGCTCCCGGAAGCCATGTGTCCTTCCAGACGCAGCTGAGCTTTCTGGTCAGCAACAAGCATGGAAAATGTGCCTTCAGGGACCCCAGGTCCAGCTCCTGCCCATGTGGCAGCTGCTCGCTCTGTAGCACTGAGTTCAGCCCTACAGAGAGGGGCCACAGCTTAACATGAAGTCTGCCCATTTTTTTTTTCTTCAGGTACTACTGACTTCCCACCTCCCCTCAGAGAGCCTCTTCCCCTGCACTCAGCCCTTTCTCTCTCATCCCTTTTTTCCCTTTACTATCCTGTATTTTCTGTTGTGGTTCATCTCGTTCCCTGGTCCTTCCAGCCTGTCCCTCTTCTCCACCCTCCCCATCCTCCTCCATCTGTCTCCTCCATTGCTTGTTCCCACCACACCCTCCTCACCCCTGCTGTGTCTACCCCTTCTCTCCCTTCCTCAGCTCCTTTTCCCCCTTCTCTCCTGCATATCTCCCTTCTTCCCCCAAGCCTGCCTGGCAGAGCCTCCTCCAGGAAGGCAGGCTGATTAGCATTGCAAACACACAGAGGCCTCCTCAGCCCGACATAAATCTTCATTTGTCAGTCATGAATATTTCACACCTGCCTCGGGAGGGATTTATTCAGCATGGAAGAATGGGGAGGGGGAGAGGGGAATGTGGCACTGCAGCATAAGCTGGAGCAGCATCAACAAGGATGGGGTAGAGTTGTGCCCCATGGGAACAGTACTCCTAGGGTCTCACCTTCGCTCTTCTGGGTGCAGGAACCCAGGCCAGGCTCCCCCTCCCTGAGACTGCTCTTGGGGGAAGAGGGCAGATCAGAACCCAACCTCATTCCCTCACCATCTGTACTTGCCAGTGAGGTGAACTAAATCTCTGCTTTCCCTGTCAAGAGTCACCAACTCAAAAATAAAGTGTGAAAGAGGCTGGTCCTGATTCCACCCAATGGGTCCACTTTGCCCTGGGAGATGGCAAGGGTGAGAGGGATTCTTGCCAAACCCAATCCACAGAGGGCTCAGAATCTTCAGACAGTCTCTCCATGCTTTTCCATCACAGAAGCCTTAAAGGTTTCATCATGCCCTGCCCTCTGCCAGGGCCACCCACAGGAGAGGAGGGGTAAGCCAGGCCTAATTCACAGCTCCCTGCAATCAATGAGAGGAAAATGGTGGGAGGTCTTCTAATGATTGCAACCAGCTCCACATGAAAATTTCCCTGCATCAGAGGTTTCCCTGCAGCTGAAGCACTCCTTGTTCCTCCAAGAATAGCCTTGCTTGTAGATCTGGGGAAAGAGCAATCAGGGCATGGGGATGGTAATGACCATTTCTCTTATGAGATTTATCTTGATGGACCTCACTCCTGTTTGTTTCTAAATAAGTAGAAGAAATTTTGATCACTAGAAAGAGCAGGTCTTTGGTATGTAACACATGCCCCTTCACGCACATTACCTTGAAAAGCAGCTGAGAGACCCCATTTGGGGCGAGGGGAAGGGGACACTGCAAAGAAGAAGAAAATTGTTTTGTGGGACTGATTGGGTTGGATTCTCTTTGGGGTGTGTTCCCTCCCCATCTAGTAGGCGTCTCTCATAAAATCACATCAGGGATAAAGGAAAGGAGTAGGGAAAACAGGGACAGGGACAGGAGAGACTTTGGGGGAGGAGGTTAAATTCCAACAAACTGGCACATACACAACAGGTGTTTGCTCAGAAAAATACAGTAAAATCATCATGCAAATAGAACGTTAAATCTGCTTTCCTCTGACAGGGCTGGCATCACTTTGCAAGCCCTTGTCCCTGGAGAAGGAAGCAGGACAAGGAAGAAGGGAGGAGGAAGGAAGGTGGGACACTTTGTTCCCCTTCCTTGCCCTCTTCCTCCCACAGAACAGTCCATCTTGTGCAAACTTCACCCACTGGTTTGGAGTGGGAGGCTACAGTTGGAAGAGAGAGAAATGGCTTGTCCCTCCTACCCAGCCTTACCTCCACCACAGGCAAAAGAAGGGCCTGATGATAGCAGTGTCCCTAGCCTTTCTTTTCTGCCTCACTGAGGTGATAGGAATAGGAAGCAGAAACCATTACAGGTTAATGCTTCCCTCGGAAGTATAGACTAAGCAGAACTGATTACAAGACCATACAGCAGAGAAGCACAGGGAGGGAAGAGGTGGGGAGAGGAACAGGGCTCCATTGCCCTGTGCCTGTCATCTCCCTATTCCTGTCCATTTCTGTGCCCCAGACATTAGTCTTTCCTGCTTGGATGGCTGCCATGCTGGAAGACCACTGGTTCTGCTCCATGTGGTAGCTGGAGAGGTCTCTGCTGTGCCTAAGCACCTCTCACAAAATTTACCTGTCTTGATTTGCTGCATTGTCCCAGCATGGAGGACACCTGGTAGCAGTGATGGGACTTTCCTTTATCCTCCTGCACATAGGCACACACATGTACACACACACATGGGCACACACATGCTTCCTTCTGGGCATGAATATCACTGGACTCCAGGCAAAATGACTGTGGGGAAGCAGGGATCAGGGCCTGGCTTGGGATTGTTACCATCAGCATCCCTATAAGGAGGGAACCTTGAGGATCTTCACAGGTTTAGACCTTGGACATCTTTCCTCTGGTTTTGTTGTTGGCTTTTTTTTTTTTTTTTTTTTTTTTTTTTTTTTTGTACCAGGCTCTGTCAACTGCTGCTCCTCACTTGCAGAAGATGAAGTCATGTCACTGGTGGCATGGAAACCAGCTCTCACAGCTGGCAGTGCTACTACCTGGCAGATAACTAGCAGATTCTCTGCAGGCAGCATGTAAATCCTTCCCAGAGAAGCTCCTACACCCTCATCTTTCTCCCAGACCTCCCAAAAAAACACTAGATGTTCTGAAAAGAACCTCAGCAAGGAAATGGCCACTAAAGAAAGGCCAACACAACACAACAAAGGCCTCATCCTGATGGAGGTTAATGATTGTCAAGAATTGGGATGTTCAGCTCATGGAGAGGAGGCCCTCTGTGCTGCATAAAGATGCACTCAGCAGACCCCTGCCTGACAAGAAAACACTGGGGGGAAGGATGCCAAGATTGTGCTTTGCTGGGATGCTCAGGAATGAGAGGAAGTGAAGATGACAGCAGGCTCATTCCAAACTCTGTGTCAGGTCTTATATCCAAGGCACAGAGGCTGGGACCTAGCAAGTGAAACCAGGTTTTTGTCAAGACATTATAATATCCCTAAGAAAAGTTTGTCACAGCTAACTGTGAGGATGCTGAGGATTTAGGAGGTGATAAGTTCCTCTGATGCTCATGAGGACCTCTAAGTGTTGAAAGGGCCACTACTGTCCAGATGCTGTGTCCATTTGTATACCTGCTCACACAGTGTGTCTGCACACACAACGGGAGCTTCTTCTGGAGCCATCCCTCTTGGGCTATTCCCAGGTCCCAATCTCACATCCTTTTTGTGCCCACTTCTCCTGCCTTCGCCCTTGGCTGTCTCCTGTCCATGACAGAATGTCACGGTGAGGGAGACTTGAACAGAGAGTATCAAAACTGCAGAAGTGCAGCCTGAACAGAGATGTGTATGGTGGGGAGAACCTCTGACCTTTGACACTTGGTGAGACATAAGAACACTTTACACTTCTGAGAGACCAGACCTTCCTGCCTTTTCCTCCATCAATTCTTGAGGACCTGGCTTGCCATTCCAAAGAGCACATTCATACCCCTCCACCAACTGGCAAAAAAAAACCAGTTCTGAGGAGGCCTGGAGAGGGCACGTCCCTCCAGAATTGCTGGTGTTCAGCAACAACATGGCAGGACAAGGTAAGGATGAAAAAGCAGCAAAGACACAGAGCCTGCTGTATGGCAGGTGCTACCTCTCTTGGTCCTTCACACCTCCTCTTCTTCTGAGGAAGATGGAGGTTCAGGATGTATCTGGACAGAAAATACATGCCCAGGGAGCCTTAAAAGAGAAGGATAGGGAAGGGCAAAAAAAAAAAAGAAGAGAGAGAACTTCTTCCAGCAAATCCCACCTATCTTGGAAGGGGATCAGAGAGAAAGAAAAGCCTCCACTGCCACAGGAAATGAGGGAAAATAGTGACAGAAGATTTTTAAAAGTAGGTGTATCAGGTGGGCAGAGAGGCTTTCTAAACCATAGTCCTCCCCTCCCACCCAAAAGGAACAGAAAGAGCAAGAGTTCACAGCTGAGTTTCATGCCCAGTGAGCATCCATCCCTCCCTTTCCCCTGCCACTGCTGCCACCCCCTTCCTGAGCCATTGCCACCCACCCACACTCCAGTGTTGTTACCACAGTGTCAGAGCAGGGCGCTCCTCACAACCATCTGCAGGCAGAACAATGGTCCCCGTAACACAGTAGAGACAATTCAGTGTGTGTGTGTGTCTGTGTGTGTGTCTGTGTGTGTGAGAGTTTTTTGTTGTAAACTTTTAAGAAACCATTTTTGTCAGTTTTGTATTTGTTGGGAGTATTTTGTTGTTGGTTTATTTTTCACAGTCAAATGGCATTTTTTTTTTTATTTTTTTTTCCTGGTTGTTGAGGTTGGGTCTTGTTTTATATTGTTTCCTTGGAAAGAGCAAGGGGGAGTCACAGCTTCTGCTGAGCAGAGACTCCTTTCCAGTAATCCAGGATGTCATGCAGATCCTCATCCTTGGCAAACTGAACTTTCTTCCGCAGGGCATGCCCAGCCGCCATGTAAACCTCCTCCCTGTGGTGCTTCTTGTAAGGCCGGAATCGCTCCCAGATCTTGTGGGTGCTCTCTGATGAGTACTCAGGGCTGGAGGAGTAGCCCGAGAAGTAGTGTCTGGGGGAGAGCTGGGAATACGTGGAGTCTCGCTTGGACCGGGAGAGCGGCTTGAGGAATGACACCCGCTGGCTCAAGGTGTCAGCATTTTCCTCATAGTACAGGGCCGGGAAGGAGTGACGGTGCTCACTGCAATGGTAAGAAGGCTTAACCTCCAAGTGGTGGATGGCGCCCGGGGACACCAAGGGAAGACGATCCAAAGGGCTGTTGAGTGGGCTGCCCTTCTCAATGTATTTGGAGTCAGACTTGCTGAGTGGTGGGTGGTCAGGCACATCCAAGCTGAAGACCTTGGCACTCTTGATGGAACCACTGGAGGAGACACTGCAGGTCTTTCTGGCCACGGCAGCATCAGCACTGAGCTGGCGCTGCAAGGGGTGGTGGGAGCTTTCCTTGTAGGGTGGGGAAAGAAAGCTGGGCCGCTCTAGCCCACCCGAGGAACTGGCTGGGATAGACTGGCACTCAAAGGCCATGTCTGAGTCAACACCAGTTCCACCACCCAGGAAGGAGGCTGTGTCCAGCTTGAGGGCATCAATGCAGTTGTTGATGATCTGGTTGACCTTGTCTACCTCCTTGGCTATAGTAGAGATCTCAGCAGCTGAGCCTTGCCCATTGTCAAGCTCCCTCAGGTCCTCATCCCTCTGGGTTCGTTCCAGCCCATCCCCACCACCAGTCCGCACCTCAATGTAGTTACCTTTAGTGGTGACTTTAGGAGTCTCCAACCCAGCATCCATTGACTTTGATGGGGGCAACTTCTCCCCAATCATGGAAGGGATGGAGGACATCCGTGAGACAGGGATGACTGGTGGCTCACCTAGCTTCTGGGAAGGATGGACCATCATACTGGTATCAATGTCTGATCCATAACGCATTTCCAGAATGGTCTTTTTGACATTGAGGGACTTCTGTTTTTCCTCCTGCATCCTCCGCTTCCGCAGACAGTAGTACACCACCCCCAGGACAATGACCATCCCGAAGAGGCAACCCAGGGTGGTCATGATATAGTGTGTGGTGGTGGAAGTACTGGAAATAGGGTCCTCCCTGCCTTTGCTCCGGGTTGCAAAGGTCAGGCAAGTGTGGTTGTAGCGCCTGTTATTGCGGATGGAGGCCACACAGAAAGTATAATCAGTGTGGGCCTTCAACTTGTTGACAGTGACATATTCCTTCTTGCTCTTCAGTGTGGCTATGTCAGAAACATAGCTGTTGTTGTATTGGACCAGCACATACATCTTACTGTAGGGCATGGGGATGGTTACCATCAGGATAGCTGAGGTGATGGTGACATCATGGAGCTTGATGCTGGGACTGAAGGAGGAGTCAGTGGTGGAGGAGGCTGGAGGCTTGACTGAGAGGAAATCCCCGGGGCTGATGGCTGAGCCTTCATCCAGGTCCCGCTGGGAGTCAGGAGTATAAGGGGTGGGGTTGACCCTAGAGAGTGAGGGGATGGTGCCACCTCTGCACATGGACTGGAAGATGGTGATGGCATTGCGGTTGTGGTGAGGCCGAGGTACCAGGAGCGGGTACCCAGCAAACTCCCGAGGAGTCTCACACTGGAGCCGGTCATAGTTCTTGGTGACGTTGTTGAAGAGTGCCAACCAGTTAAGAAAGCTGTAGAGGCTACAGTCACAGTTGAAAGGGTTACCGGCCAGCTCACACACCATCAGATTGCTCAGGCTTGTGAAAGTGTTTCCCTCCAGGCGGCTGAGGCGGTTAGATGACAGGTCAATGCTAATCAAGCTGGGGCACTCGGAGAAGGCAGTAGGGGTGACCAGCTCAATTAGGTTGTGCTGCACAAAGAGGAATTGGAGACGAGCCATGCCCCGCAACATGCCCTCTGTCAAGTTGGTGAGTTTGTTGTAGCCCAGCTGTAAGACCTGGAGGTTTGACTGGCCCATGAAAGCCCCATCTTCAATATAGGAGATCTCGTTCTTGGTCAGGTTCAAATCAGTCAGGTTTCCGAAGCGGTTGAGGGAGGAGTACAGCACCACTTTGAGCTTATTCTCGTTGAGACGCAAGTCGTGCACCGTGCTGTTGATATGCTGGGGGATGGTCTCATAGGGGGGCTGGTTCTGGCTGCAGATGGCCAGCCACACATAACCTTTGTCCCCCTCAATCAGCCAGCAGTCGCCTCGCACGGTGCCAGGGGAAAACAGGCAGAGTAGGGCAGCTGCCCACAACCCCAGGCACATCGTGGTCTGCAGTGGTGCCCTCATCGGGATGAAAAAGAAAACAACAAAAAAAGCAACTCCAAAATTCAGGACCACGGCAAACAGAAAATAAAGGGCAGAGGGAGGAGAAAAGAGTGGTAACGGGGGGGTTAGCAATGGAAGGGCATGAGCACCCCAGTCTTACTGAGTGCTGTCACCATTATTTCTTTTTGCCCTCTAGGTCAAGGCAGGAGCATGGAGCAGGGGGAACACGTGCAATATGCTTTCAAGACACCCAAAAGCTATCACCATGGGTGATTGGTCTGGAAGGGAACAACTTTGTGCTTCTTTTCTAAACAAAAGTACAGATCGAGGATAACGAAACTTCTTTGATGCTCATGAGCAACTCACCCACCTTTTCCACTTTCCTCCCTACCACCCACCCCAAACCCACCCCAAAACAAACCCAAGTCCTCCTCCCTCTTATCTTCCCCCACCCCTCCACGGTGTGATTTGAAAGAACAAGGCAGGGCTGCCTCCTCTCTTGCTCACGCTCCCTCGGTTCCTCCTTCTTCTCTTCCTTTTCTCCCGGGTTCCCTCTGAGAAGCTTCAGAACTTCAGATCAAACATGCCGAAAACAAAAATACAGAGAGGGAAAGAGCAAGTGTGCACGAGAGAGATCCATCTGTCACTGGAATCTGGAAAAGAAAGCACACAGCAGACAAGAAGAGGCATCAGTTGGCGGGGTCTTTGAGATAGAAGTACGGGCAGCAAGGTGCCATGAGGAAAGGGAGATGGGGAAGAGACACCACTATGGGGGATGCAAGCAAGAGAGGAGTGGTAGTGCCTGCCATGCTGATAAGCCTTTGAGAAGGGAATCCTCACCACAGATAATCTTGAATCAGGGTTATGCAGAAGGGTACCCAGGCTGCCTTGAGTAATATGATCACAGTCAGGGACCTGAGGGGAGGAAGCAGCAAGGGGGTAGGAGGGGAAAGGCAGGGAGGGTGGGAAACATACTGCAGTTATTAGGGGCAGTTCAAAACAACTAGTGGAAAAACAAAGGCAAGCCCCAAGCACAGCCAAAGCCATGGATTTTCACTGCCTGAAAATGATGTAAGCAAAATGCATGAAGCAGGGGAAATGCAGACAAGACTCCCCCACTGAAAAAACACAAAAACACATCTTTGTTTCTTTCTTTCCTTGATGCAATAGGGATAAATAATTCAAGCCACATGTAACCACTTGTCCTTTAGAAATTGTTCCTGCCTCTTAGTGCAGGGACAAGACCTGAGGTGAGCCAGCCCAGTTTGAGCATGCTGGGGGGAGCGGGGTGCTGGCAGTGTGTCAAATATCAGCCTCCAGTCTCTCAGCCAGCAGTGCCAGCAGTCCTGAGCTGGAGGACATCACCCACCCACAAACCCCCCATGAAAGAGATGTGCACAGACTCAATATTCCTGTTTTGCCACCTCTCCTTGAGGGCTATGAACATTGCCCCCTTGTGGGAAAGGACACCTTGCAGGAACCAAGGGAAAAGTGATGTTTGCTTCAATGTATTTCTGAGCTCTAGGCAAGCTCCTGGTCCTGACTGAAAAGGGCAGCCTGGAGCACCCTTCCCCCTGGCTATGGCTTCAACCTTCAACCCTGCTCCCACTGTGCTGAGACAGGAGCCTGGCAGGGGTATCCTCAGGTAGTGCAGAGGAAATAATTTCATATAGCAGAAAAAAAAATGGGGGTGCTGCACTCTTTGTTTTTCCTTTTTTTTCTTTTTTTCATTTTTTAATTTTGATGAGAAATAAGTCAATAAAAAACAGAGAAAAGGATTCTTAGCTAATGAAAAATAAAAATCCCTTCTTGTCCCCTCCCCACTTTTATTTCCTGGAGGAAGCTGCTCACTAAAGATACCACCGAAGCCTTTGCTGCAAAAGCTGAACCAATTTCTAGCACAGAGACACAAAGGGCAGAAATAAAATGAAGGAAGATAAATGAAGGAAGAGTGAACCCTTGAGGAACAAGGCTTACGTCTTTGGAGAAATCTGAGCTGATTTGGGTCTGTGGAATTACCAGGCCAGCTGGATTAAGGGATCAGAGATAGTGTCACAGAGAAACACTTAAATATTCAATAATCCAAAATGTAAAGCCAAGATGAAGAAGGGGAGGGGGAGAAGAGCTAAACCAATGAAAAAGACAGAGAGAAAGCCTCTGTTCCCCACAGCTCATTGACTGAGGCCACCAAACTCATGTCATTTATGGTGGTCATATGATGGCCTCCAGCTGCTGCCTCCACTTTACATCAGCCAGCACTGAAGCAGAAGGCAGAGGTTTTTACAGTCTGTTGCTTTGTTTCTCAACCTTATAATCCAATGAGAAATAATTTCCTGACACAGCCTGCCCAGATGCATCAGATAGGAGGCACATCTGGCTCTCCACAAGTTGGGACACACAGACCTCTCATATTCTTCAGTCCCCTGCCTTGTCCCACCTTTTCCCGAGGTGACTCTGTGCCGAGATACATCCAATGCCCCACACCATCTCTGTTCTTTTTCCTTCCTCTCTAATGAGCCTTCACTTTGCCCAGCCTCTTCCACCAAACAATAGCGTGGCAGATACTATCAGGCTTTTCACACATTGGTGTCTACAGCATGTCCACCCTTGAAAAGGATGGGGCAGCCCCTGAGCAAGCAATAAAAAGCTTTGCCCATATTTCTCTGCCCAGCATTGTGCCTTTGTCCTCTTATCAAACACCCTGTACAATATCCAACTCCATACAGGAACATCCCAGTCCCATTCATGTGACCCCTTCTGGTGGTGCAGGATGCCCCAAATGCTGTGCTGAAGTCATCATTGCCTGCTCTATCTTGCTGGGGATGCAAAGGGAAAAACTGAGGCCAGGGCCACATTCCTCTGCAGCATCCCCAGCAATTCCTAAGCACCCCCATACCACTCAGGGATCTGCTCTCAAGAAGCAGAAAGGGGGCTTAGAAGGGGACATGTCCTAGCAGCCTGGAAAGGGAAGAGATGGCTGGGCTAGGGGGAGGGTAGAAATGAAGATGGTGTTTATCCTTGCTATGTGTCAAAAACAAGGGGACCATGCAGAGAAGATTTTTTCACATCCATCTACCACCGTGACTGTGCACCCTTGCCTCAGCCACAGGCCAAAGGAAGCAACAAACTATTCCTAAAGCCAAACTCATTGGTCTCCTCACATCTCCAAGCTGGTTATATACAAGAAATATAAAACAGGCTTCTCCCAGCAGCTCCTCTCCATCCTCTGTCACAATGGTTTTAAGAGCCCTGAGGCCAGTCCAGTCTGTGGCCTCCTCCTCCTGCCCATGGCCCAGGACTTCATTTCAGCTCAGTACCAGTGCTGTCAGTCCCTACCACAGCAATGTCATCAGGGTGCCAGTCTCAGCTTCACCACAGCCCTGCCCTGTCCTTGAGGGAGCAGCTGCTCCCTGATCCTGGCTATTCCCAGGCAAGGGGAGGCCAGGGATGGGGGTCAGCACCAGGCCCTCCTTCAACTCTCTAGAGATAAATGAATATAAACTAGATAGCACTGGAGTCCAAGGCTGTGACACTGTTCTTTCTGCTGGCCTGAAGGGTTCTGACATTGGAGCTGGCTGTTTCTCCCCCTTGCTTCTCAGGAACAGAGCAAGAAAATGCAGGGATGAAGGATGGACAAGGAGAGCAAGGGCAACCAACTCCAGCCCAGAGGAGAACCAAGGAAGGGGGAGGAACAACTTGTGGAGGCCGTGATTTGGAGGGAGGCTATGGTTACAGATGAGGGGGAAAGCTGGAACACAGGATATGTTTTACAGGGCAGATGTAAGGCCACCCCCCCATGTGTTGGGCCTACTTGGCTGTAGGGTTCCAACACTCTTCAGTGTAAGCCAAGATAGTGCCTACAATGTGCCCTTGGGTCTCGGCCATCCTCATGTATGTGAGAGCATCAAGGCACAGTAGTGGCATTGTGCCCATGAAGGGCTGCACCCTCCTTGGCTGGCACAAAGTGAACCAACAGCTCTGAGCTCCCAAGGATTTTCCCTAATTTATTCACTACTAATGGATGCCTCAATGTTATTGGCATTTCTTTGCACCACAGTGGATAAGAGTAGAAGGCCCCAGGGATGCTTCCCCTGTTCAGAGGAGAAAGCAGAGAGGGCAAAATAGAGGAAAGAGAGCCCCAAACCTGAGTCAGGAGCTTGATGTCCTGATAGCCACAGACAACTATTTGGCTCAGGGATTAAGGTGGCACAGTGGATGACACAGAAGTATGGTCACTGGTTAGACAACCAGATACGAGCACAGATTAAAGTACAGCCACTGAGAGTGTATACAGGGTTGATATGGGGGACAGAGAAAAGCTGGGGGCCTGAGGTGGTGGAAGGACCATGACAGAGGAAGAATACAAGATTTAGGGGTCATGGTGTGAAAAGGCAGCTACAAAAGCCACACACGAAAGCACACAAAAGAAGCAATTTGGGCCTGAAATCTTGACCTTGTCAACCTTGTCCTCCAGGGGCCAGCACTTAAAAGCCAGCACTTAATTCTACCATTGCTTAAATGGTGCAAAGAGACTCCTACTCTAATGCATCCATTAAAGACCTGCCAAACACTCTTGGCTCCTCTGGGGACACCCCAAAACCAGGCCAAAGCTCCTGCTGCTTTCTTATGTTTTGTGCTACAGCTGGGCATCATCTCTCTTCTTGGCTCTGTGTGCTGCCTACTCCTGGTAGCCCTCAGGCCACAAGCACCATCTCCAAGATGCTCGGGCTCCCATGTCTTGGCTTCAAGGTTTTTCCAAGATTTCTCTAGCCACCTTCCAAAAAAAGGGGGAGCTGCCTTTCCCTGGGGCACCTGACACTGACAGTTGATGTTGATGCCTTACTGGATGGGACTCTTCACAGCTGCTGGATAGTTTCTGCAACATGCACTGTTGGCATTACTTCTGCTGCTTCAAATCACCACCCAGAGATGGTCCTTGCTGTTTTTCCTGACTATAGTAACAGGATAACATCATGGGAGAAGCTCACAGCATTGGTGTGGCACTACTCAACAACATCCCCTTCCTTCATCCCCAGTGCTTCCAGGGATGCTCCCATTTATCACAGGCATTACCATCAAGTCACGCAGCAAGGAACCTGTGACTATGCTCAGAGGGGCTCCAGAAGCTGTGAGAAGCTCAGGACCAAGAGAAGAAAGAGTAGGAAGCCTGATCATCTGTGAATTTGTGACATGGAAGACATTTGTGTGTGAGAGAATGTCTTCCACTGCAGATTCTCTGACGTCCACCAAGGGTTGAGCTCACACAGTATTCTTTCCTTTAATGGGGCTCTGTGAAGGTTTCTCTCTCTTTCTCTCTTCTCTAATTTACCTGCCTATTTTCATGAAACACGTAAGATCTCAGCATCTCTGAGGCCCATCCCAATGTTACATTTGTTTGAAATTGCCCCTGTGGCTTCAAAAGATCTAGAGGACAGAGAAAAGAGGGGATGGGATGGAAAGCTATAGAGCCACCCTAGAAATTCATGCAATAAAAGAGGGCTGAAATATGCTGCTGAAGGACTACCCCAAGGACATGCTGCTCCACTGTCCTGCCCTTTGGCCAGTTTGAGGCACAGAAAGAGTTTGGGTGTTAACCTGAAGTTACCTGCTGCCATACACATGCACCTGGGTTCAAGCAAATGCAGAGCCAGTGACTCCAAAGCTTGCTGTGCCAAAGAGCTTAAAGACTCACCATGAAAAACATCATCACAGTGCTGTACATAAAACCTCTGCTCTCCCATCACGCCTCCCCAACAGCGATTAGATGCCTAATTTGTTAGGCAGCAAGAAAGAGAGAATGAGAAAGCTCAGGGGAGGAAAATGAAGCAGCCCAGAAGCATGAAAGAAAAGAGAGTGCTTTAGAAGCATAAATCTTATTTTAAAGTGATAAATACTGGCAGAAAGGTCTTTCAGATGCCAATGGTTCCCTGGCAGGCCAGAGAGGCACCTTTGTTTTCTGAAGTGAAATGGTTACCTTTTATATTAATGTGATTATTGAAGATTAAGGGGGATTTGCATTAAGCCAGCTCCACCCAGACAGCCCACAGGAGTGTGTGCATGGGGGTAAGCTCGGGTAACAGCCTTCTCCAAGTAGATGAGAGGATGTCGAGAGATTACAGGTTCCATAGAAAGTATCAGTGGCAACATCAGGGAAGAGGAGGGCCTGGGAAACATCCCTCCTCTTGGTATCATCCCATGAGTCCAGACATGAAGCAGTGGAAGGGCTTAGAAATAATTCCTGTCGGCAATGTGGAGGGAGAGTGGGCTCTGTGTCACTGTAGGGATGTGCCATAGGGAACCAAGCAGCAAGACTGGCTCTGCCCATGGCTGTGAGTCACTGGAGAGAAAGGGGTGCCAGTGGTGGTTTTGGGGATGTGAGGTGGAGGGGGAGTACACGAGGAGGAGTCAATGATAGGGGGGGTGTGCAGGTTGTGTGTGTGTGTGTGGGTTCAGCACTCTGCGAAGTGGAGAATGAGTGCTGACTCCTGGTGGGGGAGGAATTGCAATGGGGAACTGGGCAAAGAGCTGCTTGTGAGTGTACACGTGTGAGCACGTGTGTTTGCATGAAGCAGTCACTGTGAAGGAAGGGGTGGGAGTGTTGGCTGGGGGTGACGGGCCGCAGGGGACAGGTTGGGAGCACAGGCTGCACATGGACGCGAGTGGGTCACAGGGAAACCACCGTGGTTGTGAGAGTGGCTGTATGGGAGAAGGGCTGTAGGGAAAGGGGTGGGAGCACTGCTCCTGCACGTGTCCCCTGACGTGAATCACTGGAGGGAGCAGGGTGTGAGGGCTGGCTCTGGCCATGTGTCTATGGGAGGCTGTCAGGGCCAAGAGGACAGGAGCAGCAGCTGTGCATGAGAGTGTGTGAGCTGCTGCAGGGGTGGGTGCTTGGGAGGGAGCTGCTGTAGGAAGAAGGGTGGGAGCACTGGCTCTGTTTTGTGTGCAGAACATTGCTGCATTGGAGGCTGGCATGTCCTGCATGAGGTCAGGAGACATACTTGAGCTGTATGTGATGTCACTGCGAAGACCCTATCTCCTCATGGTCATCAGGACACCTTTGCTGTCCTGTGCTGGTTTTGCTGCCCTATTTCATATAACAGCAGCTCCTGTCTTTCACTTAGCTGGCTGTGATCAGCAGGGGTCCACAACCTATTTGAGGGATGCCTTCACTCAAACTAAACATCCTTCCAGAACTTTTGGATACGAAATAGATCCCCAGCAACCCACTGGTGACAGCCTGAAGTGCCTCCAAAGATACTGCCCTGCAGGTGGGGCAGAGTAGGGGCATGAAGGGTGTTAGTCCTTGTCTTATAGCTCACTACTGTCTCTTTCTGGATGGACTCAGGGTCTAAGGAATCACATAGCTCCTGGGCTAACTTAGGACAGCAGTCACTTCACAAGGTGCACTGGCAGCCAATTATCCTGGGGAGGATACCTCAGGCCTGCAAATTCTAGTGGGGCACAGCATCCTTCATTGTGCTCTCAGCTTCTGGACAGCCTGGGTGGCCATCTGAGAGAGGTTCCCTCACCACCAGTGAGACCTCTCTCCAAGTAGGACAAGCAGCTACTCCATTATAATTTCAGCAAGGAAAGTCCAGAGGTCAAACCACTATTCCAGTGAGAGGAAGGGGCTACCCTTGCATGGCCTGCTCAGACAGGATGTCTGAGACCATCACGTATCTTTACCCCAAGTCATTAGTCTGCAAGATATTAAACACTGGGGTAGACTCTGTGCTCAGTTTTCCAGCAAATGGAGAGATGGCCAGAAGAACCTGTGACAGATGGTGGTTCAAATACAGCAGATGCAGTCCTGATCTGGTACGAGGCAAAAGTGGACAGGGACTCAGAGAAGATGTTTCATTTGACCCAAGAGTGAAATGCTGTGGCAGCACAGGCTGATGGGGACAGTTCAGGCCCTCAAAGCTCTTCCTCTGGTCAATGTGTGCTTGGACTCAGCAAGAGGAGCAGCCCCATGCTGGACAGGACACTTCATTTGCACATGACTTCTTCCACCTTCTCTCCATCCTCCACACCCAGGCAATGGCAGAGCTCATCCCTGATGGGGAAGGACCCCCCCCCACCAAGCCAGCTCTCCCACCTAGATTTCAAGCTACCATCTGACGTGCATTTTGACACAGCCATGCCTCCCTTCTCTTTTCCCCACTACCTTGCCTTGTTTAGAGCCTGTTTTTTTTTTTTTCTTCCATTGCCAAAACACAATGACTGTTATAATTAACAGATTATCTCAGTGCGACAGCTGCAGTCCTTTGAAAATTAGGTTGAATAACAGGATCCTGCCGTATGGTAATTTCTTTTCATCTCTCAAATATTTTCTCTCTCACACTCTCGTTTCTACCTAATATCTTTTCTTCTTTCTTTCTTTTCTCTCTCCCCCCTCCTACCTTTCACCATCTCCCTGACTGCATGAGTGATATCTTCTCGGTGATACGGGCTGAAGGGCTCTCTCTACCTTCATCAGCTATTTTAATTAATCTTCTTTTATGATTGTCCCTTGCAGAGAGGCAGTGTTTGCAAGGAGGATCATAAACATGTCAGCAAAAAACGTACTTTGCCTTGGCCCTCCAAGGGCCACAGTGAGAAGCCCTCTCTGAAGGGCTGAGAAAGGTGGCCCAGGGAATTGCACGGACAGGGGAGAAATGGGGGATACAGTAACCTGAACTACTACCTCCAAGATTTCTACAAGGAGCCAAAAGCAATGGTGTGGCTAAGTGGTTTGTATGGAGATAGCCAGGGAGCTCTACCCACCCACCTACCCATCCGCCTTCTTGCTGACTCAGTATCTGCCCCTGACTCACCACTTGCTCACTGAATGGGGACTGGCAGTACTTATCCAGCATCCTTCCCTCTTGCTAAGGCAATAGCTCTGCCACTTACCACCCCCTCTCCCCATTATCCACCTACATCCGTCTCTCTACCAACATAATCAACCCTAGCCAGCCAAAAAAGCAGCTTGCTGGAATTTCAGGGTTTCAGAACCAAAATAAGGACTGGTGCTGCTCCCAGCTGGACCTGAACTAAAGGCTCTGGGAATCTCCTCCAGCCAAAAAAGCAGCTTACTGGAATTTCAGGGTTTTAGAACCGAAACAAGAACTGGTGCTGCTCCCCAGTTGGACCTGAACTAAAGGGTCTGGGAATCTGCTCCTCCAGACTAGACATCCCCTGGCCCCCGCTGCAAAGTGGAGCAATCTATTCAGCAAAGTGGCTGGACACCTCAGCCTCTGCGTGGGCAGACATGCCAGCACAGTGTTTCAGGCCACGAGGCTGGCCAGCCAGACATGTGGAACGGGTCTGCTGGGATGTTGCCCTGGATTTGGCAGCTGACAGGTCTGGAGTTAAGCACATTCTGGACTCAAGAAATCTGCAAATTTGTTGTTGAACGTATCAGAAGCATTAGTCAATTTATTCTCTATGCCTGGCTTGAACTCGTGCAAAAGGCTTTGATCCTACACTGCTCATCTCAACCATGTCCCTAATCTATACAACACAGTCTGTTACAATTAAACACTGCTTTTTCCTCTTGAAAAACAGGGCAGTATTCCTCTACACCACTCAACCACCTCAGCCTAACCCATCACTCTACCAGCTACCTCCTGCTGAGTCCTGGGCCTCCTCTTGCCTCCTCAGCACAGCCGTTTCCTCTCCTCCCATAAAGTTCCACCTCATTTAATTCCTTAAACCTGACTCAGTAGAACAGAAACATTTTGTCACCATTATTTTGCCACAAGCCAAGTAAAGTCTTTTCACAAACACTCATGCGTTCATTGTATTTCAGCAGTCTCCAGTAATGCTCCTTCTCATCGTCCATGATCTCCCTCTTTTCATCCTTCAACACCCTCTCAGTGTATTCTCTCTCTGCTTTCATTCCAGACCCTCTGTTGGGTCCTGGTACTTGCAGCACATCTCCCCATTCATTCACTGTCACTTACCTGAATGCTACCTTCACTTATTAATTTTCCTTTTTGCTACTAATATCCCTCCTCTGAGTGCTTTGTACAGTCCTACTTACGTATCCAATAATAGTATTTTCCCAATGAGTGACTCATATACCCCTTTGCTGACATTTAGAATTCTCCTTGTTCTTTGAGACACATTTATTCATTCCCTCTCTCTACAACTATATGTCTACTCATGGTGTTGCGTTTCCTACAGCAGACATGCAGATGATCCATGCAAATAGCCCAACAAAATAATTGGCTCTGCTTGTACCTTGTCATCCTCCAATTTAATTATATAGGCCAAAGCTAAATGAAGCTATGAAGCAATCAAGAAAAGGGAACAACTTAATTTAAAAAACACCTCATCCTTTCCTCTGTTCTTGCTTTTGTCCAGATTTCAATCTTTTTTTTTCCCCCACTCTGCCTATTTCAATTTTCAATGCTGTTGGTAGCAAAGTACATGGAGACTGCAAATGATGTTTGGCTTCTGGTTTCCTAGGTGCTGTTAACATGTTCAATGAGAAACAAACTTTGCTTCTGACTGTTTCCAAGCTGAAAGGGGAGAAAAAAAGTAATATCACTCAGCTTATAGGGGCATATAAATGTCCTACCCACTAGCACAGGTGATATACACCCCATGATCAGGGACTCTGACATGATGTATGTCTCTCCAGAGGCTTCACATGATAGCTCTAGCAAGTAATTCACCTGTAGGCCCTCCTTATTCCTCATCATAGCCCTTACTCCTTCCCTCATGATGTTCTTTGCTTCTCCACCAGTCCTTAGTCACCCTTGCATACGCCAGATTTTATTTATTCCTTACTATTCCTCTTAGTCTGCACAAGCTAAACCCCAAGCTCTGTATTCACCCTGACTCATTTCCTACCTAGAAAAAGCAACAATTTAAATCAGTAGGAAAGCCTGTGATGTCAGTCTGGACAGAGACTGATACTGCATGGGGACTCCCGCATGATTTTTTCTTGCTGTCTTCTCACTCATTCAGGTCTCCCTTCAGCAACACACTTTAGCATCCACCCAGCTGTAGACCTGTGCAAGTCCTATTCAGCTTCTCAATTGCTTTCTTCTGCAACATCTGTGTTGATGGTTTTCGCATCTTCCAAACAGTAAGGATTCTCCTTCTGTTCTTCCTGTTCTTAGCCTCTATGTTACCCACCCACCCACCAGCACCCTTTCTCTCACTTTGAGAAATTTAGACTTTTCCTTTTTTTCCCGTTGCTTGTTTCAGTTTTCTCATTTTCACTGCTGCCTGGGGACTCCAGCTTGTAATTTCACCTCCCTTTTCCTGAGATTGCTGTGTTGAATAACTGACTTCCCCCTGTGCTCTCAAGTATTCTGAAATACTGAATTGGGCCATTGAGGAGAAAAGCTATTGGCCAGGACTGCTGTCTCTGGTACCCAAGCAGAGCTGGCAGTAATATTTACAGGCTACTTTGAAAGCTCGAGGGATGGCTTGTGGCCAAAAATTATGATATCCACCCCCTCTTTTTTTTAAATGATGTCTTCCTATGACTCAGTCTGGTCCATAAGTCAAAATGAGATTTATTTTTTTTTAAACATACACCCTTTAAGCAATGAGAACAAGAGCCTAAGAAAGAGTGCCATAGCATCACGGGAAGGACAGGTTGCGTCACGACTAATACAACTTGGGCTGTCCTTGGTGTCTTTAAAAGAAGCAGAACAAAAGGCACATGTCCTCTTTCCTGAGAAATGAGTCTTGGTGGTGCTAAACTGTCAATTGCCTGGGTTTTCTAAACTTAGTTTTATCTGTAAGCTAAGTCAGAAACACGTGGGAAGCAAAGACACCGTGACCTCAGGCGCTCATGACTTCCTGGGCTCAGCAAGGAGCTACCGTGCCCTTTATTATCCACCATTTTATGGAGGCACAGTCCTGAATAAAGGGGATGGTGTAGGGGGAACTGTGACAGGTCTTTCAGAGTTGGACTGTGGTGTACCAACGCAGCCTGCCCACACATGCTTACCTCTGCCTCCAGCTACACAGTCTGCAGCAGCAAACAGCCATTCAAATGGCTGATAAACAAGCAGTTCAGACCAAGACCACTTAATTTGCTCCTTGCCTTCTTTGTCTGCCAGTGGCAGGGAAAAATGCACGCTTGGAAATTGGCAGTGGTGTGTATAGCATTACCAGGGTGAGTTATACTGACTGCTACAGAAAAAGAAAAGAAAAGGAAAAAAAAAAAAACAAACCACACACACACAAAACCCCAAAAGAGCAGGGGAGAAGTCTGAGATCTCAGGAGGAGGGTGGAGTGGGAGCTGAGGAGAGCCAGGGAAGGAAAAAGGGAGAGAAATGAGACAGTATTGTATCTGAGACTAGGTACTCTGGTGATGAGGATATTAAGAATATGATAGATAGGCAGGAAAGGAAGGAAAACAGACAGAGGCAGGCACAGAGAAAGAGACAGAGATGAAGGAGGGAGGGAGAAGGAAGAGAGAGGCAGAATTAATTTAGGAGGTATATACTGAAAACATAATCTTCTCAACGGGGAAAAAAAAAGAGAGAGAATTAAACAAACAGACAGGAAACTGGGAAAGAATAACTTTTTTTTTTTTTTATGAGCTTGTTAACATTTGTGAAGTTAAGTAACCCTAAATTTATGCCATTAATTTGCATGTATTACGTTTTTTGTCTCTGCTGCCAGTTTATAGTCTCAGTGAAACCTTTAAAAAGTGGCTTTTTTCCCTCTTTTCCCTTTGCTTGTGTTAATTAAGGCTTGTGATATATGTATATTTTTACACTGCTGCTGTGCTCTAGCATTTAATCATCAAATGGCCCTTTCTGCCTTTTCTTTGGGCTGCTCCTGCCTCTTCTTCTCTCTACAGAAACATGAGGTCTGTGGACCCACACCCACCCCTGGTGTGATCTCTAAGCATGCCTAGAGCCTGGCTGGGCTCCCACCAGCCATCTCTCTGAAAGGCAGCTGTCACATCAGGGAGATGTGGGGAGGACCTTCAGCTGATGAAGAGTTAACAGCTCCAGTCCACTGGGGCACTCACATTGCCATGCTGAAGCACATTGTATTTACACATTAGCCATCAATGGGGAGCCTTCAAGTCGGATTCTCAGGGGAAATCCAGCCAAGGAATACAGTGAAATTCCTAATGAAGGTAGTTGTGGCCAGAGCTGGGGGAGGCACGGCTGATGGATGCACGATAATCACCTGCTGGAGGAAAAGGAGATGCAGGTCCTCCCCCAAGGCTTTAGCAGTGCCTACAGATCTTCAGTCTAGGACATTCCCCGGGAGAGCTGCTGTAGAAAATGCAAATCCAGCTTCTTCCCTCCATCCAGGGGACCGCCCCACACGTGTTCCAGGAACAGCAGTCCCTCCTCTCCTCCCAAGGACTCTTCTTTCTGGGCAGGCAGCTCCCTCTCCTAAGCACGTCGCTGACTTTGGAAGCACCCAAGGCCAAGACAAAGCATAGCTGGTGGAGGCCTTTTGGCAGCTGTCCCAGTGAGCATATTTCTGAGCTCAGCTGGACAGGAGTCTTGGTCCTAAATGTGCTTTGATTGCTTTGCTCCTCTCTAAAGGCTCTGTATCTCCCAGCTGTAAGCAGAGTTTGCTGAAGCAAGAAGCAGGTTGCTAAGCCTGGTTTGGATGCTGTTTGGTCTCTAGTGGAGCTGACGGGACTTGTCTTGTTAAAAGCCAGCTGAGCTGAAACCACAAACACTGAGCATTGGTTCAGACCCAAAAACCCACCACGGGGGACACTGCAACCAGAGCAGGGAATAAGGGTGATTGCTGGTCACAGCGAAGATGCTTCTCCCTCGTTCCCTATGGAGGAAGCTTGTGATCTCCTTGGAGTTCTGACAGGCATATGACAGACATCTGGAGGGTCTCTGCTGAACTGGATTTGGGAAAGAGGGGCAGGGGGGACAGACCAAGCTTTCCACACTGTCACTATTATTTTACCATATAGGGGTGTTGAACACCAGTGAGGATATTCTGATTTACTCCCTAGCTTACTGTTGCTGTGGCAACAGGAGAAATACAGGCCAAAGAAGACTGCATCTGCAACGTGGTGGTAATAGGGAGTTTGGGTTCCCATGTGTTTGTTTGTTTGTTTGTTTGTTAGGCTGTTTGCAGGAGCCACATGGTAAAAAAGCACTGTCACAGTGAAAAGGGAATGGAGCCCAAATTGTACCCAGACAAATACGCCCTCCTCTCATGCAACTGCAAAACAGTCATGTGTGCAGTCACATTCACAGTACACAGCCTGAGGAACACCAGCCTGTACACATCCTCTCTTCCCACCACACATACACCTGTGGAGCTGAGGGTCCCCTGGCTACTCTCCCACTGTCCCAGGAAGCCAGACTTCTTGTTTCATAGGTACAAAGCCCCTGTGCACCAGACACTTTCTTGTAGGGTCCAACAGCTTTTGTCAGGAAGAGGATCTCCTCTGTCATCAGGTCCACACATCCCAGTTAGCCGTAATGTGAAGGGGTCACAGTCCCCTGACTGGCTGCTGATCAAATACTCCTCCCTTCAGACATTCCTCTAGCACATTACAGTGACTACAAAACAAACTCAGCCCTGCCTCAACAGTCATATCCCCAGCTGGGAGAGATGGCCTCCATTCCCAAAATCAGGATGAGCCCGCAGGTCACATAAATGGGCCTGCTGCAAATACCAACCTCCAACTCAGACACTACCGTGTTATGAGTCTGATGGCAAAATACCCACCCTAGAAACAAGCTGTAACAGAGTTAAGTACAGCCTTTTTCCCTCCCTCTCCTCCAGCCTGCTGGGACTTGAGTATTCTCAACCCAAACTGGCCTTTGGAGAAAGGCTTAATGTCCAATGCATTCAAAGTACTGGCCCCAGGGATCTCCTTTGGGTCAAGTGGAAGGAAGGTGATTTTTCACTTGCCCCTTGCACCCTCAAAACTGTTCTCTGGAGAGCTGGAAGCACAATATAACCATATATCAAGGCTATTCAGTCACATCAGGAACCTTTCTTCCTCATCCTCCACCCATAATAGGTTAGCAGAGGGGCAGGGGAGAAACAGACTGATGTCAGGGCAAGAATAGGGTTTGCTGAGGCTAGGTAACTCGGTGTTCCTGGAAATCAGAATGCCAATGACCTTTGGGAGTCCTGTAGTGCAACTTTTGCCATGGAGAAGCAAAGTCCATGGCAGAGACAGACTGAATTTCCTCAGTCTGAGAGGGCAAGGCCCTGTGAGGTGGGATATCTCTTTGAGGATAGTGCACATGGGGCCTGAGCTGCTGCCAAGGCAAGGGGTGGCATGGAAAGGGTGGTGATGCCTGTAACCTGTTGGCTGCTCCTAGTCATGACTTGAAGGACATTGAGGTGAAAAAAAGGGAAACAAAGGGGCTAAGGTTGAGCTGGAAAAAGGTGAGGTGATGGAGATGAGAGGCCCTGCAGGCATGAAAAGCTTGTCCAGAACAACAGAGAGAAGTCCAGCTCAGTCCCAAGATGAGGCATCTACAGGGCATGTGTGGTGTCTTTGAGTGTGCTATAGGAATGCTGCAGAGTTTGTAGGGTGCCTGGCTATCCAGGATCCTGTGCACACCAGAGAGGTGAGGTAGGGTATAGGTTCCCCTCCTCTGGCTCCTGGCTGCCTTTCCTCCCATCATTCCTGAGACTCCATCTGGCTTCACTATTTTTATACACGTACACAAAAAAGAAGAGAAAATAAACACTTAATTTCTAACCTAATCAGCCCTTCTCTCACTAATTAGCACCCTCTGAGCACATCCACAGGCTGTGAGAGATACTCTGGGATTAATAATGACCCCCAACCTGCAATTGCGTACGCTGAAGGGTCAGGAAGAGCAAGCCAAGGGGAAGCAAGGAGCAGTGACCTTTGCAATTTGATGGGGGTTTTTTTCCCCTCAAATCTGGGATGCTGGAAGGGGGATGTGTCTTCTTTTTTGGCAGGTTCCCTCCTGTGTATGTGTTTTTCTGTGAGAGAGGGAGTGTGTGTGTGTGCATGCATGTGTGCCGAGGAGGGGGGAAGCTGGAAAGGTTTGGAGGGAGGGGACTGGAACAAAATTCTGGCACTGATCCCGAGGCTGAAACACATGCCAATTTGTGCTTCTTGCTGGTGGTAATGAAGGGCTTCGTTCAGGACACGCGGGACACTAATTAAGGGGCTTCAAAGGCAGCTTTCTGCAGAGTGCTCTCTAAAGGGGGGCTGAGGGGAGGAAGGAGCACAAGAGGGGGGTGTTCTCCACTCAATGGAAGACTTCTGGATCCTAGTGCTGCTGGGGAAGGCACTTTTTCTTTCTCCCTGTCTCCCATAGCAACTCCTACCCATGAGAGCTAAGAAGGTGCAAGCATCTGGCAGTTCCAGACAAGCCCTCGACAGCTAGCAGGCAAGGCAGGCTCTGGTACTGATCCTGTGCTGCCATGGGGAGAGGAAAGTCCCAGTGGAAGTGGCAGGGCATAGTGCTGAAAAGAAGCAAAGGCTGACATAAAGCATGATAAAAAGGGATAAAAGAAAGAGATAGACGGGGAGAGGCAGAGACTGGGTTTGACTGGTTTGCAAAGGTAGGACCTATGGGAACAGGAGCTGTTGTTAGCTTCCAGGGATATGCAGGGAATAAAGCTCTGGATCATCACAGATCAAAACACCATGACTGAGTCTTGTCAACTCCATCCCACAGGGTTATTTCTCATCAGACCCTGGATGGTGCAAACTTTGTGAATAGGACAAGGGGCAGGACAGACAACGTGCCTCCAATGTGTCAGTCTGGGCACAAGGCTCTGGGATTAGTTGGTCACCAAAAACAAACAAGCACTGCGTGGGCACCCAAAGGGCTCTAGCCCACTTCCAGGAGCTTCACAGACCTTGGTCTTACAGTCTCTAAGTCTTGCAGATTCCCTCATAGCTATAGCTTTCCTGTGGAAAAGTGAAAGAGCCAAGCCACAGAATGGGTGGTGTGACTTGGCCATGGCCACCAGCCCTGCTTTCTACTTGGTACCTTAACAGCACACCTGCTCAGCCTGCTTCCATGGGAGTAAGCATGAAACAGCAGCTCTGGCAGAAAACAGACTTGTGCTGAGATTGATTAAACGGGGACAGAATGTGGGAGGAAAGAGAAGAATAACTTGGAAGAGAGAGCAACAGAGTGTTAGCGAGAGACAGGAAGAAAGGATGAGTGAGAAGGATGGTGAGGAAAAGAGAATAGAGGGTTAGCTGCAGATTATATTCAACAAGGCATGCAATCAAGCACAGGGAGAAAGTGAGGGAAAGAAAAGAGAGGTGATGTGAGTACATGAGAAGAAGTGAGAAGAGACTCACAAAGAGCAACAGAAGCAGACAGCTTGAGACAGAAGCAGTGCTTTACTGATCCTGCGTGACAGCATGCTCCCTGCCATCACTCACCACTCCACAAGCTGCTGGAGTGCCCCACAGTTCCCATTAGCTTCAGAGGCAGCTGCCTCCCCTCTGCCAGGCTGTGTCAGCACCACACACGGGTCAACCAGACACAGCTGCTTCAGAGTTAGGACGAGTCCTGCCATAGTGAGACATGGGTACACAATAATTAACCAAGATGAAGCAGAAAGCTAGCTGAACTCGCCTTCCAGTAGTCCTCTACTGCTTCTCCACAACTGTCCAGACCTGTGGTTTCTCTGACCTTTCTGCCCTCTCCTGTTCACAATCCTCCTGTGCACCAACCCACGCGTAATTGCTTATTCCAGGTGACCTGGTCCATGTCTCTCACGTTCAGTTTCACCCAGCATGGCCACCTGCAGCTCAGAGCAGTACAGCAGGGATCTGATGGCTGCTGGAGACAAAGAGAGAGAAGGACCTTGGGGAAGATTGGCTGAAGTGTGACTCAGGCCAGTGACTGCTCAGGGCAAGAGGGGCACTGCAATTTTTAACATCAGCTCTTGTGCTAAAGTCTTCACATACATATCTGCACATTCCCTGTCTTTCTTATTGCTGCCTAACTGTGACTCTTAAGTTCCAGCCCAAGCTGATTTTGAGTAGAGGTGGTTAGATTCCTAGGCAGATTCAAAAAGGTTTTGATGCAGAAACACCTTATGGTGCCATAATCAGCCCCAGAGCAGATCTTGCCTAAGATGCCTGAGCTGAGGAACATCCTGAGGTCTTCTATGATCTGCAGAGAAAAGAGGTCAACCTTGAGAAGGTACAGACCCAGTCTCAGGTGCAATTGCAAGACAGCCTTGGAAGGGCTTAGCTCCATCACTGACTCCTGTATCATGCAAGTGTAACAACCACAGAATACTCCAGGCAAGTCCAAGGCACTCATGCACCCTGACTCCTTCCATCTGACAGACCACCAAACTCTTCCCTTTAGCTGCTAATAGCTGCTGAACCATTACTAGGAAAGCCTCAGAAGGTAAGAGAATAGAGCTGGTCACCAACCTCATCTCATCTGACCACGGGGAAAACAAGTCAGGATGTTCAAGTTAACAGAAAGATACCAGCCTTAGTTTCCATGGAGAGAGGCAACAGGGACACTCTTCAGTCACCCCTTTCCTCTTCCAGTTCTTCCTTTTCCCTCCCAGACCTTCTGCCCTGTGCAATCCAAATTGGACACCATGCCAAGGATAGATAAACAGACAACTAGTGAATCATTCTTATTGAGTTTGAACTGATTATTTAAAAAAAAATCGAAGGAAAGAGAGAAAATCAAAGCTGGGATTAGAGGCTTAGCAAGCATGAGTGCATATTCAGCCTACACTGTTCTCTTTGTGACTCTGTCACACTGGTAGACTGCTAAGAGAGTTATACCATTACTAACATGACAGCATTGTCCTGTCCAGCCTGGATTAGAAATCTCAGTGGCTGTGTGGAGGGGAAAAGTCCCTTGGCAGTGGCAGGCACTTGGCCTCACTATGCCTTCCACTCACAGCACGCCGGCCAGGCAGGGAGAAGTATTCAATTATCAGACAGGCTCTGCCTTTTCCTAGGCCAGCTTTCTCTTATCATCTGACTGCTTTCTCCCTGGCCAGTGATGCCTGAGAAGTCTGTCACGCCAGAGAAGCTCAAGATGGTCTGGGCAATTCTTGAATCAGGCAGACTTCTCACAGCTGACCCCCTCCTTGTGAATAACACGCTTTTCCCTGAGTACTGACAGGCTTCTTATTCCTCAGGTGATGAATATCTCCTTCATAACACAGGACTTCAAACAGCTGCCTGGAAAACTAGATCTCCCCATTCCCTGCTGGTCTGGGACCATCAGCCATTCATGATTCCCTAGTGCTTCTCTGGCCTAAAACCATCATGTAGTCACAGAGCTGAGACTGATTGTTGTCATTACTTTCACATCTTATGCAGGACAGCACCAATGTTTAAACACAGTAAAGATATGTGTGTGTTGCCTTAATGCAGTCCTCAAACATCTCCTTTGTTTCAAGGAGAGATAAACATGATGGCAATCAGGTCATCAGCAGTGCTCCCGTGCACTGCTCATACCCCTTGAGGTGTCCCTGGGGACTGATTCCTCACCAGGACAGTGCTGCTATGGTGTGTCTGTGAGACAGCACAAACTGACAAAAAAAAGCTGGTCACAACAATAGTAGTGTCATCCCAGCTAGGATGCAGAAAGAGGAAGGGTAACATGCTCTCTCAGTGCCCTGGCAGAAGCCAGCATCTCTACTGACGTGGCCACCATGGAGAACCAGCTTTGGTACCACTGAGAGAAAACTAAATGGATGCTGTGTGAATTGGCTGAGTGAGTCCCTGGATCTCCAGAGAGAAAAGGAGGAGTTGGACTTGGAACGAGAAAGACAATGAGATGAGAGGAGGAGAGAATTGGGTATGCAGTGCCTGGGGGGTGAGGGTCAGGTTCAAGAGCAGCAGAAGGAGCTACCTAGGACAGCTGCTCACCCAGATGGTCTCTGCTCTGCAGCCTTCAGATCTTGCCTTAGCTCCATCCCTGTAGCTGGTGCTTATGGCCTCATCTCCCCACATCCCTGTTCTGCAGGCAGTAAAGCCACTGGTGGGGCAGGATCTACTGATGCAGGAACAGAGGCAGGGACAATTCTTTGTTCATGGCAACCCAGTACTACATCATCAGTCCCAGCCTAGAGAGACAAGGGAATAAACACATTTTTCCTTTCCAGAGCTGCCCCAGGGCTAGGCTACAATATTTTATGGCCCAGTTCTCTGCTTATTTGCATTTTGTATTTTTACTTCAACTGTTGTTTGTTTCCAGGCATTTGGGATGCCTAATGATTTTCAAAGCACTGTTTATTTTAATCCCTCTAATTTATTAATACATTGGTTGGCCTCAAAGTGCTTAGGAAAGAAGAGTAAGGAAGTTGTAACCAGTGCTTTGAATAAAGCATCCAGCTCTCACATGATCACATCAAAGCAAGAGCAAGCAGCTCACTTTGTTGGCTACATCATGATACATCCTTATGGGTTCTCCAGCTTCGTGTCAGATTTCCTCATACACATCACCATGCAAGACCACCAGGATCACCAGCTCCAAGGATGAAATAAAAAATGGCAATATCCAAAGGCAGAGCCCCATGAAGTCTGCCCCTTCTCACCCTTTACTATGTTGTGAAAATGTGACAAGCCACTGTGATGCAGATAATATAAACCATGCTGACATCCATATGGATTTGCAGACAATGTCACAATCTTCTAATAAATGAAAAGTGCACTTGGCCTCCACCCCACATTATACTCTCTTCAGCCCAGCACTGCATGGTGAGGATGCGGTTTCATGCACACAGAGCAGCCCCTGAAAAAAACAGTGAGCATAAACACTGCTAATCATGCAAATGAGAGGTCTCTGAATCTCTGCCAGTCAATTCCAAGAGGAAAATGTCAAACTTCCCTAGCACCAGAAAGCAACTGACAGGTCCTGAAACTCCTAGGGACTGACCTCAAATAACTTTTTCTGTCTCCAGGAAAGCAGTGAGTGCACCCCACTGTGTGTCCATGAGCCTGCTCTCATCTAAGTCAAGGCCAGAGGAGCACAGTCTTTAGCAGCTGACAGCATCATGGCATCCTTACAGTTGGAAAACCTGCATCCTCTCAGCAGTCCCACTGAGGTGAAGGAGCCCGTTCTCCTGTTTCATGCCTGTCAAGAAAGGTAAGTTGCCTCACCCATTGCTACTGCTGCAGCTCCGATAGATTTCCTGTCAGCAGATGAACACATTGGCCATTGACCAGCACTTGCCAGGGACACAGCATTTGCAGAAAGTAGAAGTTTCTCTCTTCTGTAGCAGCAGGGCTTCCTGCAAGTGTACATCTTGTGCTAAAGGGCTGAGGTGATTCTACAAGAAGCTCTGTGAAAGCAGCCTGAAGTTGCTGCGGGTTGTCATGATGAGTTAGTTGTGCGAAATGTGTAGCTCTGCTGAGGAATAGACAATGACTACTGCTTACAGAGTGTGAACACATCCTGGCTAAAAGAGCTTATTGCAACAGCCAGCACAGCTATATGGCAATGTGGAGGCACCTTCATCAATGTTCCCTTTGCACTGGTGGACAGACCAGCAGAAAGAAGTACCTCAAGAAAAGCAGTGGTGGGAGAGAAACTCTTTCACCCAGGATGCAGGAAGGACAAAAACATTTTTGCAGTTGCAAAGCCACTACTGGAGTGGGTCCCTTTGCTGAGATACACAGGTTCTGTCGGTGCTGATGCAAACTAGGCTGAAGTGTGTCCCAGGCTCACTTTTTACCCCTTCAAAGGCAAATCTGCATGCCCAGCAGCTCAGATGCAATACATTTGCAGGACAAGCGGTGCCAGGTCAGACACCTTCCTAGGGTAAGTGGTCACAGCAACAGGTTTACTCCCTTCCCCACCATAGATTAGGCTCACACCTCCAGGGGTAGCTCCAGTTCCTGCCCAGGCATCACTGCTACTCGTTCACTGCACATTGCTCTGCCCCCAGTCACCATATTTCAGCTTCTAAATCCTGTGCCTTATTTTGAAAAGAACCTCTTCTATCTTAACTGCATCACCCAGCTAACAAATTGGAGCCCAGGGACAAGAGCTGTCTGCCACAAAGCTTTGCAGGGTGCCAGCCTGCCAGCAGAGCATCCCTCCTCCCCGCCTTCCCTCCCTGGCTCCCCACACTCCCACCACCTCCTGACAGTACACAAGAGGACCCTGGGGAGGCACTGAGACTGCTTGCCATCTTTCCTAGCTGTTTTCTCTCTCCCATCTCCTCCTCCCCTTCTGTGGACCCTCTGGTGGCATCTCCTCACTCACTGGGAGGGACATGAGACAAATCATTCCAGCCCTGCCCCTGATACTGCATACCCAATACTTTGTTTGGAGGGCACTGTCGACCACTCCAGCATCCTTTCCCTCCCACCCAGCCCCACCATGGCCAGCAGGCAGCCACCCATGCTGTGTAGAAAGAAAAGTGATGGCATGAATTCCAGCTCAATGCTCCATGTTGTGGGCATAATCTCCACCTTACAAAGCAGCGGTAACTATGCCCTGGGCTTGCTTGTGAGCACTTAGTTGATAAAGTCTGTTTATTACCTCCCTGCCCCTGCAGGGCACCTTGCTCTCCCTCCTGCCCATCTTTCCTGGGGCAGGGAGCTCCCTGCTGCAGAAAAGCCTGATGTCCTAGCCAAGTTCTCCTTGGCTGCAGAGGAGATAAAGGTCTTTGATGCTGGGATTTGAATTGAGTCCTCAGCTTGACGATGTTCCACTTAAGGAGAAAACCAGGGTGAATTAACCCTGATCTCTGCTCTCAACAGGATGCACCAACAAATGATGAGGACTTTGGAGAGAAATAGAAAGAGGGACAGCAGAATAATCGGCTCTCAGTCCTCCTGAGAGGAGTATATCCAGATCATGTACTTAAGGACAAAACCCTTCTCACTCTCCCTGTAGGTATCTTGGTGTCTTTTCTTCTATTGCCTCTGTGATCACTCAGCAAAGAGCACAGCTTCAGCAACTCAGCCCCAGTGGTGAATTCCAAGAAAGGCCAAACCTTACAGGATCATGCCTTTCTTATCTAAGAGCACAAGTAAGGGCCATCTGCACACAGGACAGTTTCTCTAGTGGTGACAAATACTGAGGCCTTGGATAAAGGAGCAAAACTTGGCCAACATACAGTGCTGTCTCCCCAGGTTGCCCTCCCAGACAAGTTGAAGCAAGTGGATTTTGTCAATTAGCCAAAATTCACTATGAATTTACTAAACCTCACAAAATTCTTCAATAAGGACCTTTCCTTTCCTCTGCTTGAACTCCACCTCACAGTGACACTTCAGAGCTACATGCCAGATGCACTTCTGGTGGGGAGCAAGGGGACAGTAAAAGACCCATCCATGAAAGAAGAGGCTGTTTTTCAGTCCTTCCAGCGTGGTGTATCTTTGTAGGCAGGGGGAGAGGGCAGGTCTTCCTCCTCCACACTCTTCAGTAAGAGTGAACAAGTAACCAACACACCGGGAAAGGCCAGTAGCTCTCAGGTGAGGCTTATGGATCTTTGCAAAAAAACGTGCCAGACAAAACAGGGAGAGCATTACTGCATCCACAAACTTCTCATTGTGATGTGTGATGTGACTTGCAGTGGACCCTGGGACGCATCCCCAGCCTGTGAGTGTGTGAGCTGAACCCCGAGGGTGTGTGCCTGCATGCTGCCTGGCTGCCAGGGCGCCTGCCCGCTGGGGAACTTTCCATCTAAACCAGCTGACAGCTGCTCTCCTGAGTTTCCTGGACACCAATAGTGTTTTCCCTTTTCTAATCTCCCTGATGTAAATCCATTCACGACGAGTGCCTAGAGACTTCTAATTCCATCGGCATTAAACTCACTAAAACCTCTATTACCAAAAGCTTTTAGGATTTTCCCCACAATCCACAAGTCAGACTCATAACATGACAGAACTCCACCTCTCTAGGGTGTCAGAGAAATTAATTTGCTCTGTCTAAATGCCAGGTTCATTGACCAGACATTCAAAATATCCCCATTCCCGTCAGTAAGCTCCAGTTTCTGATATAACACGGACATTCCCAGGTGCTGAGCTGTCTTCTGAAACATCCATAATAGTGTGAGAAGAGCCCTTACCCTCTAACAGGCAAGAGCAAATCATCTGCCACTGTGGAGCAGCACGTGAAGTTCACAGATGCTGCATTAAAGGTAGAAATGCAGTGGTTCTGTAAAAAGGTCTCTTGCAGTCGTTTCTTGAGGAAAGAGCAAAGGGCTAGCAAAGGCATCACAGTGTTCCCCAGCACCATAACACGTGAAAAGGTAGTTTGGTCTCATCTCAGCACTGCACACAGCCAGGTACTGTGAAAGCACAGGGATTATCCAGCTAAGCTCTAGTAGAGAGGGTGGCTAGATGCCGAGACAAGTTGAAGGTGGTGGTGGTGGAGGGGGAAAGCCAGCTGTGAGTCAGGGAGTGAGGTTTCTAAATGCTGTAATACTCCAGAGATGGCGCACTTATCCTTTGGCCCTGGAGGTTCATTGGCTGCTGTAATCGAGCAGAGAGATGCAATCATCTTCTGATCCCAGAGGTCTTTTTAGGTGCTGTAATAGAGTAGTGGTGATCAAGCTGTCTCCAAAGCCTTGGGGTTGCTGGCACACAGCAGGGGTGACGTCAGTGTCTCTCAGCCCCCGCAGTACCCGGCTCCCGGATTCCAGGAGAGGTGCCGGAGTTGTCACTTCCACCCCAGAGGTTTGTTTGCAGGGACTGTGAGGATGTCAGATTTGTAACACTGCCAGAGTTCCCTCTGGCCATGGAGGAGCTTTAACCCCGTGGAAAGGTGTGGTATTGTCTCCAGGTCTCTAGGCACTGGGACATGAGCTGGCTGCTCCCACTCCATCCACATCAGCTGCGGTGGGTGTAGCTCTGAGCTACCCACCAAAACAAGCCACAGCTCTAAGAATACTAAAGACCTCAAGAGATCCAGCAAAGAGTGGCTTGTGGAGATGATCCTCAGTGTTTGTTTTCCCAGCTTAAAAATATTTCCCTGCACAAGGAGTCGCTCCACTCACACTTTGTGGGCTGCCCAGAAAGGAGACGTACCTACAAGGAGTCGGAGATTTGTGTGTGCTACACACAAATAGCTGGAAATTAAAACTCTGTGAATAGGCTCAGTTAGCCAAGCTGTTAATGACTGCAGCACTCTATATATGTATTCAGTAAAAAACAAAACAAAACAAAAAAACCACCCAAAACAAAACAGAAAAAAACAACAAGAACTGAGACCATGCTCCTGGGTGGGGAGCGCTGAAGGGCAGGTAGAAGTTGTTTATAGACCCAGTTCCTGAGATGGAAGAGAGGAGGAAATAATCAGATAAGGTTTCAGAGTTTCTGTAGGCTCAGGGATTTCTCTTCTTCCTTCAGCCCCAGCAGTTTTTTAATTCTGGGCTCCAGCTTGTCCTGGCAAATGGAAAGGCTGCAATACCCTGTTATCCTGGCGCTGATTCCCACATCCATAGCTCAGGCAGGAGGTGGAAGCATGGGCAACCTCCCAGTAATGTCTGGGAACTTTCCAGGTTAGGTTTCTGATCTCAGGCAATTTCAGGAGTTTGCACTTTTTTGTATGTATGTGTGTTGTTTGGTTTTTCCTGGGACTGAGTTCAGACTCAGAGGCTAAAAACCCTGCTTCTTACTGTCGAATTTAACATGATTGTATCAGTTTATGTTAGGAGAGAATCCAACCTCATTTTTCTCCGTGCTTGAGGATGCTCCCAAGAATGTATGATGCTACTAAGAGTTGGGACACTTACAGAATTTCACTGTCCCAACAGGTGTTATTAAGGTAAACTGCGTGCTGGGGAAAAAACATCCCAGATGTCCACACTGATTCTCATTAAACACATCACCATATTTTGGGGGGGAAAATGTGTAAAATCCTCAAAGCAGACAGATGAAGGACAGTGTGCTCCTATCTTCATTTTCTTATTGGCTGCTATGAGGTGAAGATTAATATAGGCTCTGAAGACTGAATCTGAAGGTTCAGATGCCAAAGTTGAGCTTGTCCATAGTAAAGCTCATCTTTGTATTCTTGGCCTCCCCAAAAATACACAAACCTGCTATGAACCTTTCTAAATTCTTGGTCCTGACAAAATCACATGACTTAGAGCTCCACAGTCCAGCCTTATGAACCTCAATCCCATGCTTTTTAGTTTTATTGTGCCTTCCCTCACTCCTATGTGATGAGGAAAGAGGGACAGATGTATTCATCAGTCTCATAATTTTATTTCCTTCCAACATCCACTTCCAGTCCACTGTCTGACACCAGCAACCCCTATGTCCTCCATCTCTTCATTTGCGGGTGTTCACAGGCTTTCTGCTTCACCCCAGAGCACCTGCAGTTCTACAGCATCCCTCCAGAAACAGGCTGACCCTGGTTTGGCATGATTTCCAAATTATGGATTACCAAGAGCCTCACAGCTCTTTCAGAGTACTCTACCCACTGCCTCTGCAGCCAAACAGCTACTTTGCCTACTGGAGGGCAGCACAACATGGGACAGAGTTCTGCTAAGAGCTCCCTGACAGCTGCTCATACTTTAATTTGGCTGATTCATTCAGGACCTTTTGGGGGTATCTAAAGAGAACCTGGAAGCACACATGACTTTGAATGTATCTGTGCTGGTTCATTCACTAGAGTGCAGTGCATCCATTTAACTTCACTCTCTTTCTCCAGCATTTCTCCCAGCCCTTTCTGGCCACAACCACCTTAATAACTTTGTCTCATCTGCAAATTTTCATACAGCGTATCTTTCCCCCCCACCTTTCCAAGTCATTAAACAATACAGTAAATCACATGGGATTTAGAAGAAAACTTGGAGGCCACATTAACCTTTTGCCATGCTGAAACTTGACTGTTTAATCCCCTCATTCTTTCAGACTCCTACTCAGTTTTTGATCTATGTCAATATTTTGTCTCTCACTGACTACTTAGCTTCTTCAGTAGCTCTTGTGCAGGATCACTCAAAAGCCTTTTGGAAGTCCAAATGCACTATGTCAGTTGGTTCTCCTTTATCCACTGCTTTATTGACACATTCAGAGAGTTGTAGGAGATTAGCAAGATGCAGTTTTCTTCTTCTGAACCCATGCTGGTTAGGCCCTATCAGACCACAATCTTCCAGATGTCTTCAGGCATGCTTTTTAATTATCATTCCCACCAGTTTACCAGATATAGATGCAAAGCTTACTGATCTTTAATTCCCCGGATCATCACTGGAGTCTTACTTTAAATATAGGTACAACATTTGGTCTTCTCCAATTCCCCAAATCTGTAGCTTTTTTTTCACAAGAGATTGCATATTTTTGTTAGCAGCTCAATCACTTAAGCTCCTTCCAAACTGTCGGATTTAACCATCTGGGCTTGATAACTTATTGTTCGGGGAAAGGTTTGTGGGTGTTTTTTTCTGTGAGTTTTTGAGTTTTTATATGATTGGCTTTGTCCCAGCACCCATTATTCCACAGGCATGGTTTCCAGCAGTTCCTTGTCTAACAAGATATGGGAAGAGGATCTCACAAACACTCTTGGTAAGGGGAGCTGATATAAGAGAAATCATAAGAGAATTCAGCTCCCCGGCAACATCCTAAAAATGGAGATACTGAGTCACTTTAAACACAGGAGGTGACTGCAATTGATCAGTGCGAGTTTTCTTGGATAACTTCCACCCTGTTCTGACCCACCAGGCTAGTTTTGCTCATTTGTTTGGGTCTCTTGCTGAATAGTGATTTCCAACTTGACCCCTGAAGACTCAGGGCAGGAAAGGAGCAAGCTTGATTATACACAGCCCAAGGTGCAATAAAAAGAAAGCGACCTCAGTGCTGGGGGATGCACGAACCTGTGAGGAGCTGAAACCCAGTGAGGATGAAAAGAAGTAAATCAGAAGGTGAACAGAACAATGCTGGGCTGTTAGCTCTGTTGATTGCCTTTCAGCTGAATCAGCCTCAAGACATGAAATGCAATGGGAAATGCTGGGCAACTCAAAGGAGTAGCCCCATTATATGAGTGTTTCTCTCTTTCTACCAGGCTGGTTGTTGATAGCTCTCACCACTGTGTCTGGCTTTAAAAGGCATGGGAGTTCAGATCAGGGCACAGCCTGATGGCCCTGATATTCTGCTGACTTCAAGTTACCTGGCCCATTGGTCTTACAAGAGGGGGACTGGGAGGAAGCTCAAGATGGATGAGAGGCACCCACAGGTTTGTGGCACAGGTACACCCCAGTGAACACATGACTGGCTGTGGGTACCTGTTCACCTGCAAGCCTGTATGGAAGACAGCACTGGCATTCCAGCTTCTGGAAACTGACACACTCCCATCAAACATGATACTCAGGAACTCAGTAAGAAATACACCTGCCTTGTGACAGCCCTGGCATATCTGCTTTACCTGACAGGTATGTACTCAAGTAAACTTCATAAAAGAGGAAGAGAAATTTCCATTAAATCCTCTTATCTAATCACTGCTATTCAGTTCTTACAGGACATGTTGATGGGAAAATTGTAGAGAGATTCTGTGTCAGGTAGTGTGTTGAATTCAGTCCCTGCAGACATTGCCTGTGTGAGGAAATGTGGCCATAAGAACTTCTGGGGAGCAGACTAAAGGCAAGTCTCTGGCTCATTCTAAGTCCTCACCAACATCTCTCCTGTACAGAGCAAGGCAATTCCCAGCAGTGCTGTGCAGCTCCATAGAGCCAGGGCCAAGGTCAGGAAGACAGACAACATGGGAAGGGGTTTATCGGCCATGCTCCCGCCTTCATATCGGGAGCAGGAGAACACGCAAAGGAAAAGACAGAGCAAGAGAAAGGAATCTCAGGCTGGTTATTCTGTGGGCTAAGGAGGTGGACGGGACATGGGTGGTCTCCTGTGCAGAGCTGGTCCTCCTGCCACATCTTTTCAGCACATGTATGTGCCCAGTACAAACATGGTCAGGTCAGATTCTAATATAGGGCTAGGTAAGAGACTTCCACACCACATTGTCAGTGCAGGGACATGCTGCTCTTCCTGCCTCCCTTTCCACCTCTCCCTCTCTTAGCTGCTTTTTCCCTTTTTCTCTCTGGTCTTCCTTCTTTCTTAATGTCTCCATCCCCCCCATGCCCCTGTGTGCCTCACAATCCCCTTCCCCTCAGCAACACTTGCCTCTACCTCCAAGAAAGGAGGCAGGGATCACACCTGAAGAAGCAGGTGGAGGATGAGGTCTTCTTCATCCCCCAAGTAAGCCCAATATGACTCCCCAGTCTGAGACCTGGCTCCACACACCCCAGGCACACCCCTGCTGAAGTTGCCTGCTTGGGCTGGGATGAGGCACCATGGACACCCTCACAAATGCTGTGCTACCACGTGCAGGCTAAGCCAAGCAGGGAGGTAGCACAAATCCCATCCAACTGCTCTTCTAGCAAGGCTTTCATTCCACTCCCTCCCCTCCAGCACACAGGTTCTGTCATGCATGTGCCTCTCAGGGCTGTCCTCAGCCGCTCAGCAGTGGCTGCACAGAGTGTACAAGGGGGAGGTGAAATGATGGGGGCCAAGGATGGCCAGCTGCCAGTCATGGCCTGTACCAGGGTCCCCTTTGCTCCCCTGACACACACACAGACACACGGCATAGCTGTCCGGGGAGGCCCAGCCAAGAAGCCCTCCCTCTGCCTCTGAATCCCCACTCTGTTTCCTAAGTGACAAACCACAAACTCTCTTTCTCTTCCCAAACAGACAAAGGCTTGAGTGAATCACTGCCTCAGCCCTGGCACACAGCACCCTGGTCATTATGGATTCTCCTCCAGCATCCAGCCCCCTGTGAAGGTCAGCATGGAGCCACACCAGCAGAGTCCTCAGGCTGCACCTCCCTTTCCCCATAGCATCCCTCTGGGCAGCCTGAAGCAGCATGCAAATGGTAAGCAAGCCTTCACACCCCTCCTCCCCATCCACCTCCTCACCCCCAGTGTTTGTGGCTGCAGCCTGCCTCATACAAAGATAGGGGAAACTGAGGCACAGCATGGTGACCAGTGACAGACCTCAGTGGGATTAGGATTCAGGGGGCTCTAGCAATAAGGTTTTCTAGGCAGTGTCATCTCTTAGCTTCAATCTCCAAAAGCTCACCTTCCTGAGCTTTAGAGGAAAGTCAGACTGCAGAACCTGGTCAGCAACTGTTCCTCCTTGTTACCAGAGACTGGCACACATATACACAGAAGCAGGAAGCAAACCACCCCTCACCACTTCCCTGCCCATTTTCCCTCCCTCCCTGGAAACAAAACTACTTGCTTCAGCCACACGAGCATTTGAGTGACAGAGCTGGAAAAAGTCTCTGCCATGTAACAGTGAGTATTTGTCCTCCTAGTCTGTCCTGTGTGAGCACAGTGGGGCTGTCCTGGCTCCCACACATGGTGCGGTCCCATTTTCTGGCAACCTGAGGAAAAGTGACACCTCTCCTGGGCCCTGTGAATTGACCATGGGGTCCCCAGGGCTGAAGAGCAACATCCTCCTGCTGAGACACTGTTTTCCTCTGCTTCCTCTTCTGCACAATTCCTGTTCTTCTCCCAGCCGGTGTCATCCTCTAGAGACCAAACACGTGCGCTTCAGGGCAGCGGGAAGCATGTGAGACGCTGCTCAAAAGCCCTTGGGGAGACCCAAGCAGAGATGTGGCCACCAGCCAGAGGACATACTTGTTCCTCTAAGATCTCCCAGGGCTTGAGGTGGTCCCAGGAGAGATGGAGCTACAGACAGCTCGGTTTCTGCCCTGCCGTGCAACAATTCTCAAGACACCTGGGAGACTAGGGCTGTTGTAACTCCTAAAAGGGGAGGGTAGCTGCCTGGTGGGGGACATGGCTTGCTCCCTGCTAAGACTGTAATTCAACCCACTTTCAAACCAGCTTCCCTGACAGGAGGGACTGAACCAAGCTGGCTACAGTGTGCAATTTCATCTGTCAAATTAGCCAGAACGCGCACGATCTGGAGGTGTGTGCCAGATGTGGAAGGACAAACATCACTTGAGCCAGCATCAAGCTGGAGTGGTACAGACAGATAATACCCAATGCAACATAAACCTTGCCAATAGAGAGTTAAGCCAACATTGTTTTCTAAACAAATCTGAAGCAGCAGTGTAAGTTCATACTGGATCAGCATTTTCTACCACGTAGCCGCAGCAGTTTTGACCCAATACCAACCTCCCTAGAGCTGGTTTTATTGTTTTGTCCACCCTGAGCCAGTGCCAAAGCCATGTACTGAGAGGGCTGATGAATTTAACCAATGCCAAATGGCTTTGGAGGCTCCATCCGGGAAGAGCTGGCTTTCTGCAAACTCCCCCACAATGAAACCAAGAGTTTCTGCATGGTCACACTCCCTGACAGACCCTGGCCAAGAGGACGAGTGACACATCAACAACTGTACAGTCACTCTCTCACCCAGAACACACATACACACAGATGCATGCACACCAAAGGGTGTGAACCACAGGGGAAAAGATCACTTCACAGTATTGTCAGCTGGCAGCAGCATCCAGAAATGATCTCGTCAGCCCTTCATGAGGTGGCCCAAAGCTGCTCCTGCCCAGCAGGGCATGCACAGAGGGGTTACAAGGGATGGGAAGTGCTGGAGAGGGAGCAAGGAAGGGGTGCTGTTGAAAAGACAGAAAAGAAAGTCTCAGGGATACCCCAAAAGAGGAAGAAAACCAGCTAGCACCACCAGACAGAAGCTGAAGGCAGCAGTTCAGATAAAGGGTAGGTGTTGGGGTAGTTGGAGAGAGGACATCAAGGAACTGCAGCTGGGGAGGGCTGACAGCAGGGTCACAAGGTAACAGCAGGGCTGTGAGGTAACAGCAGGGAGATGTACTGAAAATGCATCCTCCTTGCTGGCATCCCCGGGTGTGACTTGGGCAGGAGGGGAGCAACCCAACACCTCCTTCAGGGAACACCACAACTGCACCACTGCCAGGCCTGCACAGCAGCACAGACCCCCTGGCCCCTTCCCCTTGTAGAAAAGCAGCAGCCCCAAAATCTGAATGAGAAAACACCAGCCTCTCCTAGAGTTTGTGCAGATCCTGAAACCACGGCCTGGCAGGTGCAAACCTCTAAACCTCCCCTCTAAAATCTGCTCCTGTAAGGATGCCTTCTGCCTTGCCAGCAGCTAATTGCTTTTGGGTCTTATTCTAGGAAAAGGCACTTCCAGACATGTCTGTGCTCCTCAGGAACCAGCAGCATGGCTGGGCCTGATCAGGCAATGGGAGAAACAGCTGCTCCCCTCTTCCCTCTCCCCTCCCATCCCCATGCCACAGAAGCTCCAGCAGCACAGCGATGTTGCATGGAAATAGTGCGTCTGATCTTCCTGCCCTCCCTGCTGAGGAGCTGAGGAAAGGGGCACCAAGGGCAGCCCCAGGCAGTGGGAGGCCTTTTCAGGTGATCCCAAGAGCTTTGCACCCCAAAATGGGTCAGGCTCAGCACAGGGCCCCTTCACTGTCTGTGACAGGCACACGGCGTTCCCAGCTTATGAAACACACTGTCTCGGTCAGGAAAACATCTCTTCCAGCCGGGAAGGAGCACCAGGGGACAGCAGGAAAGCAGTGACAAAAAGCATGCACATCACCCCGAAAGGTGTACCCAGTCTGGGCTGGATACTCAGAGGAGGTACCTGGCTAGGAAATGGAGGCCGGCGCTCTCAGTGGGGAATCAGGATACCCAAAATATCCGTGAGATGAGGAGGGAGGGGGAATCTTCTTCCACCTCCCCCACTCCCCCAAACTGGTGTGGCCCACTCCTGGCAGCATGATGCCCACTCCTGCTCTCCTGCAAGCTGCATCCCCGAGGGGACCCAGGCCAGGGCCACGGAGCCTGTCCGTGCTGCTGTTGGCCAAAGCATCCTGCTGCTCCACTGCAGCAGCAGCCCGGCTGCCCCTTTTCCCGAGAAATAGGGCAAGGAGAGGAAGATGCCGTAGGGGGAAAGAGCAGACAGGTGTGAGCCAAGGGATGGATGGGAAAGGAGGAGAACACACTCAGGACTGCGTGCAGGGGACCTGCAACACTTCCTCCCCCCTGCAAACAAGCCCTCCCTGTGCATACATGCAGAGATGCAAGGAAGGGAGGTTGGAGGAGGGGGGGGGGAGCATCTCTCTGTTACAGTGTTGGGGGGGAGCTGTTGAAAGCCTGGATTTTGTTTTCAGCATAGCAGAAACCCCCACCTTTCCCCTCCCTCACACCTCAACAAGGGATGAGAGGAAGGGAGGGAGAGAAGTGCACAGACTTAGGTGCCCAGGTTGACTTACCTCTGGGTGCCTGTGCTGGGGTACCCGGGTGCGCAGGAAGTAAATCCAGGGTTCTGCTCTCCTCGGTGAGTGCTGGGAAAGGCCTCTCTTCTTTCACACCAAGGAGTGGCCAGTGAGTAGGTGCTCCAGCTCACCGCTCGATTGAAGCTGCCATGGATTCATTGCGAACGACTTTGCCTTCTGTGCGGAGAGGAGGAAAGGGGAGGGAAAAAGAAAAAAAAAAAAAAAAAAAAAAAAGGGGAAAAAAAAAGAAAAAAGGAAAAAAAAACCCCACCAGCTTAAGACTTGGAGGGTAGATTCACTTCTTTCTTAGGTTTCCAATAGCAACTGAATATACCACAGATGAAGATCCAGGGTGTGTGTGTGTGTCAATGTGTGTGTGTGGGAGGGACAGAGAGATGCACAGCTGCTGAGTCCACAGGCAGTGTGGGGTGTGAGCGAGTCGGGGCGTATCGGTGATTATGGGAACAGACAACTGGACACGGGCAGCAGAGCAGCTAGACAGATGGATGGATGGGTGGAGAGAGATTTAAAGGATGGAAAGAGGATGGCTCAGATCCTAAGAGTGTAGCTGTCCCACTGCACACAGAAAAGAGACAGCACCTGTCCCAGTGCAGGGCAAGGTACTGAGAGAGCTGTGCTGGGAGAAGGTGAAGTGTTCCTACACACACAGCCACACAGACACAGACACACTGCCTCCTAGCCCTGCTCACATCACCCGGGCACACCTCCCTGCAAGCACGCTGCTCACGCTCAGACTGCTGCACACATGCTCTGCACACACACAGGCACCGTCCTTTTCAAAGATATGTGCACCACCTCGCACACATCCCCTAAAAATCCAGAGTGTCTCCAAAGGGTGAGGTGCTTCTCCTCCCCATGTACATCCTGCACCTACAGTGTTGCACATCTGTGTTAATAATCGTACGTGATGTTTCAGGCAAACATCACACAATCACACCAACACCACACAGCCTGTTCCAACCCTTATAGCACAAGCACTGATATTACACCATGGTAAATACTGACCACTGCACAAATGCATGCTGAATATTGAAACTCCTGGCCGCTTACTTACACCTAACTGTCATGGCACAAATGAACACCATTTAATAAGCCCACCTCTGTATCAAAAAAAGTGCCATGTACATACACACACACAAAAAAAAAAATCCAAAGCCACCATCAATATCAGTGCAAACAGCACAGCAGCACATCACAACACACACATCTGTAAGAAAACAGAAGCACATAAAACATCCTCGTAGGCATAGGAACATAAGTCAAGAAAGTACCACTGGCTGCATATCACACACAAATATATCATGCTTACAAATTGCCTGCAGCATACAAACTTATCACATCAGATACTCTTACCTACCTAACTCAGCCCACACAGTGGCAACACCATCCTCCTGGATCCTAAACGCTAGCCCCAGCATCATCAAACATCAGCCATATTCTGTCACACGGAAAACAAATACTCATCAACATCCAACACAGGCACACAAGCACAAACTACACATGACATGCAGACAGCCAGCATCACTCACCCATCAAAATGACACGCTTGGAAGTTATGAAGCTGCAAATCACTTTGGAGACAGCTGTATTACCCTGTGCACCTGCAGGGGTGCATGTGCACACCCACTCACCTACTGCTACTCAACTCTGCTTATAAGGCCACCATCTCGGAGATCTTCCTCACTTTTTTTTTTTCCACTTTCTGTAGTTCTTCCCCATTCTACCACCTGCCAGCAAAGCCTGTGTATTGGCCCACTGACAGCCCCCCACTGCAGCTCCTAGGGCAAAATGTCTGGAGCAGGAAGGCTGTAGAAGCATACACGTTCATCCCTTTTCCTTTCCTCCTATCTTCTGGTGTTAGATGTGTGTAATTCGCATCCACAGATGAGTGCAAGGTCCCACTATCCCCAAGTGCTCTCAAATTGGCTGATCGTGGCATTAGGGGATGTGACTGCAGAACCTCAGCATGGTAAAGAAGTACAGAACCCCTCAAGAGAAGCAGAGATTTGGTCAGGAAGGTGCCAGATTCCCCCAGGCATTTAAAGAGACAAGGAGATGCAGGAGGTGGATATGAAGGGGTGAGGGAAGGAGGGGAGGTTGTCCCAGCACCAGGGATGGTGCAGCAGGGGCTATGCCAGATTTGTTTCACAAGCTTGATAGTGTCACAGCAGGATCCTCTGAGCAGATATCAGGGAGTGATTGGGAATCTGCATCAAGCAAAGAACTTTCACCTGTGTAACCCCAGGAAATGAGAGAGGTATGGGGAAAACAGGAGGTTTGGGCAGAGGAAAAGCAACTGTAGGTGTGTGGTGCAGAGGTACATGGCTGTACTGGGATAACTGGAACAGTGGGTACTGGCACAGGTACAAAATTAAGAGCCCATACACACGAAGAGGGTGGCATATGTGGGGTTTGGACACAGGCAACGTAGGGTTTGCAGTTGGGTCTAGCCCCAGCCACAGGGAGGGAATATGGAGGGAGTCCTGCCAGCTCCTGTGCTGTGCTGTTGGACAGGCATTTGCTCTGAGCACATTCTGACACAGCCAGTGAACCCATACACTGCAATAGCCTCTTCCAGGATCTCCAAACCCCAGCACCCTGCTTCCATAGCTCCTCACCAAACACCCCCTTCTCAGAGCATGCGAACACCCCCACTCTTGCTCAGGCGTGCAAACTCTCCACTCCACAAAACCACCTACTTCACACCTTCCCCCAGAGCACTCCCATCTTCCCACACACACACACCACATGCCTGTTCATGTAGCAGCATGAGAGGAGCCAGGAAAAATGTGGGGAAGCTCCCGCCACCACCTCAACCCCTGCAAACTGCCCCCCTCCTACCCTCTATCTCCACCACTGCCACCACCACTCGCTTTTCAGAAGTGCTTTGAAAGAGTGAAAATTTCCTCTCTTTCAGCTGAACTTGGCCCATGGACCCAGGCAATTTCAGTCTGTTCCTCAGCACTATGCTTGATTGTACCTCTGTGCCTCTTTCCACAAACATCCATTGTGCATTACAGGAGATGAATAATGCAGGCTGGAAAGGGACAAGCGAGAGGGAGAGCCTTTTTGGGTCTCAGCAAGGCATATGTACAGAGAAGAGTTTCACTCATTTGGTCAAAGCTAAAGCTAACTGAGGCTGCCAAGCCTAGGAAAGCCACCATGGCCTGAAGTGCTACTTGGGTTAAAGTATGATCACGAGGGCATTTTAAAAAGAGTTTTGGACTTGAGATTTCTAATAGGTATTGAGAGGTAACACAGGGATATCACGTGTGAATAATCAAAGAGGATCTTCATCTCTGAGATGCTTAGCACTGAGCCAAGCAGCTGAAGAGAGTCACTAGTAGAAAAGAGAACCATCATCCTAAACTGACCTCAAGTGCTCCTGTGCTTCAGGAGCATGGAAGAAGCACCATGACTGGCTGAAAAAAGGACAAGGGAGAGCAAAAAGGGAAACCAGAGCCAGGGGAATGTGAACATGTGTTTGCACATGTCCATCTGTGTGGTCTTCATCTTGTTCACCTCAACACGTTGTGTTTGACCTCACCTTCAAAACATTCCAGTTTTGTGCTGGCAAGCAAGAAGGCCTGGAAGACACAAAACCACATGTGTGTGTCAGGGTTGCTTTGAGCAAGTCCATCTGTGTGGAATGATGCTGAAAGGGGGTAACATGGACAATGTGGTGTCACGTGTGTCCATGGGTGTGCAGGAATGCATGGCTTCTGGTGAGCATCTGTGTGTTGGTGTTGTGCGTGTGGCTGCTGTGGGCGGCGGACTCCAGGTATCAATGTATGGAAAGTGTGTATGCACATACATCCAAGTATTGTGCTATAAGGGGAACAGTGTGTCAGTGTGTGAATCTGTCCTTTGCTAAAAGCATCAGTGCATTTGTGAGGTGTTGCAGGGAGTGCTGTGTCCCTCTGCGATACCAGAGTCTTATTGTACACCCGTAGAGTGAGCAGCCTTGTGAAAGCAATGCTAGGAGTACAGCATAAAACTCTGGTCAGTGTGCATGACCTGTGTGCACCCTTGGGTGTGTACAGGTTTGCAGGGATGGGATCCTTCTCTAGGTGGGACAGACGGTCTGGCTCCTGCACTGCTTCTCCATCCGGTCCCTGCTTTTCCTTTCTCACCTTCCCTCAGCTCCCCTCGCTCTCTAGCAGCAGCGTACTCTGCCCTGGGAACCAACTCCCACACACCAAAACACAGCAAGGGAACTCCTTTCCTCACAGTTCCCTGATACCTTCCCATATCAAGATCCATAAAGTGAAGAAAAACCTCGCTGGGCAACCTGAACTGGACCTATTCCCTTTCAGTATCCTAGTCACCCACTTCCAACCCCCAGGAATTGCATCTCAAACCTTCACCCAAACCCACAGACTTTCACCCAAACCCACAAACAGCCAACCCCAAATGCCAAGCACCACAAAGCAGACTTATGGCTCACGTCCAAGGCATGGGTCATCTAAAGCTGACACAGCTCAGGTAAGGCAGCTCAAGCTAACAGAATTAGGAGACAGCAGTCCCCACAACAGGGAAATCAGAGAGGCTTCTGTTGTGACAGTACCTGTTTGACTTCCAGTTTCCCAGCTAGCATCACCCACAGCTGGGTTTGTTGTAAGAAACCTTTCACACAAATTGCAGTCAGCACAGCTTAACTTCATGCCTCTGGAACCAAAGCAACATGTCTCGGCTGCTCTGCCATGGCTTCCACATCAGAAGGCTAAACCTGCAGCCAGATCCCACATGTACTGGGTAACCTTCATGCTAGGATCCAAAGCACAGAGTGCCAGCCTACTCAGAGCACCTCCTGGGGCAGCGGGACTTAAGCGAGAAGAAAACCCCAACAATATTTCTTTATTCTTTTAACTGATTCTGCAGATCACTACCGTCCTCCCAGACATCCTGCCCTGAGCTCTACAAGTTTGCTCTGGGGCTGATCTAAATTACTCGACTCCACAAACTGAAATGCAAACCCCTGGCCTCCATTTCAGGCATTGCTTTTGCCCTATATCCCACTCTGCACCTATTCCCTCTGGAGAACAAAACTAGCACACAGGAGTTAGATGTGAAAGTATGCACTCCTTCCTTGGAAGGCTTCACAGGCTTCCCAGAAAGACCCAGTTTCATCCAGGCCCAGGATCATACAGTTTTGTCTTAAAAATGCAGCCTAACACTTAAGCTTCATCTGTTTTGTCTCAACTGCAAACCTGAATCTGTGAAACCACCAAACCTCATCCAAGCCTATACACCAGAAAGCCTGGCCTTTTAAGCCCAATTTCATCCCCTTTCATTTGTCTCCAGGTTTCTTCTGCACAAAGATCCAGCCTTTCACCTTGTGCACCAGCAAGGCAGTGTACTCTTCACAGACGTAAAGAGAGCTCAGTGCCAGGTCCCTTCCCTGACATTTTCCCCTTGCAGTACGAGACAGACTGGGAAACTCTGGATCCCACAGCCTATGGTGCAGGTCTCCGGGAGCCAGGCCAGGATCCTCCCAGGTTTTCCCCAGAGAGGAGCCCTGCTCACAGCCAACGCAGTTTGGGTGACCTTTTCACTGCTGGCAATCACAACCAGGAAAAAAATAGCCCTTTGTGTTAATATTTAAACACCCACCACAAAAAGAACAGGGCCAGCCTCAAGCACTCATTCAGGGCTCTCCACTGTGCCGCACCACCAACATCCCTATTCTTCCCTCACCCTGAGGTCTTTCCCTCCAGCCCTGCACCCTTCTTTTCCCTCCTCAGTTTCAGGAGCAGCTCCTGCTGATGACTTTCCTTCATCCTGCCCTGCAGCCTCACCAGCTTTCCCAGAGCCGCTGGGCTTGTGGAGAGCGAGCCTCTGATTACCATTCAAGCTGGATTCTCATTAGGCAGAAATGCCCCTCCAGGAGATCTATTAACAGCCTATAAGGTTAACTTAATCCAGCCAGTCTTGTGTGGTCTCTGCCCAAATTCCCTATTACATTAACAATCTTGAGCCTTAATTAGCATGTGAGGCAGAGGTGGCATTATTAATGGAGATAATACGGAGCATTAAGAATAAACAGGCCAGGCTTTCTCTCCCCCACCATGCATGCAAATCCTCTTCTGTGTGGAAACGGCATGAACTTCCCCCATGGGCAGCACATGCTGAGGGGCTGGAGGGCCCCAGGCCAAAGATGAGCCCTGGGACATAGAGCCAGGCTGGTACTACAGAAGAAACAGGATGCCAGAGAGGCTGGTAATGAGAAGATGATGGTGTGGCAAGCCCTGTGAAGGAACTCCTTGCAATGGGGGGGGAGCAGTCATATCCCCGGCTAGTCCAACCATCCCATCTTTTTAGGAGGGCTGGAAAAGCAAGGCCAGGGTTGTGTGAACCTCTGTTCTGTTGAACACTAGATTCATGCTTCCATAAATATGCAGGTAGGATAACACAATGGGCATATGCCCTTGAAAACCACATGTAAGAAGGGGATGACTGCCTGATGGGCAGCAGGCTGCAGCTAGGGAAGATGCCCCTCATGTGTCCCCTTTCTGGCCACTGAGCCCCGGTACACTGAGAACAAGAACACAGCACAGGTCAGAGAGGTGAGGGAGGGAAGCACTCCATTGTAGGATTAGAGAACAAATGGGCTTTAGTCATGGATGCCCCTGCTCTGGAAGTGTTTGATGCCAGACTGGATGAGGCTTTGAACAAGCTGGCCTAGTGGGAGGTGTCCCTGCCTATGCAGGGCAAGTTGGAACTAGATGATCTTTAAGGTCCCTTACAACCCAAACCGTTCTGTGGTCCTATGAGTCTATAATTCTGCGACTGGGGTACCTGTTCAATGCAGGCTCAGTGTACACTGGGGAAGGGACAGGTCCCTCTTGGGACAGGCTGGTGGCTGGCTGCACAGGTGGCTGGTCAAGTCAGCTTGGTCATCACAAGTGAAGGGGCACACCTGGCACAAGTGAAGGGGCTGGCTCTTTGCAGCCCAGGCAGTGCCAACCGCTCCCCAGGGAGGAGACATCCCGGGTGAGAGGAGGGGAGGAGTGGTGCTACCAGCAGCAGCATCCAAGCGTGGGGCTGTTCCAGCTGTAAGCAGCTCCGTTGTGGTGAGCATTCACCTCCAGGCTTTGCAGAGAGAGAGTGTGCTGGGGACAATGATCCCTGAAGTACAGAGCAACATCCCCTGCTCCTTGGCCCTAAAGCACCGGCCGGTGCTAAGTCCCCTTGCTTAGTACAGAGCAGTGCTGCAGGCTGAGGATGCTTCCAGGACTGTGCTCAGCATCAACCCAGCTGCGTCCATGTGCCCAGAGGTGCAGTGGGCAGCAGGCGATGGTGGAGGCCCTGAGCAGAGCCCAGCTCTCCCACTTTCTAGTGAAGCAAGCTCCCACCCCCCTCATCCCCCAGGGCCCACCAGCCAGACCCTGCCAAATCCATTTGTCCAATCTTCTGCTTTCTACTAATCCTGTTGAGCCATCCTTTAAGTTGCTCTGAGGCAGAGATAGAAAATACAACCAATGCCTGAAGATGCTTCCCCTGACCTTGCTCAATTCAAGATAAAAGACTTCAATTTAAAAAATTACAGTGGGGGTCTGTCACTGATCCATTGCAGGGATTAAAGGGAAACAGAGATACAGGATGTAGCCAGTGTTAGGTGAGCAGACAGGGAAGGGAAGAAGGGTTATAATCAGCATGGAGGAGGAGACAGAAGAAAGGAAGGGACAGAAAGTGAGAGGGGAGCCAGAAAAAGAAAAGCCTTCTCCTTCACCACCTCCACACTTAACTACTGGCAGAAAAGTTTGATAGACACCCGGTGAGACACATGTCCCAGCACCTTCTTTGATCTGTAAGGAAGAGCAAGGCAGCTGCACTGTCCTGTGCTGTAAGCAGTCTGGGAACAGGCTACTGGGACTGGAGAAAAGCTCCTTGCCCCACGAGAGGTACCCAATGGAGAGCAGAGACTGAAAATTTATGGCACAAATGGCTGCTACGGAGGTCTTGCCACCACTGTCTCTCCTGATACTGTTCAGACCTTTCTGATTCCATCCCTAGTCCCTTATTTCACACCAAACCTCTCCCCTCATCTCCTCCTCTTCCTGACAGTACTGTCCTTCACCCTTCCTCCTTCCTGTCCTGGCCCAGGTCACATTTGCAGCATCTAAGCAGACTTCCCACTCCTCAGATCAGTTCCTTACAGCCCTTAATTCCAAGGTTCTCTGTAGGAAATGCTGTAAGGGCTAATGAGGTCTCCTTCTTCTTTCCCTGTACCCTCCAGTACTGCAGTGTTGTTAGACCCCATTAGGACCTTTTTCTTCCTGAAATGAGCCTGTCTCATCCCTCTGAAGCTATTCTGTTTTATGACTACTCACGAGATAGTTGGTGTTTTGTTTTCATTCATCTTTCCTCCAGCAACTGGCTGAGGGTCTCAGCTAGCCAGGAAATACAAGAAAATCTTAATTTCAGCAAGGCTTTTGTCACTAAATCCCTCAATCTGCTGTAGAAGACTGTAGCCCTGATTTGGAGATGACTCTTGGATATCACTTACAAGTGGGTCAAGACATCCCTGTCTTGCACTTAGCACTGAGAGCCCTATATGTGTTAACTCTCTCTTCCCACACAAGAATCAAGAGTCAGGAAATTAAGCCAGAAAGTAACAAGTTCAAGACAAACAACAGGAGGTCCTTGCATTGCCCACTGCATGTTTAAGCTACAGAACTTCCTACTGTGAGATTTGATTTTGTGGATGTTAAAACTTTACCTCACTTAAAAATTTAGTGAGACAAATTCATGGAAGCAGCAAATCCATAGAGACCTATGAGGTGTACAACAGATCTTCTAGCACAAAGTCCCTCAGCTGCACATCACTGAAAGCTAGAAGAGTGTTCTTGAACAGTTGGGCCATCTTTAAGCTATTCCCTCTTTCAGCCAGCGTTGGAGATACTGGACTGGAAGGATCTCAAACTTGATTCAGTAGGGTCTTTCTTAAATTCCTATGGCTTTCCATAGCCAGGTTGACCCAGAAGTCATGAGCAAATAGTAGCTGTGATTAACAATATATTTTTGGTGCATCAGGTCTTATTGGATGGACAAGGGAGCAAACAACAGAGCCCATTTCAAAAAAGAATTTTTTTTCCCTCTACCCTAAAGCTGGAAGGAGATCTGAGGTAATTTCAGCCAGTCATCCCCGTACAGATCCTTGCTGGGGATAACATCTGCATTTGAGTGCTAGGCCCCTTGATGCCTAGTTCCAGAATTTTAAAAGCAAATCCCCTTTCCCTGTTGATAATCAGAGAGTCCTCTCAACAGACCATCTGTAACAGAGCTAACCCCCTTAAATTTTCTTCCTTTTCCCTGACCTGTCTATCACACTATGCATGGTGGCCTTTCCACACTAATCCTTTTATTATCATCTGACTAAATTTTCCTGGCCTGTGACTGCAATGGGAAAAAAAAGGAGGGGTGTTAATCCTTCTGACCTTGTTGTCCCAATTCTGGACCATCTGTGACTAGGGAGTAAGAGGAGGGAAGTCTGACCCCACTGTCCCTATGCCAAGCCATCTTTGCCTGGGAAGAGGGAACTTCTCCCTTTGGTATGTTCAGCCTGTACCCTCCTCAAAAGCTGTGTCAAAGCCACTTTCCAGCTACAGGCACCTCCTACAGGACTGCTTTCTAGACTACATCTCCAGCAAGAGAGGATGGAGAGATGGAGGGAATAATGTCCTCTACCTTCATCAGATTCTCTGCTCCATCAACAACTGTGTCTGCAGGTTCTCCCCAGCCATGGGACAGGGAATCAATAAAAGGTGAAAGACAATCAAACATCTCTCAAAATTTTCCACATATGAAGAAGGGGCCTTGCAGATCACTCTATCTCCACCACTGGCCAAGTCTACTTTGTTCCTTCCACCCCTTTCCACCACTACGTTTCCTTGCTGCAAGCAGTTGTGTTTGTATAAACCTGCCAGACTATTTCCCAGTCACTCTGAGACTCACACCAGGAAGCTTGCGTGTATCCTCAGAGCCAGCCAAGCATTATCCCCTCTGCTCAGCCTCATCCCATACCTCTGACTTTGCCCATCTTTTGCCACCTTTACTAATCTCTTCCCTTGGTGCTTAGAGTCCTTAACTACTTGAAAACTGTGATTATATCATCATTTAGCCAAACTCTAAATCTTTCATTCTTTTAATCCTCATAAATAAGTCCCTCTGGTCTTTTCATAATTTTGGTAGCTCTTCTCTGAATTTCCTCCTATTTATCACACCCTCCTTCAGCAAGTGTAGCATCCAAGTCTGAATACCAGATTTTCCAGGCTGTTCTCGCTAAAGGCTTGGAAATAACATCAACTGGGCCTCCCTTGTGCTTCAAGGCTTGATGGTTTTGTCTGTACTTGAGGGTACAGGTGTTGGGCAAGCTAACTCATTTCATACGTGGGGCACCAGGCAATACAAGTCAGGAGTGTCTCTTCAGGCACAGAAACTCTCTCCTGGGAGAGGCAGAAGCAACTTCACAAGAGAAGATGGGGTGGGGAGAAGAAAATAGATGGACAGGTAAGATGGGTGTCCTCCAGCTGGACACGGCACACCACTACAAACATTACTTACACACTTTCATTGCTTACTACTTACACACCTGAAGAAGAGACATCAGGTCTAAGAGACGGAAAAGCTGCCTTTACACACACACACACACACGTGTCCTGACTCCTTGAATAAACCCACATACAGCCACCTGTATCACACACAGGCACATACAATGCAGACAGGAACACATTTACATGGATAATATAGACAAAGCTGAGAAGGAGAGGGTGACATACAGCACACACAGACCTTGTGCATGCACAGATGTAACCTCTGCATGCAAGAGGACAGGGCAGGCAAGACCTAGCAGAAAATGGTTTTCTCTCTGTTTCAAAACATACATGTTCTCATGCATAAACCAATGTTCCCAGAGGAAGGATAGCTCATGGAGTCCTCGTAGTAACCTAAAAATACACAGGCAGCTCTGACCCATCTGGTCTACAGGCTGAGTGCATGAGGCATGGAAAGAATGAATACAAACATATGACACCTTGCCTTGAGGCAACCGGTAGCCTGTACATCATCCTGAGACACAGTCTGCACATCTATAGTGCCTTCCATGGTGATTAGCTTATCATCAAAGCAATTCAGAGTTAAGTCCTGGGGTGACCCCCTCCTCAAGTTATGTTACTGATGTCCCTTCTTCACAACAATATTTTCTCCATCTCTCTGCTATCAGGCTGACATCCACGGGAGTCAAAACCTCCCACAGTTTCTTGCAAGCAGTCCTTCCCCTGCAGCTTACCAAAATCAAACAGGAGTTAACTTTGTGTCTGGATATCTCTGTGTAGGGAAGAACATGGGGTCTTGACCCCCAGGCACCTCTTCTTACCTCTGGGAAATTCTTGTTGCACCATCAGCTCCCCAAAGCATCACCTGGGACAAAATTCTGTGATAAAGGGCTGAAAAGCTGGAGATCCTCTCCCTGGGGTGCTTGCAGACAGGAAGAAATGGCCCCAGCACATCAGCTGGGTCAGCACAGGAGGATGGATGGGCCTCACCTTCAAGAGCAGGACAGATTCTCCTTCAGAGTTTTGATCCTCTGCCTATTTCATGGCATTTGATGCTATGCCATAAGGTGCCATATATATCCTGACCCAAACCAGAGCTGCCTGAGAACCTTAAAGATTCCCTGCAAGAAGCAACACCTAGGCATGAGACCCATCAAATCCTTCACCTCAACCTGTCTCTTAACAGCTTGTTTCCCATCCCTCACAATGCCGTGGAAAGAGTGACAACTGCCCTGCCCTCCTTCTGTACCTCAGCTGGTCAGCTGGAACTGGGTTTCCACTTGGCTTATGAGTGTTGAGCAAATGAGGTCATTTCTCCTCAGAGACAAAAAATTATTTGGTCAATCCTGTCCGTGAGGAAAGTGGTTCAATTCAGGCAATAGCTAGGTACCCACAGGCTCCCAGGAGACCCAAAGAACAGCTATAATCCCTTAAAAAAAGGATATCAAGGAACAACAAAGCAAGCCACGAATCTAACACCAGCCAGGGAGCACAGAAAAGCCAAGACACAAATGCAGCTCTGCTCAAGTGAAGCTATAACTGCTACCACACCATCTCACAATTGAGGCAAATATAACAGCAGCCCCACAGGCTCTGCCACCTCCAAAGTGCCAGGCTTGACTCATCTGGGTCTTTAAATACAGGCCTCATCTGGTTCACAGATGCAGGAAATTCATCCTGACCCAGCAGAGACAAAGGGCTGGAGGTGGATCCCAGCCCTTTTGGTCTGCTCCCTGAGCTTTGTGCTGTCCCCTTACAGCCCAAAGTGAGGACTTCACCCCTGAAGTGCCCTCCTGTGCAGTCAGCCTGCCTCCCTTCAGTGGCTCAACTCCACGTCTTTGCTCGCCCCTCTTTTCACGTGGAAAGGCATCAGAGAACACAAAGCTTTGCCCCTGCTCACAGGATGCTGGGTGAATCCCAGATAGAGCTCAAGCACCCACTATAACTCAGTATCAGCACCAGTCTGGACAATTCCCACCAGCAAAACCAGCAGTGCTATCAGGGAAGCTCCAGCTTTCCCCAGACCTGTTAGCAGCCTGGGATTCCTCACTAATCAGGACAGCTCTGCTCCTCCATGGAGGAGAAATGCAAAAGCTCCTCGGTCCCCAGAAAACAGAAGATACTCCTGGAGCACACTTGCCCTGTACTTAGGCTGCTCCTGTCCTACTCTGGTGAGCCCACAGCCCATGGGTGAGGGCTGAAAGTGTTTGGGGAATGTCACATCTATTTCCCATTAGTCCACAAGAGTGTGAAAACAGAGGCACTCCATGCATATCCTCTCCCCTTCTCACACTAATATAAGAAGCAACTTAGCTCAAACACACATCTGCAGGAGATAGATGTAAAAACACAGTATTTGGGATGAGGGAGAGAGCAGCCCAGTCTCTCTTTCTCAGCAAATGTGCTGATATTTTCTGACACAGCTGCTGACAGCACTGGGAGGTTTCATCAGGCCCTGATGTGACCACAAGCTTTTTTTCCCAGGTGAGTAGTGCACTCCACCACACTTTAGCAGGGTCAGATGAGGCAGCTGCACTCTGCCTGGAGCTTCATCTGGCTTCTGACATGGCCCAGGTAGAAACAAACTCCATGGACATCATCACAGCTATGTTTCTCTCCCTCCTGCCTTCCTCATCTGCCTGTGATTTTTACCTTTCTGATTTTAACTGCAAGCTGACCCCTCCCCCCCCAGCAAAACAACCCTACACCTCTGTATGCCCCCCTTTCCCAAATGCCCTCTCTACCCTCCAAGGAGCTTCTGCTCCACTGCATAGCTTGCACCGGCGCAGCACATCAGACAGTGTATTCTCAAATACCCACTTTGCCTGGAGCTAGGTGAAGAGAGGGAAAGGCCATACATCCACGGTGCTTCCCTCAGTGTCTTTTTTTTTTTTTTTTTTTTTCTTTCCGGAGGGGAAGAGCAATGAAGGCACTGACAAACCTGCCTGCTTGTGGGATGGGTGCCCTGAAAGCCAACAGCCCTCCAAAAGAAAATGTTAGGGTGAGGAGAGTGGCAGAGAGAGAAGGGGATGAGAGGGGGGAAGGTTTCCAGGCTGGGAAAATCAGTAGGATTAAAGTGTCTGGCACCGCATAGACACCCCTCCACTCCTTGCAGCTTCCTCACTGCTGCTGGTACGGTCTGCATGGAGGGGGGAGGCGGGAGGGGGGCTGTGTTTAAATATATTAATAATGCATGCTCCATGCAAATGAAGCTTCCTTTGAATATTACATTAGTGATGCTGTAAGGCTGCGCTTTCCCGGGGGCCAGGAGTGACGGTGTGTGGGGGGACCGTGAGGAGGGGAGGGGGATGCAGCTCACCAGAAATCTGCTCATACCCCGGCACAGCTCTTTCTCCCCCTCCACCCCAGCTCTCCCAAATCACACACACACTCCCGCTCCCTCCCGCCTCCCAGTGCATGACAAATTCCTTGGCTCGCAGCATGCAATGCAGCCGGGCTCCCCAGTCCCTTAGGCTCCCTCCAGGGACACGGACCCCCCCCTTTTCCCCACGCCCTATATAATCTTTGTGTCTTGTCGCCCCCCC
>JAAWXA010000003.1:6534562-6602112 GCA_038090715.1 Florisuga fusca
CCACCCCCATACCTCCTCCTTCCCCCTCCTCTTGCTCCCATTCATTCATTCAGCTTCTCCTCCCCCCATCCCATGCCCCAAAGCAGGAGGATTCTTAACCATAAAAATGTGGGCATGCTTTCACTAGTGGAATAAATGGGCACACAGACACCCTGCAAGCAATGCATACGCAATTATGTATGCATTCGACACGTTGTCCTGGGCCCCTACATAAATATCCAGCTACCACCACCACCCCACACTCACACACTTACACACCCGACAGACACCACGCAATGACTTTTCTGCAGCCAGTCAGCCTCCCAGCAGAGCAGTGTTGAAGCAGAGCAGGGATTTACTCACTCCCCTGCATCCAAAAGAGGAGAACATTCACACCACACATACACACACACATCACTGCCTGCAAAGGCTCCCCGACAAAGTTTGCAAAGAGGCAGGGAGCAAGGGGTTGGTGGATGGAGAAGGCAATCTCCTTCTTCCTGTAACTGCAGGCAATACACATACATGTCTGTGCCTCTATATGCACAGTGTGGGTGTATATACATCCCCCTATAACTACACCTATACATACCTACGCACACACAAAGCACATGCATCTATATATACATACATATGCATGCGTGCCTTCTCTTGAAAGGTCTGAATAGAAGCAGGTTGGTCAAACCCTGCTGCCTGCAGCAAGCCCTGGACCTATTCAGCATCCCCATCCTAAGCGAGTGCACACACACAAACACAGAGGGGGGACCTGTCTCCAAGCCTCTCTCCCTCCCATCACCCCATGTGGGCATTATCTCCCCCTAACTCCCACCCCTCCCCGGCCACTTTTCCATCTCCCTTGCACTCACCCCTTGCCTTCATCCTCAGATCGGAGGCATCCACCCCCCAGAGGGTGCATGCATGGGCTGGAGGGAGAAAGGCAATCCATCCATCCTGCCCTTCTCCTCTCCTCTCCTCTCCTCCGTCCTCCCCTTCCAATCTCAGCCGCTTCTCCGAGAGGCGACACGGATGACAACAGGGAGAGGAGGACAGGCGAGGAGGCAGCTGCACAAGGACTGCACATGAAAACGTGTCAGACACACGCACACGCACACATACCTGCTCCTGGTGGGGCGATTGCTCCCAGCTTCCATACGGGGCATGACAGAGAGCAAGTAGAGGCACAAAAGCCCCCTGTCTTCAAGCAACTTGCAGCCCTGCGGACTGGGGAGGGAACGGGAGGGGGAGGGGAGGCAAATATGCCCCCACCTTGTGTCACCCCTTGGAGCTGTGCTGTCCCCTGCCCCACAGCTGTCTCATTCCCGGATGCGCCTAGACAGCACTCCCGGCCGTGCACACAGCCGAGCACGACAGGCGGGGACGGAGCAGCAGCAGCCCAGGGAGGGCACGCACAGCCGGAGGATTTGCTGCCTTCGCCGCATCCGCATCACGGGGGGAAGAAGGCAGAAAGGGCTGTATTGGCATTTAAAACCCGAGTGATTAATTCGCCACAGTCTCAGCTGAGAGGGCCCTGGGACCAGGGCTGGCACGGGTTCTCCCAGCTGGGAAGGCTGTGACAGGCGAAGGTCCCTCTCCCATGGAGCCACCTCCGAGCTCTCCTCGCCTGCACAGCCACCGCTCCTCCGGTGCAGGCGGAAAAAAAGGGGTGGGCCTCCACCGGAGACATGAGCAGGCATGCAACAGCTGCTGGGGGAACTGCACACCTCCGAAAACACACATGCACACCAGCAACAGCTGCTGGGGAACTACACACACACACACACAGGCACACAAACACGCACAGGATTTCCTTACAACAGCTACTGAGGAGCTACACACAACATGCAACAGCTTCCTGGGAAACAGACGCAAAGCAGCAGTTGCTGAGGAACCACACACACACACAGGTTACAAATCCTCAGAATCAAGTCACTGGCATGAGAATACAACAGCTTCTAGGGGCGACAGGGGTACAAGTGACAGCTCCTGAGGAGCTGCATACACACACGTGTGCACGCAACAGCGATACACATACTGACACTGGATGTGTGCAACAGCCGTGGGGAACTACACCTTGATATGTGCTCCTGTGGTTTTTGCAAAAAAATCGAGACGTAAAAATGCAACAAAAATCATCCACAAACAAGCACATTCATCCAACTGGTCTGGGGATGCTGTCTTTCCTACACCCCCTCAAATCACCACACACAACAGCTCCTCAGGAATCACCTGTAACCACATATCCTCATGTACATACAACAGCTTCCTGAAGGACCTTCCACCTCCCTGTTCCCAAACCTACTGAGGCATCACTGATGGAGGTTTTGCCTACAGTCAGAAACAAACACCCATGGGCACCATGTTCTGGGGAGCCAGCCACAGCACGGCCCCCAAATATTGCACACAGGCAATAGCTGCTAGGAAACCACCTTTCCCAACACAGGGTGACTCTTTAAGCAATTACTTCCCAGCCCCTTCATAGAAAGCACAGGCACACATAAACAATTCCCCATGCAGACATGGAGACTCGCAGACCACAACTGGAGGGACACGATGCATCCCTTTCACTCACTGCAGCTGCAGAGGGGCTGCTGGGGCTCACTGGGACACACACAGACATGCAACAGCTGCAAAGAAACTTAGGAGCATAGGACATTGGATGGGAGCTGTATTCCTGGGATCTGCAATCCAGACTCCTGTTATTCCAGGCAACCACCTAATAAAATCTAGCTCACAAATGTCTCAAGGTCCATCCTAGCGCAGTGAGCATCCTAGCTCACTTCTCAGGGGCTGTTCTGGCCCCTGGCTGCTCTGATGTTAGAAACCTGACCCGACACCTACCTTTGCTCATGACAAATTCACACCCACGTCTTCCTGTGCCCGTTGGTTGTGTCCTTCAAGTGGGCACACAGAGAGGTGGCAACAGCAAATAGAAATGCTCTGAAGCTTCCACCTGCAGCTGAACCGGCACCATCTGCACCCTTGTCTCATGCAAACATCCACACATGCAACAGCTGGGTGAAGACATCCCCTTCAGCATAAATATCAACATGCTCACAACAGCTTCTAGGAAAACACACACCTAACCCTGCCACCCCCAGCACTCACATGCCCACGGGTGCAGACCTACCAACACCTGCAACCTCTGTTGGAAAATTCATTACTTTCTCCATAGAGCCCAAGAACCATAGAGGAATTACACTGCCAGGCACACCCCACTGCAAGCAGCACTATTATTGAACACATTATACTGTAATGTCCAGTTGCATCTAAAGAAGCTCACCCATGGCACACTTCCCCCCCCCCCCCCAGATCTGCAAGTGTGTGAGANCCCCCCCCCCCCCGCTAGTTACTAATTCCAGAGCAATGCAACTACACCATCATCTCACACACTTGCAGATCTAGGGGGTGTGTGACACAAATTTTTCTCTGTGTTGGGAGAGAAATAACCTCATGCAGATCCAAATTCAGCAAGCAAGGGACTACCCTAGCCCTGTCATGTGCATCCAACAGCCTCAGAGACAGGAATCCAACCCCGCAGGATAGATGGGGCAATGTACATTGCCCGTATGGGAGGGAGGAGGTTGGGGAACAATCAGGAATGTGTTACCTCCTTTGTAGCACAAGCAACAAGTGCAAAGAACCCATCTGCAAAACTGTCCCCAGGCATCACTTGCCCCACCGAGATGGCACAAAGACAAGGGTGTCCACCAGATCCAAACACACAAAGTCATCAGCCCTGTTGAAAATTATACATAGGAAGCTTGATGTACACCTTGATGTACCCTTTTTTACTCCAAACCTGCAAATCTAAGTGGGAAAAAGCACACAGACACATGCACACTCAGTGAGACAAGAAGTGAGCAGCCCCGAGGACACTTCTGGATGTTCCCTGAACCATCTGTAGGTGTCTGTTCCCAGCGGATTAAATGCCAAAGCTACTCTCTCCACCTGAGATGAAAGGAGGCAGCTTGTCTTGGCAACTAAAGACACTCATTTCCTTGCCTTTATCACTTTGGAGGGTTACAGCCATGGGGGTTTTATTTCAAGACTTTTTGAAACTAACAGCTAAAGGAAAAGAGACTTGCTTCCATCTATATCTACCTCCTCCAAGGACAGACACTGTCTAATCTTGGTGGGGTGTTGAAGTCAGAGAAAAGGTTTCCAAATCCAAATGAATGCAGGATTTGTTCCTGCTTGAGTTCCTCCAGGATCATCTTGCAGTCTGTTTGGGGTGAGTCTCCCAGAGACTCTCCTGCTGGCACAGATCCATCCTGGACTCAGAAGTGCTGGGGCAGGATCCTTGTGCTGCCAGGGCCCGTGGGGGGTCGAACAGTATTTGCTCATACTCCCAATGTCCCAAGAACAATACTTAAATCCAGCAGAACAGAATGGCCCTGAGGGACAGGCAGAAGCAAGCACCACATCTTCAGTGGTGTGGGACATTTGGATCCTTGATCTTACTCGAAGCCAGCCCTCCCCTCTGCCCCCTGCAGATGATCATCTAGAGGGTACAGAAGCTCACCCTCGAGTTTAGTTTGCAGAGGCTCTGACCTTGTCAAACACCCTGGAAAGGCTCTGCTGTTTATTACTTCACAAGGAAAAAAAAAAACAACTTCACCAAGAAAAAAAACCTCCGAAGGACGTCATAGCTACTTTAAGTCAGCTGCAGAGGTGCCTCATTCTCTGTCTAACACTACAGAAGAGGAAACACCTACTAATTCTTTTGTGCCGATGTCTCTGAGTCCACCACCCTCCAGCCAGGCCTGACTTCTCTGCACCCTGAGCAGGGCTGGAAACATCCCTGAGAACAGCCTTGGTTTACACCCTTCTGCTCAGCTGCTGCTCTGTTAGGCTGCTACATCCTCTAAGACTGCAAATACTCCTAGGGACGAGCAGGGGAGCTGACCTTATTAGAGCAATTCCCTAGTGTTATTCCAACATATGCCAGGGAACTGCTGAGTCCCAGAATAGCCTAGAATCTGGGAGTCACAAAGGTGATGATACAACTGATTTTTAACCCTCTGTGCCCAGACTGGGGGGGATACTGGAGGTAACATTCAGTGTGGATGGTACCTCTAAGGTACCATCGCCTGACCCTTGTGCCATTTGCCTGCACGAGGGGGAAAGAGTCAGGCAGGGGAGGCAGCCTGACTGCACTGCCTGTGGTGTATGCTGCCAGGGAAGGGAGGCTGGCTGGGAGGATTTCCAGCTCACGGAGACAATGGCTCAACCCTTCTCCCTCTCTGCCTCTTCCCTCTGCCCATCTCCCCCAGGGAGGGGTATAACCAAGGTCCCACAGCTGGGGAAAAGGGGTGCTGGGAGGAGGCTGAGCTCTGCCCTCGCTGCAGTCAGGATCTCTCCCCTGATCTATACTGCGGTGAGCAGTGACAGATTGATTTTACAGCTCTGCTTGGAGCCGGCCACTGGCCCTGGGCTGTGGATGAATCAGCTTTCTCTGGGCCTTGGCTTTTATTTTATTATTTTCCTGCAACTTCCTTCGCAGGCAGCTGAAGAGAGAGGAGAGAGAAAGATGAAGTTGGCAGATTTCCTTCCCTGCTCGTGTGCTCCCAGCCTCCCAGCTTGGCTTTGGGACTCCTCTGGGAGGAGGGAGGGAAGGGCTTGTTTTCCAGGGACTGACAGCTGTCAGGAGTAAAGACATGAGGCTCCTTCTACACGGGTAGCTGCACATTATCACAGCTGTGGGAGACAGCAAGCACTGCATAAGTGCTACGTAGCACGAACGGTTCCTGCACTGTTGTGCTGATGCCTCATTCCTCTGCTGACTGTGGACATTGTAGACGTTGTGAGGGGGAGCCAGGCTGTCCTAACTTTGTTTGCTATCGTGCCACCAAGAAGAGCAACAGTGAACTCAGCCAAGGAGGGAGCAGTGAAATTAAAGGGCAGAAAGTTGTAGGGTTTTCCAGCCCTGGTCTGGAACTACTGTGGAGCAGTTCAAGCCCTCAAATTTTCCATTAGCAGAAGGCAGCCTGCAGCAACTGGTGACCTGAGTAAGAGCAGAGAACAGAGGGACGAACACAAAGTGCAACAGAGACGTTTTTCTCCAGAAGCCCAACACCTTGGGAGTTAACAGGAGCAAATATCTGCTTTATCAGACCTGATGTTGAAAATCCTTTTGTCAGAGCTGAAGATCTACCCAAGGGTTCCCCCAGTTGTGTTGGCACCTGCCCTGCCAGAGGAGGAACAGCCAAAGGAACCTGCCACCATGTGCTCACATCCCAAGAGGTATCAGGATGTGTTCAGGATTCCTTGGAGCTTTTTCCTGCCTTGTCACAGGGCTCTCCAGCAATATATACTGTCTGGGGAAGGCAGGTTCCTCAGAGGAGAAATGCTAGAGTTAATGGAGATGGACAGCTAGGATGTTATGTCAGCAGCTCCCTTGAGCTCATGTGTATCCTTTCTCTCTCCACCTGCCCCTGAGCAAGGATCAGAGGGTGGCCTTGAAGATGGCCAGAATGGATCAAGCTATCAGAAGGCAAGGGCCTTTTGATCTGTAAAGATCAAGGAGTGGGATGGGAAAGGAAAGGAAGGAAGATGGGGAAAGCAAGAGAGAGAGGTTTATGGGAGGTCTGTCTCAGCAAGAGGGAGGGAGGCAGCAAGTCAATCTTATCCACTTTCTCTGATCTTTTAATCTCTTGCTTTTTAATCTTTCACATCGGGAATGAGGCACATCATTATGAGTAGAAGAAATCCCAGTTGGAAGGGAGATGGGGATAGTGAAGGAGACAGAAAGGTCTAATTTCTAGGTCTTCTGCCTTGTTCCCTTTCTCTACATCTTTCTCTCCTCCTTTTTTCCTCTCTGTTTACAAGCAGTCATATAGTGACTTGACCAACACAGAAACACAACGGAGGCCTCAGCACCTGGAGAAAGGGCAGTGCCACAGCCTCTGAGAGATGCAGGTTGAGCTGTCCCATAGTGACAGTCTGTGGTGGCACAGAGAAACAAGGCTCAGTGCCCCAACTTGTCTTGAAAGGCTCTTTCAAGCCAGACATGAACAGCAAACTTTGCCAGCAAGGTCAAAGACAGGGTGACCTGAAGATGCCAGCCCACCTCTCACCAAGAGAGGAGAGACAAGTTGACCTGTTGGCACTGACTTCCTCATCCCACAGCCTCAGGCTGGGTGCTCCACATCTCAGCTTCCCCCATCTGTCCAATCCTGTGGATAATAATCCTTACCTCAGAGGGTGATTTCGAGAGGTTAATGAATTAACATTTGTAAAAGCTTTAGATAAAGGGCTAAGGATTATTACTGTTGTCATGCATGGAAACAGCTCCTAACAAGCATTTCCCACCTCCTCCCTCCTTCAAGCCTGGGGGATCATCTGACATAGATCCCACTGCACAGGAACTCCCCCAGAGATGGAATTACAGAGAGTAATGGTAAGAGCTTCAGGCTGCTGGAGACACTGATCGGGGGAAGACAAATTTGGGGTACCCTATCAGACAGTAGCCCAGGCCAGGCTGTGGGGCTGAGAGCCTGTCCACTCATTCTCTAACCAAGAGTGACAGGTCCACCCCACTCCCATCAAAGTTCAGCAGAAAATTGGCTGCTGATTCCTGACTACTGCAAGCCAGCCCCTCCTCTTGCCCTTTCGAGGCTGTCGACTGACCTGAGATAGTTGCACAAGATGCATTTGCTTTAAGAAAAGCTTAATCCCAAAAGGAAACTTCTGTGCTTCTGGCTGAGGGCGAGATTCAGAACAGAAGCAACTCAGGCTGACACTCCCTAGGCAAAGGCAAAGGATAGCTCGGATCAGATTTTGGTATCTTAAAATTTGTGCAAAATGTTTTCCAGGCTGGGGATGGGAACTAATTCAAAGCAGCATTCTGAATGTTATGCATCTCTCCCTTACACACAAGAATAACCTCAAGAGAGAAAAGCCCTCCCTAACTTGCCTACTATAAATACACCAAACCACTTAAAATGACTACGTTTAAAGAGAGCTGGTAATTTGATAGTGGTCTCCACTTAATTAGATTAGGTTCTTCTTGAACTCAAGGGCTGCAAGCAGCTGATCCTCTTTTCTTTCTCAGTATTATCCTGTCAGCTGCCATGCTGACGTGACCACCAAGCCTCCCTCCGTGCTTGGTCCCCATGGGATGCTGACAGGGAAACCCTGGAGGACGAAGAGCTGTTGCCTGGCTGTGGCCCAGCAGAGCCTTTAAATACATGCCCCTAACTCTGCAGTGAAGTCCCCACTTGATGGAGCAGGGGCAAAGTGTTTTCTCAGTCAGGGTGAAGCTTCAGAGCCTGCCCTACAAATCAGGGACCAGAGAATGCATCTGGGACAAGCTTTCTGCTGAGAGAAGAGTTCTCATTCAAGGGTCAAGCAGTGCTCTTCTTCCTAGCTTTCTTTGCTGTATTCACATGTGTTTTGCCATCACTTTCCAAAACACATGCATCCCTGGTAAGAAAAAGTGTAAACCGGAGTATAGCAATGAGTTAGAAAGTCATGAAGAGACCAAGACCAGACAATTTTTGGCCAAGATGATTGGCTGAGGACATTTGCAGAACCACACATGAATACACATTTCCACAAATCCCATAATAATGAAGTGGCAATGGACAGGTTAATGGCACATCATGCCATCACTGATGACTGCAGAATGTCTCCACTATCTCTGCTCTTGGCATCTGGATCACCAGCCCTACCATGAACCACAGCTGTGCCACACACTGCAGAGCTCCAGAATGCAGTGCCCTGCCTGGGCTATCTCGTTTTCCTGATTTCTCACCTGGGGGGCAAATAAATGATCTCTTTGTAGGTTACTGGGGCTAGCTGATAGAGACCTTAGCCTGAACATCATTGATAATAAGACAGAAAGTCACCTGGAAGGGAGTGATGAAGTCTTTCTGGTTTCAGGGTAGGGGACAAAGTTGAGTAATTCTTGAACGCCAAGAGCACTGCAAATGTTGGTCTCCCCAGAGCCTCATCCAGTTCTCTCTCTTTCCTTCCAGGTTAATTGTGACACTGCTCTTAAACTGATGGACTGGACCAGACTGGACTGGGCTGGACTGGACTGACATCCTTCCTATCCAGTCCCTTCAATCTCTGCTCAGTGAGCTTTATTCTGTCCTTATGGGGGCTGTATTCTGCACAAGTAACTCCCCCCCCAACAAAACATTCCCAGATTTGAAGTTTCCCAAAACTTTTGCTATCCATGAACAATGGTGGAAGTTGACTTTTGCAACAGAAAATTTGCTCTTCAATATGTTCTTAATTAATATTAAAATCTATGTCAGGTTGTTTTGGTGTGGTTCTTGGGTTGTGGGGTTTTTTTCCTTTTTTTTTTTTTTTAATCCTCTATCTCTTTGTTATTTATTCGTTTCGATTTTTTTATCTTACCTCGTTAATGTAGTGGTGATTTAGATGCAGTTTCTTCTCTCTGCTGCACTTAATGAGTCGTCAGCTTTATTCACTCTCACCCGCATCCTCATGGGAGCATGCTTTGATTTTCTAGTGGGTGCATGAAAACACAGATTAAAGCAATTAGACAGAAATAATCTTAGGGAAAGGGGAGAGAGATCCAGAGCGCCTAATTATACCATTTTAATCAAGACACAATTATGCAGAGACTTTTATAGATTATAAATTAACCAAACTCCAAAGGCAGAAAAAATATCATTTTAAATATGGTTCATTATGCTTGTTGTTTCTGCCTTGTGATCTCTCCCAAACTGGACTTCAGAGTTCATTTAGAAGTTCTGGATGGGGTTTTGCAGAAATGGAGGAGAAACACGCTCAGGAGACCCTGTTTGTATTGACCAGTGTCTGGAAATGGCCTCTGGGAGAAGGTAGGGAACTGCATTTCTCACTCACTGCTTTCACCAGTCATTTCCCAATGAACCGAGTAAGTGCACCTGATGGTAGGACAGGCTTGACTGAAGACCTCCAGCTGCCTGCATGGCCCATGAAAAAAAAGACCCTGTTCAGAAGCCTGGGTTTTGCTCTACCCTAACAGGCTACACTGAGCTGCCAGCGAAGGACTGTGGGTACTGTAGTCTAAAGAAGCAATTTCCCGAGCTACAAACATTCCAATTAGAAACACAGCGAGTAGGCAAACAAAACACATCAGGCTGGATGTGTTTTCTTCTGAACCCTGGAGGAACTTAAGCCAGCTGCTCCAGATTTATAGGTGCTCCAGATTTATTGCAGTGAAGACGCAAGGCGCTCAGGCTCTCCGAGCATGTAGCAAGGTGCTCTGCTCCTGCCACCTCTGCAGAGGAGCCAGGGAGACCTCCCTGCTCTCCAAGAGCTCCAAGGAATCCAGGTTTCCCACATAGCTGTCATGATACTTTAGGATGGGGAAGGTGTTCAGAGCTTACGCAGCTTTCAGGTACCTCTGATTTTATAGCTGCATCCCAGTGATGTCCGGGGGGCATCGCGCTGCTCCCTGTGAGCACAACTCTAGTGATCCCTCCTGCACTGGCATGTGGCACCCCTGGAGCTGTTTGCAAAGAGCTTCCAGGTGTTAAGGAGGCAGGAGAGGGCTTGCTGCAGCCATCCTTGGCTTCTTGTGGGGTTTGCCAGCAAGTCTCCTGAAAGGCTTTGCTGCACTGAGGCCTGCACAAATCTCTTCTCCAGAAGAGTCTGCTGCCGGGCCCCTCTCACGAGGATGTCTTAGCCCATCAGGGCTTCACTCGGTCCCTCTCCATTGCCATGGCCACCAAATACCATGAGCAGCAGCGCTGAAATGGTTTTGGTCCTCTCCATAAAGGTCCTCTCATCTGCCAAGGCACCAGCCTCGACTGTCATCCACCTTCAAGCCAGTCCTGGTGACACTCATGGAGGCTGTCTGCAAGGTGAGGACAGCTGGGAGATGCCTAGAGCTGGTCTGTCTGAGTGACAGGGACATCACCAGGACAGGCAGATGGGGAAGGAAGGTGCCAGCATTAGACATCAGGGACTGATGGGCATGCTGCTATTGAGCCTGGGGCTCAGCAGTCCTTCCAAGGACTTCACCTCGGAGGGGGACACCCAGGGCTGTATGAACTTCATCCACCATCAGTGTCTGAGCTGGGGGAATGCTGTGACCTGATGGAGGCAGATAAGGCTAGCAAGGAGATTCCTGGGACATCTGTCCCTTGCAGCTTCCTCACCCATGTTCTTCTTCCCCTTCCCAATGAAGGAAGCAGGGCCTTCATCCCCCCACAGTAGGGCTGTAGGACTTTGGGGGTGGCCCCATCCCCAGTCTGAGGGCTCGGTCCGGTGGGTGAGCGGTGGTACCGCAGTGCCCTCTGCTGGCCCCATTTCTGGACTATTTGGACTGTCCAAGCCTTGCATACCCCTAGGACCCCCCAGAAAGGTGGGTCTCAGCTTGCTCCTGCCAGACCTTGACACCCCCGATACGGTGGGCATCACTCCAGCTGCAATATGAGCTAGCCCACCAGCAGCACAGAGCCCAGCCAGTGCTTGGTGACAGCCCCAGGGGAGCCAGGGTGATGGGGGAGCCAAGATAGAAATGATTTTAAGTCAGTTTGTCTCTGTGTACGTGAGTGGGTGAGTGTGAGGTGCGGGCATTGCTCTCAGCCCTACCCAACGTTGATCTGGAGGTGTGACATGGATTCCCAGGGGATTTTTTGGATGCATCCCCAGTTCTACAGGAGGAGACATCCACCACCTGCTCCTTTGCTCCAAGAGGAAAGAAAATCAAGGGGGTGATGAAAGGGGTTGAGGAGGAGCACAGATTCTCCCTTGAGGCTTGGTGCCATTCAGATGGCTGACCCTAGGATGGGAGAGGATGGTCTGGACACTTTGAGAGGGTTATCTTACAGGTTCTTTCCAACCTAAATGATCCTGTGATTTCACAGAGCTGGTGCAAGACATCCTGGCCACGTACCTGCCCTGAGAGCCTCTCATCACAATGTTACGTGCACCCCTTCCTTCTTCATCCTGAATTTTCCTCCAGAGCTCCCTGTTTTTTAACCATCCAAATCTGCCATAGTGAAACCAGCAGAGAAGGCTGGGTTCATTCTGCCTGGAGCCAGGACACCCAGGTTCAGACCTGCCAGTGGATTGTGCTAGGGGATATGCCAAGACTGTGCACACAGAGTGAGGAGCAGAGGTCCCTGAGGATCTGTGCTGATTTACACCAGTAGAAAACACTAACCCTGAGCTCCAGAACTACAGAGCTGACCTTCTATTGGTATCAGCAGAGAAAGAGAGAGTGAGATTACAGCCTGAGGGGTTCAGGTCCCTCTGTGGAGCTGGTCCCTTTGTGCTACAGTAGCTAAGTCACTCAAGCAGGTGTAACACTGACCTGACAGATAAGATGTGAGTAATTAGCAGTGCTGCAGAAATGCAGAATATCAGGTCTGGTTACTGTTCAGTTTTTTGTTGGCAAGAGGTAATGGAAACTGGATTAGCCAGAGAGATGGCTTGGGTTTGAGACTGGGGTGCTGCATGGAAGTATTTGGGGGCCTATGGAAGGAGAGATGCAGTGAGGTGCTGGACATGCCAATACCAGGGGGGCTGCTGGAGCAGTGACAAGTCCCGGTTGAGTCCTGTAATAAAGTCCTGAAGAGAAATTTCCTCCCACGTGTCATGGGTAAGCAGCTGAGCCCTTCAAGCATTTCCATCAGGAGCTGCCTTTTGTACATGTTATAAAACAGTAACAGAAAAAAACCAGCAACTGCCAACAAAATAAGCAAACGAACAAAAAAACCCCAACATATGCAGGGCAAACAGTTTGTTTTTAAGGGAGCAAACAAAGGTTTCCTACAGCCCCAGCAAGGGGAACAGGGCTGTGTCCTGCAATTCCAGTGTCTGGAATTGCCTAGACGTGCAGTCCAAGCATAGGGATAACACATGGTGTTGCCACCCTTACTGGGGGTTGTTTTTGGTGTTGAAAGGCCATGCATGACAGCTCTCTGCCAGGGAAGGAGCTATGAACGGATTTTGTTCTTCGGTGGCCTTGGTCAAAGTAATGTAAAAAGTAAACAGCATCTGAGGTGGAGCAAGATCTTTACTTTCCCTCAGCTTTTCATTAAACACTGATGAAACCACTGCCCTTTCTCCCCCTCTGACAGTTATCTAAATGTCAAGCCACAAACAATGCAGAGACAGCCTCTGCTCCTATTAACCCAAAGTGCTGGAAGAACCACAGGCCAGAAAAATTTTGTCTGGTAAAAATGTAAATATCACTTTACAGAGGACAACTCCAGTTTGACAGAAAATCCATTCCCTCTTCCTAATGGTTTGTGAACCCTTCTGTATGCCGTGCTGCGTGGCTTGGTGAGCAAGCAAAGTGGAACACAAGTGCTGTTCTTCCAGACCCATTAATCTACTCCAGCTGCTGCAGTCCATTTACCTGTGGATGGGCCTGTCACTGCCACGAGGGTTCCTGTTTCAAAAGGCACATAAGAAAAGTGAAAGTTAGCCAAGATCTCCTTCCTTTCTCCTCACTAATCAAATCCAGATGCCTAAGGTGTTGGCAGGGATCCCATTCACCATCATCCCCTGGCTAAGTCCCAGCCAAAGTAGTGTCAGTCTGGGAGTTGTCTGGGGTCCTACAAATGAAAATTATTTTCTACAAATGAAAACAAGATCCCATTATCCCAAACTGAATCACTTCCAAGTAGCACCAGAGACCAGAGCCTGTTTTCTTGCCCGCTAGGTACCAAATCCTACCAAATAAGTCAATGCACATTACTGGTGTCCTGCAGCACTGTTGGAGATCTGCTTCAGGTGCATCTCAGGGTTTATAAAGGTCCCAGAGGGAAGCCAAGGATGACTCCTGTGCCACCCAGGCTGGACTCTGAGGAAAAGAGTGGAAAGAGAGTAATCTACACTGGATTCCCAAGAAGTGCCCTGACTACAGCTTTGTGCAAGCTGCTGCTTTCCCGCCAGGTCTCCATGGCCTTCTCACCACCCAGCAGCCAGTGACTCCCACTCTCTTCCAGGCTGCCTTTAGCTTTAATTCCTTCTCTGTGATTGCTTTCTTCCTCCACCATCCTGGAAGTTTCTCCTTATATCAGCTAGATGGCAAGGGGTAGTGTGTGAACCCAGTAACTCCCCTGAAGAAGATGCAAAGCTCCATCAGCTGTAGCATGGTCCACTCCTTCCCTCACCCTCCCCCCCCAAAAAAAATAAAATAAACAAATAAATCAATCAATAAATAAATAAAAGAAAGCATCTACCAGATATTTTGGTACCTGACCTCAACATGCAGAACTCCAGAGTGGAGGGGGCTCTCTGATAAACTCACAGCACCAGAAAGGAAAGCAGTGAAATACATACATTTGAGGAAAGTGGAGACACAAAGAGTAATGTAGAGATGCAGAGCTGCAGAAAGTGAGCAGGTGAAATGATATTCACAGAGAGCTGGCTATAAGGAAAGAAAAGAGGAAGGAGGCATATAGAGAGAGGGAAGGGCACAGATGCAAAGAAAGAGAACAGAGGGCAGAGAAGGGGGAAGTCAGACAGGGAGAAAGAGAGATCTGGAGGGATTGCCTGATGTCAAATCTGATAGAAAAGAGGATTTATCTGCAAAAAATAACCCAGATCTAAGCCATAGCTTCAGAGCAGCTGCATGCAGAGCCACAGCACTATGTATTTCTTCCTAAGCAAGAGCGAAAAAAGGCCTGGTGCCGGTTCCAAGCCAAAGAAAGATCCTGTCATACCAGGAGGCTGCCTGCCAGGCTGGACCAAGACAAAAGGAAGAAAAGGGAAGGAAAGGAAAGGCAAGGCAAGGCAGAGGAAGTCAGGACGAGGCAAAGAGGAGAAGGGACGGCAAGATAAAGGACAGCAATGAAAGGCAGGAGAAGGCAAGGCAAGGAAGGGGAAGGCAAGACAAGGGAGGAGAAGGCGGAGAAAGGCAGGAAAAGGCAAGAGAAGGAAAAAGCAGGGGAAGGGAGGGAGAGACAGGGGTAGGGAGGGGAAGGGAAGGGGAGAGGTGGGTGGGGGGCAGGCTGGGCAGCAGGAAGCGGCTCGGCCGGTCCGTCCCTGTCCATGGTGCTGATCGGATCTCACCGCCCCCTGCCCGGCAGCCCCAGCCCCTCCCGTCAGTGCCGCAGGGGACACTGCGGGGACTTCAGTTCCAAGGAGCGGAGACAGCAAAGCGAGGGGAAATGAAGCACACACACACACACACACTCGATTAGATATTTGGCAACTAGATTCCTTGCCTGTGTTGCCCCGGATGTGTTGCCTGGGTGGCCTCTGTCCTCATTGCTGCTGGAGCCCAGGCTCCCAGTATCCCCGCTGGAAGTGGAGAGACTGAGATGGGAGGATGGACTCGGCTGTCCCACCTGTCCTTAATCTGTCCAGACTGTGTGACCAGGAATTGGCAGTCACACAAGTGAGGTGTGCGTTGGAAGCTTCTGGTGAGAAGATGATGAGGGTTAGGCCAAGGGTTAGGGTTAGCTTTGAGGCTGACAGAAGGCATAGTCTGGAAAAGTGGTGTTAAAACTCTGGTCCACCCAAAGGGTGGACAGGTGCTTTTTCTCCAAAGCAGCTCAAGCCCCTACTGTGCACTACCAGGTCATTTTGCAAGATGAAATGGATGAAAAGGAGCTAGCCTACTCTGTTCTCAGTTCTAGTATGTATCTCTGCCTCTTTCCAAACACATCCTGGCCTCACCAGGCCATTTTTGTTCCAGAGAATTGCAAATCATCTGCTCTGCAGAGGAGAAAGCAGTGAGTGCCCAATATCCTGACAGAGTTTCTCCATGGGCATCTACAATCTGGTTTTAACACAGAGCTGCAGAACAAACTTGTGTTTCAGACATTAACCTGGTACCAGTGCTTTGTTACTTGCAACCTGGTTTTCCAATCTGATGACAATAGTCTGGGTCAGATCAACGTGTTTTAAGAGCCAGTTGGAATAACATCTGGCAGAAGGAGTGTAAGGTGGCCAGCCCTGCTGCAGGACTAGATAATCTCCCAATAGCTCAAAAACACCATGTTCTTAGCTCTCTGACCATGACCAAGTCAGAGGGCAAGCTCTCCAATTACACAACCCCCTGTGCTATCAGACTAGTAACAATACAAACATTTCTTTCCAGGACTGAAATCTTGCTCACACTTGACATGTAGCAGGAGTCCCCAGTGATTTCTGCTACAACCATAGAACAACAAACACAACTTTATAATCACCACTCTCCAGGTCACCATGGAAGGCAAAATGCCCTTCAAAGATGCAAAGGTAGCAGCTGAGCCACAGCTTTCCTGTCAGCAGATCAGGGAATCTTTTATCCACTGGGCCCACATTTCACGGGAATGCAATGCCTGCCAGCATGCCAGCCCCATCTTTTGGGATGACTGAAGCAAGGAAAATGTACCAGGAAGAGTAAGAATACAACAGCAGAGTCCAAGACCAGCTGAGATGAACCTGCCTAGTGCCATCTCCCTCATTTCTGCTCTACTCAGCTGTGCTGTGCCCAGCAGCTGGCTGGCTAAGTAGCTGTCCCCTTTCTGTGGACCAGTGTCACGTGTCTAAGTGGAACATTATTCTCCAGTTCTAGGAAATTGGATTAAGGGTCAGAAAATACCGACTGTTATTTACCTTTGATTAAAACCAGCCCTCCTCCCTTCCAGGCTGGAGAGGCCAACGTTGCTCTTATTTACTCTGCTGCCAAACCTGGATTTCAGTCCCTGCAGCACTCAATAAAAACCAACTTGTAGAAAGGGATGTACAGCAGGCAAGCAGGCAGGGCTGTGTAGGTAGGGGTGATCATCCAGGCCACTAGGCCCAGTTTATTTCATTTGCAGACAGTCTCTGGGCCCTCAAGTACAGGGGTGCTGGAAGTGCCTGCCCCTGTAGCTTGCAGTACTGACAGGGGTCCAGCCAGGGAGATCCCAAGCAAACTCTCTTTCCCCCTGTGCCTGTCTCTGGTTCTCCCCCCTCATCACATCCCCACTTTTCACGCTGGTCTCCTTTTTCTTTACCTCCTTTATCTCTCAGCCTCCAAGTTCACCCTCCTCTGCCTCCCCCCGCCCCCTCCCCTAACCTCCCTGCTTCCTCTTCAAACCTTTTCCTCATTTCTGCTCCCCGTCCTTCTCAGCCCTCTCCCTCCAACCTTCGTTTCTCATTCCCCTCATTCTCCTCCTTCCCTCTCCCCCACCCTCCAAGCCGCTATTCCAGGACAATAGAGCAGATGGCAGACTGCTTAGTTTATATGTCCCTTTGGAAAATCAGTTCAGCTGTTGATTCTGTGACTTTTTCTAAAAACAGACACCATCCAACACTAGCTGAATGCTGGGGGAAAGGGAGGGGGGTAGCTGCTCTCCCTACCAGCTGCACTAAGACCTTGTCTGCCAGCACCCCACACCATGCCTTTGGGAAACAGGCGTGTTTAAGAACGGGGAGAGAAGTGTTCTTCCCTGCACACTGGATAAAACACCAACAGAAGCAGAGAGAGTTTGGCCAGCTTCTGCAGTCAGCTTGGGTCCAGCCAAAGCTGATGCTAATGTGGGGAAGGGGGAGGTGGTGAGGAAGGGGCAGGGTCTTTTCAGCACACCCATCCTGCTCACTGCCCAATTCTGCTGCTTCTCTGTATGTTCATGGAAGCCAAGATACATGTAATCTCTCCAGACAGAAGATACACAGCATAGAGTAGAGGTTGATGCTCTTTCTAAGTCTCACATCTCCTTCTATGCTACTGGGGTAATCATGAGTGAGAAGCCAGAGGCCAGCATTGAGTGTGTGGGTCCTCGCTTTTATCTTTCCAGCTTTGCCCTCTTTTTACTGAACCCCTAAACCCCAAGGTATCAGTCCTCAAACCACCACTCATCAATTGCCAACACAGCCATGAAGATGATGTAAATTTTGTTTTGGTTCCTTCTCTTATCCAAAACACTTTCTTCATCCCTCACAGCTCCTTCCCCTGTGCTTACATCATCCATCCTTCAGATCTGTTGCTTCATGCCATTTCTGCGTGGAGAGAGACCTTTGCTCCTGAACTCCTCCCCTCACTGTCTCAAAGACCATCTTGTTCCCCCTGCTTTGATGTGACAAAATTGTTTCATCGACCCTGTAAGCCCTCCCTTCCTTCTCCACCCTGTCTCTGCTTGTGAGTGTTTAGGGGTAAGGACCAGTTTTCTCTCTGTCCAGCACCAAGAAGAAGCCGGGCTTGGCTCACAACCAGGGCTGCTGGATTCCCTTACAGGATATATACTGGATATTTCATTGCACACACTCCACCTGGTACACCATGGCCAAAGCCACCAGCTGCAGATTCTCTCTGTGCTCCACTTCTGTGGCTGGGATGGGGAAAGCAGAGGTTCAGAAAAGCAGCATCTCTCACTCTCATATTGCCCTGTTTAGCCACACTTTTTTCTTCTGTTGCTAAAGTCAACAGTTTCTTCTTGTCAGGCAGCAACAGAAGGGTCAGGGCCAGCAAATCCATGTACAAACATTCTGTTTAATTTGTTCTCAAAGTTTACCATGAATCAGATGCAGCTCTGAGCAAAACTAAGGGAGGCTTGACCGAGGCAGAGTCACACATAACACCTGAAGAGGCTCCTTTGCCTTGCAAAATCCAGGAATGCAATTTAAACGTGACAGACAGGCAAGGAGCTCATTCTTTGGGTCTGTAATTAATCACACACAGTTCAAACAGGGATAGAGAGGTGTTCCCAGATTTCTTGGAGTCCAGGCTGGACCAAAGAGGGAGTGACAAAAATCTCAGGCTGTCAAGGAACAGCCTTAAAGAGGAAATGCCAGTTGAGCAGCAACTGCTCAGTCCTTTAACCTCCCAGGTAACTGGGCAGAAAGTCTAGAGGAAATGATCCTGTATCAGCTGGTGATAACAGGACCAGTTACTCGCACATTTGTGATGCTGCTCTTCTCCTTGACTTGCTTGTGTCTGTGGTAACGCATCCTCTTCAGTAGAGCCATAAGCTCAGCAGTATTTAGGAGAAAAGAAAGTCATAGTTAGTATGAGATCCCATCTCTGGCACCAGATGCTAGCAGGTGCTCTAAGGAAGAAGAGCAGGATGGTCCATGCCTCTCTGTGCCCATACAGTTACCAAATGAAGGAGTCAGTTGCCCTGCTTTACCTTTGCATCCACTCCAGAAGAGTGCTCAGGTGTGTACAGCCCTGGTGGCCAGTGTTGCAAAAGGACAAGCCAGCTATCTGGCAGGGCTTTTCAGGGATTGAAAACAAAAGAAACTAAACTAAATGAAATTAATTAAATGCCCTGACCACAAAAAACAACCAGAGCTGGGAGTATAGGCAACACCCCTTTTCCCACTGTTTCTGGGCAGCTCCCAAACAGCACTTTCAAGGTACAGCTGAGATTCCACTTCTCTCCTCCAGTGACACACTTGGTGGTTTCTTTCCTCCCAGTTGCCTTCCTTCATGTTCCTATTCCTCACCTTTTGGCTTCTTTTTAATAAACTGCTTGTCTTTTGAAAGCTGTGTCTTCAGCAAGAGGCCTGAGGTGAGGGCTGAAGGCTGCGATCTCAGTATGAGTTGGGCAAATCCACAGTGGTTTAAAAAACTCTTTTTCTTTGGCAGCCGAGTTGTTAAGAGAAGTTGGCACCAGGGACAGAAGCATTGTCTAGCATTGCTACTCTTCTGTCTTCCCTTCAAGCCTTTAGCAACTGCAGTTTCCCACCTATTTCAGCTAACTTCTCTTTTCCCCCTAAAGAAAGGATTGTCATTTGCATTTTTTTTTTTCACTGTCAAATAAGGGGTTCCTTATAAAAATTCTTCCCAGCCAAGTGGAAAGCAAAGAAAGGATATTGTTAACATTAAAGACTCACTTAATACTTTACATTTCAAATCCTGTAATTCCTTTTTTTCCCCTCCTTCTCCTTTTTCTGCATCTTCAGTATACAGTTTAACCATCATTAATGGTGTTGGTTGCTATGGTGTTGGGCAGGTGGAGGTCTCTCTACTTGAAACCTTGAGCTACACTTAATGTTGTACAAGAGCAGGGTCGTGCCAACAACTTTGACTTTGACCCCATTTTTCCCAGTAAAATAAAAAGACCACTTCTCCATCTTTTCTGTTCTTGGGATAGGGTTTTTTTGTTTGGTTTTTTTCCCCTTGCAATGAGAAAAGGGAGTGTGAGAGAGAGAGGAGAGGGAGATTAAAAGAAATTTAAAAAAAAAAAAAAAGTTAAAGAAAAAAAACATAGACCCAGTGGAACCTTTCAAAAAAGTTTAACAGTTACATCAGAAAACCATGAAGGAGAATTAAGAAAGACAGTCCTCTGAAAAGTTTCACGTGAGGTTGCTTCTCATTTTCCCAAGCAGCTAAACATTTTAATAAACTAGGAAAATGAGACTGTAAAACCACAACATCTGACAGCAAGCCCCAGGGGCAGGAACCATTCCTGAAACTAATTTTAACTCAGGTTTTAACGTTGATCAGATTTCATGTGGTGAATGTCCCCTTAAGCTGTCTCTCTGTTCTTAGAGAAAACCTGGTTTCTTTTGTCGACTCCAAGAGGCTCTTTTCTTTCCAGCACATTGTCATCACAGCCATAACAAGACTTTTCTGTCGTTCATCTCTACAGCCCAAGAGATGCCCAGCCCCAGACATCTTCTCCTCTGTTCTCAGCTTCTTTATAAGACATTTTCTGCAGAGCAGAACTTAATTGCTCCAGCAACAAATCCCAGCCTGAAACCAATACTTACACAGCCACTCAAGGCCTCAACCCATTTCACATCTGATCTTCAGCCATGCAAAAGGCACCAGGCCAGGCCAGTTCAGACCAGGATCCAAAACAGACTTCCAGTTTCTCTGCCTTGCTTTTCCCCATGGAAGGGAGCTCACTCTAGCAATTTCTTCTCCATCTCTGAGCACATGAATTGTATTTTGCTTGGATTATCACCAGGGCATCTGCAGACAGCACAGGCTTTTTAGCTCAAAGACTGGATTAACAAAGCAACTGGGAGTCTGAATGGGGGGAAAAGAATATAACCAGGTAGTGTTGATTTCTCTTGAAGACTCATTTCTCCTCACAGAAGCATTCTGCATCTCCAAACCAAACCATTTGCCTGGTGGGGCAGGCCTTCTACATGCCACATTTGTCTTCAAATGCTGGGTCTTTCTGGTCCCTAGATTCATGTTGCTGTGTGAGCCAAGTGCTTTGCATGACTCAAGGAATGGTCCCTGGCATCAGTTAGCCCCTGTCCCTGCTCAGGATGAGTTTCTAGGTCAAAGGCATGTTGTACACAGGAAGCAAGCCGGGTTTTCTGCTGCTTCACAAGCTGGTTGAATGCCAGGATGAATGACCAGGCTGGAAAAAAAAGTTCTACAGGCTCCTGTTTTCTGCTTCTCCAGAAATTAAAGTGCTCATTCATTTCTACATTCCCCTTTGCAGTGGTGGAAGGTCTTTCTGACACTTTTCCTTTAAATCTCATGTCTGTTGCGCAGAAGGCACTGGAGCTGGGGGTAGGGGGGGATGTGGAGGTGACAGGGTGGCCAGTTTTTCAAAATGGCAGAGGCACAGAGATAGCTGCCCATGGCTCTTCCAGCCCATCAGCAGCAGGCTTAGTCACATCAGCAGCATCAAAGCTGAGCAGCTCTTTGGAGAGAGGGCATTTGTCCTTTCATCTGGAGATTACAGGGATCTTTCACAGATCCCAGCAGCGTGTTTTGAAAGGCACTTTAAATGAGAAATACCTGTTTGGCAGCAGCTGCCAGTTAAAACAGCCTCTTTGCCTTCCAGCCTTCCCTGCCATGCTCTCCCCCTGCTGCGTAACTCTGTGTAGAAGGACAAATGGTACCCAAGTCCCCTCCTCAGCAAACAGAACTGCCCAGCTTTCATGCCAGGCTCTGTACTGAGAAAAGGAGTCTTCGCAAACATGCCAGAAACTTGTAACCTATTTGGTTCTGCTCTTCCCCCCTGTTGCACTCAGCAGGGACAGCAGGAAGGCAGAAACCTGCTCTTAGCATCTGGAGAAAAGAAACGCCGAGATAAAAAGCTCTTTGCCTTGCTGTTTCCATTCCTTCATGACTTAAATTTTTTCATCAGGGCACAGAGAAGATTATAAAGCTGTAACCTCTAATCCGCTCCTGAGCACTCCTTCTCCATCTCTTTCTTTCTCCTCTCTTTCAGCCAGTCCTAATCCTTTATGTCTCCCCTCTCACAGGTAGAAGTTGGAGTCTAATCTCAGACGACAGGTTGGTAATTAGGGCAAGGGATTATCCTGACCCCATATCAAGAAACTAAAAAGAGAGGAATAACGCAGAACCATAGACGATCAAGACTTCAGTGTTCAGTGCAAGGAACCATCCTCATCCAATTCTGTCTCCTCCTGACTCCCCCACCCCACACCTTCTCCCTTCCTTGGCAGAATAGGATTCCTCATTCTTTGTACTTCCTGCCCATCTGCCCTCTGCCCAGGCAGAGTATGTGTGCTTTTCCAGCACTCATATAGCACAGAAATGGGCACATTTTCCATTTGTATAGAACTTGACTAAGCAGAGACTCAGCCAACGGGGATGTGGCTGGGAAGAGTGCCCAGTGGGGAAAGGACAAGCAGGTATGCAGGAAGAGGGCCTGCTCAAAGAGGCTGGAGCCATGACAAACTGTCAGCCATCCCCAGTTGGGCAGGGGTTGCCCATACCCAGGGAGCTCCAAGTCCAGCAAGATTAATCCATAGCAAGGAGCAGCAGCAGGTCCCCATCTCTGCCAGATGCCTACTAGTCATTACCCATTCCTTGAGCTGCTCAAGGAAGGCCGAGTGCTCACACCCCTTGCGCATATCCCATCACGGACAGGAAGCTCATCCATGTGTTCAGTCTATCTTATCCATCTTCAGCACAGATCTTGTCTCTTGTCCTCTGTCACTGGTCCTCAGCAAAGATCAAAAAAGCCATCACATGGCCCCAAGACCACCACAGAAAAGGGATAATTGAGAGTGTCAAGTGTCCCACCCCCTACATGTACAAGGTGAATGGATGTCACCAGGACCCGCTGCAGTTGAGGATCAGGCATCACCAACCAACAGCCTGCAAGCACCAGGAGGTGTCGGGATAGAGATGGCAGTGGAGTGATCGAAACCTGCTGGGGGGAAAGCAAAGGGAGGTCAGGTGACAGTTTTTACACCAGCACATGGCTGGAGAATGGAAGACATCCCTCTCACGGCCCATCCCACATCAGGCCTCCACCCTGTCCTACAGACCTCAAGATGTCTTTTATTCAGCAAAGCTAAGCAGTCAAACGCTCCTCCAACACCTGAATAATCCAGCTCTGGTCCATGTAGCCCAAGCCCCCAGTGATCACAGGCAGGGAGATGGGCACTGCACCAGCTCCCACTACATAATTCTGCTGATGGGTCTTTTCATTGCCTGGGTGCTTCCCACCCCTGCTATCTCCATCCAGAAGCCTCCTACCCATGCTCGGCAAATAACAACTTTAGGTTTTTTTCACTCAAAGCAGAAAAAGTAAATCAAAGAGCACTTTTGTTTGCAGTCAGCCTGAAGTGAGCCTTTTTCTTCTTTTCCCTCCAGTTTTCTCAGCAAAACAAAAATGAAAAAGCAAGCAGAATTTCCTTTCCCGAGTTTAAAAGAACATTTCTGATCCTCTCCCTGAGGTAAAAGGTTAGCTTGTTCAGTCTCAAAATGTGAAATAAACCACAATACTTTTGGCTCAGGAATTGTCCAGATAAAATGTTTTGATACTCCTTTCCTTCCCACTCATCCAAAAAAGGTTTGCAATGCTTGTAAGCTTTCACAAACAGCTAACTGCTGGTGTGCCCCTCACCCAGTGAGCCGTGTGACTGCAGGGCTTCTGTTCCTCACATTGGACCTTCTGCCTCCCCCTCCCAGCCCACTGCTTGAGGTCTCACACCACACTAACACCCAGAGCACCCATGCCCCGTACCTTGATGGATCCTCTTGGGGTGAGAAGGGGCCCCTGAGTTCAATAACATTGAGCTTGTTCTCAAAGACACCATAGCTGAGGGTCACCTGCGAAAAGGAGTGGTGAAAAAGGAGCAGAGAGGATGAGGTGAGTTCAGGAGCAAAGAACTTGCTTTGGGTGATGGAAGCTCCCATTCTGCTTCCTTCTCTGCTGGCTAGGCCTTTGCCTTCCATGTTTCTCCTGCCTTCCTTCCCATGATGGTACACCCTGCTACTCCTCTGACTCTCCAAGCCTACACCTCTTGTTATCTCCTCAAACAAGGCCAACATGGTTCCATATCAAAGTGCCTTACCCAGTCAGTCATCATTTCTGCTTGTCCTTGTGTCATGTCCCCCAGGGATGCCCTCAATTCTCCCATCACTGCCCATACACGTGTCTCCACCACTGACCCCAGGGGCACTGTGAGTGGCATCTGTGCTGCAAGCAACATCTGCTCCTTATCTCAGAGAAGCATTTGACAGGAAAGCCTCCCCAAAAGAGATGATTGATTCAGTCCACATCAGTGCCACCAACAGAGCAATGTGCCTATAAGCTCCCCTCCACTTCTCCTTCCTCACACACCTCCCTCTTGCTCCATTTCCCCTCCTTGCCTGTTGTGTGAGCCGAGAGTGGGGGATGAGCTGCAGGTTCTCCAGGTGGGAATGGAAGAGAGTGTTGGGCAGCAGCTTCCCACCGACTTTGCACTCAATGATGTAACCCACGGTGCAGTCGTCTGGCAGGCGGATGAGCTCTGAAGTGCTCAGGAAGTTCCTGCCACTGGAAGAAAGTAAGATGGCATGGGTTAGAACAAGAGTTGGGGTGGGTGTAGGCATCCACTTGTGTGAGAGATTAAGAGAGGACTTCACTGAAAACCAGGGTAAAACTTGGAACTAGGCAAGGAATCCCTAAATTCCACCTGCAAAGATTTGCACGTGTTTGCTCTTTCACCATTCCCAGCCATGCTGTCCCACCAGCTCTCTGGTGCAGTCCCCAGCACATATCCAGCTCCTTGGTCAGCATATGCAGAGAGCTTGCAGACTTTGCTGAGCTACTTTTCCACCTGTTTGGTGAGCTGCACTGAGCCCCTGAGGGGTCCAACAAGGCAGCACAAGAGAAACAGTGGGACCACACAGCCAACACCAGAAGGAATAATCATTAGAATCATAGAATTGGTTTGGTTGGAAAAGACCTTTAAGATCATCAAGTCCAGCCATTAAACCAGCATTGCAAAGTCCACCACTAAACCATGTTCCTAAGTACCACATCTACACGGCTTTTAAATACTTCCAGGGATGGTGACTCCACCAGTTCCCTGGGCAACCTCTTCCAGTGCTTGACAACCCCTTCAGTGATGAAATTGTTACTAATATCCAATCTAAACCTTCCCTGGCACAACTTGAGTCCATTTCCTCTTGTCCTATTGCTTGTAACCTGGGAGATCAACCCCTACCTCACTAAAACCTCCTGTCAGGTAGTTGTAGAGAGTGCTAAGGTCTCACCTCAGCCTCCTTTTCTCCAAACTGAACAACCCCAGTTCCCTCAGACACTCCTCTCAAGAGTGCTCTGGATCCTTCACCAGCTTCATTATCCTTCTCTGGACACCCTCCAGCACCTCAGTGTCCTACTTGAAGTGAGGGGCCCAGAACTGAACACAGTACTAGAGATGCAGCTATGTAGCATGCAGCCCTCTGCACCCTTGCAAACACCCCTACAAACACCACATCCACAAAATCAGACCTGATACTGCCAGGAATTAACATGGGACCATGTTCCTCATCCCCAAAGGCTCCCATACTCACCAGCTGCACAGCTCACCTGGCCCATGGCACCATTTTGGTTGCCAGCTTGTGGCTGATGCAGAATCCAGCCCCTCCAGTGGCAAACCAGAAGTGCACAGATTTCTGGAGAGAAATACCAGAGAAAAAAACAATGGCAGAGGTTGAGATGATACCACACTCCCTAAGATGGGAATGCTGGAAATCCAGCTTTGATGCCAAAATAAACACACCAGAATCCAGACTGCTGCCCAGAAGAAGGACTTGCCCGTGGTACAGCATGGATTTTGACCTCCTCATATTCAGAGTGGCCAAGTTCCCACTGGCAGCAGCAGGTGGGCTGCCAAAGGCAGCCTTATCTCCTGGCAGACATGTACCCAAAAGCACAGCAGAGATGTAGACTCTCCCCCTAGGTAGCTCAGGTTGAGTCAACATCTTCAACCATGTCCAGATAAAACTGGCAAGTTTTCAGCTGTTGCCTGTTGCTCCTGGGACCTATCTCTCCATGGGGGAGGTACATCTATGGCCAATGATCCAGAACACTAAACCCAACCCACTGGTCCTTGCACCACCACTATAGGTTGTACCGTCTGGTTGTTTGGCAATGTTTCAGAGGCCCAAATGGGTCGATTCAGGCTGGGTTTCCCCAGGTAAATGTCCCACGTTGCAGAGTAGGAGGACAAGAGCTTCAGGAGGGCCCTAGGGTTCAGGTAGTTGTCATCATCCAAATGGCAAAACCAGCTGGGGGGAGATGGGAACAAAGACACAAGAGGTGTGCAGTAAGGAGGGTGCCTCCTCCTTTCAGAAGGTCCCCCCCTCAGCAGCCCTTCCTCACCTCCGGCCGCTGGCCAGGAAGGCGTCAAACTCAGCGGCCATCTTGCAGGAGAGGGCCCGGTGGCTGTGCTCAGCAGAGCAGTTGGTGAAGATGGCATGGTTGCCTACCAGGAGAGAGAAAGCTGTCTTCACACTGTCATGGGGAGGACCTCTTGGTAGGAGGAAAGGGGGTTCATTCAAAATCAGCCTCCTCACACTCCCCAAAACAGGCATGCGAGCCCACGGTAACATGGGCTCCATCTTTCCCTCTACCCAAAGATGAAACCTGGAGAAAGCCAAGCATCTTGGCCAAGGGTAGGGCACCTGCTAACCACCCTTTCACCCTGCCCACTGCCAGCCAGTGGAAGGACTGAAGGTCTCTCTCATGGGATGTTTCCATCCATGGATGCTTTAAGGCAGAGAGCACCAGTTGGCTGCTTTCCTTGGGGTACGCCAACTAAAACCACTGCAGCTCGGGGTCCTCCCACAGAATATGGAAAGCTGTGTGCTTCAAGAGGCAGGGCTGGCTCAGGAGACTCAGCCTTCATCCTGGACCCTCTTCCAAGGTCGTGGCACTTCAGAGGCTGAAGGCCTTGTTGAGGTGTTGATATAAGACAGGTTGTTACCCATTCTCCTTTTCAGGGCATCATCTTCTTCATCAGTGAAGACGTAGGTCTGGGGGAAATGAGGAAAGGAGGTTACTCTCAGGGCTGGAGCTGGTGCTGCTCCTGACCACCCATACCTGCCTGGACACACCCAACATGGTCACCCCACTCCATCCTCTGCTGCTGTGCCCCCCTCCCATGCAGCCACCAAGCAGAGGGATGGCCAAACTCGCCCTTCCTGCATGGCACAATCATTGGTGCTTCTGTGGCTTCACTTCCCCTTCCCCCTACTTTGGGGACAGGGAGAAGGGGACTCATGACACTGAGCGAGGGGCTGAGGGAGCACTGGCTTAGGTGTCAGTGGTAGAAAAAGGAAAGTGCTTTTGTTGAATGATGCTCATGTTAAAAGGAGAACATCTGTTTGTGTGTTAAGTGTGCACAGCCCCCTGCTGCTTCCCACCTCCTCCTCCTCTTCCTTCGCCCCCAGGCCTCTCTAATCCCCCTCTCTGCCATTATGTGGCACATCTCCCCCTCTTCAGCGCCAGGCAGGGATCAGGGCTGGAGGAGAAAAGCTTCCCTCAGGCAGAAAATGAGCTTTCAAGAAATGAAAAAGGAGTCGCAAGCCATAAACAGCCTTTCCACCAGCTGCCCACAGGCTGGTTAAACACAGCACCTGGGCAGGGACAAAAGGGAGAAGGCAGGCAGGCAACAGCTCCCAGAGCCATCATTGGCTCCCAGAGGCTCTGACAAAGAGTTTCTGTATCTCCCCACAAACCCCCAGCACTTGGGGCATATGCCCCCCATCAGGAGGATGTGGCAAGAGAAATGTTCTGTGGGTGAAAAGAAGGCAGTGAAGGACCCTCAGAGACCACCTGGCTCGTGGAGAAGACAGCAGGATGCTTTCATGATCTCAAATGTGAGAGCTACGGTGGCTTGGCAAATAACCCCTCCAACAGCTGAACTGCAGCAACAGGCCATGAACACATTCCCGCCTCACCAGTAAAGGCTTTTAGCTAAAACTGCTTCCAAGGTGATCATGGGACAAGAAGTAATTAGCTAAGTCTCAGGTAAAGGAGTCGCTCTGGGTCAGGAGACCGTAGCACAGCCCTCAGGCAAGGCAGGGATTGTCATTGGCATGGGATTTCCCTCTCCAGCATCTCAGAGACAGGAATTTCCATTATGATAAATATTTCCATCTTCAGGAAAAAATTCTGAAACCGCTGAAACTTTCTGACGTTTTCAAAAACACAAGAAATGCTGTTGCTGGAAATGACTTGCCCACTGACATAACACTGACTAGAAATCATGTGTCTAATAAACACCACATCTGATTGACTTCAAATAGGAATCTTTTCCCAGATTTTCTAATCATGGAAATATTCAAAGGTTTCCACTTTCTTCTTGATGCATGGTGGGAAATTATTTTTTTTAAACACCCGACATGTTTCTGTCTACTCTCAATGGAGTCCAACACTTTGTCTCCTGTACAGTCTGTCCTAGCCATAAAAACCACAGCTGCTTCTGCCTCCTGTTACAGTCACCTACACCTGACCTGTGAGGTCTGGATTGCTTCCTCTGGGAGGACACCATGCAGGTAAAAGCTCTGAAACAAGGCTTGCTATCAGCAGCACTTCCAGATACTAAAATTTCCCCACTATCCACCTGCAGAGAAAGACCCTCTGTAGCAGTCTCCAGACCTGAGCAATGGCAAGTGAAGGAGGAGAGGGCAGTCTCTGCACATCAGGGCTTCTGAGACCTAGATGTCTCCAAAACTGGTTCTTGAAGCCTATGACTCTCCATAAAAGGCTCAGTAATAGGAGGTCTGGTGCCCTATTCCTGCCCCCACAACAATTAAATGTTCTTTCCAAAATGAGAGGTCTCTACTTGTTTGCTAAAAGAGGTTTCGAGATTGTCAATTTTTCAAAACTAACCCTTTCCCCTACCTCCAAAAAAACCCCTAAGGGAGCATTATATTAAAAAAAAACACCAACAAAACCAAAAACAAACAAATAAACAAACAAAAAACACAAAACAAAAAAACCCACAACATTAGAAAAAAAGGCTTTTGAATTTCATGTATTTCTCTTTACCTCACTCCCTGCCTCCTGTGCCCTGCCCTCAAGGCCATTTAGTAAAGAAACCAGAAGAAAAACATGGAAAATTGAGGCAGAGGGGAGGGAAACACTGAGCTTGCAACAAAAAATTGGTAACAATGAAAAACCACTGTTTAGAAATGACTGATGCTCCTGCTCTACCTTTCCTTCCTATTCTCCTGCTCAGTCTGTGAAGTTTACCTAGAGGCTGGCAGCAGCATGGAAAATTCAACACCTCTTCCCAGATTTTGGACATTATTTGTCTGCCAAACAGAGAAGGTCAGACGGGTCTGGGGAACTGGTATCTAATTCCTGTCATCAGCAGAATGGCCAGACATCTGTTTCTCAAACACAGGAGGAGGGGAAAGGTGAGCTGCTCCTTAAAAGCCCACTCCAAAAACCCACTCCCATCACAATATGGCAATGACAGTGCAGCCATGTGGTTAGGTTAGGTTCGGTTCCTCCAAAGAGTTTCTGGGAGGAGGTCAGATGGAGAGGAGAAGTGTGTCTGAAGGAGGAAGCAGCACATGTCACCCACTGAGAGGGACGGGAGAGGAAGCGTGCTCAAAATAGGACACAGCTTCCTGTGAGAGCTGCAGCAGACCGAACAGTTGCAGCACCATGAAGTGGAAAACCACCCTTACCCAGAAAACCCTGCATTGCTTCAAGCACCCTCCTACCCAATACCTCCACCCCTGGCTACCTCCCTCGCTGAGGACTGAAATTGTCTTCTAGGCAGCCATCACACATGGGTGAAGGCAAAAACAAAAAATCCTTTAGGGGCAGCCAAAAGATTTCTTCTTTCTTGAGGAGCAGCTCTGCGAGGGATGGAGAGATGTACCCAGGCTCCAGGGAGTACTTCTGCCCACCAGTAAGCCAAGTCTGCACAGCACCACCAACGTGGTGCCCCACATCAGTTCCTCTCACAACAGGAAGGAAACTCTCCAAAATCTGTTTTAGCAAAGGGTGAAAATATCAGACACCCAGGGAAAAAAATAAAAATAAAAAATTTAAAAAGTCAAATCACGTCAAGATCATGAGCATAGGGCAGAGGGGAAACTGCCCAAGAAAGCAAGGCATAAATTGTGCTGATGATGTCAGCTATTTTTTTGGGACACCACTGATGGTGCTTGGGAACAAACAGGGCTGCAAACACCCCTCCTGCACCAATGCCCTGCCTGCTGCACGACACCATCCCAGGGTGAAGGGTTCCCAGGCACAAAGCAGGAATCCTGACGGAGGGCCAGGGGGAGTCTTGCAGTTCAAAACCTTGCAGACTCTTAGCACTAGGAGGTAGAAAGCCACCATTACATACAGACCCTGGACACTTCTTGCCACAGCCTGGTGTGGCCCAGGCAGTCTGCAACCCCTTTTGAGACTGAATTAAAAAAGGGAAACTTAATCCTTTCCACCTCAAGCTGCAAGAGTCAAGCTTAGAGGCAAGTGATGCCTGCTAAGAGCACTTGTCCTCCCAGTCTCCATGGGAAGGGCCCACACAAACTCTTCATCCTCTCTGCCGGCCTTTCCCATGAACCAGCTGCCAGAGAAACATTTTGCTAGATAGCATCCCCCTTTCAACATGAACAGAAGAGTGAATTAGGAAAAGTGAGGCAAAGTATTGAGTGGGGCTGCCGTGCCCAGTCTCCCCTTCCATTGGTCTCTATGCCCCCCAACCAAGCTCATTGCCTGTTACCAAACACCCCCTCCCTAGCCCAAATCCACATGCTCACCTGCTCTCTTGCTCGAGATATCCAGGTGTCCAGGAGCAGCTCCATCCTGCTCTGGTGAAATCTCTTGGTTGTCTTCACAGCTATAAAAATGTCCCCAAGGGTCAGGCTTCCCTCAGTCCTGTATCCCTCTGGAGGACTGACTTGTAGGTCCTTCTGCCCTCTGCCATGGCCTCCTGTGACATCCTCTGGGCTCACATTGCTCCTTTGCCCTGGCTTCTCCCACATCCCCCCCCTGAGCCCTGGATACCAAGATGTTTCCTGAGCCCCACGGTGCCGCACGGAGAGGAAAGCCACGCTGACAAGGAAGACCGTGGCTCCAGAGAGCCCACGGATGAGCCAACGGCCCATGGCTCCCAACTCGCTCACCCGCTGCAGCCAGTATCCTGTCAGGAAAAGGATGAGCTCTGCTCCTACCTCCACGTGTAGCTGTCCACTCTCCTCAAAGCCTCCAGTGGGGCAGGACAAGATGACGGCGAGGTCGGATTAAGATGTGGCCAAGGAATAGGGTGGGTGAAGACACAAAAGCCAAAGAGGCAGCAGCCCCAGAGGATAGTGGTGAAGTGGGGGGGGAATATTCACAGACCGAGAAGGCTTGATGGCCCAGCGAGGCAGGCACACGTGATGGGAAAATGCTCCAAGGCGACTTGCAGGTGGCTGGCAAAGCCTGTCAGGAAGAAGGGGAGCATCCCTGCTCCCAGGGGTGATACCGAGGGTCCCAGGCTGGGCGTCAAGGGTGCAGCAAAACAGATCAGAGCCATCGGTGGGAAGCCTGGACCGAAAGCATCGGTTCCTGAGAAGCCACCAGCCCGCAGATCCAAGGCAGGGGCTGCGAGGAGGAGGAGGAGAGGGGCTGGCACAGGGCTGCGGGGCAGGGGCTGTGTGCCACGCGTGTGCTGGGGCTGCCTCCCCACCTGCTCCTTCCCAGCAGCTGCCCCTCGCTCCCTCCCAGCCCCAGACCCGGCCCCGGTCCCGGTCCCGCCTCCGGACTCGGGGCGGGGCGCCAACCCCGGGGGAGGAAGAGGATGGAGGAGGGTGGAGGGTGAAGAGAGAGGAGACGGGGGTCTGGCAGTGGGTTTGGCTCACCAGTGTATGGCCAGGCTGGGATATCTCTGTGGTGACAAGCAGCTTATCAGAGAGGACAAACCTGTTGCTTGACTGTTGGTTTTATTTTTTTCCCTCTCCTCTGTGCCAGTCCAGCCCCATCCCTGCGGTGCTGCTGAGCCCTGCGCTCTTGCAGGAGGGGTAGGGGGAGGTGGCAGGGATGGGGGGCTCGGGTGAAGTTAAAGGGGGGGGAGCCCATTTTGTGCTTGGGAAGAATGATTTTTCCCCAAGAATTCCCCCAGCCACAGACTTTTCCTATGGGCACTGCTCTGAATTGCTGCCCCTTAACCCCACCTGGCCTCCCCAAAGCAGGACTGCGTCTTATGTTGCTCCCCCACCCCCTCATATGCCCCAGTGCCTCAAATTAAGGTCTGACCTCCACTTCTGACACCCATCTCCCCTGACTCTGACTCTAAAAGGTCTTCCCCCTGTCTCCAGACAGCATCCCTCCCCCACTCCCCATCTCGCTTCCCTGTTGGAGGGGGCAAGGGACAATCAGCTGCCCAGGTGGCTGCAGAACCAGTGACAGTCACAGGAACAGGTACACCAGCACCTCCTTCTCAATGTCCACGGCTCAACATCACCATTAGGTTTATGGTCTAGTGGTTGTGGTAGTTGGATTACAGTTGGACTCGGTGATCTTGAAGGTCTTTTCCAACCTTAGTGATTCTATGATCCTACATCCCACCCAAGTCTTTATTCCCTGCAGCTCAGCCACTTGTCCCTCCATGGCTCTTGTGCTGTCCAAGATGATGCTTGCTTTTCCCCTTCTCCAGGCAAGGAAGGGGGGGGGTATCCTCTCCCTCTGTGGAGACCCCAGCAGGGTCAGCAACAAGCTGGCAGCTCCAGCTCCTTCCCCAGCACCACCCCACCACCTTTGGGCATGACTGTACATCTCCCAGCTCCCAGCAAGGCCAACAAGGCCAGGAGGGCAGTCTAGAGCCATGACACAGAACATAGCTAAGCAAGTCCTGCATGGAGAAGACTTTCCTCAAGGAGAGGGGTATCAGAGACCCTCAAAAAGTGTGAGATCCCACCCCCTCCAAGACAAAGACCGCAGCAGACTGGAAAATCTGGGATCATCACCACAGACTGCTGCATGCAGTTGCTGGTTCAGCTGGATATGGGGTCAGCTGGACCATCAAGGTCACACTACCCCTCTAGGCCACTTTACAGAGCAGCTGAGGGGTACAGAGAGGCAACAACCAGCTGGGGAGGGGGCATGATGCCCGCACTCCCCCACCACTGATTCCCCGTGCAGTGAGCGTGGGGACAGCAGGAGGGTAATGCTCTACATAAGCTGCTGAAATCAGAGCGCCTCCTCAGGGAGCTGGGAGCTGTGGGCATTCAATCTCAGCATAAAAAAAAAAAAAAAAAAAAAAAGTAATAAGATGGGGACCCAGGGGAAATGGCGGGAAGGGACATGACACCATGTGGCAAAGCCCAGCCCGCCCCCTCAATGCACATGTCAGATCATGGGACCTTAGAAAAGGGGGTCAGGGCAGGGATTAGGATTCCTCTGTTCTGCATTCATGTGTCCAGACACAGACAGCTTCCAGGCACATAGAGAAGACTTCCCTGCAGGACTAACAATGTGTACTTAGAGTTTCCCCAGGCCTTGCCACACACAGTTTAACCCCAGCCATATCCATGGATACAATTTTTTTATTTTGTGATGCAGAAACCACTGAATCCACTTCTCTCTCCTCTTACGTATTTTGCTGAGTCTCCAGGACTCCTAGCCTTCCCCTGAAGCAAGAACATCTCCAGAGCATCTCCTATATCCCTTTGGAGGGTCCCTACAGGTTTTATTTTTAGATCTCTTTGAGTAGCAAAGCTTTCTTACACTGATTTGGGGCAGGGGAGGGGGGAGTCATTCACCTTCAGGCCTTACATTACTGCAGGGATGGGAAGCTGGTATGACTGATCTGCAGCCTCTGTGCTAAATACCAGCTTGCTCCCATGGCTAGCCACTCCTCCTGAACCAGAAATTAATCTCTCCAAGTCCTTCAGCCCCAGGCAGCTGTAAAGCAGCTTCCAGGGCTCCCAGGCATCCTGCAGGACCTCCCAGCCCTGGCCTAGGAAATCATCCGGGATGGAAAGGGGGAGAGAGGCAGAGGATCCTTAGTGATGTCCCTAAAAGACACACAAATCCGATCCAAAGCTAGCTTGTACAGAGCATGGTGCTGGGAAGCATAAGAGGTCAGACCCACCCGTGTACAAAGCAGAATGTGCCCGATGCTAGAGGTGAGCACAGCTTTGCTCCTTGCATTATGAGAAGCTCTTTCTTCTGGGGTGCCAGGGATGGGGGGGACCATTCAGTGCCCAATCCTGCCTTGGGATGGGGCTGGCTGACCCATGGGACAGAGACCCCAAACTTCTGCAAGCACTGCCAGGGCAGGAGGGCAGCCTGGAAAGGGCTGGTGACATCCCGGGGTGACACACACACCGTCTTGATGATTCTGTCCCTGGAGGGAGAAATTTTTGCTCCTGGTGACAGGGGCTTGCACAAGGCTGTTACCACTGGTAATTAGTGCCCAGGGCTGCTAATTTCATTGTGCCTGTTGCCTCACCCATGACTCATTTTGGGCAGAGCAGGCAGCCACCCCCCCAGAGGTATAAAGAAGGTGCACAGGGCAGTGGGGGGATCATTTAGGTTTGCCTTGCAGCACTCTGCCCTGCTTCTCACCCGTGTCCAGAACAAGTTGAAGCTGGATGTTGAAAGCCTCAAGGGAGACTCAATGGATAAAGAGAGGGCCTGGAAGAAGCTTGTGAGCAGGCGAGGCAGGGCTGCCTGCTGCTTGGGGAGCTGGGCAGTGCCAACCTGCCTCCCAGCAACCTTCTTTCACCTTCCTTTCCCTCTAGCTGGTGGCCCAGGGGCTGCTGGGGGGACAGCTGTTTATGTGGGGGGAGCTAGCAAGTGCCAAGATGGGAGCACATTGACTGCCAGAAATGGGGGTTCTTGCTCTTGACCACCCTCAGCCCAGGCCATAGTGCCAGAGATGGTTCCCAGCACCAGGAGAGACTGGAGGGGTTGTCAAGCCCTGAATGAGAGCGCCTCATGCGGTACATTTTCCCTGCTTACTCAAGCACTAATTTTATTTTTTTTTTCCCCCTGTGAAGATACAGACTTCTTCAAATCCATGCCAGGGTGGATGGGAGCTTGCTTTGGGACTTGTCTTAACATCATCTCAACAAGACTCCCACTTTCTTTGCCTGCAGGGCAAGCACCCTCCTAGGGGGTTGGCTGTGCCAGGATGCTCAGGCTGCATCCCCTGGTGTGGATGTCTTTTGGGAGCTTTCATCTGGAGCCATGTGTTACACCAGCCCCCCCCCTTCCCTGGGAGGAGAGCTGCAACGCTCCAGGGCAGAGCTGGGACTTTGCTCTACATTTTAGTGACTGCAGGTTAAAATCTTTTCATTTTCTTTCCTTCCCCCTTCACTCTCGTCCTCATAAAAGACACAGGCAACTGGTTTAGAGCCTGAAATAACACCTCACAGGGGACCCGTGAAGATCAGCAAGTTAATCTTTGCTGAGAGCTTCAAAAGTGCATAGCATTAGCAGTGCCCAAATCACTGGGGCAAATAAGACACATAGAAGACCTGGCACTGGTGTTGGTTGCCCACCTTCTCCCATTGACCCCAGAACCAGTGGGTGCTCAGTCCTCTGCCTGACTTCGTGCCCCACAGAGCCTCTCAGAGCCACAGACTCCATTTTCCCTTTGCATGCCCCAAGAAAGACCATTTAGCACCACAACCAAGCCCTCTCCATGGTGTGGGTCTCCTGGCACCCCTTCCCCATAGCAGGGCTGATAATGACAGTAGGTTAGGAGTCAGGACCATGCTAGGGTGGGTAAGCATGGCTACCCAAGCCCTCCACCTTGCCTCTCTCAGAGCTTGAACATGCACTTGGCCCCCTGTCAGGGTGAGAACAGTTCCCATTGAAGGGGCACTGCCCCCACTCTTCTGGCAGTGGGTCTGGGCTGTTTCATTGATGTTCCCCAGAGGGATGAGGTAGTTGGCTTGTTGCTTCACAAAAAACAGGGCATGGAGGGATGTGAAGCTCTAGGGACCTCAGCCAGACACATCGAGTTTTCCCCCGACTTTTCTAGAGCAACCTGGCCAAAACCAGCACTGGGGAGAGTCAAGAGACTGAAAAACAAGGGAGAAGGACAAAGGGGAGGGGGTTTGGTCTGTGGCACACTCAGGTTGTCCTCTCCCCACACCTCTTGCTGCCCTATAACAGCAAAAGCAGTGCTCCCTCCTTTCCCTGGAGGGCTGGGCAGCTGGCTCTCAGTTAAAGGAGGAGAAAAATACCCCGTCATGCATCACTCGAACCTTCCCAGTAACACACAAGCCCATAGCCTGCCACCCATTCCCATTATGAATGGTATTTAATTCTGCTTTACATGCAGTTTGCCAATAAAATGCTCCATTAATAATTTACAAGCAATAAAGAGTACAGCTCCTATAAAACGAGGGTTTGCTGCAAGCTTAGTGTCATTCCAGCCATGGCAGGGTGTTGGTACATGAGCTCTGCTCCCTGTGCCGTGGGGCTAGAGGTGAGGTAGAGAGGGGAAGAGGAGACCCAGAGCAAACAGTGCTGCAGGGCAGGGGAGACAGAGGTGGTGGGAGAAGGGCTTCAGAGGTGTGTGAGAGATGCTCCTACACAGCCTGACGCCACAAGGTTCCCCTGTGTTCCCCATCTGGCAATCTAACCACACACCAGAGACAAGGGCAGCCCAAGGTGATGGGGAAGAGCCCATGAGGGTGGCTTCCATCATGATGGTGGAAGACATCTCTCCAATCAAATACAGAGAGCTCAGATGGGGGAGGCAGCACATGGGAGGCAGCACCCCAACTCCTGGTGGCCTCAAGGGGACCAGAAAGGCTACCCCTAGGGGACCTTTGCCACCAGCATCCTCCTGGGGAGAGGAGGACACGCTACCTGGAAGAGTTTGGGGAGGTTGGGACCTCTGAGAACATCTCTTGGGGATGGTAGCTGGCAGTGCCAGTTCTGACACCCCCAAGCTCAGTCATAGCCTTCCTCAATCCACAGCGGGCGGTTTTGCTCCTGGAAGATGCATCCTCGGACCACCTTGGGCAGCTCTTCAGCATGGTTCCAGGCATGGGGCTCCACCCTGGCCCAGGAGCAGGGCAGCATGTGGAGAGCCTGCTCTGCACCACGGCACACCTTCAGCACCTCCGAGTCCCGCTGGCCTGCCTTCCCCAGCAAACTCCTGGGGGAAACACCAGGATGAGTATGAACATCAGCACAGAGAGCTGGGGTGGCAAAACCAGCCAGGAACTCCCTCACACATACACAAAGCCAATTTTTCCTGCCCTTTTTCCCCTCATGGCAGCCAATCCCAACACACACACACAGCAAGTGCTCTCACCCGATCCTTGTCTCTCCCTCTGAACAGAGAGAAGGGCTTCTCTCTCCTCCCATGACACCTTTCATTCATGCCACTCTGTCTTCTCTTACCTGAGTCCTCTAACATTCTTCTCGGTGACCTCGACATGGATAACAATGGGGTATATTTCACTTCTAATTAGATCCCTCACACCCTGAACTCCCAGTTCTAGCAGGCAGTGTTTATTCTGGAAGGGAAATTGAACAGATTTACTGATTTAAATGGAGAAAAAATAACCCCAGCCCCTGACAGTTATATTAAATCAAACCCCATACTGTGAAATATCATTGCTTTTCCAATAGTAATTCCATTAAAAGTGCAATTTTCAGACAGTGCCAAGATGGAAGGGGAGAATTAACGAGCAGGGTCATCCACTCAATCACCAACAACCCAACCCACAAGGCCACCAGGCCCTTGCTCAGCCACAGCCCATATTCACATACCCTTTGTCATCATTGTCACCCACAGCCCCACATTTCTCTGTCAGCTCTGAGCTGTTGCTGCTTTAGCAAAGATGAGGAATGGGAGAACAGGGAAGTCACTTCTGCACTTGGCATTTCCCACCATCTCCCCCATGAATCACCAGTTGCCATTCCTTTTACCTGGGCTCAATTGAGACTGGGGGAAAAGTTCATATCTGCTGCTTCTCAACCCCACGACACCTGAGCCTAAAACACTCTCCAAATAACATCCACCAAGCAAACAGCTCCTTCTCTATCAGCACATCACCCTCCCTTTTCCCTGCTCAGCTGTCCCCTCCTCTTCTCCAGTATGAAGGGGGTTCCCCATCCTGGCCCTCTCTCCCACCACACCAAACAGCTCAGCACCTTCTCCATCACCTCCCGGATCATGCGGATTCGCCCACTCCCCCTCCGGTTCTGGGGGGCAGTTCTAGACACAGGATGCTCCTGAGTGTGGGTTGCACAGGGATCCCCTTCTGCCAGCTTCTCTGTGAGTCAAGAGGAGATAAGAAAAGGGAGACATCAGCCCCTTCTCCCTCTTGCCTGTACTCTCTGCCTCAGACCCCGCACGTTTGCTGCCACTCTGATGCTTATCGAGTTCGGTGTTCATGGATTCTGGAGAGAGAGTCTAATTATACAACATCACACGTTGGCATGGATCTCCTGCAGCTTTCTGCATACAGAACAAGCACAACATCACAGCTGAAGACACCTTGCAGGGCAAGAGGAGCACTTGTGTTGCAGCACCACCGCCACCTAAGCCGGCTAACAGCCATTATTCCTCCCCCCCTTCCCCACTGCCACGCTGTCCCACCCCCTCCCTGACAGGGTATGGCAAAAAACTAATGATTTTATTCTGTCAAGCAGATTTTCTGCTGGGTTTGTGAACTTCAGGGGCTCGTAGATGGCTCCAGGGAGCAGCAGAGCTGGGTAAGGAAGAGAAGCATGCACCTCATTGTGGGAAGAAGATGTGGGGGCAAGTTGAACCTCCTTTTGTTGGTGGCAGCCTGAGCCACCTCCCCCTGCTCAGAGGTAAGAGAGCAACCAGAAGCCAAGCCAAAACCAAGAAGGAGAGCAGCAGAGAATAGAATCATAGAATGATTGCTGTTGGAAGGGACCTCTAAAGGTCATCTATTCCAGCTAGAGAGGTGATGCTGAGACAGAGAGCTGGAGGCAGAGCTGGCAGGAGAGTGAGGTCTGGTGAGGTCTAAACAAGGAGGTACCTCTGGCAACTCCCAACAGAAGATGATGTGATTGATACATGCACACTCAAAGTGGCCTCATTTGGTAGCCACAGGCTCAGCAGCCTGATGTGGCTGAAGCAGGCACTGGGCTTTAACAGCTTAACCCAACCAGGCTTTTAGGAGCTGCTCACCCTTAAATGTGAAATAAAGTAATGTCTTTCGGAGAAATCATGTTTGGAATTGGATCCAGGGTGTGTTCCAGCCCTCCCAAGCCCCCAGCTGGTTGGGCATCTTCTGCTACCTCTTACTAGGGGCACAAGTACTTTCCAGGTGGAGCTGCATCCTGCAAAGCCATCCCTGTCCTTTGTGGGCAGCAGGCTCCTGTGGAAGCTGGGCTGGCATATACTCACTCTGCACTGGCTGGGGTGTTCTCCAAGGGAAAAAATAAGAAAAAAGAAATGGACAGAAAACAGAAATGGACCAGGGCTCCTGGACCACCTTCCTTCCCTTGCAAGCAAGCTGAACTGCCAGGGCAAAATGAAGTTTCTACCCGTGGTGTAAACTTCCACACTGCAGTAAGGGCTTCGAAGTAAGTCCCCATGCAATGTGAGGAGGACCCTGCAGAGGGCTCAGTAGGGCAGGAAATAAGGCCAAGCCACCCAGATAAGGAGCCCAGCAGCCAACATTTGCAGAGCCATCCTGCAGCAAAGCAGACATTTTTCACTACCTGCCTGCATCATCACCCCCTCAAAAAAAACCCGTACAGACTCATTTGTCAGTCCTGCAGTTGGCAAAGACACCTCTAAGCACAGAGAGAGAGTTAGAGAAGGGAGAAGGAAGGAGGAAAGGAGTTGTCCTTTGTCAAAACTCCCTATGGGAGAAAAGCCCTTTCCCCAGCAGCCTCTGCAGCAGTGTGTCAGCCTTATGCTGCTGGCAGAAGGGAGAGGACAACAACACTATGGCTGGATCCTATTGTCCCTGAGGAGGAGAAGCTGGTATGAGCTCAACCTGTGTGCTTGCAGCCCAGAAAGCCAACCATATCCTGGGCTGAATCAAAAGAAGCGTGGCCAGCAGGTCAAGGCAGGTGATTGTCCCCCTCTGCTCCACTCTAGTGAGAAATCACCTATAGTACTTTGTCCAGTTCTGGGGCCCCCACCATAAGAAGGACATAGAGCCACAAATCCTGGGGACAAATTCTTTACTCTGAGGGTGGTGAGATGCTGCCCAAGGAAGTTGTGGCTGCCCCCTCCCTGGAAGTGCTCAAGGCCAGGTTGGATGGGGCTTTGGTCAATCTGGTCTAATGAGAGGAGTCCCTGCCCATGCAAAGGTTCTGGAAGTAGGTGATCTGTAAGGTCCCTTCCAACCCAAACCATCCTATGATTCTGTGAACCTGCAGATCCCACCTCAGCCATGGGCTTCATTTTTGGCAAGAGCCACCCAGAACAGCAAGGCAATGTCACCACCACCCACTCAATGGAAGAGTATTCCAGTGTCCCAGAAAACCAGAATGGAGGACTCGTTTCTCTCTGTGCCAAATGGATAGGACACAGTTAAAAATAGGAGAGAATGTCTTGCAGACAGCCCAAAAAGGTGACCTGTCAACAGGTACTGCCTGGAAAGACAGAGGTCCCCACACTTAATCACTGAAGAGGCATCTCATGTCCTCTCCGAGTGCCCAATGAGACCAAATCTCATCATTTCAGGACTAAGAGCACCTCTTCCCTGAACTGGATAGATCAAGGCTTCTGCAGAAGAGACCTCCTCGAGCAATATTTTTGCTTCCCACCATACAGCTAAGAAGTGGTGAGAGGAAAGTAAAAGAAGAAAGCAGCCTTGGGAAGTAGAAGACTTGTGTACTTTACCTCACTAAGCCACAGGCTCCTAAAACAGCCTTGGCCATGTCAACCTCTCATTGCTGCCTACCTGCTGGGCACACATGGAAGTCCAAGCGAGAGGTGGGCAAGTCCAGCAGGTTCCTGATGAGCCGTGGTGCAATGCAGTTAGGTGACAGCACCACAGGACGAGGTGTCTTGACCACCACAGGGCGCACCAGGCTGTATGGCTTCAGGCTCATGTCTGGGTCTGGATGACAGGAATGACGAAGAGTAAACCAAGGGTGACAACATAGGAGACACGGTTACCACTAGCCCAAAGACCATACTGTTCTTCCTGTTCCATCCCCTCCATCCTGACTCATCAAGGCACCTACCAAACACCCTGTGTCCAGGGAGAGATCCTATGCTGGTTACAACACTCATCTACAGGCAGATACCTTGGCTGTAGCTCCCTTTGCCCATTTTCTGAGACTCCCTTGAGTTACACACCAGCATATTCTCCAAAAAAAAGTTAGATGACCCCAAGAACCACAAAAGCAATGGAAAGCCCCATAAAGCCTAGGGAAAGGAGCATGGACTTCTCAAAATCCAATTAGAATCATAGAATTTTTTTTTTTTTTTTAAGACCTTTAAGATCATTAAGCCCCACCATTAACCCAGCACTGCCTAGTTCACCACTAAACCATGTCCCTGAGCACCACAACTACATGGCTTTTAAATACCTTCAGGGATGGTGACTCCACCACTGCCCCAGGCAGCCTGTTAGCAGGGTTGTAAGAGGGATGCTGGGCAAAGAGACTGAGACATCCCAGATGACAGTGTCCCTTCAGTGTTCACATGAGACAACTTGTTCTCCAAGAGTGATGGGGCAGATGCAGGGGTAACAGCTCACCTGGGCAGGGGTCTAACCACAGCTGCTGAGGGGGATGTTCTGGGCTCCTCTGTGGTTTGGATTTCACCAGGCGCAGCTGGTCCAAGGCACGTTTCTTCAGCTGAGGAGAAAGTGACGGCCGTAAGGCTCAAAGTATAGGGCATTTCACACACACATACAAGGAGCTGGCTGCAGAACAATGCTGGCAAGGGCAACGGAGCTCACATACAAAAAGCATGGGACTGGGTCTGCCACCCATCGGGTTAAGTCAGGGAAGAGAAGAGGGGGTAGGAAGGCAGCCACAAAGCAGTAATACTGCCAGGGCTATAAGCCCCTACCCTGCTTGCTGACACAGCTGACACCTCTATATGAGTTGGTTTACCAACAGAGTGGAGCAGATTGCAAGCCCGTGTGGTGGAGTGACCATAAGCACACATATGACTCTCACAGGTGGCTTCTTTGACTTACGTTGTTTCTGTGCCCCCTCTGCTGCCCAAGCATCTGACCCTTCTCCTGGATCTTCAAAAGCTGGTGAGCCCTGAAAAGACAGAGAGGTTGCAACTAAACAACTCTAGAGCCCCTCTCTGTCAAACCCTATGGAGAGCTGCATGTCAAAGACCTCACTCAACCTCCCAGTCTCTCAAGGGCACCCAAACACTACCCCACTGTTCCTCCATACAAGGCTTGGGCAGACCAAACTATCAAGAGGTGAGTCCACGCCCCTCAGGACTCACCACAGAGAGATGGGGCAGGTACCCCAGGTACCCTCTTACCTTCCTCCTCACCCTTGTTACCTGCTGTAGTTGGGCACTGTCCCCTTGTCCAGGTCCCGCATGGTCAAGGGATCGACGCGGGAACAGTACCACTCCATCCGCCCCTTGTGCATGGTGTCTGTGACATGGAGGATCTCCCGACACTTGACACACAGAGCGTACGGGTCTGATGTCTCCAGGAGGGAGAGGTTGGTGCGTACATAGAACGAGTCTCCAGAAAACTTCTTCCCTTCTTTTAGGGCTTCCCGCAGAGGCTGGTATCCTGAGGCAGGAGATATAGGTGACCAGTGGGGACACGGGAGACAACACGCGTCGCCGACAAAATAGACACGTCCCCAGCACAGCTGTGATGTTACAGATCAGGGTGGGGGGATGCAGGGGAGGCAAACAGACAGAAGGTCTGTACCTCCATCCTGTAACTCAGAGGATTCACATGTCACACCAGACAGACAAAGCTACCGGAGCTACAGCCAACCCCTGGGTCACACATGGTGGCCTAGGACCAAACAGGAGAGGAGAAAGAGTAACTGAGATTTACTTCCAGAGCTGGGTGGAGGGTCCGAAAAGGGAGGCAGAGAGCTCACTGGACCAAAGGAGACCCAGCTGCCAGGGCCTTACCTTCTGGGTCAGGTTGAAAGACAAGACTGGAGGGCTCATCCCAACGCAGCAAGCTCAGGTAGGCAACCTCTCGTGTGCAGTTCTCCAGGGAAAGCACCTCTTCCTTCAGCGACGGCACCCTCAGCTAGCAAGGACCCAATGCCATTAGACCTAGATGCTGGAACAGTGGGCTCTTCCCAGCTCCCTCACCCACCAGGGTTACACAAGAGATTGTAGGCCTAGCAAAAGCTCTACCAGAGGACAAGACATCTTCAGTCTGCCTCTAGTTTCCTCCTCTGCCTCTGAAATACCCACGTCCAGTCACCACCCTGTCTGAGCTGCTGCAAAAGCAAACGTGCGTGCATCAACACATGCGTGAGTGGGGGTAGGAGAGCTGCTTTATTTTCAGTTACAGGTGGGATATTAATTCAGGTAGTGTAGCTGTATTTCAAGTGGTGTCATTGCTGCCCAAACAAATTTCTTTCCTTCCCTCCAGGAGCTTTCTTCAGAGCAATTATTCTCGATAGCTCAGGAGAGCCACAAAGGTCTGAGAAATCTCGCTCCAGAATCGATCGCTTCACAACGGGCATGTGCAGGATGAAAACTGCTCTAAAATACTACGAGGTGACAGACAACCCCAGGGACATACAGCCATTTTAATCTGCATGACTCCCTTTTCTTTCTCCCCTTTCACAGCTGAAGGATGAGTTTCAGAAGGTCTCAGTATTTTTACATGCACAAGTACACTTGAGTACCATGAGAGCTGGATGGGTGTTTGTGCTCCATAAAGCTCTAGGCAGGGAGCAGTCTGGAGAAACAAGAGATATGGAGGTGGACTTCAAGTTGGGTAGAGGTCAGCTTGCATCATTTCTCACTCCTGGGGATCACTTCACACCCCTTACATCATCTCAGCTGTCTTGCAAACCCACAAAGCCAACCCGTTCCCAGACTCACCTCAATGAGCCTGCACCCTTCCCTGAGTCCTGCATCCTCAACCCGTGAGCCTGGCTTGACCCACTGGACATAAATCCCTGTCCTGTTCCCTCCAAGGATAGAGATGTCTTCCCTGAGCTTCTTCTCCTGGGTTGAGGGTTTGCTAGGGTGCCCCATATTCATGAGCTGTACCACCAGTGACCTAGCAAGGAGAAATGACAAGTCAAGCACCTGAAACTTGCTGCCTTTTCTAAGAACCAGCCCACCCCATGCCTTGTGTCCAGCTACAGGGCATTCACTGTGCTGAGCACCACAGTACAGAGCTCGTGATTCACACACACAGAGCTTGTGAACCCACATGACCCATTTCATCCCACCAGCCCCAACATCAAAGCCAAGCTGAGCTCCTCAGTCCTCTCCCTACCCAGGCAGGTGTGTGTCCAGCCCAGGGCAACATCCACATAACATATGGGACAGCACAAAAAAATGGGGTCCTGCTAGGAAGCAAGGACCATAGGATCTTCCTTACACTTCTCACCCACTAGCAAGAAAGAGCCCACAGAGGGAGAGACAGAAAGGAAGGGTCTCCCAGGTGAGATCCCCCAGCATCAAGAAACATCCCCCCAGGCAGCTCAGAGATCTGAGCTCAAAGAGCAAGTCACCTCCTAGTGACCTCCTCACGGCTGGGAAGCTTGGACAAGCAGATCTCCGACTTCACCCTGGTGTAGGCACTGCTGGGAGAAGAGGAGAAGGCCCCAAGCGAGGCGCTAGCAAAACCACTGCCTAGGAAAGAGAGCAAGAGGGAGAGAGAGGGGACATCACCTCTCTGAGTGCTGCAGGGAACTCGTGTTCTCAGGGTGGCAAACATCTGTCTCTCCCTTCTGGGCATTTTCTAATATCTGTCTGGGAAACTGAGGCTGCAGGGAGGCTTTGAATGGTCACCCTTCTGGAAAGGGCTCCCCGTATCTCCTGAGAACAAGCAAATCTCTTCTGCTTTCATCAGCACTTCAGTCAGAAGTCAGCAGCAGCCAGGGGCACCTAGATGTACCTGGAGATCAGCCACCAGCACCCACAACAGCACCTGCCAGCACCAGGAGATTTACAACCTATCACCCAGAACCAATAAAACCCCAGGGTGAAGGCATTTGCTTCTTCTGTTACCTAGTCCTCCAACTCAACATCAAATTCTCCATCAACTCTGCTCTCTGTGAATTAAACTGAGCTGATGTGAATAGCTACCCAGCCTACAGAGAAAAACCCAGCTTTTCCAGCTGCTGTGCCTAGCATAGCAGGGACACAGGGATGTGTGGGTCCATAGCACCCTGCTAAAGGTTCAGAGCCCCCACAGTGAACTGCACAAACCAAAGGTATGAGGGAGGGTCAGTTGCCCAACTCCACCCCACAGCCTCTGCTTCTTTTTACCTAAGCCCTCTGATGAAAGCCCCCACCCTGGTACCTGTTGCATCTTCAATACTGCTAAAGGAGCCGCAGGACAAGCTACAAAGGAGTCACAAAGGCAAGGTGTGAGGCAGCAGCTTTTCCAAACCCTGTTTGCATCCCATTCTCTACCCCACCCCCACCCCAGACAGCATGCAGCTCCCAGACAGCCTTCCTACTCCCAGTCCCCATTCCAGGCTCTCCTCTCCCTTGCCACCCTGCTTTCCCTGGCCCCCAAACCCCACACAGAGGAGACACAGACTCAAGCAGCCCCCAGTAATCACCTTTTGTAGGGCATGGACCTCTCTTCCCGCTGCCGACGGAGGATGGAGCCGATGCAAGGGGGGAAAGGGAAGGTGGAAAGGCGGTTGATATCCTTCTCACTGTCTGGAGTCACCTCCTTGGGCAGAGTGAAAGAGATGCCTGCTAACACCAACACCCACCACCACCTCTCCCTTTAGGCTAGGTCGCAAACAGACCCCAGGTTACCCCATTCCTCTTCAGGGAGCTTCCAAACATCATCCCTCCAAACATCCAGGGGCATCTTGTTTTCCCAAGGCAGAGCACGGATGGTGATGTGTGACACTGCATCCCCATCTTTTTGCAACTTAGAAGTGATGGGAGTAGTAGCAGATGAAGGGAATACCCAGCCTCATCATCGTATCTCACTTTAGCCACAGCACACTCAGAGGTGTGAGTAACCTGCAGGACTACCCACTTCAGGGTGCTCCAGGATAAGGTCACAAGGAGTCAAAGGGAAACTGGTAAGAACTTGGTTCCATAGAAAGCAGTATGACACTGCTAGAGGCTTCAAATGAGCTAGGATTTCTCCCCCAGCATGTGTAGATTAAACAGCTTTATGGGGATAGCTCATATGGAGATACTGATCTCTGTGGTGTCCTATGGGATAAAATGTTTCGCCTCTCTTTCCAGCTCAGCTCAGTGCTACACAGCTTAACCGGTTTGTCAGAGAAAACAGTTTCACACCTGGGATCTGGCCCCACCTTACACATCACCCCATGCCCAGTTTTCTGCCATGTCACAGGCCCATGATGAGTCCACTCCGATGTCTCTGTGCCCTTCTTGTGCAGCGTGGTTCCCCACTGCCCTCAGCTTGAGCGTCAGCCTCCCATGGTCAAGCACTCACCATGCTCTGAATAGCTGAATCCCCTGGGAATGGGATAGAAGAATCCCCCAGCGCATCCACGAGTCCAGTCGTGGAGTCATCTATGAGGCTCCAGCTGCTGCTGAGGTTGGAGTAAAGGGAGTAGGAAGAGCTGCACATCTGGGAGAGAAGGGACTCCATCATTCTGCTGCATCCCCCCAAAATCAGTCGTTCCTGACCCTTCCACCTTCTCCTGTTCTCCCTTTTTTCCAGCCACCCTCACCTTGCTCAGGCCACGGCTGCCTTGGCACCGCTGCAGCTGTGCCTCCAGAGTGCTGTTCAGCCCTTCTGCCTGGCTCAGCTTGCTCAGGAGCTCGTCCCTCTCCTCCTCCAGGGCCCGCACACGTTTGCGGTACTGGTCCTTCTCAATCAGGCTCTGGGAGTATTGTAGCTGAACCCCATCACGGCTCTGGATTGCCTGCAAGGAGCCAGGCTGAGAGTGAGGAAAGGCAGAGAACTGCTCTACTAATCCCTGCCTCCCACCCTGGCACAGAGAGAGAAGGTACGCTGGAGAAGAAGGGGGTATCCAGAGCAGAGACAAAAAGCCTGGTCCTGCTGGGAAGTGGAGGAATAAAGTGGAGTGAAATGTACCTGGTCTCGCTCTTTTTCAATCTCCTCCAGCTGCAGCAGCACTGTGTTCATACGATGCTTGTAGAGATCACAGTCCTTCTGCAGTGTCCGGTATTTCAGCTGCAGATCTTCCACCTCCTGGAGGTACTGGTAAGAGCAAAGAGAGAGCATTAGCCTCCCTGGAAGCAGCTGCTGGGGCTTCCCAGCCCTCTCTCTCCCTTCTCTTCCAGACCCTGCTCAATATGCAGAGATAGGGGTGGTGATGGATGCTCTACCTTATCCCTCAGCTCTTCAGCCCACTGCAGCTCATTCTGCAGGGAGTTGAGTTTCTGGCAGAGATCTTGCCGGTCATCTTGGGCTTCCTTCCAGTCATGCTCCAGGATATCCAACAGGATCTTCTCAGATCCTGGCACTGGGCCCTCTCCAGGTGTCTAGGAAGTGAGAAGGTACTGTCACTGCACCACAGCCACTAAGGGATCACCAAACCAGGGCAGTAACAGGCAGACTGGCGTGACTGCCATCATCACTCCTGCATTCATCTACTCTGTGCTCCGAGGAACAAAGTCACACTTATGAGAACAACCAAGAGTCAAAGAGATAGAAAGAAGGGCTCGTCACCATCCAGACCCAGAAGAAATGGCAGCCACTACAGCCAAGCAATATCCTCAGAGGAAGCAACAGTGATTTCCCCATATCTCCCCAGTGCCCAGGTCACCAGAACTGGAGGTGCATGAGGGCGAGGTAACTTAGAGCCTGGCTCACCCCATCAAGTACCTGCAACATGCTCTGCAGCTCCTGCAGCGATGCTGTGAGCCGCTGGTTCTCAGCCCACAGGTCAGACATGGCTGTGTCAGGCTGGCCCCGCTCCTCTGCCTCTCGCTGGGAGGGTGCGGATGTCTGTTTCCGCAGCAGGCTGCACTCTTCCTCTAGGCTGGTCACTTTGCACTTCAGCTGGTCCACCTGCAACCCAGGGAAGAAAGAAGAGTCTGGCACACATGGCCCTGCACCTCTGCCTTAGCAGGAGAGTGAACAGAGAAGATGCTGGGCAGAAAAAGGGGTCTCAAGGTGAGGAAAGCGAGGGATGGGCACCCACAGAAAGGACTATCCCACTGCTGGGCCAAGGCTGGCACAGTTACACGCAAAAGCTTTTCCCTGCAGGGGGAAGGAGGAAGATGCACTTGCATCAGTGCACTCAGGATCCTCCTTTGCTGCAACAACTTTTATTGCTATCCTGGGGCATCCTCAGTGCAGCTGGCATTGGCCACAGGTGGATCAGAGATCTCTGGTGCACTGCCAGGGCCAGCAGCTGAGAGTCTTCCAAAGGCTTCAGGACTTCCAGAATAGCTGAGGAACAAATTTGCAGCAGAAAAATCCACTAGAGGTTAATTCAGTGTAGGGAGGACACCTCTGACCCGAGAACCAATTGAGGCTCAAACTGCTGGAGGCTGCAGGGTACCACAGATGCATCATCACACCCTGGCCTAACAACTCCCTCCAAGACCAGGGAGATCAGTTACTTTTAGGAGTAAGGAAGGTCCTCAAAGTCCTGTAATGACTTATGAGGTTGATCGGAGAACCAGAGTTTCACGGGTCTGAGAGCAAATGAGGCAGGGGAAACCTATCAAAGCCCCTAAGCAACACTGCCAAAATTGCCAAGGAGAGAGTTGGGAGCTGCATTACTGCTGCAAATCTGCCCAAAAGACCTAGAATGAATTTCGATTCCAGTCACTCCACATGTTATTCACCTCATTGCTCCAGAGATGGACCAGGGGAGCTGGAATTGGCAGGAATACTGGATAAACGGTAGGGGAGGATCCCAGGGCTGGCAAAGCAGGATGATGAATGAAAGGTAACTGTGGGGCTCTGAGTGAGGTCCAGGCACAGACTGGTAGGGGGAATGCCAGGAGGCAGCAGAACCAGCTTATTAATAGCTTCAAGGTAAATCTGGTCCTTGTCCAGGCAGGAAATGGGCGGGTGTTTGCTGGAGGTGAGAGCTTGGCAGCTGGAGTGCAGCGTCACGAATTCCTTCAGGTACACTGCATGAGTCTCCCCAACATCATGAGAGAGGCAAGGAGAGAGTGGGGAGCAGCAGGGACCAAGGGGGGGACAGAATCTGTGCCAAAACACTCTCCTGTGAGCGGTCTCCTGGGTAGCTCTAGGCAGCAGGGACAGCCACCATCCTCACTAGAAAGAGGAAAATGCAAGCCCTTTCCCAAGGAAGAGTAAACACAAACAGTCAGCTGGGCAGAATCAGCTGCCTGCTGCTTGCTCCTGTTGCCTGAACATGGTGCAGGTGCCCATCAGCAGAGCAGGAAGCACAGGACACTATGCAGGAGCAGGCAGCACATCTCATGGTACCTATAGCGAGGCCGAGAGCCCGGAGATGCTGGGACAGACATTGCCCTCACAGCTCCTCTAAAGAGTTAGTTCTGTCTCCCCTGGGTGATACATCTAGCTGCAGCAGGAGCTGGTGATGTACCTCCAGCTGCCTCAGAGCAGGGGGAGCCTCTCACATTGTCCCCATGACTTGGCTGCTCTTCCCCACATGCTTCCCTTGAAGAGCAGGAGCATGCACCCCCAACAACACATCACACCTTCCATCAGCTCCTTCACACTCACGCACGGACACCTCCACACATCCCCCCCTCAGCCACCAGACCCCCACCACCTCCCGTGCTCCCTGGGGCCATACCACCAGCTGGAGATCCCGGCTTCGCAGCACAGCCATGTTCTTCTCCTCACAGAGCTGTGCATAGCGCATGGCCATCATGTAGTTCTCATCCTTCAGCCTCAGCAGCTCCAGGCTGTTGGAGTCCCACTCCTCTCTCAGCCGCTGGCAACGCTCCTGCACCTTCAGGAGCTCCTGCAGCTGCTTCTCCAGCCTGGCCTGCTCTTGCTCCAAAGCCTGGTTTTTCACCTGGAGCTGGTGCTCCTTCAGCAGGTGCTCTTTCCGCTGAGCCCTCACCTTCTTCACCTCCATCATCAGGAACTGAGTTAGTCCCTCGGGGCCTTCCTCATCTGGGGAGGAGACAAGGGAGAATCAGTTCTTGGATGCTGAGAGAGGAGCAACACCAAAAAGACAACCCACAGATTGGCCCAACACTCTGTTTTCCACCAAGGAGTGCCAAGCTCTCCTCGTGGGATTCCAGCCCTTCTTTTCCTAGGCTTACAGCACCACAGCCCATCACACGTGTACATTTGGCTCCCTCCCTGCCAGATCAAAGAGGTGTCAGGGTTCCTTGAACACCAGTAGCATTAAACAGAGGTTTATGCACGCACGTGCACAGATCTCTGGCCCGTCCAATGCAAGCAGCAGCTGAAAGGGGGATGGAGCACCTGCCCCTACCCAGAATCATGGAGCAGCGCTGGACTGGCTCCTTTCCTGTCAGCCGTGTGTAGTGCTCTGGGTAGTAAAATTCTAAAGATTCCAGGAAGGCTTCGTAGCCTCGCTTCCCACGGCGCCGGAGGATGTCCATGAGGTAACCTAGAAGAAGGGGTAAAGAGTGAGGATGAATTCCCTGCCAACCGGAAAGAAAAAAGCATAGACCAGCTTTGTGATTTGAAATACCATCTCCACCAGTTCTACTTCCATCCACAAGGCTGGGAATGGCTAGAGGAGGGAATGGGTTGGGAGTGTTTCCCATGACTGTGTGCACCCAGGGGGAGGCCCACAGGGGACGAGCAGGAGGGCTGACTGCAGAGGGTCTCAAAGAACAACAAGAGCTGGGGTAGCACTGCAGTAGGAGGCACAAGGAGGCCACACCACCATGTGCTGGTTAGCATCCTCCGCATGTCAAAACCAGGCTGCTTCCCACAAACCAGGCCCAACTCAGTGCAAGTTTGTGCTTTCTCCCACCTGTCTGGTTGCTTTTGCAAGGGAAGCGGCATGAATTCAGCACTTCCTCCTCATCCTGCTCATCTATCACACGGCACTGGCGAAGGTATGGGGTGAGTTTTGCAGGGTTCAGGGAGCGGGTCAGCTGGTGCCGTGCACTCTCAATCTTCTCCCAGATGGTGTCTTCTTCCTCCTCCTGCTCCAAGAGTGTGCAGGCTTGGAGAGGGGCATTCTCCAGGGCTGGGTGTATAAAAGGAAAGAGAAGGTCTGAGGAATGTCTCGATGGACAGAGCAACTGGCACGGATTGCCCAGAGGAGCTGTGGATGCCCCCAACCTGGAAGTGTTCAAGGCCACGTTGGACTGGGCTTGAAGCAACCTGGTCTAGTTGGAGGTCTCCCTGTCCATGGCAGGGGGGTTGGGACTGGGTGATCTTTAAGGTCCTTTTCAACCCAAACCATTCTATAATTCCATTAATGATAGATGAGCACAATGTAAGAAGCATGAGTAGGCACAGGAGCACATGAGTCAAGGTATGATCCTGCAAGTGATTTGTTAGTCTTGAAAATGGGACTCAGATACATCAGAAGCCATTTTACATAAAGATTGGTCCAGAAGGATCTTGAGTGTCCACCTAATACCTCAAATATGCAAGAGGCAGAAAGCAAGTGGTGAATAGGGGAGTTAGGAACATAAGTAGGAAGTCTACAGAAGATGACATCTTCAAACCTGAAGCATTCTTATATCCCCCTGACCATCACACGTTTTTCCTTTCCCCCATTCCTGAGAACAGAACGCTGTCAGGACCAAGAGTTTTCACATCCTGGGACATGGTCTCTTGTAGTGAAGTTAGAGAGGCTGTCCCTGGGGATTCACTTTCCCTGAGGGTGCTCCAAGTGTTGGTGATGAAACCAAAGTTCTTGAGGACATCATTCCATGAAGCAGCTTAGCTACAAGTACTGCAGCCCCAGGGGAATCACGGAAGCTTAACTTCCACATACCTTCCACACATTGGTGTGGAACCCTGGAAATAGACAGCAACAAGGGAATTCCTCTGTCAATCAAATAAAGCAAAAGGGACTTCCTGAAGTCAGTGGACCAAAAACACTTAAAGCCTTCTACAGGCTGTGATGGAGCAGGTCATGCAACGATTTCTCTTCCATCTGGGTATCAACTGAACCACCATATCTATTTTCACTTGAGAAATAAGTCCTGCTTCACAGGCCAGCACAAATCCTTTCAGCTGGCAAGGCAAACCACAGCAAATCTCTTCTGAGACTTAGAGGCCACCTCTTCTCCCCAAGGTGCACTGTTACCTGCTGCTCTGGTGCTGGCATCAAGTCCAGCTTTTTTCTACCCCAGCCAAACAAACATTCCCAGAGGCAACGCAGAGGTTCATGTTGCACGAATGCAGAGGGAAGGAAATCTCCTCCTCTTCTCTCGGTTTTTTTTTTCCCTTTTGTGGTGAGAATGATATCATGCTATTTCAGACAGCCAACTAACACAGCAAGGATCATGGCCAAGGGGGCTGTGCAGAAGTTAATCCTCTAAGTAAAAATACGGAAGGTTCAGGGTCTGCTGGATGAAGGATAACAGGAAGAGAGAATTGTATCCAAAAAAGACACTCAAGTGTCTGATTCCCAGCATCGAAGAGCTTAGAAGCCTAAATACCGATGGAGATCTGGATCATGGGTTGAATAAAGAAAACAAACTGTCTTTCTTACAGAAACTGATCGCTCTCATTTGGGACAGGCTCGCTTGCCACAGGGACACAAGTATGCAGAAAGAGGACGCAACAGCAGGTCACAGAAGTTGTGCTGGTTTGAGCTCTACTCCTCAGCAGCAGATTTATGCCTTTAAATCAAAGTGTTGCTCAAAAAAAAAAAAAAAAAAAGCCGGCTGTGCCGAGTAGGCAAGCCCAGCAGCAAGAGGACGAAGGGGTCTGGGGGACGCTACCCCTCCTCCTACCCGGGGTACCTCTACCGCCCCCCGGGGAGCCCCTTCTCCCCCTCCAGACCGAGGGTCCGGGGGGGTGTGGTGCAGCGCTTCCCCTTTCAGCCAGCCCTAAGGCGCTCTTGCAGGAACGAGGAGCCGGCAGCACTTGGCTGAGAAAGAGAACCAGAGGCACAAACACACGCACCAGCCACCCCCCCACCCCCCCATCCCNGTTGGAGCTGCCTTCCGGAAGGATGTGGCTAGCCAGTGACTTCTCTTCCGAAACGCACCCGGCTTCACCTCCCGACAGACCAGAGGGGAAAGGGGATGTCTGGCTTGGCCTCCCAGATGCGACCCTGCCCGGACAGGGGTGTGAGGAGTCTCTCCAGGCAGGGCCCATCCTCCCCAGTTCTGCTTGCAAAGAAGTGATGCACAAGAAGGAGTTTTTTAGGTTGAAGGGATGCAGCAATTATATATAGCCTGGTCACCCCACTAGAAGGGCTGGTTCTGAGGAGTCAAGCAAGGGGAGAAAATAGGAGTGGTGGAAAAAAACCCCATCCAGGCCAAGGAGGGTCCCTACAACTTTAATTTTGCCCCTCTGTCTTCAGTAGTATCATCTGGGGGTGGAGCTGGGTGTGGAGGCACCCTCGGGGCAAGGGTGGGTGAGTCCTACCATGCAGGAGCTTGCACCGGCCTGCCTGACCAAGCACCAAGCTCCCGGGCCAGGGGCAGATGCCGGGAAATATTCCTCCTCCTTCCCCATCCTGAGTGGCCAAAGCAATTCCAGGCGTGGATCTGTGTGTCCACACAGAATCCCAAAGAGCCCACACAAGGCAACCTCTACCCTTGCCGAGCAGCCAGTTGCTCAGATCTGTGCATACCACTGGGACTAAGAGGGGTCTGGAAGAGATGGAATTGGACACCAAGGTTAAGGTGTTTTTCCTTTTGTCTAGCAGCCCCATTTCACACTCATTTGTGGCTCTCAACGGTGTCAAGCCTAGGACCTCAGTGAGCAGAATGACAGCACAGGCTCTGTGCAAGAGATTCCCAGTGCAATACAAAGCTTAGGAGAAATGGGAGTTCACCTGATTCCCCTCACCCTCGGAGTTAGCCCACAGGATAGTCCAGATTAGTGCTCTAGACACAACATGAAGGAGCCTTACATCATTCCTGCCCCTGTCAATACTTCCCAAAAGGGAGATGATACCTTCAGGATCCCACCCTCATTATTCCACCACTGCACCTTCTTGACCCCACCCCTGCATAGAAACTTTTCCCTTTTAGGTGAAGAAACTGAAGGGGGGGGAGGAGGGAATATGAAACAATCTTCAGGCATGAACTGAGCCCCCTGCCCTAAAGGATTCCCCATGCACCTCAAAATAAATATCTTCATTTGTTTGTCCTCCAAAGCCAATGGCAGATGCATCCTCTCTGGTCCCCTCAGGGGATCCTACACCATCTTAAGCAAGGTGGTTTGAGGGAAGGGACGCTTCAGTAAGCCCCTTCCCTTGTGTTTCTATGTTCTTTTAATATCAAGTGCCACCACCATCTGGGAATTGATATTGTGTCTGTGTGATGCACAGAGGAAAATTTCAGGACTTCTGTGCATCACACAGATACATAGCCTTTTTTTCATCACAAAATGCACACAGGTATTGAGCAACCGCCAGGCACGCACACGCACACAGTGCTTTTGGCAAACACCACCTCTTCTCACACGGCATTCATCCCACCAAGTACTGGTTGACACCCTGAGCATGTGAATTTACTGCTGACTCACCCTCCCCGTAAGGGGTCTCAGCTGCCTTCCCTTCCCTTGCAATCCCAGCACTGCACAGCTCCCTACCAAAGGATACATGCTGACCCAGGACCACAGTCAGCACAGCTCCACTCTCCAGCCCTTACCTTCAGACAGAGACCTCCAGATGAGTGATCTAAAAGCAAGTACAAGCAAGGCTGTCTGCGGGGAACCTGTTCTGACTCAAGCCATGTCAATTTTTGCCTGCTGGTTATTCTGGAAAACAACAGAGCTCGCTCTCTCTCTCCAATGAAAAGATTTCCTGATCAGTGTATTATGTGGTGATAAAAGATAAGATCTTCACATTCCCGATAAAAGCCCCAAAACAAGGGTTGGTTTCTCTCTTCACCTGGAGAGAAACAATCTCAAGGATGATGTCAAGGAAACCTCTCCCTCCACCCTCCCTGACCCCACAGGGAATGACTGCTTTGTGACTCAGAACACACAGACATCAGACAGATCAGGTCCCACATCAAGCATCATCACTCACTTTCCTTCACAGAGGAGCTCTGAGCATGGCAGGAGCCAAGCAGACCACCCTTGAAGACTCTGGGCTGGGTGGCCAATGCTATGAGATCAGACAGAGAGTTCCTGAGAGGAAGGATACATCCCATCCCTGGTTTTGACCAGAGTTTGGAAGCACATAGATGAAGAGTTTGGCCTTCGGAGGGGAGTGTCCTACAAGACACCTACAGTTTGTGTGAGATGCACAGTCCCACCAGACTGCACATGCTCACAGCCAGGTATTATATTTCCAAAATAACCCACACTGGTAGCAGCTACCTTTGTGCCAGCTCACTCGAGTTTACACTAGGAATGACACTGGAGTGTTTTAGTGGGGCTTTTTTGTGTGTTTTGTTTTGGGTTTTTTAATCCTAACTGAAATAATCACATTGGTAGAACTTTCCAAACCACACCATCTCGCACAGGAAATCTCTGACAGGCCAGCAAACAGTGAGACAAGCATTGTTTCCACCACTTAGCACACAAGCATGACAGGCAGCTGGGTCTTCTGCAGTACCTTGCAGGAGGGGTCCAACCAATGGTGCAAAGAGGTTGGTGGCATCAATCGTAAGAGAATGAGCCCATGCTGTGGGGAGCAGGTCTGGGTATGTCACAACACTGCACGGTTTCCTCTCTCCTGAAAACAGCTTTAGGAAGGTCTAAGGTTGGGAAGGAACCCTTTAAATTCCTGATTATGTGGCTAAAACCCCATCAGTCTAAAGCTCAAGCTGCAGTTACAGATGGTGAGCTTCGATGCTTTGTAAAGTCCTGCCCTGTCTTTTGGGGAGTGCAGTATGTTTACAAACCTGCCCTGAAACCTCCTACGCAAGCAGGGTCAGTAATGTAAGCTGCTCAGGTCATCTTCAGTAACACAGTTCTTGCTAGGTCCTCTTTTTTCCAATTAAAGCATGCTACTCTTCCTGCAGCCCAGTGATTTTCAAAGACCTACAGCTTCCAATGAGTTTTAGGGGGGAGGTTTGCTAAGGTCTGGGGTGGTCTCCCTAGTCAAGTCGAGGGAGAAAGTTTGAAATAACCATTCTAATAGTAACTTTCACCCTGCAATAGCTCTCCAAAAACAATTTGACGTCATGAAAAAATTCTCCCTGGTTTTTGTTCCTGTGTGGAACAAAAACAAATGCTGAAAATGAGAAAGAGGTTGTAAAACAGAATCATCAACTCCAGCCTGACCTAATCCCCCCATCCACTGGTTCCCACTGAATTAGTTAACACACAAAGGAAAAAAAAATCACACTTATATTTTCCTAATGGAACTCATCAAACTCAGTGTTTACATTAACTACTTTTTCAAGGACTTTGACTACCTGCTCATCTCCCTGATGCTTCTCATAGCAGATGTGATACTGTTCTGGTACTCTGACAGTAGTTTGTTCCCTTCGGGGTGGTGGTGATGACTGCAGAAGGGGAGAAGGAACAAGCACCCGCCCAAATAAAAAGGAGATTGGCCTTCATGGCAGGAAGGAAATGCATGTATCTCTTTTGTGGAGATAGCAAAACAAACAAATATTTCTTTCAGCATTCCTTCCTCTCACACACGCACACCCATTGCCTGGAGCTACAGGAGGCAAAAGTGTGCGGGAGCCTTTTAGTCAGGTATTGCAAGATAACTCCATCCTCATTAGGGCATGGAGGTGTGGAGGGTGGCAAGGAAGACCTGAGTTAGAGAAGGCTGAAGGGATTTGAGTCACTGGCATAAGCTTCCTCACTCTAAAGCTGCCCAGCTGCCTCTGGGAAAGGGCCGAGCCTGGAAATCTCCTCATGCTTTGGCTCCTATCTCAGTCCTGCTTGCAGCTGCCTTATTCTTAAAGCCTTATCCCTGTTGGGATTATTCACAACTCTTTTTTTTCCTTTTCTTTTCTTTTCTTTTTTCTTTTTCTTTTTTTTTTTTTTTTTTTTTTTTTTTTTTCTTTTTTTCTTTTTTTTCTTTTTTTTTCCCCTCTCCCTCCAGCAAATACACCAACCAAGAGTCCATCTTGCTGCTCATGGTGAATCCAGCTTGCTTGTCTGCTTCTGAATCAGACTTTGCAAAGCAATTATTAGTCTGCCCTCCCCTGCATGAGAAAGGTCCAAAACACTGATTGTACGGAGGTTACAGGGAATTCAGGGGAACAGTATCTGCTCTCCCCAGGTATGACCCACTTTAGTTAGAAACCGTGAATGAATTCAGGTCTCTGACAAAGGATCCACCTTTTGTTTTTACTTGTGTGTGTGCAAACATAATTTGATTCTAAGGGAGGAGAACCACGTGGACTGAAGATGTGCACAGGAAGAAAGGGGAGATCCCACCTGCTTCGGGCAGTGAAGCAATGACTGTCCAGGAGGCAAGGTGATGGGGGATGCAGTCTAGGGAAGGAACAAATGAAACTGCATTTTCATTGCAGCAGGCACCAAGCCCACCCTCTTTTCCTTAGTGCTCTCCTTGCACGCTGAGGCTGCAGCCAGCAGAGGTCAATGTGACCACACCAACCTCCACCAGCTGCTGCCCAGAGCTCCTTTGAAATGGGACAACACACGGAAAGATGAAGTAGGGAGTGTTTTCCACATAGCTCTGGGGTAGATTTGCATGTAAATCAACAAACAAAGCACTAGCCGCAATGTGACCTCAGCACTATCCTGAGAAAAGGGGCTTGGGAATGACAGCATGCCCCACTGGCATCCTGCAAACACCCTGAACTGGAATGTGTTCACTCACTTGCAGGAGTTCTGTCCAACAGGACCCCGTAAGTGTTTCTGCCACTCCAGGCATATCTCATCCTGTTGGTTTCAGTGCCACTGAGGTGTTCTCACCAGTTCCAGATCTCCCCTGTTAGCAAGGGGTGGAAATGGGAAATCTGTCCTCACCCCGAGTCCTACTTTTGCTCCCTAGGGAATAAGGTCTGTCTCTATGAATGAGACCTGTCACAGATCCAGGCTGGCTGAATAAAACAAGTAGCTGACCTGATGTCAGAGGAAGGGAAATGGGTTAGATCAGCAGGGTCATCAATCTGGATTAGAAGTCAGACCAAGAAGACAGCCCTGTGCAGAACAGAAAACAGCATGTCTTCCAGATAGTCTGTGAACAGCGAGCCATTCCACTGCACTCCTACATGTCCCACTTACATTCTCCTCTTCATCTCACCTATATCCTCCCCTAGACTTCAAAGCATCACTGAGAGGCTTGTTCCATCCTTGACTCCCAATTCCTTTCTCAGTAATGTGGACACCTACCTCAGAGCAAACAAAACACTCCTGTTCCCACTCCAGCAGAGTTCCAGCCTCATCTCCAGCCTTGTGGGATGTCAGGTTTCCCTAGACAAGAGACGTTATCTTCTCCAAGAAGACTCCACTAGACTACAGGGTTACTTGTGGTCCTCTGCCCAAAGCTAGCCAGCTGCCCAGACCAAGCATGTTTCCACTACCTCATATGAGCTCTGGTTTAGGATGGGAGCCAAGACAGACCAGAAGGCAAACCTCCTCCCTGAAATAATCAAAGTCCCACATGGCTTCTCTCCTGAGCTGATGCGTAAGCACGCCCAGAGCCTTTGGAAAACAGGGTCCCTGAGTTGCTATCAGGCTAAAACTGGCCAGATGATGATAGAGGAGACGCAGGAGGGGTGATACCATCCCATAACATTCATGGTACTGAACATACGCCATGTGAAAGGAACAGGGTTCATGCATAGGGAAAGGAAAATGCTGTCCTCTCAGACCACCAGCAAATCTGCTCTATAAAGTAACAGACAAGATAAATTAAGTCCCCAAAAACCTGTCTTCTGCTACAGTCATTGTGGTTTTGAGGGCATGGGCTGGCGACATACATGGGAAGGCTTGTTGACTTTTCAGCCTACAGTGCATCAAATCTCTAGCAGCAGCTGTCAGAGGATAGATCCCAGTTCACCTGTGCACCTCCTGGCTTTGAGATTCATGGGTTTGGGTAAAAAATCCCAGCCTGATTGTTTTCTAACCCCAGGAATACCTGATTTCTCTAGGGAGGGCACTGTAAATATCAGAGAGGAAGGGGTGCTGAGACTTGTCTGGGCTTTTAGTAGGCCAGAAGTGGGCAGGGACCTTTTCCCCTTGCCTGGAGGGCAAACCTGTCCAGGACACAGAGAGGGAAAAAGGCTGCTCTCATGCTAACAGCATCTAAGTCTCTCAGGAGAGGGCTATGAACAGCCAGATGCCACCAGCACTTGTAACACTCCTCCAGAACCATAGGGTGGCACCACCTTACCGTTCAACTCCCTATGGAAGGCGGTGGATGGGCAAAGCCCCAAAGCTTTGGGTCAGCGTGGCCTCACACTGGAGCGCTGGCAAAGGGAAGGATGTGGGGAGCCAAGGGCTGTGCCTGTTCCTGCCACACAGACCTGCCAGGACTCCTTGCTCCTGACTGCTGAGGCCCTTCCCAAGCCTTTCCACTCCAAAGATGCTGGACCTACACCAAGATCCACCCACTCTCCTCCATCTCTGCCCTGATCTACTCTGGGCCCAGCGATTCTCATGAGACAGCTGCTGGGGGATCAGTGATGCACTGATCCAGTCTCAGGAGTACCTGCAGGGCAGCAAAGGGGCTCAAACTCCCCTCTGCTCCCATTAATGGTGCCTAATGGGATGTGGTCTCCAAGAGGTCTGGACAAGGAGGGTCTGCAGAGAGGACCCCTCAACCCACATTAAGTGTGGGCCCGGGGCTACAAACCAAAGCTAAGACCTGACAGACTGCATACAGATGTGACCTCAGCCAGAGTGCTTAGGTGCCAGAGGTGGGGGTAAGATCATGACATCTTGAACCTCATTTCCTTCTCCACATACCACCGTGGCCACAGCAGATGCCCTGCAGGATGTAACCCTAGATAACGTGGGAGGTCTTGCAGCCCTTTGCCCTCTGGAGTCATTGTGGCTGAACATGGTGTGATTTCTCACCTTCCCCTAAGCGCTCCTCCATGCCTGGCATTCCCACAGCTCCCCATTCCTGCGTTCCAAAGCCAATATACCCAGTTACCTCCTTGGCTTGACACCCGTGGCCCTTTCCCCTTCAGACAATCCTGCAGAGGTGAGCAGCAGCCAAAGTTAGACACAACCACGGGAGAAATCAAAGCCTGAGGTGCAGCAGAAGCAGTGCCTTCCTTCCCAGGAAGCCAGCTCTGGGCTTCCTCGCTAGACCAGAGTTTTGCCAGCCCCAGGAACATAACCCTAGCCCTACCCCTGGGAGATAGATGCCCATTTCCCTCGGGAAGGAGTCACACCCTGCCCCAGGGATGTGATCCTGGGGCTGGGAGCTGCAGACAGACGCTAGCTGGAGCCCACCCAAGAGCAACGAGCTTTACAAGTCCTTTTCCTTTCTTGGGGGTCTGGTAGTCACATAAACAGGAAAAGCCTGGCCCTCCACATCTCTACCTCCCTCCTCCCCTCCTCTCTGGCGTGATACAAGCCCCAGTGTTGGGCTGCTTGGCCTCCACAGGAGGAGCTGCTGCCTGGCCCCTGACCTCCAGGCTCCGCGTTTCCTGTGGCAGGCGAGGAGGGAGACGAGGCCCCTTCTTCCAGACGTTGGGGCTGGGCGTAAAGGGGGCCGTCACGGTGGGGAGGAAGGGTCGTGGCGATCCTTTGACAGCAACCCAAGGCCCAAAGAGGCAAAGATGCCAGCTTCCCCGGGTGAGGTGGGAGCATCGCTGGGACAGGGAGCCTCCAGCCGAAATGACAGGGTGAGGACCGCTCTCCCGCCCTGACCCTGCACACAGCTCTCCAAACCCTTCTTTATCTCCTGGCACTTATTTTTAAAAGCTTTGTGGCCTTCCCTCCTAAAACCAAAGGCAGCCACGCTGAGACCGGGCTCCTGCCCAGGAAGAACCGGAGCGAGTGCCTGCAGCAGAAGGGTGCCGCTCCTCCTCAAGCTCACACTGCTGCCCTTGCAGAGCCCAGAGCTGTTAACCCTCAGCAAGCTAAACCCAGCTGCAGGAACAGAATCATTTTGGTTGAAATAGACCTTTAAGATCATCAGTTCCAAGGGTACCCCTCCTAAGATTTAAAAGCTGGTGACTAATTCCTAAGAAAGTGTTACCTCTTTTGCCCTGGTCCTAAGCTAAAATGCATCCTCTGCCCCTCTGCATGTCTCCCATGGGTCATCCTGGGGAATAGGACTGAGGCCTCTGGAGGGGAGAAGGGAAAAAAAGCAGAGCCTTGCTGCAGACATTCAGCTTAAGAGACAAAACCCCATCCATGGGGGCCTGGTCCATGCTTGGGCTCTGTGCCAACCCTGGCTTGTAAAAGCCTAGGATGCTGGCCAGATGTGATGCCCGCTCTGCATGGCCTGGCAGGAGATGCCGGATGCCCATGGAGATTGGGGAAGGGGGGAATGGCATCCCGGACGGAAACCTCTGGCATGCCTCTGTGCTGATCTCCACTCTGCCCTGGAATGCGCCCGCCAGCAGCATGTGGGAAAGTGGAGTCAGCAGAGACCTTGGATGTGTCAGCTCCCCGGCTGAGTAAACAAGAGGAGCCCTGGCACGCATTCAGCCCTAAGCATCCAAGACCTTGAAAAAAAAAAGGGGGCTGTAGACAGGAGGCTCTTCTGTCCCCTCCTTGCTCAACCCATGAAAAATATCTCCAACCCTTTCCCCTAGCTCAGGTGCTAACACCGACTCTTCTCACCCCTACCATGTCTGGAGAAGAGCGGGAAGACACTGTCCCTGAGGTGTTTCCAACACCCAGTTGTCAGATCTAACATCCTGGGAGGAAACTGCCACTGGAAGAGATAGCATCATGAGAAGAAAAGAGGAGGGTCTGGAGAAGGAAGAGGTGGGATAAAAGGGTTAACCATCACCACCCTCTGCCATGCACACCTATCCATGCCCCTTAACCATGTCCCAGACAGCAGGGAGAACAGAAAATAGAGGGAGCTTCTACAAGTGGTACTGGCACTGCCTCAGGGAGTGCAGTGAATGGCCAGGACAGAGAGGGACATTACAGCTCCCAAACAAATACTTCCCTTGCCCCAGCTGGGGATATTCCCACTAGGGGATGCCAACTCCATCCAGCCTTCCTGCAGTTTTCACAGGCTCAAGGAGAGGACGCAAAACAACAGGCTTCTTCGGTGCCAGTCAGAGATGTCCTCCCACCACTCTTGGAGATGCTGGCATTGCCCTCCCTTGTCTCCCCCATGAAGTTCGCCCACTCTGGACCACCCCTCATCCCCTCTCTGTCCAGGCACAGGAGCCTGGTTTGGGATCTGGGGAAGAAGGACGGTCTGGGGAAGTATCCCGTGCATCCCACCAGTGGAGCCCATCACCTCCTGGGAGGGATGAGCTCTGGCAGCAACAGCACTGGGAGGTTGTGCCCAACTTCTGGCCACTGTCCCGTGTCCCCTATCGCTCCTCGGCAGGCCCGGAGTCCCAGAGAATGAGCCATTGTTCCCCAGCCCCGCGGCCTCTTCCTGTCCCTGTAGGGCTTCGAGACAAACAAAAGCAGAGCCAGACGCTGTGGGGAGGAGGCTGGGCCTGCTCCCCTCCTCCAGATCCTGCAGCAACCCCGCAGGCAAGGCAGGCAGGCAGACGGATACCCGCCTTGGGGGGAATGGGCAGGGACTCCCTTATTTTTAGCTGCCTCCTCATCCCCACCCCCTTCCTTCCGTGCCTGGGCCAAAAATACACGGGTTGGATGGGCAGGCAAAATCATTAGGATAAAAGAGTTGTCCAGGACTTGTGTTTAACCACACCCCTGGCTTTCACCTCTTCCCTTTTACCAGGACAGATTGCTCAGGAATGATCTTCCTCTCCCCCCCATGGATGACTGATCTCTTCATCCTCATCCCTCATTCCCTATATCCCCACATATTCTCTCTGCACATCACGCCCCTTCCCATCCCTGCACCTTGCTCTCCATCTGCTCCATAGGTGCATGCCACATACTTTGGCAGTCCCCTCTTCCACGCCATGCCAACCCTGGGGGCCTACTCGCTTCTCCTGAGCACCCTCCCTACCTCCTCCTTTCCCCAAAGCACCTTCCCCCTCATGCGATTCAACTTCAAAAGACTCTTCTCCCGCAGAGCCCACCCCCCCAGTTTCCTGCTCCTAGCCCCCATCCTCCCTCCCTGTTGCACCCCTCCTACCCATGCCATCTCCCCACTGCAGCAACATACATCTCAGCTCCCTCCACTCTGCACAGGCTTTAAGGTCCTGCAACTGAGCTTGCCCTCCTTATCGTGGCAAGGGAACACATCTGGGTGAGGGCAAACAGCCCTCCAGATGCTCCTGCAAACAGAGAGCTGCCTCCCAGAGCAGCAAGTTAATATCTGAGCTCCCTCCAGTCCCTCTTGCCCCTCCTTAAATTCTCTGAAAACGAACCGGAGGATTAAGTGGTGTTAGGGGGAGTTGTTTTGGGGAGAAGTAATGTACATACATAAATGCATGCATATATTTACATCTTCTTTGCCAGTGCCCGGAATCACAGAGGTGTTTCCAGGCCACAGGCATCTAGCTGTTCCTGGATTGCTTCTGGTTTATGTAACATCCTCCCTCCCCTCTCAGCCATGTCCCAAACACCCCCTTTCCCTCTCAGCTGTGCCTGGGGAAAAGTTTGAGGGAGATCACAAGGAAAGTTGAGGGAGTGCCAGCTTCTGTCTCTCTATCCTGCCTTCCACAACACCCCCCAACATCCCTACAGCACCCCTCATCCCCAGCCAACAAACAGGATGAGCATACGAGGAGGAAGCCTGGAAGGTGGGAGGAGGAAGGAGGATTAAAACATTTAGGATAGGAAGAGATGAGCAGAGGGAGGGAAGAAGCTCGCCAACAAGCCTGGGAACTCATCCTTACCTCCCCCTGGGCTTTGGCAAACCCTAAGGCTTTGAGTTCCCAGCCCAGCTCCCAGGGGGAAAGCACCCTCCAACCCCCACTTTGCAAAGCTCTCAGTCTGAATGTGGTCAGTCCCATTCCTTTGGCCTCCCACTACTCCAGGGAGAGGAGCTGGAGGAATTGGTCAGGGAAATGAGATATGGGTTTTTACAGAGGTCAATCCACCCACTTCTAGCATGAGTGGGTCTAATCCAATGCTGCTGCCTGCCTGGTGGTGCTCACAAAACCCACTCATTTTCCTTCCCCAGTGCAGCACTGGTTTGATCCCTTTCCCCAATTATCACAAAAGCACAGCCCCAAAAATGTGCTGAGCCTGGTCCAGCACATCCCTGGAGGTGCTGCTAGGGGAGAAGTCATCTTGGTGAAGAAATTATAGGACATAAGGGATCCACTGCCCATGAAACCAGGGCTGGCATCAGACCGGGGATATGCTAGGCAGACACTGGGAGCCTCACACCTACTTGTCACCTCAGGGTATCACCTCCAGCCACCACCCCAGCTTGCTCACCCTAAAACTGGCTCTGCCTCCAGCTCATCCCCAGGGCAGTGAGACACAGGCTTGAGACAGCACCAAGGGCTGTGGGCTGGGAGCAGGGAGGAGGGACCTGACAGCACTAGGGTGAGGGGGACCTGGATGAGGCCATGCTGGGATGTGTGGTGGAGCAGAGGGCCCTATGGACCCTGCTCTCCATCATGACAGGGGTCTGTGCCCCACCCCACCGCTGGCAGTAATTTCCATACTCACAGCTGCCATGGGGAGAATGGAAACATCTGGAAGTCACCCGCAAGCGAGCAGCACTCCTGGTTAATGAGGAAATATGAGCTGGAGACCCTGGGCAGCAACAGGATATCTGCTTCTTGTGCACTGAGTGAGGCACCCCCTTCCCACTGAGCCCCCAATCTGCCCTCCTTCCCCTGGAAATTTCCCAGGGACGGTGAGCGAGCAGGAAGGCAGCAAACAGAAACAGCAAGGAATAGAAACCCAGGGCTGAGCAACCCATCCCCAAACTGGGCTGCCCCCATCACCTTCCCTCAGCTCCTCCCAGATTCCAGGGAAAGGAATAAGGGGTTTTTTCTTCTCCAGTGAGAGACCTTAATCAGTCTCCTTCAGGCATCTGGCCTGCAAGCAGCAGGGAATGCAAATCAAGGTGGGAGGAAAGACTGACTACCTGGAGGTTTGGGGCAGAGACCTCATCCCACCAACCCCACCCTCAGCACTTTCCTCCCTCCCTGTCTCCATCTCTGTCAAACTCAGCCATCCATAATACCTTGGCCCCATGCCAGAGGGATGAGTGCTGGGAAGAAGAAGAGGGACAATTTGCACAGCGCCATCTTTGATGTTGTAGGAATCAAAGCAAATCTTCACCTGGTAAGGCTGTGGGGCCATTTGTCTGCTCCCATGATAAGCTCACTGTCCGGTCTCTCTTGCAATGGTGAGATTGGTACCACTCCCTCAGGCACAGGGTTACAGATGGAATGAAAGGTTGGGTGACAGTAAATTAGGTAACCAGGCGTCTGTGGTGGTGGGGCTGGGAGGGGTCCATGTATTAGCTCTTGCCCAGGGCACTTATGGATGGGTACAGTGACTCTGCAGCACCATCCAGCCCCAGAGCCATCCCTCATTTGTCAGCCAAGGCAGATAAATAAACTGGGAGGCAGGATTGTATGGATTCACTTTCCAGGCAACTGTACATAAAAGAAGGGGGCATCAGGAGGGTGCAGTCCCTGCTGCAGTACAGCCAGAGGGGCTGCACCACCTCTGCTTGTATCCAGGCAGCCAACAGCTAGGATGCACACTGAGTCTCAGAGCTGGCACATACCCTGGAAGTCTCCAAAGCGCTTTAACACTAGCCCCAGAAGGACAGAAGTCATAGCCTGGCTGGCATGGCTGCAAGACCACAAGGCTTGGGGAGGGATGCTGAATAAAGGGGGGTGGGGGGGATTTCCAGCTGCTTTCCTGGAAATAAAGCCTGTCCTTGCCCAGAGCACAGAGATGCTTGCAGTGGGGGTGAGGAGGAGGTGGTGGAGAGCCAGCCACCCCACGAGGAGTGGAGCACGGCCCCTGTCCCATCTGGAAGAGATTTGTTCTGCATTCCCCAGCGGAGGCGGCTGCCGTCGCCCAGGCTCCACTCCCCACTGCAGGGCAAGGGGAAAGGGTGAGGGGAGTGAGGGGGAGGCCCTGGGGCTGGGAGGATAGATGCCCTAGCAGGCTGTATAGAGTGAGGAGACACAGAGAAAGTACCTTTTCCTGCCTCTCCCACCACCCCTCTTGGCTTCCTTTTGAGCAGGACATGTGGGAAGAGATGCCTACCATACCTCTGGCAAGCAGAGAGGATGCAGCTCAGGATCTGTCCTCCTTTCCCCACAGGTGGCACAGCTCATCCCTCCTCAGACCTGAGCTCCTGTCTCCCTCTGAGACCTAAACCCCACTACAAGTACTGCCAACATGCACAGTCCATGTGCTCTTAATCCCTAATGCAGAAGACCTCCACAGAAGGCTGAGCACCCAACTATCCCATTTCACAGAGGAGAATCCTGAGGCTGAGATCTGTGTCAAAATCCCACTTCTGCTTAGCAAGACTCTAAGAAATGATTATGGTGCTCCTGCCCAGGCACCTCAGCACAGGCCATGCGAGCCTGGAGAGAGGCCATTTTGACATCTCTGCAGACATCTTGTCATCCCTTCAGCCAGGCCCTGCTTAACCCCAACAAGTCTCATCTCGCCTTCCTCAGCAGAGACACCTCCCTTCTCCTCCACAGGGCCCTGAATTGCTGCTTGTGCCCAGCCAAGTACTCCCTAGAAAATCCAGCAAGTCTCTCCTGGAGCCCATGAGGCTCACTGTGGTGCTGGTGATGCTGTGCCCACCAGCAGCTTGCCCCTCATTGGCACTGATAGGAACTTCTACCCTGTGACCATCAAGGGACAAAGCAACAGAGCATGATACCAGAGGGATGTGGTGTCCCAGGTGTGGGAAGAAACTCTCCCTGGTGCCACCAAGAAGCACCTCCTTAAATTCACCCACTGCCACCCCCTCACCTTGGTCTGATACCATGCTGATGCTATGACGCCTGTTCTAACCCCATTACGCTTGTCCTGACCCCAAAACGCCCACTTGGCTCACATGGCCTTCTGGGAGGCTGATATCCTGCTAGGACTCAACCCAGCCCTACCCACAGACTCTGGAATGACCACGAACCCCCAGACCTCATTCCTGGTTGACCACACTACACAGCGAGCACTGAGGACTTCCCCTCCAACATGGGATGGGGCGAACCCATTTGATACATTTGGGGTCACACACACAGAGGGCAATGGCTTTTCCTTTTCCCCCTCAGCCAAGGTCCGCTAACTACATTAACCAGCAACCCAGGCTTCCCTTTTCCCCCAAATCCATTGCAGTGGGCACCCAGGAGCGGGAGGCAGCCGACTCCAGAGGACGGGAAATGGCACTGGGGAAGCGGGAGGCGGGGGGTAGGGG
>JAAWXA010000003.1:6602128-6623899 GCA_038090715.1 Florisuga fusca
GGGGGGGGGTGAGGGAGAGAAGTTCCTGAAGTTTTCTGTCCTGGATAGTTGGAATAAATCTCATTTTCTCTGGTTGCCTTGTCGAAGCGAGGATTGGCTCAGTGGTGCTGCAGCCCGCCCTCCTCCTTCCCACGTCCCCTCCCCAAGAGCTTTCGCTCCCTCTCTCCTGTGGCATCGGGGTGTCAGCCTGGGAGAGCCAGCCTTGGGGGGACAGCCGTGGGAAAAGGGGGAGGGGGGCCACACCTCCCCTTTCTTCCCCCCCTGCTTCAGGACGCAAAGCCGGCAACTCTCGGAGAAAGCTGGAGGGGCCCATGGAGAGAGTCTCCCAACTTTTCAACCGGAGGACGGGGAAAAAAAAATAATAACCCCAGCTCACAAGAGGTAAATCCTGAAAGTTTTGATTCCTCGGTTTGTAGAGATGGAGTGGGAGGCAGGTTTGGGAGTAGAAAAAAAAGGGGTGGAGAGGGTGGTAGGAGAGAGAAAAAGAGGGAGGGGTGGCAAGGCAATGCAGACGGGGCGGATGGCAATAAAGACAGGGAGAAGAAGGCAGGAATGCAACAGGAAACCGGGACGAAGGAAAGCGGGAGCAAGGAGGGGGGAGACAGGCTGGGGAGGGAGCCAGGAGAGAAAGGGGGCAAGGAGGGGGTCCCAGGGGTGGCAGAAAGCAGCAGAACACCCCTCCCCCTGGCTACGCTGGTAACCCCTAGAAGCTCCACAGGCTCTCAGCACCCTGGTTTGTGGGGTTTGGAGGAAGAAAGGGAGTGATATTGGGCAAGGGGACAGAGAGGCAATGGCTGGAAATCACTTGCCTTTGGAGCCCCAGCCTCCCTCCACATCCCAGCGTGTCTGCTTAGAAAAATATTCTTGTTATACAGAAAGATCTAACTATATATATATATAGTTATATATATATATGTCAGCCAGAAGTGCAGGAGTCAGACTCAGGCTTGTCCGCCTACTGCCCGGCATTGCTCCAGAGGAGCTGGAAGAGGCCCAGCCCAGCCAGCCGAACCCCTTTTCCTCTTCCCTAAAGGCTTCTCCCTGACAGCTTTCCCCATCCCAGAAAAAAGTCACCCAACAGGGGAGGCTTTGCCTCTCTTTCTCCAGGGGAAGGGAGGCTTTTCTGCACTCCAGAAGGCTGGGGAAGATTTCCTGGCCTCCTGCTTCCAGACACTCTTGCCCCTGTTGAGACCACCCCAAATATCTCCTCGTCCTCTTTTGGAGAATGCCCCCCTTGAGGGAGGGGGGGGTGGGTGTGGGTAAGAAGAGGAGGAGGGAAGAGGCTGCTTTCAGCAGCTCCAGCCAACTAGACATCTGGATTCTTTTCCCCCCCTTTCTGGTTTCCGCTCTTCCCAGCAAGCAGAACAGCTCTGGCCATTCCCAGTGAGTGGAAAACCAGTGGAAACTAGCTGAACTCAGGGGGGAAACGGGAGGCCAGGCTGTGAGGAGGAGGAGGAGATGCTGGCGGTCGATGTTTGAGGGCAGGGGGCTTCCCAGAGGAGGTGAGGAGGGAGGTGTGGGGACAGGCTGCTGGGGAAGGGGAGGTCAGGAGAGGCTGTGGGCTCACTGTGCCGGAGGCTGAGGAATGTGCCGGGCTGCAGGACGGAAGCAGCATCCAAATGGAATGGTGGCCAGACAGTGGGTCCCCGTGCCCAGTGGAGGAAAGGCGAGTGCACAGGTCACCTTTTGCCTGCAGAATCACGAGTTTTACTGGCATGGAGGAGTCTGCTTGGGTGGAGGGGAGGACTCAAAGGGGCACAGCCAGCACAGAAATTCATCAGGGGCAGAGGGAAAGAGAAAAAATGGGGGAGACTGGAGGGAGAAAAAAGCCCAGCAGGCCTGCCAGAAACCTGCCATCCAGGTAGGGTTGGGCACTAGCTGCCTCCTTTCCCTCCCTTCCTCCTCTCTCACTGCCTGCTGCCTGCCAGCAGGCAGGGAGAGCCAGGGCCAAGAGGTGCTGGTTTATATTGCCATGGTGGCCAAGGGACAAGGAAGGAGAAACACTTCCCTCCTCTTGGCTCCCACCTCAATAATTCTCCAGTCAGGGAACAGGGGTATTGCCTCCCCATTTCTCTTGCCTCCCCCCCATCCCCAGGGTAAAGCCAGCCCCACATCCTCCCAAGGGGTCTGCAGGGCAGCGATGCTGTGTGGGGGACCTGAGGTGGGGTGGGGGGGTCCACCCCTCAGGTTAGTCCTGTCTGGTGCAGCACCTGCCCCACTCCGGGTTTCTCGGCAGCTCCAACTTGCAGAGGGAAAGGAAAACTTGAGAGCTGTAACTTGTCTCATCTCCCAGGGTCACACTCCTTCCTGAAGGACCCTGGGACAGCTAAAAAATGGGGTTGTATCTCTCTCCATGTGGTCCCAAGCCCCCTGCTGTGCTGCAGGACCCACTCTGGTGGCTTCCCTTGTTCCCAGGCAGTCTTAACCCCATGGCTACGGGTGGGCTTCTGCCAGAGAGATGGAATTACTCCCCAGATCTGCCACATGCCTGGCCTGTCCCAGCTGCAAGGCAGCACCCCACAGCCTCAGCGAGCAGGAGACAGATGTGGGCCGAGCGAGCCAGGGGGCTGGGGGCCAGCAGGAAGCCAACCTGCCACCAGCCACTGCCACCCCAGGAGGCAGCCAATGGTGCTGGAAGCCTCCGGGGGGAGGTTTGTTTTCCTTTCCCTAGGCATTAACCCCTGGCAGATAAGAGGGGCCCGGGTGAGCAAACAAGGCCAGGGCAAAGCAGTAACATGTGTAGCCAGCCAAGAGAGCAGCTCCATGCCAAGGGCTCACCCTCGCCAGAGGCTTCGCCTCCCTGGCACTGCTTGCAGGCTCCGAGGTGACCTGGGGACAGGCGGGGGAGGCAGGGAGACGGAGGGCATCGCTCCGTGACAGGGTCCCAGCATGCAGGGAGTGAGAGATGAGAGGCATCTGCATGGCCTCTTGGCATGTTGCCCTCACAACTAGCCCTGCTGAAGGGACACAGGTCCACCCTGCTCCCCTGGCCCCTGAGAGGGGACTGAGCCCAGGGAGGAACATCTCCTTAGGACGGCACCCAGACTTCTGATGCTCTGAAGTGCCCTGTGCCCCAGTCCTCTCCTTTCTCCCACCCTCTGGGACCCACTTGAGCCTAGGGATCCATCCCAACTTTTCTGACCTCAAGCTGTCACCTCCCTTGATGTGCCTCAGTTTCACCCGTCTGCAAAGCAGCTGCCCTCCCTGCACCCCCAGATCCCTGCCCAGCACCCAGTGACCCATCCGGAGGAGGACAAACAAACCAATACACAAATACTGCATTTTACCTTCCTTTTGCCCCTCCTCCTCCTCAAGAAGCATGCAGTCCCCAGGCCTCACCCTCTCCTGAGGGGTTCATCTGAATAGCAAAAAGAAGGGAGATGTTTCTCACCCCAGGAGCCTGGATAGCTGGGCAGGGCACCCCTCTGGAAGGAGGAGTTGCCTGGGAGGGAAATCCTCAGTCTGGGTTATGCTGTGGGCCCAGGAAAGCTGTTTTGCAGGCAGAGGAAACTGAGGCACACCATGGGAGGGCAGAAGGGTGAGGGAGAGCATTGAGTTTTGAGGGGGAAAGGTTTTTCTTCCTCTCCAAGAGCAGGGCCAGGCAGGAGGGACAGTCAGTAGCGATGTCCCCACTGTTGCTCATGAACTTGCTTTAACTTTCCCAGCCAGTCCCAGGGTTACAGCCAACATGGCTGGAAAATTCCCCTCCGAGGGCTTCATTGTTCCCCTTGTTTTGTTTAGGTGGCCAACAAGGGGACAAAGGCACTTGCCCTGCCACCCTGCTCCAAGCTCCTGTCACCCACTGCCCCATCTGTGACTGGCTCCCAAGAAGACAGCAGATTAAGCCTTAAATCCACGGCCAAACCGAGCTTCCAGTGGCTGCCACAGCACTGGGAGTGACCCCAGACCCCTCTGTGGACCCCTCTGTGCCACCAACATCCTCACCACCGGGGACATAGCTGCTGCAGGTGATTTAATGAGAACAACATAAGTGCTGGGAAGCAGAGGGAGAGGCATCCTTCCCACCCACGCAAAGCCAAAGTCACCTTGAGCTGTTCCCCCAAGAGCATTGGAGAAGGATGAGGAGGCTGGGGATGTGACAGGACACCCCAGTGCTGGGAGCCCAGCGAGGGCTGGTTTTTTTGGAGTGGGGCTTTTGCAGGACAAGAGGTGAGGGGTGCAAGATGAGCCTGGGGAAGCTGCCAGTGCTGAGCTGGGTGTCAGGCTCCCATGGCAAGAGGCGGCTGAAGTCCGAGCTGACACCAGACATGATCAGCCCGCCTCTGGGGGACTTTCGGCACACCATGCACGTGGGGCGTGGGGGGGACGTCTTCGGGGACACATCCTTCCTCAGCAACCATGGTGGGAATGACACAACCAAAGCCAACAACTTCTTTGCCCGGACGCTGCGTCATGTCCGCCGGACGCCCCTGAGGAGCCGGGGCAGTGAGGGACAAGCAGGAGCATCACCTGCCCCCCCAGACATCTCTCCCATCATCAAGAATGCCATCTCACTGCCACAGCTCAACGAGGTGACATACGATGGAGGAAGTGGACGGGGTTTGACCAGCAAGTTCTCCTTCAAAAGTGCCTCCAACAGCTTTTCCAAGACGCACCAGGCCTATGGTGAGTGAAGCACGGGGTAGAGGCTGGTGTCCAGGCACAGGGTATCCTCTGCAGCCCCTCTCCATCACTCCATGCCTCAGTTCCCCCAGTGAGGAACTTCAGGCTCTCAGTAGAGTCAGGGCACATGTGTCCCCAGCCCTGGTAATCCCTGCCAGAAGCTGATCCTAACTTTGCTTTCAATTTAGTCCTTGCTTCCATTCCAAAATGGGGCATGGATGTTTTCTCCTCCCCTCCTTCCCCCATAGCTGGCAGCCCGTGTGGAATTGTTATAAGGGGATGTTGCCATGTCCCCAAACCCTACACCTTCCCCATGAGCAGCCTCCTTGAGGAAGCCAAGAGAGTGCTGAAACAGTGGGGCAAAACCCACACTAAGGTCAAGAGGACCCATGGCACAGCCTTCCCCACTTCCATGCACATATTCCAACCCTGTCCTTAGCTGTGCCAACCTCCCATCTCCCTGTGCTCCTTAAGGGATTCCATCTCCCTGTTCTCCATTGCACTCACATCCCACCCTGCCAGTCAGGGTCCAGGAGGGACTTTTGGGGGAACACTGTGGGAAGGATGGGACAGGACAGCTGGGTGGCTCTTCCTTGGCCTCACAGCACTGAGCTTTTTCCCAGGGAGGGAGATCTGGAGCAGAAGGTCTCGGAGCAGGAGGGGGGATCTGGGGGCCCTGCAGCAGCCGGGGGAGGTGGCTGGGCTCAGAGGGAAAGGCAAGCTGAGGCAATGCTGCCATCTCCTGGTCCCACCTGCCTGGCTCAGTCCCCACCAGCATTTTACTAGTCCCAGAGCCCACCTGGGATTACACCTCCACGGTAACTCTGGGCTCTGGAGATGTCCACACAGACACCTGCCTGCCCTTTATTAAAGGGCATCCCCACGGGTGGCAGAGTGTCCTGCTGCACTTCCGTGGCGATGTTTCTTGGCCCCCCACCAGCTGTAAGGCAGGCTTCCTCCTACCTCCCTATGCTCCCCTTCACCAACCATCCCTTCTGCCTCGCAGGGCTGGAGTCCGGATTTTGCACCATCCCTCGCGTCCCTCGCTTGGAAAAGTCCCAAGAGAGCGCGTTCCCCAGGGAAGCAGAGCTGAAGCGCTCAGACTCCGTGCTCTCCGACTCCCTGCTCTCCTTCCGCCTGGACCTGGGTCCTTCCCTGATGAGCGAGCTCCTCCAGGTGATGAACTTCTCCGAAACCAATGGGAGCGAGGTGGGGGAGGATGACCCCGATCTCCCACGCCATGAGGGGAGCAAGGACGGGGTCCCTGCAGCATTGGGTGCTTCCTATGGAGAGGACAAGGCAACATCCAGCTTCTGGGACCGCTCTGGGCAGAGCAGCCCGTCGGGGGCCAGCTCACTGCCAGGACTGTCAGTCCGTGCCAATGGAGAGGCACACGCCATCGAGGGTGCTGGAGAGGACCTTGCCTGGGCATCAGGGCTGGGGGCAACACCCAGAAAAACCCCGTGGCAGGGGCACTGGAACGACTGTACCATCGAGGCAGGAGAGTTTGACCGGGCAGCCCAGGTCCTGGCCCGCCATTATGGTGGGACCAGCACTCCCCGGAGCTCAGAGAAGGGTGAGGGTCTTCGGCAGGCCCGGACGCAGGCCCTGTGGGAGAGCCCCAGCAGCAGCTCGTGGAGGTCACAAGTGACAGGGGAGAGCCATTCCCCTGAGGCCAGCTGGAACCAAGGAGAGGAGGAGGATGGAGACCTCAGCAGCCTGCAGGAGGGGTACACTGGTGCCCGGGGGGGACGCAGCAATTCCTTCGAGTACGCTGATGAGGAGGAGGATGATGAAGTCAAGGTGTGAAAAGCCACCCTCCCCATCACAGCCCTCCGCCAGAGGCACTGGTGCCAGGGTCTTCACCCACCTCCCCTTCCCCTCACCCTCTGTCACCAGCAGACCTAGCAGGTCCCCTCCTTGCCAAACTGGGAGTACTGGGGGCAGGAGGAGAGCCTGCCTCCAGGGGTGCTCCCCAGGGCTGGGCTAGGCTGGTGAGGGCTGTGCAACACGGGCACTGCAGCCCTTCCCTGGCCTCACTGAACCAAAGAGACATTCCCATGTGCCAAAGGAACCCCAAACCACTTCCTACCCCATCGTGTTCCCCTGGCACCCTCTCTCCCATCCATCAGTCTGACCCTGTCAGCATGTCTGTGGACTGGACCCATCCTCCCACCAAAGCCCCCAACCACCCTCTGTGCTAGCAGAGGTGCTTTCCTAGAGATATTACCACTGATAGCTCTAGCACGTAGGGGATGGGGGTGGCCCCAGCTCCAGCTGGTGCAAGACCCTCCTACTGAAGGAGGTCAGCTAGGGGCTCAAGGGACAGCCAAACCCCACAGAGCTGGGCTTTCTCTCTTCCCCTCCAAAAAAAAAATTAGCCTTGAGCTCAGCTTTCAAGAGGTGAGAACACACACAGAGATAATCACAGGGGCCTTTCCACTTGCCTTCTGCTGCTGAGCCATCACTTATGATGGTTCCTTTTCCCACCCCTGCTCTTTCTCAGTGGGAGGGGTAGAAAATTCTTGGCTGGCTGTAGACAGAGGTGAGGTTGTCCCGTCACCGAATTCTGCAGTTCAGGACCCAAAAATCCTTTCCTTTCCCCCTGCCTCAAAACAAGCAGACTCCCACTCTGCAGCCACTCGGTCTGTGCTGCCTGTTCTCCACCCTTGCCCCCTCTCTCCAGTCCCTATGTGTGCATCCCTCTTTCCAGCACGCCCCTTACCAGGGGTCCAGGAGGAGGACAGCCAATGCCCCTCACCAAGTGGCCCTGGGTGATGTGGCCACCCTAGAACGAGCTGCCCCCCACGCTGCCCCACGTGGAAACTGTCCCTCACAGAAGCGTCTTTGTGCCACCGCGTGGAGCCGAGATGCTCAGAGGCTGAGGTCACCAGAGAGACCCTCACAGCACCCCCCTTGTTCTCTGGTACAGGAGGGGGTGTGCAGTGGGGGGGAGATGCTGGGCCGTGGCCATAGGGCTCAGCTCCCACGCAGCTCACCCGGCTGCTTCTGGCAGGGAGCTCTTCTGAGCAGAAAAAAGCAGCTCCAGCATGCACATGTGTTGTACATGGGAGTGGTGCTCACAGTCAGGCCATCGAGGTTACGGGTAAGCCCCTCTCCTCCAGCATCCCCAGGCACTTGCCTTGGGCCAGCTGGCAGCAGAAAGCTAGGGTAGGGAGCAGCAGCTTCAAGGAGTCCCCAGCCCTGGCCACTGGCACCCAGCAGGATCAGCCTTATCACCCCTCCACCCTCTGGGGCAGGGATCCTGGCTCTCAGGACAAGCTTCCCCCACCCTTCGCTTCCTAGGCAGTAACACAAGCTCCAGACCAAAGACCCACATCCATGAAATAGCCTTTCTGCCTCCACTCTGTATCCCATGCACTTATTGTTGTCCTTATTAAAGCAGTTTTGATACTAATTGCTCCTCTGGTGCCTCACCTTAGCTGCAGTGATCTTATCGTCTTCCCTGCTCCAGTGCTCTAGCCACAAAATCCCATCCACTCTCAGCAGGATTTTCCAGGACCTCTAGGATTCCTGAATTAACCAGCCAGGTACTTTGCCACTCACCGTGGCTAATACACAAGGCAATCTCATACCCACCCTGCCTAAAGTGCCCCTGTGTTTGCTGTCACACAACAGTCTCATTTAAGGCTGTCGAGACACTTTTTAATTAGACCTGCAGCATCAGATGATCAGCACTAATTGCCTGTAGTCCCATGCAAGGGACACAGGCTGGGACATGCTGAGCCATATAACCCAACCCAAATGCCATCCCCCCTCACCACTGCCTCACTTTCCCTTGAGTAGGGCTCAGTGTGGAAATGTTGAAGTAATGGGTAACCCAGCTGGAATGTGCCAGCAGATAAGCAAGGTGAGATAAGAGGGAAAGTTGGAGGAGACAACTCCTTATCTCTGGAAGGAATGCTGGCTCAGAGGCACACCTGTGCCACCCCTTTATGTGGTACCATCCCTGCAGGAGGGCAAAGGGCTGTTTCCTCCTGCCTGTTGGCTGAGAGAGCGGCCAAAAGGATCCCATCAAATTTATGCCCTGAGGTTTCCAAACCAAACATTTCATTATTTTGTGGCCCAAGATTCTACACCACTCATGTCAATGCTTTTGTTCCTCTCCCTCTCTCCCAAAAATTGGGGTGCAGGAAGAAATGGCGCAGTCTGCAGAGATTACACAACTGTTCCCCAAGCAATCACATGATCTCCTAAACCCCACCTACAGCCTGCTTTGCCCTACCTGCTATCCATTCAACCCCACATCCTGGTCTGACTTGGAAAAGCACCTGCTGTTATCTGGGAGATACTTCCATCCAACCTGGGGTCCTTTGCTGCTGGTGGAAAAACCCTGGGCAAATCCTGTTAGTTGTTTTGTACAGAGACAGAGATCTCACAGAAGCCAGAGCACTCACAGAAGCCAGAGCAGCTGGAGCAAGCAGTCTCCTTCTGCTTGGGTTTTTATTAGAGCTAAGAAGCAGCATCCAGTTTGAAAGAGGTGACCCTGAATTCCCCCCTGATGTTCATGTAGTCGATCTTGTTATAAGAGTGACGGTTGGGGAATTCCACTTCGTGCCCATCCGGCAGTTTCACTTCAAATTTGTCTGGCTTCATTTCAATGGCAATCTGGGAGAGACAAGGGAAGGAGGGCAGGAATTAGGGAGAAAGAGGAGATTAGGAGGTGAGCATGCAATTGAAAGGCCTGGCTGTTACACGTGAGGGTCAGACCTGGTCCTGAGAGCTGGAAGCAAGGTGCTGGAGTTTGAGCTGAGGGTGATGCAGGAAATGGGAAGTTGATATCAAGGGGCTGAGCTGGTATCTAGACTATGACTTGCTGACAGGATCTCTTCTGGGGCTGTTTCAGCTACTCAGATTGTAAACCCAAGGCAGTTAAAGCCAAGTGTGTCTTTAACCAGCACATTGTTTAGATCTGCTCTGATCAGGGCAGAGCAAACCTGACACCCCAATGCCCTCAGCAGCTTCCTGGGACCTGGAAGAAGGATCTTCACTGATAAAGATGCACAAGCAGACAGGGTAAGAATAGACCTCTGATCTTTGCAAATTAAGAGGATTGTTCCCCGAGGCCATCACCTTGTCACACACTCCCCAAGAAACAGCTTCCTCTCCACAGCAATAGGAACAGGACTGCTTCTAAAATGCAGCCTTGTTAATGTCTCAGGATATTAGATGGGGTGAGACAGCAGCTAGGACAGCATCCCTGGCAGGAGGAGAGAGAGGACAGATCAGCAGCATACATCCAGGACTAGTGAGGACAGAAGAGCTGAAGGAGAAGTTTTCGGACATTGCTCCAAACTCTGTGTTGGCTTAAAGCCTGTGTTTGCAATGGAAGGAATTAGGAAATTAGGTAGAGAAGATCCTTCTTCATGGAGGCTCCCTTTATTTTCACACGTGCCCCTGCTGCACTCAGCAGCTGGGTAGGTATGGAGGGCAGGAAACATTTACGAAGCCTGAGATAAACAAGGCTCACACAAAGTTCCCAGAGGAAGCATTGGGATTTTGAAGGAAGAGTAGAAATGACAATCAGGACCAAAAATCCAGAAGATGAGGGGCTGTTGGGAAGAAGCAGGAGGCATTGGACAGGACTGGGAGGACTAATGTATGGGAACCTCCTAAGAAGGGGCTTCAGCCCACTACACCACACACACACACACACACATACACACACAACTTCTATGCTGGCACAGCCTCCTCACCTTGATAGTGGAGCCCTTGGAGAACCTGAGCTGATCACGATGCTCTTTCCCCCAGACTTTGGAGCTCAGGGAGTTGCAGACAATGGCAGACTCATTGAAGCGGGGATTGAAGTGAAATGCCAGATCCGAAGGGCTGGTGCCAAGGTTGATGCTGAAGCTGTGGGTGAACAGAAGGAAGGTCAGCTGCATGGGCAGGACAGGTCTTGGAAGACCTGAGATCCAACTCTGCACCCATCAGTGTTCCATCAGTTCCTCCATCAGCCTTGCAGGTATTTAATGCCTCCTGTTTCCTTGTTTTCCTTGGGAACTGGGGGAATCGGCACGGCAGTGGCACAGGGCTAACTGAGCTAACCCCAACACTGAGCTATGCTCATGCTTTTTTTACCTGGTGACATTGGAAAACCACCTCCCTCTGTAACCCACCCTCAGTTCTGGCAAGTTGAGGTGGTTCCTTTGTACTTACTCTTTAGCATCATCAGATATCTTGCCTTTGATCTTCAGGCAGTCTCCAGTCTTCATATGCAGGTTGTGGATTTCAAATTTTACCTAAGACAGAGAGAAAAAGAGTCTGTGGGGCTCCTTCAGTCATCCCTCTACTGCCACCATAACTGAGAGGGTGCTGCTTGGAGCAGATGCCCCAGCCAGGAGAATATCCATTTCTCTCAGCTGCTGTTTCTCTCATGGCCAAAAAGTCTCTAGGCTGGAGGTAACTTAAGGAGTGGGCTGAGTGAAGCCAGCAAGCAAGAAGACATCAGAGGGAGAAGAGATGAGAACAGTCTTGTCCTCAGTGAAAGAAAATGAAAGCATGGCAGCAGAGGTACAAGAGTTGAAGCAGAGGGCCACAACCCAGGGTTGCGTGAGCAGCATCGCCTACAGCCCAAGAAATTCAAGTGGTGAGAGCAAAGGTGGCTGTGGCTTGCTGGGTCCCTGGTCAGCTGGGGACCTCGGGTGACAGAGGACAGGAGCAACAGCCCTTACACCCATCTTCCTCTGAATGCAGAGTAACCAGGCAGGGAGCCACCAGCAGTTTAGCTCAGAAGTGCTTTGCACAGAGGACCTTACATGCCTAGACTTCCTTGTGGCTTACACATTAACCACATCTCCTCCTCTGCAAGGCACTACCTGCTATTATGCCAGGAGACTTTGATCCGAAGAATTAGCTTCTCTACGTACACTTCCTCTTATCAGGGACTTCAGGACAGTTAGCCAATTCCCAGCCTCACCTGTGAGCTGCCAGTGGAAGGACCACCTCACACAGCCCCTTACTGATGCTACTCCTTCCACCACAATGGACAAGCATCTTCCCAACTGGCCCTGGAGTTGTGACCACCATGTTCACCTCTTTTCTTCACCTAGCAGCTCAGCCAAAAGAAGTATTTCAGCTCCTTCCTTTTGTGGCAGAGGGCAGCCCCCAAAATCCATGTCAACAAACCAAAATGGTACCCACTGTCCCACCCCCCACAGTGCTCTGAGGAAGGGCTCCAAGGGGCTTGGAGGACAGAGCAGCCAACACATCCCCTCTAGATGATGTGAACTATGAATGGCCCTTTGCAGGAGTGACATGAGTGGCATCCCAGTCCCTTCCCTTCTTGTGGCTCTAGATCCAGCCCCAGCTGCGGGGGCTGCACTCACAGCACATGGGAGTTCTTTGCAACCTCCCATCCAGGCCCAAACCTTTCAGCTTGAGGAGAGAGCACACCAGGTCCAACAGCCAAATCCTCCCTAACTCTGAGGCACAGGACTGTTGTCCTGACAGGGAAGCATCATCCCTGCTGTCTCCTTCCCAGGTAAGAGCTACAAGTCAGTAGACAACATCCCAGATTTGGTTGAACAATTGGTGCTGTATTCCCAGAAATCAATAGAAAAATGAGAGGGAGGAGGAGGACAAGGCTCGAGAGACCAGCAGTTCCTCAGCCCTCCCTCTTGAGCCCTGCAGGGAGCAGCTGAATGCAGTCACCCTGCTGCTCCACAGACAGCTGGTAGACGGCTTCTGCCCTTCCCTGAAACTTCCTCAAGCAAGCAGAGGCAAGTGCTGATAAGCACCCCTTCCCCGGAGGTGTATCCTACAGGCAGGGGTCATAAAGCCCAGCAGAGGCTTGAGAAATTTGTTTGCTGCTGAGGTCATTGAAGCTGTTGGTGAAACCTTCCCAGGCAAAGTGTGGAGACAGCAGGAGCAAGTGCTGGGGATTTCTGGCATTGGATCTGTTTCCCATCACGCTGCTAAGTCCCACCCGGACACACCTTCGCGTCACCCTGCTCCCCCACAGCCACCCCGGGGACAGCACAGAGACTTCTCTCCCAAAATGTCAGAGCATCTCACTGGCTATGAGAGGTTTCTCTTCCAGACAACACACGTGTTCCCTTTGCAAGGACAAGGACAGGCCAAAGACACGGCTTGCAGAGCCACCATCAGGGTTCGTTATCTGAACCCATGTTAAGCCAATGGGAAGAAACAAACACCTCTGGGATTCAAGAGAGCACATCCCATGACAGACCCTAAAGTCAGAATTACAGTTTTCTAAGTGGCTGGCCAAAGAGACACAGTGACATTGCAGCAGAGACAAGGCCCAGTTCCTGGGATAGCATTGCAGAGGAGCATTCACTCCACTTCCCTCACAGCCCAGTGTAGAGCAGACAGAAACATTCATTGCTCTCATTGGGATTTATCCACCCATCCCGCTGGCAGAGCGTGACGGGTACCCAGGAGGGAGAGCAGCATGTGCCTGAAGGACAGGGAAAACTAGCCAAGCAGAGAGCTATGTGCAGAGCCACAAGTACCACGGATGTGAGAAGCAAGAAGGGAAGACAGGCAGGAAAGAGGCACGAGCTGCTCAGAGAGGGGCTGTGAGATTTTATCACAATAACATTAACCCCCCTCCTACAATGCTCAGCAGGGGCGTTCACCCCCCGTTTATTTGCCACTGGGAACAATAGTGGGAAACCAGGCAGCAACTCTGCCAGAGTTGGTGACTTCCTTCATCTGCAGAGCTGAGCCTCCTCATGGTCAGACACCAGCTCTGTGCAGATGGCCTCTCTCATGCAGAAGGATGTGCTCCCCACCTAGGAAGGGTCTGAGGCTTTATGGACCTCAGAAGAGCTGAAATCCTCCAGTGAAATTGGAGGTGGCAACTGGGATGATGATGCTGGAAGGTGAAGAGGGCAGGTTGACACTTCCCCGCAGACACTGCACAGCAGAAAGCCCATGGAAACAATGACATGATGGGAATGTAAATCCCAAAGAAAGAGGAAATCCGGTTTAAGGGCATCTGCAGAGGGGGTGGAGGGTCTCTGCAGGGAGGGAAAAATAAGCAATTGTTGTAGGAGGAGGTCACCAGTGCAAGTGATCCAGGAAACCTTAACGTCCTGAGAGGTGATCCTCTAATAGGGAACCTGCACGGGAATGCCTCTCCAGGGTCCCATACAGATGTTCCCACTGGCCAGAGGGCAGGTGGCCTGTACTGAGGTGGGACACCACTAGCACCAGAGGAGGCTTTCTATATTTCCAGAAGCTGCCTTGGGATGCCAGGGACCTGACGAGCAGTCAGTGGCATGAACACGGGCGCTGTGCCCCCCAATCTGAGGACAAACTGATCTTCTAACGGGGCGCAGACAGGCCTGCAATTTTGCAGAAAAAAAATAAATAAGAAAGCATACTTTAAGGAGGGAAGAGATGAATGCAACAAGATGGGCTTTCAGCCAGAAGGGTGGTAGGTCCTCTGAGGAGTGCTTTTACCACACGAAACATGGCAGCTTCCTTTCCAGAGGTCCCATGATGTACATTTTGCAGCTAACAATGCTTCCTGACTTTCCCTCTAGTCCTAGGGAGATTTCAGGAAACTAGAATCACCCAGGGGAGCTCAAGACCCTTGGGGTGGCTCCAGACAGCAGCACCTCACACACCATAGCCTAGAGCTGCCACCTCTACCACAAGGCACCCACACAGCTGTTGAGAACAGACTGAATGCCACCCTCTCCAGCAGGCTGCCAAGATCCTTGGTAGCACCATTGCTGGCAGCAGTATTTATTTTGTTTTCTTATTTGGGCAGGAGATAAGTCAGGTAGGTGTGAAGCCCTGAGGAAAACCACAGACTTCCCCACTTCCCAGCCAAGGCAGTGCAACCACCCTAGCTGTACGAGGTTTCTTGGGGCTTTTTGTGGCAGCAAAATCCACACCAGCACATCAAAATAGTCCCGACCATCCCTCCCTATGGTGCTCTGAGGAAGGGCTTCAAGGGACTCAAAGGACAGGGTAGCCAATGCATCCTCCCTAGATGACACAGGCTACAAATAGTCCCTCGTAGGAATGCCTTCACCAGACATGATCAGCCCAGAAGAAGAGGGAGAGGGGGAAATTCAGGGTGGCCATGTCAGCTGCAGGAATGCCTCAAAACAAGCCTATGAGAAGAGGCAAAAGATCCCTTTAGAACCCTAATGAAAGGCTGTGGTTTCAGCCTGATGTTAGTGCCACCAGAGGACACTAGGGGGGAAAAAGGTATCTCCCATTTTGCACTCAAAGCACCAGGGAGCCTGTGCTATGGACCAGGCATCGGCGATCACTCAAGGCAAAGGGAGCTGGAGAGAGCAACCATGCATTCTTTCTCAGAGCAGCAGCTGCTCACACTGCTATTATTTCCTACTGCTTCATATAATTTGTACTCCACAGCAAGCTATTGTCCCTTTCCACTAGCTATTTATTTCCTTGAATAGCCTCTGGGGAAGGATTTCAGTGCGGTAGTCAAGTAAAAAGAAAAACTCCACACAATAAATATCGAGCTGTGACCTGATTTAAACCATCTTCTGACCTTATCTGGGCCCTGGTTGTGGTCCCTCCCAGCAGTCATGATGAAGCCACGTTTCTGACTTGGTTTTATAAAACCTAGCAGGGAATGTTCCCTGCCTTAGAGGGCTGTGGGGTGGATTTTAAGAAGTTGAGCTTTGGATTTTCAGAGGTCAGGACTCAGAACCAGACCAAGAAGAGGCTCCTATCACCTCCTGATGAAGCTGCTCAGTCCTCCTTCTGCCAGTCACGAAGATTCCCAGATAGGTTTGACAGGATCAGTTTCCACTTCAGTTGGAGGTGCTGGTTTTCCTCTCAGCAGGCAGTGATTCAACCTTCAGTCAACCAACCCCTAAGCTCTGAAAGCCAGCCAGCTTCCTAATGGAGCCGAATTCAGAGAACAAAAAATATGTACCTCAGCCAAGCACTGAGGTAAGCAGGAGACTAGATAAGCAGGTCTGTGGATCTGGAGGGTGTATACAGGAGAGGATTGTCCAGGACATGCAGAAAAAGCCAAGGCAATGATAAGCATAAGAAAACTGTTGCCCATGAGCAACCTCCTGCCTAAGAGGTTAACCAGAATGGGACAGACTGGAGGTAAATCTCCTGTCACCCCTCACGCCCCAACTCCCTGGCAGTGCATCATCTGGAACCCCTATGGGAAGTACAGAAATATCATTTGATACTACTTTGAACCTGAGGACAAAGGATTAAAGGCCATCACCCTCTGGCAGGCTGTACACCAGCATCACCCCCCTTCACCTGTAGAGGAAGGACAAAGCTAGCTGAACAGCTAAAATGTGAAAAACAAACAAAAAAAGCCACTTTTCTCCAGGGCTTAGGGACAGCAGTGGAGAAAATCCGTACCAAGCAGTGGAGCAGATCACAGGGTAGGGGTGCAGCCTCCAACACTACCTCTCTCCCTACCCTCTTGGAAAGGTGGTGGTGCCACACTAATTGGCATCTCCCATCTCCATGGGGAGTTCAAATGTGCTCTGATGGATGGTTTTCATCCCTAAGGCCAAGTGATGTCCTTTCACCTTTGCAGGGGACATCTTTCTTGAGCAGCCATGAAGTCTGTGGCAACACTTACATGTGCTAGTGTGCTACTAGTTGTGAACAGAGAGGGGAAGAAGGTATTTTCATGTCCATGGGAGCTGGCTTATAGGGCATCAAGCCTATTTCAACAACACAAGCAGTCAGATGAGTAACATCTTATGGGTCCTCAGCTGCCTGAGGGGCAGGAGAATGAACTGAACAGGCAGTGTTGGGAAGGGAGGTCAGAACACTGATTACATGCCACCCAGTTCCGTTTCCAGCCTTCATTTCTCTAATTCTTTCCCTATGGGGGCATGCCAGGAATGTGGGTTATGGGAAAGGCTTTCAAAAAACACGCCTGGAGATAAAAATGCACTTGTGTTGAAAGCTCCCCGACTGGCAAAAAGCAGACATATGGCTCATGGCATCTGCCTCTCCTGGACTTCTGGGATCTCCCAGCTTTACTCAGACTTGCTGGATGAGATATTATTAGTTTAATGGGAAAAGGATCTTTCAAAGAGATGATCAATGATCAGCTTCGTGAGGTCTTATGCTCCACTTGCATCTTGCACCAAAAGATTAAGATCTCCATCAGCTTTATCTTACCATTGAGTAAGGAAGATGGCAGCTCCCTCACCTTCACATGGGTAAACTGAGGCACAGACACCCAAGTTCACATAAAAAAAAAAACCTACAACTCTTCTTGTTTAGATACTCACCTTAAAGTTTCCACGGATATATTAAGTAAATAAATATTCCAGTTTTGCAAACCTGTCCTAGAAGCTAAAAGGAAGTTAGGTTCCCTTGGCTAGTGCAGCTCGAGTATCAAAGATGCTGATCTCTCATCACACCCTCTACCATCAGTAGGAAGAACCAAGGCATTCAATGCCTCTGAAAAAAAATTAACCTTGGGTGGGTCCAATTAAGCCCAAAAACTGGAGGCATTCAAAATGAACAGATGCCTTCCAACAGTGGAAGCCAGGGGACTTCTAAGACACCCCAGGCTCAACTCCCCCGACTTCAAGGGGACCATTTCCCACAACAAAGACAGCATGAGGCCAACTGGCTGGAACCTGAATAAGCAAAAATGAAACTCAGCGTTACGCCACACACAAAAAGGTCCGTGGGGACCTCCTTCCATTGAGTTCTGAGCAGCCACCCCAGATTCAACCCCAGAGGACAGCAAGGGCGTGCAGAGAGAGTGACTGCTGTGTCCTCACACCCAGCAGTCCATCCCACACAGGGAGAACAAGGCTGCTGGCACTCTGTAATTTGCTTCCAGTGTGTTTCTCACAGGCTCCAGCACTGAGCCCAGGCGGGTTGGACAACTCTGAGGATTCAGAGGAATTCTTCAGACAAGCAGAATCTGTCTGAGTCACACGCACGAGGAGTGATGCCAAGGGTGGCTCATGCAATGGAAAAAAAAAAAAAAAAAAAAAAAAAAAAAAAAAAAAAGAGAGAGAGAGAGAAAAGAAAAAATAAATTAAAAAGAACAAAATGCTAAGGCAGAAATAGCAAGTTTTGAAAAACCGCAAGAATTAACTGCTCATGGGCTGGAGAGAAAAGTGGCAAAAAGACAAAGGTCTGTTCTCCCATGCCATGTCTCTGAAGCCAAGTATCCCTCACACCCACCAGGAAGCAGAAAGCCACCTTACCACCCACCAGCTTTGTGAGGGTCTGAAGGGGTGACCCACCCTGGATCTAAGGCAATGGCTGAGGTCTGCATAGGAAGAGCTTGTGAAGCCAAAACTATCTGTTGCTTCAAAATCAGCTTGAACACATTCCCTTTGATGGCCCTGCAAAATGAAATGGTAAAAACCAAACCAGATGGAAATGGGAAAGAAAAGCTGCCAAAAACATAAAGCAATCCAAATCCTGAAATGACTGACTCAGTGTGGGAAATAGGCACCTAAAGATGGAACTGCAGACATCTGAAGGAGACCTAAGAAAAGACCAGGCCCAACAAACCACTCTCCCTTTCCTCCCCTCTTCCACAGGGAGGGACACCAGAAATACATGAACCCAGAGACCTTCAGAGTGAGCCACATGAAAAAGAACTGAGCCTGACCTGCTGGCAGGAGCAACATGGCCAACCAAAGTGTAGAGAAAGTCTCAGCTCTCACCAGGAGAAGTGATAAATTACTTCTTCGCTGCTTCCCAGTGACGGGCTACAGCCACAGCCTTGCTTAGAGTTGCTGTCAGGTGAAGGAGCTTGCAAAGCCAGCATCTGAGCCTCTTGAGTCATGGCACTGGCAGAGATGTTTCATCTCCACATGGTACCACGGGGAACAGGGCACTGCTGGGACACCTCGTCTCCTTTTCCAGCACTATACAGGGCACTCAGGGATGCCCTGTGCATCTGAGGACACTCTGTTTTGCTGAGCAGTTCCATATGGACATCCTACCTCTCCTGTGGGCTGCTTCTGTGAGCCTCTGCTCCTGTTTCTGACCCACCCACACACTGTCAGTAACACATAAACCCTCACTTGACCACAGTGGATATTTATTTTGCATTTCCAGTGGTCATGCCCAGCTGTTTGTTCTCTCTGGCTTTCTTTCCCTTCCCTCCAGTTTGTGCCTCTTCCTGCTATCCTTATTTTCTCCACCACAGGCAGTACACCCAAACCTTGTTGTGTCTCTCTGGCTGCCCCCAGGTTTCTTCACACTGCTCCCTCTGAGAGCCCCCCAGCAGAGAAGCAGACACCCAGCTTTAATTTCAGTCTGATTCCCAGATGAGGAATGCTTGCTCCAGAGGGAGGAAAAGGGTATTACAAACAAAATGCTTTAAACACGACTCACACCAGACAAAACTGACTATATGCCGGCCTGATTAGCCCCAAACACCATTGCCATTCCCTGTGCAGCAAGCAGACTTGCCAAGCCAGGAGATCTGATAATTGAACAATAAGAGGAGGACCGGTGGCTGAAACTGCCAGGCAAGTTCCCATCTGCAGGCAGCTGAGCTTATCTCTTCTGTCAAGATGGGACACGCATCAATGTCTGCTGCACAACAGCAGGGAAAAGCTAGTGGAGACCTGCTCTCTGGTCCTCAACGTGCACGTAGCACTCCTTACAACACTGTCCCTGAGGAACATCTCTATTACTCACTCAGACTCATTAGGAAGGGGGTGGGAATCTTTCCTGAACAGCTTCGGCAGAGACACAGCTCCTTTGGGACCTGGTGCAGGATGAGCTGGAGCTTCCAGAGCCTGCTCAGGTCACTAACCTGCAGCTGGCCAGAGGAAAGCTAAAGGGAAAGGGTTTCATAGAGTGCTCTTAAACCACACTGTAAGATTGTTGCTATTAACCCCACTAACTCCCAGCACACATCCTCCTCCCGAAATTCAGCCAGAGTAGCACTATGGAGAGGAGAACTACTCAAGATGAAAAGCTACTCTGTGTGAGGAGGCAGGTGGAAAGAGGGTCAGGCTGTGCTGGGAGCATCTCCTCCTTCTGCACAGAGGAGGGGGGACTTGGGCTGCAAATCAAGCATGGCAAAGGTGCAATGAGACCCAGAACATGGACTCTGCCTTTAAAACACCCACTGGGCTGAGGGGAACAGCAGTGTGCTGCTTGAACACAGCCCATCCAGGCAGAGAGAAGGCAGAGGCCATAAGGGTGCACTCAGAGGCATGTGCCTGATCTTTCTCCTGGCTCGGGGACTTGTCTGTCAGCAGCTCATTAAGCAAGGAACACGAAAGCTCTGCCACCCTTCTGCTCCTGGAGTGAGTGCCCAAACCTGATGTAGTTTGGGGTGGTGGGGGAAATGGGAGAGAGCTGCGCAATGTTATGGACTCCTCATTCTACCTACCTGACAAAGGCAGGAGAGACAAAGGGGCAAGAATTCAAGCTGACTGTGCACCCAGGCCTGATCCCCGGCATCCAGAAGCTGGCCCTCACACCCCCATGATGACCTGGCAAGGTGCCCTCATAACATCTCTCCCACCCCACAAGGCAGGGGGTCAAATACAGCCAGTGATGCACAGCACCGTGTGTAGGACACCGAGTCACCACCCTGTGTTCGGCAGACAGAGCATTCCCCAGCTTCAGCCTTGCTCACATGCTCCCACCCCTCACACCCACCTACAACCTGTTGTGTGGTATTTCCCATCCTTGGAGAGGGGAAAAAGTGGAAAACCAGTGGGCAAATAAATACACAGGCTGCAGGGGACTGCACTACTAAATCTTGCCTTCAGAGGGACCTGGGCACAGCTGTTACGCTCTCGGCTCCAGAAGCAAGGAGCAGGGCACAGCTCCCCTCCATGGGGTTAAACGCTTGGTGACACCAAGGGTCTGTTGGGAATACTCCCCAGCCATGCTTGGGTGCTGAAGCACTGCTATCTGGCACAGCCAAACCCATGCCAGGGAGGATGCAAACAACTGCACGGTGTGAGCCATCATCCCGAGGCAGTGCTTGGGCCTGGCCCAGTCCTATTATGTTTTCTAAGTCAGACAAAGACAAAAGGGCCACAAAGGAGCCTAGGGAAGGCCAGGCCCACCCTCGGGAAATCTGCGTCCACAGACTCTGCATCTCCCTCCTCCTCCTGCGTCAAAGTTTTCCGTTTATTCCTAACTTCAAGCCCGCCGTGCCCCAGCACTGGGATTGCTCTGCTCTGCTGCTCCTCACCGCTGCCAAAAGCGGAGCTGAAACTGGCAGCAGCGCCAAGAGGCAGGGGCTGAGCAGCCAGGCTGGAAGCAGAGAGCTGTCAGACTGCCTCCTCCTGACGTTTCACAGTCCGGATTTAAGCCAGCGCTGAAGTTTCCCAGGGAACCTGAGGGAGCTTCAGCCAAAGCAGGATCTTTGGCAATGGGGGATTTTCAAGCCCGGGCCAAAAAAACATCTATTTAAGCTCACCAGCTGCCAAAACTGAGCCAGCTGTATAGCTGAGAGCACGTGCATTCAGTGCTGGGGCACACCACGGCAGGATTGCCTCCTTCCTTGTGCCACGGTGTAAAAGAGAGGAGGCACACAGCTGCACCTCTGGGCTCACGGGCTTGCTGCTATGCTAAACATCCCCGGTAAACACTTCACTGACCCGCACTTTGTTGTCGCCGCAATGCAGGGATGTATTCATCATCCAGGGCTGGGGATTTGCTGCAGCTGGGCTCCCTGATTTGCTCCAGGATGCCTCGTTTCATGTCATCGTTCAGATCGTGCTTGGATGCCTGTGAAAAATGCCTTTGCAATAGGATTTCTCTCCCTTCTCCCTCCTGCTGTTTTTTACAACCAAACTGTATCTCGGTCAAATCCAGGCTCTTAAACCTTTTTTCCTAATACTTGTGGCTTTCTAATGACACCCCCTCCATCTGCTAGTGATAACACAGCAAGTCAGGGATAGAGGGAGACCATCTACCTCTTCACCTTTACAAGTGGCTCTCTCGACACCTGAGTCCCAAGCACACTGCACTGGCAGTGGATCTGTTCCAGCCCGGAGCTGATCTCACCAGCAGCACAGGGGATGACTTCACTGAGGCTCCCTCTTGCGGGCTCAGGGCCTTCGATGCTCGTTTCAGCCCCATAAATTTAAGCCTCCCTCTCTCTAACCTGGCAGGCCTTCCTCCCCCTGTTCTGCTTTTAGCTTACCCAGATTTATCACCTGTCAGCCCCCCCCCCCC
>JAAWXA010000003.1:6641008-6718684 GCA_038090715.1 Florisuga fusca
GCTAGAGGCTGGACTAGAGAGGGAGTGATGCCTTTGGAAGAGCAGGGAAGGCAACTGTTGACCTGCACAAAGATCTCCACTCCTAGTTTTGTGGGATGAACATCTCCTGGCATCTCTGCTCTCCTACTCGAGGCACACTCCCTCTGGCTTTTGACCCAAGAAGCACATTTTCACCTCGCCTTCCCTGAGTGCAGAGGAGCTGCAAGGGATAAGATACAGGCTGAAATCCAGTAAGTCATTGCCCAGTCAGTCAGGGCCTTGCCAGGATGATTTCCCCACTCCCATGAGCAGGGAGAGGGGGCTAGTGGAAGTCCCCCGGCTGCTCTCAATTCCTGTTTGGGAGCAGAGTCACTTGGAGGCTGCCAGCTGGGTAATTCCCACTTCTTTCCCTCTCCAGAGAGAGGCAGTGGGCAGGGCTTGTTGTCCTGCAGCCCAGGGCAAGCAGGTCTTGACCTCATTCCCATGCCCTACACGGTTGTTTGCAGCTTCCAAGGCCGGGTTGGATGGGGCTTTGAGCAACCTGGTTTAGTAGAAGGTATCCCTGCCCCTACAGGGTGTTGGAATAAGATGATCTTTAAAGTCTTTTCCACCCCAAACCATGCTGTGATTCTGTGATTCACTGCTGCCTCTTGTGACATTTTCTCCTCTTCCCCAGGGCTGCCTCAAAGTTTTGATGCAGGGGTGCAGGAAGGGTGATGTCTGTCAAGCAACAGTCTGTGGCTGGGAGCAGGTCTCTGACATTGCAGGAGATGACAGAGGCTGTGGCTTTGCCACCAACTGATAACAACCAGCAAGGGTGGGAGGGGTTGCTGTGTCTGTGCAATAGGTGCTTGAAACCTTTGCCTGCTTACAGCGACCACAACACCTGTTAGGAGGACACCCAGGGCTCAAGGCTGAGGCACCAAATGTGCTTGGCCACAGGTTTAGGGCAACCTGGTGTTCAGACAGGGAGAGTGGTACTCCCTTTCTCGGTCCCCGCTTGAAAACAGAGGTCCAGCACTGCTTTGCTATACACTCATCTCCCCCCTCTTCCACACACACACAGCTGCCAGAGAAGGAGAAGAACCTGGCAAGCTTCAAATTATTGCTCCTCAGGTTCTGGGGGACAGATGGAGTAGCCTTTCTACCTCATTTTCCTTTGGTGCTTATCTCATCTACCCTCAAATTGACTGCTTCCCCTCTGGGCTTGGGTGCTAGTTCCTTTGGTAGCCACGTACTCCAGCCAACAGCAACCTCTGCTCTTTCTTAGTGCAGCAGGAGGGCAGCCCCAGCTGCAGGGATAAGTCAAGGTTTACAGCTACAAGAGCCAGGAGCAAAGGGGGAGGTGGCAATGATGATGTTAGGGGGACGTTTTTATGTTTCTAGACCAGGAAAAAAAAAATAATTTAAAAAAATGCTGCGCCGTGGTGCAGCTCTGCAGAGAGCAGACAGCACCCGAGCCTGGGAACGGGGAGTTTGTGGTCCCGTGCAGCTCTGTGCTGCTGCTCTGCCCTGCTCCGAGGAGCTCTGCCAGCAGTGGGGAGCAGGGAGGAAGGGGCCTCCCCGGGGTGTGAGGCAACAGCCCCTGGCCACAGCTTTGCAGTGGCTCCTGAGAGCCTCAGTGATGGCAGGAAGGGAAAGCAGGGTGCAAAAAATGGCTTTGCTGGTCGCTTTTGACCTGATGAGGGGCACGTGTCATGGGGGGGGAGAGGCTGGAGCTGCACCCACAAGCATGGAGAGGTGCCCGAGGAGTCTTGGCAGAGTTTGGGTGATCAGTTAGGGCAGGGTGTACATCAGGTACTCTGTGCGTGCTAAACAACCAGCTAGGAAGGCCACAGGCTGGTGATGGGAAAGGCAAAAGGGGGGGGAGTAACACCCCAACTGAGACAGCGAGCAAGAAACAGAGCGTGGGCCCTTCACACGGGCTCAGCAGCAGCGTGTGCTTGTCCTGCCTTGTTACGTGTTTGCTGTAATAATATTTCCCCTTTAAGGCTGGGCTGAAGTTATTTATACTTGTGGGGTGGTGACAGGAACAGAGAGCGGAGCAGGAGCCCTGAACTGCTCTTACCTGATCTGCAGCAGAGGGGCAGACAGAGAAGGAAGGAAGCTCAGCAAAAGAGAGGGCGCAAGAGAAAGGAGTCCAAGGGAGGGGAAGAGTAAGCAGGCAGGGCATCCCCGGGGAGGGACGAGGGAGGGGACCAGCCAGGGAAAGAGAAAAAGGGGGAACAAAGGAAGGAGGAAGGAGAGAAGAGTAAGAAAGGAGAGGTTCTCAGGGAAAATCAAGGGGCGAAGCAGCTCTGGGGAGCCCAAGGGCCACCAGAATCCAATGCCAGGCATCGCTGAGGGGTGCTGAGTGGGTACAGCCAAGTGGAGCTGCTCTCGTGATCTTCTCCCAGCTCTCAAGATGATGAAGAGGCAGTTCAATCGGATGCGGCAGCAGCTGTCCCACCCCAGCACCAACAGCCGGTAAGGACTTCTCTGCTACCTCTGCTGGAGGGCTGCGAGGGAGTGGGATGTTAGTTCTGGAGGGCTTGTGCTAGAGCTGGACTGACCTCCCAGGGCTGGTGGTGAGGGAAAAGGGGTGAAGGACCCTGGGTTCAGAGCATCTTCAGTGTAAGCTGAGGGACTGTGGCTCCCCAGCACCTGTGGGGCAGCAGGATGGCTGCACTGCTGCTGCTCTGCGGGGACGTGACCCTCAAGCCCAGATGCTGCATCCACTTGGAAGGGGGCTTATCCTGAGCTTGGGTTCCCCAGCATGTGAGGACAATGGGAAGAGACCTTCCAGCCACATGGTGTTTACTGTGCAGTGACCAGGAGGGTGTTAGGAGATGGGACCTGCTCCTCCTGTTGAGCATGGGGTCCCCCACAGGGGCTAGATGCTCTTAATAGCTCTAGCTGGCCAGCAGCCTGGGTGTCCCAGGATGCCCTTCAAAGAGAGGACTGAAGATCCTTGGAGAACCCATATAAGACTTAGAGCTTCATGCAAATGCCTCTGGCCCCATCCTACTTCAACTGGTTCCTTATGTTTTTTATTTTGGCTTTCCAAAGCTCTCCCCTTGCAAAACCCAGAACTGAAATTACAGCCCTGGGCCCCCCCTACCCAGCTCCCTCACTCCCCTGTCCTACAGTCACCCCCTGAGGGTTCCCCAGCACTGGTGGGTTGAGCAGAACCACTGAGGTCCTTCAGCCAACCCAGTGGACTGGCCACAGGGAATCAGCTCCTCCATTCCGATGGGCTCTTGCTCTTGGTGCGTTCTCCAGAGGGGGGAGCATGATCTTCCTTCCTCAAGATGTCTTATCTCCATGTTAGATGCACCTCCCTATTGCTTAATGCTGGGCAGGCAGGAGATGTCAAGCAGCTGGTGCAGCCCAAGAGCGAGCTCTTCACCCACTGCAGAGCCTCTCCTCAGCGACCCACAGTCCCACGTGATTTTTCTTGCCTTCAACCAAGCCGCCCCCATTTCCTGTGGCTCCACAGCCTCGTCCCATGTCAGATCTGGTGGATGGTGAAAACAGGAAAACATGAACTGGGGAAAAAGAAGCAGCAGCAGCAACACAGGGAAAGCAAACGGGGTCCCTGGGATGTAGCAATAGCAGGGGGCTGTGAAGCAAGGTTTTCTCTATGGAAGGCATCAGAGATGTTTGGTGATGGTGGTGGCTGGTGGGTTTTGAGATTGGTTTTGAGCAGAGTTTGTTGCAAACAGGTTCCCTTTCCCAGATTTGCTCCTAATACCTGCTGCAAAACCAAGCAGAAAGCTGATGTCATGTAAGCATTCTCTCTCAGACTCCAGCTTGGCCACAAAGATATCCTTGCACTGGTGGCCACACAGCTGGTGACTATCCTGGCCTGCAAAGGTGTATGCTGGGCTCCAACAGCACTGCCCTGGATTTGCAGGTGGTCAGGAGTAAAAGGTTTCACCAGCAAATATCCCCCCACTGCTGTGGCCCCATTAGGCACCCTGTCTCAAAAAAACAGGACACATCTGAGTATTTTGACTGGGGTGCTTTGAACTGGAAACCCTGTCTGATGGAGTGTCCACCAGCCAGTCAGGGTGTCTGCCCTGCCCTGCTCCTGCTGTTCTTGCCTACTCTGGGCTCATCCTGCTCACAGCCTTGTGTACAACAGCCCAACCCACAGCAGTGTCTCCTGCTCCCAGGAACCCAGAGGGAGATGGGTGGGATGCAGAAGGATCTGGCTTCCCCAGGAGGCTGGACCAAGTCCCCCCACATCTGCTGATGGCTCTTTCTCCTTCCTCCACAGATCTCAAGAAGCAACCGAGCTCCTGCCGGAAGATTTGCTGCAGGTGAGGCACAGGCTGGGCGGGCAAACGTGTGGCTGCTTGTGCCTGGGTGTGGGAACCTGCCCTGTTCCTGCCTGCAATTTCCCCTGCCAGCACCTCCAAGTCATGGGGCTGGGATCTGCCCCTGTGCCGGAGGGTGAATCCAGGACCGCAGCATTAAAGGAATGGCAGGCTCCTGCCACGGGAAAGGGCTTTCCCAGCTCCTCATAAAAGGATGGATCCTGACTAGAAGCTGTGGTCCCTTTCTCAGGGACCAGGGATGCTCTGGGCTGCAGTGAGATGCTGGGCAGGCTGACGCATGCCCAGAGGTGGGTGGTGGAGAGATTGTCTCAGGGTACCCACAGTTTCAAAAGGACTTCCCCAGTCCCACCTTTCCACCCCCAGATCGAGCAGAGGATTGATCCAGCCAAGCGAGCAGCTCACAGTGTGTCCAAGAGGCTCCAAGCCTGCCTGCAGGGACAGTGTGGCTCTGAGATGGATAAACGAGTGGTGAGTGGAGTCCTCCCTCTGCACCCAACACTGGCCCTGGCTCTCCAAAAAAAAAAAAGAGAACACCAGGCCCTTACCTTGCAGGCTTTGCTGAAGGGCTGCCTGAAGCCCAGCCCAGGTCTCACCTCCAGCAGTGGCCACCACTCAAGGTAGAGCAGAGCAGGGCAGCCCTCTCAGCCATCACTAACTTGAGGCCTCCTGAGACAGAGATGGTGTTTTTGCAGTGAATAACCTTCCAAAGCCATGTTGTCCATGTCCCTTCCTGAACTCCTGTGAGCCTCTGGTAGCCACGGTGCCCTGAGGTGAGGAGCACAATACTGTGGCCAGGCACAGAGGTGCCACTGCTTCCTCCTCCTTGGTTTGAAGCTGCCACCCTCTTCCCAGCTGGTGCTCACCAGTCCTTGTCTAAGAAGCAAACAGTGGATCCTCCTCCACTTTCCTTACCCCCTCTGTGATTTTGTGGGTTCTTCTCCTCTTGGCAGCCTGACAAGCCCAAGCTTGGCCTAATTACTCTCAGTGATTAAACTGCTCCATACATTTGAAAATTTGGCAGGGCTGAGCTTGGTGAGGGCCTCCATCTGTGTCATGGTCCTCCAAAAGGGACTACTTTAGAAAAAACAAGTTTTTTAACCAGCTCTGGAGCCTCTGTTTAGCTAACTGGGTCCTGGATTTGGTTAATGGGACATCCCTTTGTCAGGCCTCAGGGACAACGGGACTGGGTGGGCCAGGGGAAGAGGTGGGGACCCAGCACAGGCTTTGGCCACTTGCTCCCATGCCATGGTGGCATGATTCACAGGGTGAGAGCTGCTACATTCCAGCTCCCCATCCCTTTCACAAATCCTTGGCTCTGTGCAGAAGAAGATGCCCTTGATGGCTCTGTCCATGACGATGGCTGAGAGCTTCAAGGAACTGGACACAGAGTCTAGCCTGGGGTAAGTGCCAATGGGAGAAACAGCTGCTAGTAACCCCAAAAGATGCCAGACTCTGGCAGAGACACATTTTTTGGCTCAGAGGCTCCCATAGACAGGCTGAGCTGTCAAACCCTGTCCTCAGAGCAAACACTGGTGTTGCAGGAGAAGAAGGAACAGCCAGTGCCTTCAAGCTCTCATTGCAGAGGGGGCACAGGGGCTGGCTTGGGGCTCCACAAGGGTATGGGTACGGGTATGGGTATGGGTATGGATACGGGTATGTATATGGGTATGGTGGGGATTGTTGAGCCAGAGGATGACATGGCTCCAGTCCACAGTCATTTCTTCTCTGTCCCACATGCAGGAAAGCCTTGGAGATGGGCTGCTGCATACAGAGCTCACTGGCCAAAATTCTGGCTGAGTTCGAGATCACCCTAGAGCATGATGTCCTGCAGCCACTCAACAAGCTCAGCGAAGTAGCCCTGGCCACCTTCCTGGCTCCACTCTCCCAACCCACAACCCTTTTGCAGGTCTCCAGGCCCCTGCAACTCTCTCTGGCCCCTTTCTTCCACAGGAGGAGCTTCCCATCATCCTGAAGCGCAAGAAGACCCTCCAGAAGTTGATCTCTGACTGGAACGCCATCAAGAGCAGGTACAGGGCCCAGAGGGAAGGGGGGAGGCAGGGCACACGTGGCACAGCCCCCAGCCAGGTTGAAGGAGAGATGACTTACCTGGGGAGCAAATTTCCCACTGCTGAAGGCAGCAAAGTTCCCTGGTGCTACTCGGTGCTGCCGAGATCACCCTGCCCTGACTCTTGCAGGGTAGTCCATGCTGTGCTGGGTTTCTCTGGAGGATCCAGGCAGCCTTGGGTAACTGGTGGCTTGTCTCCACACTGCCTTCCCTTTGGCTGCAGGGAGGAGAGGAGGGAACACCTCAGGAACAGGGTTTGGGAAGGGTCCTACAGACCGTGCGTGTTTCAGGCAGCTGTGATGAGTGATCCCCATCCTGACCAGGTTGCAACCTTTGGTGCAGCAGGGTCTTCCTCTGGGAGAGGGAAATGAGAAAAAAAGTAGGAAAAGTAGGAAAGCCACCACAGGGCAGTCCTGTGGTTTGCCACCCTCCTCATGCTCCCCTTCTACACACCCACCCCACCCTGTGTCCCTGGCACTGAGACTGAGGGTGTGCCTCTTCTCTCCCACTCCACAGGCTGAACCAAGCTGCCAAGAACTCCAGTAATAGCTCTGGTGCTGGCACTGGCCCTGGGGCATCTTCTGCTGCCAACAAACTGGAGATCTTGAAGGAAGAGGAGGAAGAAGTGAAGAGAAAAGTGGAGCAATGCAAGGTGAGAACGTCACTCAGGGGGCAGCTCCAGAGCTGGAAACCTGATCCCCTCCAGTGGCTCCATCCGAGGTGACCCTGTGCCAGGACAGATGCAGCCAGCTGGCATGTCTTGCCCTCTGCAAGAGAACCAGTCCCTCCAGCAGCAGCAACAGGGAGATGCCCCTAGCCCAGGGAAGAAGAGCAAAGGATCTGAAGCACGAGCTGCTGTGGAAAAGAGGCTCCAGGGCCTAAAGCAAGGAGCATATAGGGTTTTCTCAGGCTGTGAGCCAGCCGAGCTGGGATCTTTGCTGGGTGGCAGGGGATTTTCACATCAACAGTCTCCACATCTGCTCTGTTTCTCTGAGTGTGCTGGAGCCGGAGGTGCAGGGACCTCTCATTCCTGAGCCTCTTTGTGCCAGCACTCTGATCATAGGACAGGTCACTGGCACCACCCAAATGCAAGTGATGGGAGCACGGACAAATCCCCATATATTCCCAGCCTGCCTCACCACTGCACCCTGGAGGCTCTGTCTGGGTGGCTCAGAGCCCAGAAAGGGGGCTATGTGAGGACAGTGCCCCTTCCTTGGATGCCGTGTAGGAGGTGGAAGGGAGCTCTTGTCTGTGTCTTCCTTCCCAGGATGAGTACATGGCTGACCTCTACCACTTCTCCACCAAAGAGGACAGCTATGCCAGCTACTTCATCAGAGTAAGTTCTGTTGCATGCCTCTTCCACACCAGAACATCTCCTGGGGCAGGTGTGAGCCCAGCCTTGTATCCATCTGTACCAAGCCCTCCAGGGAGGGCAGAGGATAACCCTGGGCACCAGCAGATGTCCAAAGGTGGCCTTACTCCATGCACTGTGGCTGCACATCACCGCTAGCACCAACTTCAAACAGTGCAGCTTGTTCTGACAACCCCCTTATCTCCAATTTTCCCTCCACCCTTCCCTCTAACCATGGTCCCATGAACCCCAGGGAGGTTCCCCTTGCAGCTGCCCCTTCTCCCTCTCTCCATGTGAGTGCCATGTCCTGGGGACAAGGGTCTCCCTAAGAGGGGCCAATGATGAACTGAGCACTGTTGGCATCTTTCCTGTTCGGCAGCTGCTGGAAATCCAAGCCCAGTACCACCGGCAGTCCTTGGGATCACTGGACTCAGCTCTGGCAGAGCTGAAGGAAAGCCACAGTCAGACAGGTACCCACCAGCTCTCCATGCAGCCTGGGGAGAGCCAGAGCTGAGCCTGGGGGATGTGAGTATGGCTGGTGAGGCTGGGGAAGGTGGGTTTTCCCTCCCTGTGCCTGCTGCTGCCTCCCATGTCAAGCTGGTGGGATGGGGACCACAGGCTGAGGCAGGCTGGGGTGCTGCCTGCCCTGTCTCTGCTTCCAACCAGCCAGCCCTGGCTCTGAGTGAGATGTAGGCATGGCTACATGATGGCCCCAGTGACCACCATCCCTCCCAACACTCACCTCCCTCCTCCAGAGCCCTCCTTCACCGCAGACACCCCTGTGGCAGGATACTATGGCGTGCCCTTAGAGACACACCTCAAGAGCTTGGGACGGGAGATCGCGCTGCCCATTGAAGCCTGTGTCATGATGCTGCTGGCTTCTGGCATGAGGGAGGAGGTATGCAGAGCTCCTCACCTCCATCACCCTCCTCCCCAAAACGCAGCCCCTGACATCCCTTCCCTCTTTGCCCCATCCCCAGGGACTCTTCCGGCTGGCAGCAGGTGCCTCAGTACTGAAGAAGCTGAAGAGCAGCTTGGCCAGTGGCTCCAATGCCCTGGAGGAGTTTTACTCAGACCCCCATGCCGTGGCTGGTGGGTGCCAGCGAGGCAGGATGGGGGCACACATTTGGGCAGTCCCTGTTGTCCCCCAGCTGCCATCACCCCCACCACTCCCCATCCCCTCCCAGGTGCGCTGAAATCCTACCTGCGGGAGCTGCCCCAACCCTTGATGACCTTCGAGCTCTACAACGAATGGGTCAAAGTGGCCAGGTGGGTCCAGGTGTTAGGGCAGAAAAGCCTGGTGGGGCTCAAAAAAGGCTCCCCCACCACTCTGCCTCCATCCCTTCCACCACTCTGAGCAGGGCTGCTCAGCCTTGGTGGCTACATGGGGAGATAAGAACACTGCACCCGATCTGTCCCAGGCTTGGTAGAAATCCGGATAGCCCAAAATTTTGTAGAACAGCAATAAAAAAGAGGTCAGGGCGAGTGGGAAGGCTGCAGACTTTTTTGATTGCAAGAAGAGCTTAGCCTGTGAAGACCTGTGTGGCCTCAATGGCATGAGCCCTGCCTCACTGGCTCACCAGCCCAGTTTGGCCTCTTGCTTTTGGGACGGAAGAGTGGGAAGCTCAGCAAAGAACCCTAGGTAAAGGGGGACAGGACCTTTCTAAAGGGATGGACTCAGTGCTGTTGCCTCTTGTAGTCATGGTGAAACAGGTTTGCTGCTTGTGGCAAGGCACTGCCAGCCCCCAGGCCCACCCATGAGCTGTATTCATACCTTATCTCAAATCCTTTTGAGCATTTGGGGTGCAGTTTGGTTGATGCCTGGCTCAGCTGCCCAGTAAAGGGGAGCAGCAGGGCACCTCCATCCCCTGTGTGGAATGGCTGACACTGGTCTTCCTCCCTTGCACATTATGTCCCTCTATGCCATAGGGAGAGGGCTGAGCTCTCCACTACTCCCTCTTCCCTCTCATAGCTTAAAGAACATCGATGAGTGTGTACAAAGCCTGCAAGACACCTGCAGCCGCCTGCCCCAGGAGAGCTACAACAATCTGAGGTATTTGCAACAAAGGGACTTTTTTTGGCCCCAAGCAGCCGTTCCCTCCCCAAATCTGTATTTACTGCCCCTCACCTTCCTTTTATCTCACAGGTATCTGATCAAGTTTTTAGCCAAGCTGGCCGAACACCAAGAGTTTAATAAAATGACCCCCAGCAATATCGCCATCGTGCTGGGCCCCAACCTGCTGTGGACAGAGCAGAGCAATGAGTAAGACCCGGGGTAAGGCAGAAGGGTGGGCAGCAGCTCTGGGTAAACACTAATGCCACGGGAAAGGCTGCTCCTGCAGCCTCCAGGCTGATCTAAACCACCTCTGCCTCTTCCATCCTCAAGTCCCATCCCTTGTCCACATGGTCCCTGAATGACACATCCCCTGGCCAAGCACGTGTCTGCTTAGCCACTCTGCAAAGCAGCAGAGGAAGAAGCTGAGATCCAGAGCACTCGTGACATGGATAGCCTCCAACACCATGATAGGGTTTTATGGGACAAGGCCACATCCCCCACTGGCACCCCCCTTGGCTGAGCCCTCACCCCTTTGGGCTCTGCACCCTCAGGAATGAACTCCAAAAGGGTTAATGACCCCAAAAGCCTTTTCTGATGCCTTCCCCACCCCTGTCTCTCAGGGACCCTGTGCAACTGGACTTGGCTTCAGCCTCCTCCATCCAGGTGGTGAGCGTGGTGGAGGCCCTCATCCAGAACGCGGACACGCTCTTCCCTGGAGGTAGGGCTAGGTCTTCGTTTGGAGAATGCATCAGAGTGCTGGGCAAAGGGACATTTCTCCATTCCCAGGAGGAGGAAAGTGGAAGGCTGCTCTGATTCCACCAAAAAACTCCGCAAGGTGAATGCTTCCTCATGGGGTCTTCTCCTTGCTCTCCACCCAGAAGTAGATTTCAACGTCTCAGGCATGTTCACTCCACCCACAAACACTGGACTTGGTGAGGCTGCTCTGGTGGAAGAGTCATCCCCCAATCACCCTCCAGCTGGCACCCCCACTCTCCCAGATGGAGACCTGTAAGTCCAGCAGAATCTGGGGGTTCTGGCTGGACCAGCTCCCCTCATGTACTGCCCTCATCTCACCCCACACTATGGGCCATATATCCTTGCCGGATGAATGCAAGGTGCTTTCATGGCCAGGACCACCGTGCCCACCCAAAGCCTGACTTGCCCCATTTTCTGCACAGCACTTCGAGGGACTTTGAGGCCAGGTCCCAGCCAGCATCCCCATCAGTGACCAGATCATCTCCCGAAGCCGAGGGGGCACCGGCTCTGCAGATGACCAACGACACCACCCTCAAAGGTTTGGGTGCCCCAGACAACACAGTGATGACACTACCTCTGGTTTGCCTTTATCCCACTGTTCCCCGGGAGAAAGGATGGTAGGGATGTCCCTGCCACCAAATGGAAGGAAGGGCCTTCCAGGATCTGGCCCCTCATTGCCTGCTCCATTCCCAGCCAGAGTGGGACTGCAGGGGTGGATGTGGCCACTCCTCCGGTGTGGGGTGAACACCATAAAGAGGTGTCAAAGCTCACAGAAGAGGGTGCAGAAAGCCCTCAAAATCTGTCATGCTCTTGGGTCTCCAAGTACATATGGCAGATGGACAAGAGGCAGTTTGTCCACCAGTCTGCCTGCAGCCCCCTGCCTGACCCAGGGCCAGCGCCACAGCCCCCTCTGCCCCGGGCAGAGACCTCGGTGGAGGAGAGGAGACCCCAGCCCACCCACACCTTTCTTTCCAGGCAAGCGCCCAGTTCCAGTGCGACCCACCATGCCACCACCACCCACAGCCCAGCCCCGGGGCACGGCTCCTGCACCAGCAGCCCCTGAGCACGCCGCCAGCCCCAAGGCCCGGCCACGACGGACAACGGGGGTGCCTGGCCGAGCCCCTTCTATCCCACCACCCCTCCCTCCGCAGCCAGCACGCCGCCTCAGCCGGGACACCCCGCCATCCCCTCGGCTGCCCGCCGGCGAGGCCAAGGTGGCAGCTGCCATGGACTGTGCCCCCCGAGACACAGCGGAGGGGAAGCCACTGCCTGTGGGTGGAAGGAGCCCCTTGGCCACATCTCCTCAAGAAGGGCAGCCCGCAGAGGACTGAGGAGGCTGGGACACAGGGGCATCAAAAGGAGAGGAGATGGGGTCCAGCGCTCCTCTGGGATCGTGGAAAGGCCGGGGTGGCTGGAGGGACAGCGTCTCCCTGGCAGCTCCGCCATCTTCCTCCCTTGGCTCGAGCCGCACCTGCCTCCCCTCGCTCTCCCGTCTCCCCAGGGCCTTCCACCCGGCATCACCACCTCCCTTCCACCTGGCTGAGCTTCTGGCCATGCCACAACTGAGGGCCCTGATCACGGGTCAGCCATGACCTCCTTGGGTCCCCACTGCGGGGACAGAAGGGGCAGAGGAGGGAAGTCAAGGGGGGCAGAGAAGGGAAGCCAATGCGGGCAGGCTGGCACCGCAGGACCATTTGTGGGCACACGGCCGCCATCTCAGCCCCTTTCTGCCCCATTTTGACTTAAAATGTGCCGCCTCGGGAACAGACAGGTATATATAAATATATATATATATAAATACTCTGACAGGGAATTATTTTAAAGAACTGGTTCTGCAGTCGCTTGGCAACTCTGGTGCTGGAGGTGACGGCAGGAAGGAAGGAAGGGGTGCTCCCCGGGGACGGGGGAGGCGGGGAGGCACTGCTCAGCCCCACAGCGGAGGGCAGACGACTCCCCCGGCAGCCCAGGAGACTCCGCCAAGGGTAATGGCGGTACCGACCGGCACCGACCGGCACCGCCGGCCAGCAGGGGGCGCACTGCTGCCGTGCGCTCACCCGGGGGAGGCGGTGTCTTGGGAGGGGGGGAAGACGAGGGCCTTTAGCCAATCGTCGAGCGCGCTGAGGCTGAGCCCCGCCTCCTCCCCGCCTCCTCGGCAGCCAACAGGACGGCGCGGCTGTCACTCCGGGAGCCGCGCTCCCCGCCTCTCAGCCCCGCCCTCTCCCCTCGAAGCCGATAGGCCAGCGCGGCTGCCACTCCCTGCTCTCCCCGCCTCCCTCCCTGCTCTCCCCGCCTCCCATTGGCGGGCAGTGGGCGGGCGATTGGCGGGGTGGGAGGTGGCGGCTGCCGGGCGGCCGTGGGGGCTGCGGCGGAGCGGCAAGGCCGCCCTCTTCGTCATCTAAGAGAAAATAGTAAGACAGCTGGTCCCTAAACCCTGCAGGGGGAGAGGCCATACAGACACATGATTTGACCCCCCCCTGTCAAGACCACCAGTTCCCTCTCAGAGATGCTGGCATGAGGAAGATAAGGACTCTGCTCATCATGGNCTGGGCCCGGCGCAGGTGTTGCTCTTCGACTGCGACGGCGTCCTGTGGGCCGGCGAACGCGCCGTCCCCGGAGCCCCCGAGCTGCTGGAGCGGCTGCGGCGCAGCGGCAAGGCCGCCCTCTTCGTCAGCAACAACAGCCGCCGCTCGGTGGCCGAGCTGGAGCGGCGCTTCAGCCGCTTGGGTTTCCAAGGCGTCCGCGCCGAGCAGGTCTTCAGCTCCGCGCTCTGCTCCGCGCTTTTCCTCCGCCAGCGCCTCCTGGGCGGCGGGGGGAGCGGGAGCGGGAGCGGAGCCGGCAGCCGCGTCTTCGTGTTGGGCGGCGAGGGGCTGCGCGGTGAGGTCCGAGACGCCGGGCTGGGCTTGGCCGGCGAGGGTGAAGCGGCCCTCGGCCCTGCAGAGCCGGTGCGGGCCGTCCTGGTGGGCTACGACGACCAGTTCACCTTCGCCAAGCTGTCGCAGGCCTGCGGCTACCTGCGCGACCCGCAGTGCCTCCTGGTGGCCACCGACCCCGACCCCTGGCACCCGCTCAGCGACGGGCAGCGCACCCCCGGTGAGCCCCAGCCCCCTCCTCCGCGGCCCCGGGGGAGGGCGGGGGGTGCTGTGCTGTGCTGTTGGCGGGGTCGGTCTCCGTTTTGGGTTCGGCATCAGAACCCCCGTTGCCGGAGCATCAGAAATGACAGGGCTGCCCGGCTCACATGTCCCTGACAGCTCCCCAAACCACGTTGCCTTCACCCCGCTTGCCCGGCTTTCTGGTAGGACCCAGGGCGCTGAGCTGTCTGCAGCCAGCACCCCGTTAGCTCTCGGGGGGGGCTTGATTTTCTTCTCCTTCCTCCCCCCTTCCAGGGACTGGCAGCCTCACAGCTGCGGTGGAAACAGCTTCGGGCCGCAAGGCGCTGGTGGTGGGCAAGCCCAACACCTACATGTTTGATTGCATCGTGGAGCGTTTCGGCGTTGACCCGTCCCGCACCCTGATGGTGGGAGACCGTTTGGAGACAGATATCCTCTTCGGCAAGAACTGCGGCCTCTCCACCATCCTCACCCTGACGGGTGTCTCCCGCCTGGAAGAAGCAGAGGCCTACATGGCCAGCGACAGCGCCGCTGCCAAGGATCTGGTGCCCAATTACTATGTGGACAGCATTGCAGACTTGATACCGGGCCTGGATGAGTAGCATCCATGAGTACGTGTGAGGGCAGGATTCCCCATCCCAGATCTCCATCTGTTCCCATTTCTCTCTCACTGCCCTAGTCCCTCAAGTCCTGGTTTCTTCACATTCCATCGCCCTTCTTTGGGGGCAAAATGAGGGGGGTTGGCAGGAGAGATCAGGATTCAAGTTGTCTCTGTTCTGCTGAGAGCTATCCATGATGAGCAGAGTCCTTATCTTCCTCATGCCAGCATCTCTGAGAGGGAACTGGTGGTCTTGACAGGGGGGGGTCAAATCATGTGTCTGTATGGCCTCTCCCCCTGCAGGGTTTAGGGACCAGCTGTCTTACTATTTTCTCTTAGATAACCAGTGGCGGCCTTGTACTGCTGTCCCTTCACTCAGTCTGGTGTAACTCTGGACTTCTGCATCCCTGCAGTCCTTGTGGTTACCCCCTCCTTACCAAGAGACCAGCTGCTGGTGTCCCCTCTACACATCCATGCCCATCAGTGCCATGGTGTGTGGAAGCTCTGGAGTGATGAGTATCACTGCCTCCCCCAAGTGAAAGGGACCATTGCCTCATCTCTTCTCTCCCCTGCTCCTTAGAGATGTTTCCCCCTCCCACCCCCTACCCTGACTCAGTTAATAACCATGCCTGTGTCCATCTGAAGGACTATAGAAAGAGAAGAGACTGGTCTGAGGGTTTGGGGCTTTTTTTGGTGCCAAACAGACGAGTTGTGACTGCACACAGTGGTTCTGTGATTGTACCTGGTTTTCAAGCGCCCTTTCGGAAGGGGCTTGTGAAGGGGAGAGGGCTCCTAGGTCACGGCAGCACAGCAGTAGAGAGCTGTACAACTCTCCCCTGTTCTCACTCCTCAGTGGATTTTGCCATGGTACTGGGAGAGGAAAAGGGCTGATGGGGGTCTGTGCTCCAGCTGCTGGTGTGCAGGTGAGGTGTTGGTATTGTCACTGCTGTGAATGTGTCGCAGCCCTCCGAATCATTCCTTGCTGCTTTGTATTTCTACGTTGGGTTTTTTTATTTATTTATTGATCTTATTTATGAAACTTATTTATTGTTCAAATACTGTATTATTTGTATAAACTCTGCTGACTGGTTGCACCAAGGGGACGGGGGGGGGCAGTGCCTTTGGGCCTCCCTTCCTGTCCATGTCCCATGTTGATGTTCTTACACTCACTGTGTCTCTATATAATAAAGTGTGAGCGTGGGCTGGAAATGGGCTCCTTTTTTGTGCCTGTGGTCCCATCAAGATGAGATCAGCCTGGGTGTCTTTGAGGCTTCAAAGACGAGGACGTTGGCAAGACCTTTCCTCACTCAAGGGGGTGCTGCTGGGTAGGCAAGAAGAGAGGTGGACAATGTCCTGAGGACAAAGTCTGCGTGGTGCTGTCTGCTGCTCTCTCTCACTGGGGTCTCAGACCTGGAGCTGAGAGTCAAGGTGTCAGCTGGGGCTGTGGCATAAGCCACAGGGTCTAGCCAGGTGGAGGAAAGCAGTGAATGATGCAAACTTTGCCAGCTGCCTTTGTGTTCCACGGCATGGATGGTTCCTTCCTGGGGAGCAGTCACTTGTGCTGCACCTGAAGTCTGCCTGCTGCTGGTCAGGTAGAGACTGGATGTGGCACTCAGTGCCATGGTCTAGCAACCGCACCGGTGGGTCAAGGGTTGGACTTGATGATCTCTGAGGTCCCTTCCAATCCGGCTAATTCTATGATTCTATGACCTCTGTGATCCCTGTGGGCCTGCACAGAGGTGTCTGGCTCTGCATGCATAGGGGTGAGGTGCCACCTCTGTCACTCACGTGTAGCTCACAGAGAGCTGAGAAGTGCTCAGGAAAGATTTTGTTGTGCTGTGCTAAAGTTTGAGTGAAGGAGAGGTGGATGTTCACCAAAGCCCTGGAGGTGACCATCACCAGACCAGCTTGCCATGCCCTGTGTCCTCTCCCTCAGTTTGGTGTTTGGCTGTTGTCCCAGACAGGAGGGGGAAAAACAGATTGGGTGAGAAGACTGACTGAAATCACTGCAGTTTACTTTGCCTCCCTTCTTCATACAGGAGCCAAACCCTCCCCATTTTCTGCCAGACCCCTTTACTAACTGTTGATGGTAACCAAGTGTCACATATCCTGCTTGAGAGATCAGCTGTTCAGCTGAACCACCAGCCTCAGTGTAAGTTAGTGCTGTGTCAGCTCACGTGGCAGAGCTAGATGCAATTTACCAGCCCTAGGATCATTCCAGTTGCTGTGTCCTTTTATTGTGTGGTTTTATTTCCCCTGTGGAATAACTTGGAAACTGGGTCTCCAAAATGGAAAAATAAACAAAACAAAAATCATCTGCGTTGTTCTCTAAAGATTGCCTGTCATCTCATTGGTCCTCTTTGTGTATGTCCAACTCTCCAGTTTGTCTGTCCAGTCTCCAGTGGTTAGACAGACAGAGGACTGGTGTTCCCGTAATGAGCATCTGACCAACACTTACATCGTCAAGCAGAGAAAGATCAAGACCTAATGCATCTGTTAACTGCCTCATCAGAGATACCCAGACTCTAATTAATTTTTCAGAGCTCTCAGTTCTTGTACCAGGCTGAAACTCAGAGCGCTGCTGCTGTGACTTGGGGCCACAGCTGGGAATGCTCATCATGGTTGCAAGTTTTCATTGGCCAAGTTGGTTACTGGCACAGAGGAGGAGATGTTGCACAGCATCAGCATCTCCAGAAGTTACCCCCCTTTTTTTTTCTAGGGTGTTTTGAGGTTGAGCTCTTCTCATGCTCTCTGCCTCATTCGCTCTGTTCTTTCCAGCTGTCCCAGCCAGCAGATGGGAGGGTGGAGGCTGGCACACCAGGAAACAGCAGAGAATCTAGTAGGGAATTGAATCATAACAGCCTGCTTTTGGGCCCTCTCCAAAGGGACTTTGGAGTTTATGCTTTGTATCCTGAACAGTGAGCCTACAGAGAAGGTTTTATTTTTCATTTTCTGCTGAAAACAGCTCAGCAGAGGCAATGGCTCACGCCTGTCCCTTATTTAGTCTGGTGCACCTCTCCCTGAGGGCTTTCTTAGGAAGCAGTGGTGGTCTTGGAGCAGAAGAGGAATAGGCTCTCCCATGCCTTCCCTTGGGTTCATCATGTAGCTGAGGAAACCAGGCAGGGGTAACTTGCATCCTATCAGTGCTGCTTCTCCCCTGTGATTGAAGCAGAGAGACAAGTGTTGCCTCTAGCCACAGGGCTTCTCTGCTTTTAAAATGGGCATGAAAGCAGAACTATAGGGGTCTGTCAGGTCTGCCAGGCTTTGCTTTTGTGTGGCTTTGCCTCCTGCACATAATGAAGGTGAGTGGGAGCAGATTTTACCAGAAAAACTAGACTGGAAGGGTCCCTGAGGGACAGTGAGCTCTTCATCCAAGCTCTTCAGACACCCGTTCAACTACTGGCACTAAGGAGTCTCGATCCTCATGAGGATCAAGGCCTTGGCATGGGGTGGGTCTGGTGGGGCTGCAGAGCATGTATTCTGCTGAAACTGAAAGAAGTGATGGCTTCTGCCATCATGGTAGACTGATTTCTTCCATCTAAAGCAGTTTTTCTTTTTGGGTTGAGTGTTCAAGGAAGCAGTACAGTTGCCAGGGAGCACAGGGCTGTGGAGAATGGAGCTGTGGGAGATCATGGGAGGATGGAGTGGATGGGAAGCCTGGCTTCAGGTGGTGTAGGGTATTGTCACAGTTTAACACTGGCCCGGCAGTTAAACCAAATACCAGATGCTCTCTATTAACCCCCCTCTCCTCCCTGATAAGGAAAGGAGAGAGAATAAGGGAGAGAGGCTTATGGGTTGGAAACTAAACTACACAACTTTAATGAAACAGGAATGATAAATAGGTAAAATTACTAAATATATACAAATATACAGGAAAACTGATCCCACGTTCCTCCCTCCTTTCCCCCAATAACTCTCACGTCACCACGGAGGCTGCAGGGCAGCCCTGGGAAAGTCCAGGCTGGACTCCTGGGGTCAGGAGCAGTCGGGAGCTGGAGGCAGGAACACACAGATTCAGGCTGGCACAGATCAGGACCACAGGCAGAGGAACAGATGGAATCCTCCCAGGATGCTGAAGGAAACAGGGAACAGGTGAAGGAGAAACAGGAAGGGAAGGAAAGGCAGGAAGAGGTTTGACCCTTGTGATCCCTCAAATTTATACTATGATGCGTATGGGATGGAATACTCTGTTTGGTCAGTTCTGGCATCTATCTTGTCTGGTCCTCCCCAAAGGAGGGGTTCAGGTGGGAACTTTTTACTCTTTCTGGAGGGTAAAATGTTCCTCAGAGCTGAGCAGTGTCCTTGGTTCTGCACACCAGTCTCCAGCTGTAACTATAAACCTCAAGTGTTAATCAGTCCTAGAAGCAGACACTGAGAAACTTGCTGCTAATTTCAGCAAGTGCAATTACTTACTAGAGAGCAAAAGTACAAGCCAGAAAATTACGTTTATCCTGGCCCAAACCAGGACAGGTATTTATTTTCTTACCTTCAGAAAACTGCACCGTCCTTTCCTGCTGTGCAACAGAGACAACACCCAAGCGAGGCACACAGCAGTGTTCTGTTACCCCAGAAACCTCATATCCTTCATCTCTAAGTGTCGTTACTGTGGCAACCACTGGATGGATGATGTAAGCAGCAAACTGCCAAGCATCCAGCATCACCTGCTCTGAGAGTCTAGGGATCACCTTCATTACCTTGGCTGAGGGAAGAGGCAACTTCATCTCACCTCCTAGACACCAGCCATCCTTGGGCACGGATGGGTAGAGAAGGCAGAGTTGCAAGAAGTCTCTCTGGCCTCTTGGGAGCATGGGGCAATGTGGAAGGGAGTTGGATATATGAGTAGGTGAACCCACTTCCATAGGAAACAATCCCTTGGGCCAGAATGGACCAAGCTGTACTGCTCCTGTTTGTGTGCAGCATTCGTGATTTGACAGCAGGTAACCTGGGAACAGTCTGTGTGCTCCTCCTTGGCTGGCTGCTGCTTTCCTCTGCTGCTTCAGACTGCTTTCACCAGCCTGACTTCTAGGGCACTGAGGCTTTGGAAAACTGGTGTCCCCTAGTTTTAAATGTTCTTCATCATGCTATTTTCCTGGGATCAGCACGTTAACACGGGCTTCCTATGTCCTCTCTCAAGTATACTGCTTTCTTCCCTTTCATAGAGTCAGAGAATGGTTGAGGTTGGAAGGAACCTCTGGAGGTCACCCGGTCCAACCTCCTCTGTTCAAGCAGAGTTCCCTGTACCAGCAGCTCAGGACTGCATGCAGATTGCTTTTGGCTGTCTCCAAGCATGGAGACTTCATAACAGTCCTTGGCAGCTGGGCCAGTGCTAAGTCACCCTCACACAAAAAAACTGATGTTCAGAGGAAGCCTCCTGTGTTCCAGTTTATGCCTGTTGTCTCTGGTCCTGTCACTGGGCACCACTGAGAAGAACCTGTCTCCATCTTCTTCACATTCTCCCTTCAGCCATTTATTCACGTTGATAAGATCCTCCTGAGCCTTCTCTTCTCCAGGCTGGACAGTCCCAGCTCTCTTAGCTTTTCATCATAGAAGAGAAGCTCCAGGCCCTTCATCATCTTCATGATCCTTCCCTGGGTTCTCCCTGGTACATCCCTGTCTCTCTTGTACTGAGGATCCCAGAACTGGGCACATCACTCCATGTGTGGAGTACATGTGCCAGTGCTGAGTAGAGGGGAAGGATCACGTCTCTCACTCTGCTGGCGAGACTCCTCCTAGGGCTCCCCAGAAAACTGTTAGCCTCCTTTGCTACAAGGGGACATTGCTGGCTCATGTTCAATTTGGTGTCCAACAGGACCCCAGGTCTTTTTCTGCCAATCTGTTCTCCAGCTGGGTGGCACTCAGCAAATACTGGTGCCTGGGGTTATTCCTCTGCAGTTATAGGACTTAGCACTTCTTGTGAACTTCACAAGATTGCTGTCAGACCATTTCTCCAGCCTGTTAAGGTTCCTCTGGAGGGCAGCACAACCCTCTGTTGTACCAGCCACTCCTCCCAGTTTCGTGTCTTCAGCAAACTTGCTGAAGGTACATTCTGCCTCATCCTCTGGATCATTATTGAAGACGCTAATCAGGAACAGATCCAGTATTGACCTCTGAGGTACACCACTAGTTACTGGCTTCCAGTTAGACTTTGTGCTACTCATCACCACTCTCTGGGCCTGGCCATTCAACCAATTTTCAGTCCACCTTACTGCTTCCTCACCCAGCCCATACTTCCATTGGCTTCTCCATGAGGATCTTAAGGGAGACAGTGTAGAAGGCGTTATTCAGGTCAGGGTAGAGAGTGTCTGCTGCTCCCTCCTCATCTACCAGGCCAGCCATTTCATCATAGAGGTTTATCAAGTTGGTCAAGTGGCTGACACTTGAGGAAGACAACAAAAGGGCCCAAAGATATTCATCGGTGAGTAGATGCCTTTAATATGAAGAGCTAATGATCATCCTGGCTGGGAAGCTGTTAGTGTTTAGCCACATGACATGGTAAGAGGACTGGGAAGATCTGGAAGGTGTTGAGACTGGCAGGACAGAGAAGGTTTTTTTGCATGGGAAAGTGCCTCCAGAGCCAAGAAAGGATCCTGATCCTAGGAACTCACTCGATACTTGTTCAACCTGAAGTGAGAGTTCCCCTTTGCCAAGGCAGGCACCTCTGGCACCACCCTGTCCTGCAGCATCTGGAGCAGTGAGGAGGAGGAGAAGGCGAGGAGCAGCAGCCTGTTGCTGCCTGTCCTGGGAAGGCAGCCAGCTTTTGCTCTTCCTCCAGCAACAGCGTGGGTAGAACTCTCTCCTCCGCAGCACAGCTTCCCTCTCCTCACTCCTTACGCATGGCATTGTCCCCTCCACCCCATAACATGGGCTGTCGGGTACCCCCTAGCCACCCCCATGTCATTATCCCTTTTTTCCTTCTTTATCCCTGACTCGTTTGCTCTGTGGACTCTGATCCCAGCAAACTGGCCAAGTATCCCAGGAGACCTGTGTGGCTATGGACATCCAGAAACCGCTGCTGTGTTGTTGGACTCTGCCTTACCTGGGAATTGTGGATAATGTATTGGAAGTGCTCTTGGCGGCCAAGCTCTTCTGGCACTCCATATAGTCCCTGGGAGATACTGAACAGCTGAACCTGCTGAGAGCAATTAAAAGTCATTAATAAGCCTGCCAACTTCGAGAGTTATGCTGGTCTTTGTGGCTTCAGTATACCACCGCAGCAAAGCACTCTCAGCTCTGTAAGCCTTCAGCATGGAGATAAGGGAGATGTGATGCCAGAAACATTCCCAGATCACAGGGCAGCTGACTCCAACCATCCAGGTTGTTCTGCCCCGTGATTTAGCCTGCTAGATGTGCAGCTCCAGCAAATAGCAGTTTGCATTCTGGAAACATAATATTGCTGAGCACTGAGATGCTCTCTTCACTTGTTATGGGTGAGAGAAACCTGTCCTTTAAATGGACACTGTTGTCCATCAGGCTGTAAATCAGGTTGCCTGAAGCCCTGTGTTGTCGTTTCTCCCCACCAGCCTTTGCTGAACCTCTCGCCTGGCTCCCACAGAAGCTGCACAGAAAGTGGTACCTGGTTAAAAACCTGGTTAAAAACCAGGGGCAGGAATTGCTTTGCTGCATGAATCGTTTCAAGTAACCTGGAACAACACAGATGATACTGTTTTCTGTTTCCTCACTCTCTGTCCTGCTAGTGCTGCCTGGGTGCAAGTTAAGTAATGCAGATCCCTGCAGTGTGGATGCCAGAAAAAACTGATTCCTCATGGTCTGTAAATCAAATAATTCTCACCTGCTACTAGGGCAACACTGATTGTGGCCCTGGCAAGGTTTTCCTTTCCTCACGAGACAGAGCTATTCCTGCCTTGGTGTCCTTCTCTGGCCTAATAGGTGGAGGTGGCTGATCCAGAGCAGAGCATGGAGCAGTGCCAGCCCCTGTTTGTGCACTTGTGAAGTTTGGGGGTGGAGGTTTGAAGAATGGCTATGTGCTCTTCTTCATCACTCCAGCACAACTAGGGGACCACATGCCTGCCACAGCCTTGGTAACCTGTAGATTGACACTTCTCCTGAGATGGGGTGGCCACACTCCTCCAGCAGAGAGCACAGGCTGTGTTTAGGCTGAGCTTCCCAATGCTCACTGCCTTGTAATCCACCACACTCTCATTAGGTGCTTTCCCTCAACAATTTCAGGAGTGAAAGGACCGGTGCCACTGAGCAATCCCACACTGCTTGATTCCTGTTTGGCCACAAGCAACTCTGAATGCCCTTAAGCAAATGTGGCTGGAAATCTACCTGTTGGTGCAGATTTTTGAGATGTTTTCTTCTCAGTTATCTGTTTGGGTAGCTTGGTGTTAAGGATGCTCAGGAGAACTCTATACAGAAGTGACCTGCCTCATTCCCAAAGGTCACTTGTCACCTGCTGCTAACCTGGTGACAGCAGCACAGTCCTTGCTACTAGAGTATGCTTGTTCCTCAGGGATGGAGGTAGATGATCCTGGCTGGCACATCTTTTAAGTGACAGGATCTGAGGCAGGGTTCCTGGTGCTGCTGGCTGACACAATACAAAAGTCTGCCACTACTACTTTAGCTGTGCTGTAAGCTTTACAGAATGGTGTCTCCAGTGATGGCACAGAAACAGCAACAGGAAGAGATACAGCTTCCTGGAAAGGGAGTCTGTGAGTTACCCTGGGTCTTCTTCTGGTGTCAGACAGATCTCCAAGTTCAGCAACACGTAGACATCCTGTCCACTCCCCATATTTACTCTTCTTGCCCTGGCAATGTTCTGCAATGCAGAAGAGTAAGGAACCTGCAACAGATAATCTTCACCTGCTCCTTGTCTCTTGAACTTGGATGTTCTTGCCAGGTGCAATAAGTAAATCAGACATCTTAAATCATCTGTCTAGGGCTCTCGTTCTCCCATCTCATGGGCTGATGTTCTCTAGGCAATAAATCCAGAAGCAGGAGGCTTCTGCCTTGTGTTCCCATTAGGCTGGTCAGAGTCAACTGACACCATATTTCTCTTTCATTTTGTAATATTCATGGCAAATGTTCTCTTTCCTTTTTCTTTTCTATGGCAGCTACCATGGGCTCCACAGCCTGTCAGTTCCTTGTATAGTCTGGCCTGTACAGCACTGCCCAGGACCAGTTAATATCCTGTCCTTTAACCCCCAGCTAGGTGATACCTGGGGGCATCAGTGCTGGGCATGGTAAGAGAAAAAAATGCAACTGGAGAGAAAGAAGTGAAGAAGATAGAAACCGCCCTTTTGCTGTTGCCCAAGCCTCCTGTCTGTCTGTTTGTGTGGAAAGGAGTGGGAGGTTCTGTGTCAGAGTTGCTCCATAGATCTGCAAACCCAGAATAAGCTGGTGCTGAGGAAAGTTCAAGTCATTTTCCTATCAGTTTGATGCTCAGCAACAAGTGTGCTTTCACCACAAGCGAGGAGGCTATGCCAGGCAGGGGTGAAGAGCTGAAGGCTGGAGAGCAGGATGGGGTGGTCTGGGGTGTCATCCTGGTTGCTGTGAACTCACAGAAATAAGGACGGATAAGTCGCAGCTGGCTGGGAAGATAGTGTGAAGTCCTGCCTCCTCGCATTCAAAACTTGCCTTCTTCTCAGCTGTCGAAAAAGCCCCCTTCCCGAGAGCTGAAAAGCTGGATTTATAACCACAGACAAATTTTGGCTCTTCTTGGGGTGTCAGTTTCTTTGCCTGGCCACTGTCAACACTGCAGGGGCCCTAACTACTTCTGGCAGCCCGGGTGCAGCTCTCCCCTCCAAAGCTGTTTCCCACCACAGCTCATCCCCGCTTCCCTCCGCCTCTCCGCTCGGCGGCGGCTCAGTCACGCAAACGTCTCTGCTCGGGAGAGCCTGGTCCCTGGCAGGCAAAGGCTGTGTCCTGGAGCACAAACAGCACACCATGTGCCTGACAGCCCTACAGTCTTCATCCAAGTCACAGCTCCCTTTTGTGCACACTTAATCCTCTCCTTCTGTGCTGGGTGGTGCCGGGCTGTTGCTTGGCATTTTCTGTCACGCTACCAGTTGCTGTAAGGAGGACGGTGCCCTCCGTCTATGCCCTGTAGTTTCAATGCTATGGATTTGTGCATTCCAGCCTGCACGCCACAATAGTTGTCTACAGCAGTTCTTCGTCCTCCCCTGATGAATGCCAGACACCCTGCTTGCTGCTTTACTCGCTGCTCTGGCAGCTGTGCCACCGTAGGAATCATGTTTTCTGTTCTCCAGGCCTGTAGTACATTTTTTTTTTGCCTATTCAAGTCAAAGTGAAGGGGGACTCAACCTCTTCAGGCACTGCTGTAAAACCCTTAGCAGGTTTCAGGTGCCTGAGTCAGACTCAAAGTCTGGAGCAGCAGGGTGGGGGAAAGGGGCCAGGATGGCTCTTGCAAGTCATCCACAACCTCTTCCAAGGGGTGCAGCAATCCCAAATCCACGAGCAGTTCCCATTTCCAGACCCATGTGGGGGGCAGCTATTGATGTGGGCTGGGATGTGGGCAGCCAGGTTTCACAGCACAGCCGGGCAGTGCCCCTTCTCCTCTGCAGCTACACAAGCCTGGCCAGGCAAGGGGAAGGAGAGGACCTGGGGCTGTGGTTGCAGGCTGGATGCTGGGAAGCTGCACGTACACAGCTCCTGCTGTTGTAATGGCAGCCCAAACCTTCATCCCAGCGCTTGGTTTGCCCCCGAGGGGTGATGTTTCAACAGAATGCCACAGACGCTCAGCAAGAGCTGGGCAGCCACCACACCAGTGAAGCTGCCACCAGTGTACCCAGCCAGCCCAACCCTGGGAGAGCCAGGGCTGTGGTCAGATGGCCAGCAGGCACCGTCGGCAGCAAAGTCAGGCTCAGCACCCCAGTGTAATGCAGAGAGGGAGTTCTCTGCTCCTCTGCAGGCAGAGCTGAAAGGCACGGGCTAGGTGAAGGCATGCTAGGGAGCTGAAGCTTGTTGGTTCTTGTCCTGGTTGCAGATGGAGGAAGCCAGGGACTTGGTTCACCTGCAGCTGGTTGAGAGGCTACCAGTGGTGGAAGCCTGGGGAGCCACCTTCACGAGGTGCTGGGGAGAGACAGAGCTTCTTCCAGGCATCCAGTTTTGCTGTGATGACAGCCAGTGTGCCTGTGCTCTGCAAAACATACATTTTAAACTGCTGTGGGGGGTGATGGAGGGACCCAGAGCTGGGGAAGGTGCTGTGGCTACCAAAAACTTGTGTTGGGTGGTGGGTCTGCCCTGAGCATCCTCCTCCCTCAGCTTGGTGGAGGCAGGAGCACTGCAGTATGGTACATTCCCCAGGGAAGAAATGCATCAAGAGGTCTCAGGATCCCTATTCTCACCCACCATCCTCTCTCCTTCTGAGAGGAGGCCTGCTCTCACTCAGGTACCTTATGCCACACACCTAAGCTTGTGTTACCATCAGCTCTGCTCGTGCTGCTGAGGCCTGGTGTGGTTTTACAGCACCAGGTGGTTCTGCTTAGTGGAAGCCATGGTGTTCCCAGAAATGTGCACACACAACCCATTCATTGCATTAAAAAAGCAAGTAGGAAAGAAAAGCAGTGCATTTTATGTTTCAGCTTCTTGGAGGAATTCATCCTTCCCTGCCTGCTGCAGGTACCCACACTCTGCCATGGTGGAGGGCTCTGGGTAACTGGGCTGAGACACCCTTCCCTGGGCAATCTGAACAGGTAGAGGCCCTGCAGATACACAGGGGTATTATTCTGACTTGGGTAGACCTGTTCTGGGCCAAAAGAAAAAAAAAAAAAAAAGATTTAAAACCCCATCTGTCTGAGCCATTTGTGAATCTCCTCTGAAAAGGGTGAACATATGTCCACCAAACTGTGCCACCCCATCTCTCGCCCCTGCCCAGAGAGTTCTGCTGGCACACTGCTTGCCAAGAGCCTGCTTTTCTCAGAAAGCATCCCTTTTCCCCAGAGGGAGTATCACTCTGAGCCAGTGGTCACCCTCCTGCCTGCAAAAGGGCTGGCCAGCTCATGGCACAGCCAGGCATCCTCACCCACTTATGCTTCTGGGGAACAGCACTGCAGAGCACAGTGTCTCAGTTTCACTCTGAGGGGTAAAACCATCCATCACCCAACCAAGATGAGATGCAGCTGCATGCTGGGCACAGCCTGACCTTTCTGCAGCAGGAAAGCACTGGTTTTCCAAAGGGAAAATGTCAACTCAGTGAGGAGTGGCTCAGAATTCAGGGCTGGTCCTCCCTGACAGCTGTTCCCCACCAGTTTTGGTCATTCAGGCTCTTCACTTAGGTTGCCTACTTTAAAGAATGGTGAGCTCAGCGTTTTTGAGGCTGTCCTGAGCCAAACCACAGCAACCCTGTGATCCCCAAGGGTGGGTTTGCATGCAGAGAGGTTAAGTTTCCTCTGGCAGGACTGCTCCTGCTGGCCCACTGCCCTGATTTTCACTGCAGAGCTGTATGAACACACTTTGGGACTACTCTTGCTTGACTAGGGGCTTATTATTATGTTGGAAGGAGAAGGCTTTGGTTCTGAGGGCAAAGTTTTATTCCCACTTCTATGGACCTGTTTCTCCAGGGATGAATAGATCTTCCCTTCATCCCCCATTCCTGCATACCAAAAAATAAGGTGTGTTGGCTTCCTGGTGTTAGACATGGCTCTTTAGGGAGATAGTCTTTTTGCATGCCATCTCCTTCACATGACATCTAGCAGCTTTACAGGTAGAGTAGTCTCCATCCCAGATTCCTTTATAAGCCCAACAGGCCTGGGGAGCTGTGAGGACAGATGGTCATAGATACCCAATGGCTTCCCCTCCAGCATCCCACTACACCAGGCAGTGGGATCCGGCCTCACCAAGTGGTTGCAGCAACCTGGCCTGTCTCTTTCCCCAGCCAAGGGTTTGACAACTCTGAAACCACCCATCCAGCCCCACTGCACTGAGTGAACTGATCTCAGCACAGCCCCTGGCCTTGCTCAGATTACAATACATACAGGGCACAGGAGCACCAGGTTGGCTGTTGCCAAAATACATAGTTGCTCCAAAGCAAGAAGGTATGCTGATGGATCACCCCATCTTGTGTCTTTGCAAATGCTTTAAGGGCAAGAGATAGTGTTGGCACTGGTGTGACAGGCTCCCAGCAAAGCCAGAGAGCAGGAAGAGATGGGAGCACAGCAGCAGCAGAGGTCTTGGATGAGCCCCTCTCTCCTCCCCAACCCACTGCAGCATCACAAGGGTGCTGCATGGCTCTGTCTACACGGAGGTTGTAGAGCAGCTCAGTAGCAGGTGTTTTGGCCACAGAGATTTCTCTGAGGTGCCATCTGCCATCTGTGGTTTTCTGCATGACCCCTGGCCATGCACAGGGGTCGTGCAGGGCTGGGGGAAGGAACAGAGCACATAGCAATGAAGTGATGGAGAGCTTGAAGGAAGTCCAACCGAGACAACCTGAGAAACCAAGCAAGCAATAAAATCATGGAGAAAAACAGTGCTCCGCACCCAGCCGAGCCCACTCTTGGAGGTGCCAAAAAGGCATCTTTGGCTCAGAGGTAGGCAGTCATAAACACAGGCAGAGACTTCACAGGGAGGGAAGGTTCTACCTGTCAAGCAAGTTCCAGACTACCTTCGCCCACCAGCTGAGAGTGCTGAGGACCTTGGGGAGACGAGTCAGGCATTCCACCCACCTCAGCACAGCAAAAGGAGGAGGAGAGAGGGAGTTGTAGGTCTGATTTCCCCATGACATCCAGGCCAAGAGAGTGGCTGGGCCACTTGGAGAAGGGACCAACCCTTAGGGAAGGGGGGGTGGCTGCCTGGTCCAAGTGGGGCAACCACTTATGCTTGGTGGGGAGCCAGCTAAGAAAGGCTGAGTGCCTTCACAGTTTTTGGCAGCCTGGCCAGCAGGCTCCTTGTGGTTTTTAGCACTCTTCTTGGACTCAGGCTTTCATGGCTGAAGAAGTGAACCTATCCACTTGTAGGCTTGGTCCCCCCAGCCACCCTGATCCACCAGCCCTGATGTGTCCTTCTCCCAGTGCCTCCTTATACTGCTCAATCCCAGCCATAGGCACAGGTCCTCCTTGACTTGCTCTGCAGGTAAAACCTTCCCTGCCCATGAAGCCAAGCTCACACCCTGAGGGCAGCTGGGTAAAGCACTATGTGGGGGAAGGCCCTGCTCTGCTCTCTGCTGTTTTCCCTTCCCTTTCCCCCAAATAAATAGGCCACCACAAAGAGAGACAATCATCTTTGTTTCCAAAGAGGGAAGGGCTGTCAGAATGACATGTCTCCCTGTGTCTCGTCGGGGGTTAGATAAGTCCTGGAGAGCCATGGGGAGCCCTGACATGCAGCACTGGCCCTTGTTGACAGTGCTATTGTTAAGAAGGGGTGAAGGGCTGGGGCTTTTGTCCCCTGCTTGTTTCTCTCCAGGAAAGTCACAGCTGATGCCTGCTTGCCTAGGGAGGCATCTCTCCCCAACAGCTCTTATCCTGAACAGACACCAGCTTGGCACTCGCCAAGGGGTTTGCAGGGAGGCCCCCATTTCTGGACCTCTCCACATGCCCCTGGGCTTGCAGGCATCCCATGGGGTACCAAAACTGGGCTCAAAAGAAGTGGCCTTCTCCTGGGGCAGCTCAGCGTGGAGCTCACTCCCCTCCAACCCAACATCTGCACCCAGCAGTGCCCCTTGCATTGCTCCTGCCAGAAGCTCACAGGTGGCAGAGCTGGTGAACCAAGCCCAGGATCCTCAGCCTGCTGGGGAGCTGGGGGATGCCTCACCCAGAGCTTGGCTTTGGGCTGGGTCCTGCAAAGGGCCTGTCCTTCTGGGGTCAAGGTTACACAACAGCAGACCTTGGAGGGACATTGCTTTCCCTCTGAAGTTACCTCTTTATCATGGGCTTGACATGTGGACGTCTTTCATCTCCCCATCTTCTCTTTGAATGGGTGGAGGTGCTTTGTATTACAGCTTGAACGTGCCTGACTAAATTTAGCCAGTGCAGAGGCAAGAAGAATCTACCAGGTTTTCTCTGTTACGTTTTGGTGGGAATGGGAATGACGCATGATGACTGTCACCTGCTTCTGGAGCAAATGCCCAAGGTCCTGGAGGCTGGCACCTTTCAGATGTCTGGGTTTTTTGAAGCTAATCAACCCTGCATAAGAAAACATGTAGACAGAAGGACTTAAGGCTGTGGACCTCTGGGGAAAGGGTGAGCCCTCTGGAGCCAGGGAGGCAGGGGACACCACATGAACCATGTCAATGTGATCTCTGAAATGTTGCCATCAGCCCAGGGTATGGGGTGGGAGAGGAAGTCAGGCAGGTTTAGTAACCCTGTTGGGTTACCGCCATCAGTAGCTGCAGCCAAAGGGAAGTGATAAAATTCTCTCTGTCCAGGAGGGAGTTCTGAAGGGGTCCCACTTCTGCTTCTCAAGGCTTCTGTCTTGTCATGCACCACAGGGATGTGCCCAGCACTTCCTCCATCCTCAGGCAGTGGCTTCTGCACTTCCCTTCTGGGCTGTGCTCCCTTGCAGCCATTTACTTCGCTTTTGCCAAGAGAGAAGCTCAGTGCATTAATGCCTTCCTCAGCTCTGGGATAAGCACCCCAGGGTGTAAAGGCTGAACTGGTACAGCAGCCCTTGGCCTAATGGTGCACCTGGTGAATCTGCTGTGGGCTGAACAGAGCACGGACCAGCCCCGTGGTGCATGACCTGCAGACTGGCTACCTATGGGTCTATAGGGTACACCCCAAAATACCTGTCTAGCTGATGGATTCTTGCTTACCTTCTGTGCTGGGAGGCAATAGCAGGCTTCATGCTTTTGTGAGCAGCACCTGTGTATGGGTGCTGGTGTACGGATGCTTCAAGTGAATATCCATCCTTCTTGCCCCCAGGTCCTGCTGTAAAGAGGCTAAGCAGAAGCTGATACTAGGTTTTTGTAAGACCTTGCCTCATCTGTGAACTTGCTCCCTAACAAAATGTCTCTCACCAACAATGGCTTTGTAAAATCCTCGAAGCTTTCCCATAGAAAAGCCCCCAGCCCGTGCACATGCCCAGGCAGTCAATTGTCCTGTCAGGATCTGCATCCCCAGACAAAATCAGTGCTCAGCCTCAACGTCTGTCATAATGAGAACAAGACACTGATCCCATAAAACAAAGCCTTGTTGTTTACTTAGGTTCTAAGTGCACCCTCACAGTTCCCTCCTGCTTTCCAAGCCACCCATCTCTGCTGGGATGTGAGGTTCCAGAAATGTGAGATGGTCCTTTGTTTGGAAAAGGCTGAGGAGCCCAACTCTGGAGTACAAGGGGAAGAGAGGGAGGGTACATCTGTGCTGCCAGTGCTGGGGGAAGTAGCTTGTGCTCCTGATGAAAAGGCTTGTAATTACCAACCTACCAGATGCTGCTCTGTTCCATCTTCTTGTCTGGAGGAGGGAACCAAGGAGATCCCCAGTGTAGACCATATGGTTTGCCATAAAGTGTGGAGAGTTGACACCTGGACTTGGCTGAGTACCTGAAGCTGACCCTTCCCAAGCACTGCAGGAAGGTAAATCCCAGCCTTGGCATCGGTGAGGTGCTTCAGCCTAGAGAGCAGAGGAAATCAGAGTAGCCAGAGGTGAGGAAGAGCAAGCTCTTGTGTGAGACATGATGACGGATGGTGTGCTTGCTGGCAGGGGTAGAGATGTCTCTGCAAAGGGCTTCCTCAAAGAGATCCACCTCTCCCAAAAGAACAATACAGCCTCACCACAGCAGTGATGTGCATGTACCCATCAGCCCTGGAGGGTGCCTGGGCCCCCTTGCATGAGGGGTGGGAACCAAGAGCATTGCAGGGGATGATGCATCCCAGCGCTTCCCACTGTCTCCAAACCACGATAGGATCGAAGAGGCGTGCCCTGTGCTTTCCCTCCCCAAATAGTATGAGCCTCAGGGAAGGGAGGGTGCCAAGCTCCACTGAAACACCATTCCATTTCAGCAGCAGATCCTGGCGGATAACAGACAGTTTATTAGTGAGAGGGTAATTGTTCCAGCTGGCTGCAGGACAGCAGCAGCTGCTGAACAGAGTTTGGCACAGCCTAACTGTTTGGGGTACCAAGTAAGGGATGGCCCATGCAACTGAAACCCCCCAGGGAGTTTTTTGGGGTCCCCAGTCAAGAAATGGAGGGGTAGCCCAGTCTGCACTGGCTCTGGGGCCAGCAGGATGCATCCCTGTTCAGGAATAGTGAGCTGTGCCACTCACAAGACCCCAAGGTATGGCAGGAGTTTGTCTGGCCAAGACAATCCTCTTTTGTCCATCTCCTGCTGCCTGGCAGGGCCTCACTGTTCCTTGAACAGTCCAGATTGTCCTTCTGCCTGCCTTGGCTTCAGCCCGGGTGTGCTGATGCCTTATAGTGCCACATGCTCTGGAGGCTCTCCAAGCACGAGATGTGCCCCTAATGCTGGCTCATGGGCTGGCTGCAAATGAACATGTTTGCCAGAGCAGATGCAATGGCCCGTGCAGATTACATCTCAGCGAGAAAAAAACCTGATGTGCTCCAGCCTCACCACCAGCCTCACCTTCTGAGTAGCTCTGGTGCCATTTCTGCTGTGTGTGGAGACCAACATCAAATCCCACACCCAAGGTACCACTCTGCATCCACACAAAAAAAGGGTGTTTTCCAGATTATTTGCCATTGCTGCCAGCAGAGCCTATTCAAAGCAACACTTTTATTTGAGATTATTATTCCAGACCGGTTTTTACACACATTGCTCACTGAAAAATGGAACGCAGCTGAGTTTCAGTCTCAAGGGTGTTGCAGGAGGACGTGCCTGTATTCCATGAACATACTTCTCCTTAGCACTGTTTCTTGGAAGAGCTGAAACCAGCATCTGGATTGCTGTAACATGTTCAAACACAGCATCCACTTACAGTTTGCATACTAAGTACAGCAAATTAACCTCTGCCCAGTGTGTCTCAAAAGTCACTTTAAGAGACAACCCAAGACGAGGAATATGCCTCAGAAGGTTATTTCTAGGCTTGAAATAGGCTCAATAAGTGGCAGGTTTCTAAAGCACTGCAAGAACACCAATTAGGAACAGCACTGCAAAGCCAGAAGCCACAATCTGTTGCTAGCCTGCAGCTCTCCTGCTCTGGCACCTCAGTGTTGAAACATCTAAACCTCCTGCACGGAGCTTCTTTTCCTTGCCCTTGAACTCCCAGCACTGAACAGCAGTCCAGGAATATTCCTTAGTGTTGTATTTTAGCACAGTATTCCCTTTCTCTCCCACTGCGGTGGCACTGGGCTTATGCTGCAGTCTGAAAGTCATCAGCCAACGTTCAGACAAGGGGTAAGAGTGTTTTCCCCTCCATAATCAGCATTTGCTGAGCTTGTAGCTCTGCTTTTGAAATATGTCATTTCTTAAAAGTTAGGTTTGAAGCTTTGTCTGCAGTGCCTGCACAGCCTGAACAATGCATGCTGCACCCCAACTCATTTTCACTTCTACCTTTTCCTTTCTTTCTGTTTCTTCAACTTGATTTATTTAAAGAAAAAAAAGAAAGAATGGAAATTGACACCACTGGTCAAGTTTGATTTACCATTTTCTTTAAATGAGAAAAATACTATCAGTTGCAAACTGCGTGTCAGAGTTGTACAAGGTCCCTAATTGTACTTTGCTTAGAGGAGAATCTGAATCTTGCTCCGCTCATCTTTCATGCTTTCCCTGGCCTGCAGTCCCCTCTGGTTCAGCAGCAACTTGCCCAGCCTGCTGCAAGGCTTTTCTTAACCTGAATTTGCAGCTTTTGGAAATTCTCTGCATGTACCAACAGCCTGGTTCAGGCTTTGTCATTTCGAGCAACCTCTCTGTCAAACCCAAGAACATGCTCTCCTCCTGGAATTGTCTTTTCTGTGCCATCCTGGGCCAAGTGCTCTTAAACTTGAAACATAAATGGCCTGAAGCCCTCCCGAGCAGTCACCACCTGTCTGGGATTAAAGATCTGCTAACTCCACTGCTCCAGTCTCACAGTCAGGATTATTCTTGTCCAAGTTAATCGAAGGCTTGGCACATTTTTGCTGTACTAGCTAGAGGGTAGATTTAGATTAGATATTAGGAAGAAACCCATCACTTTGAGCATGGTGAGATGCTGGAACAGGTTGCTAAGGGTGGTTGTGGCTGTCCCCTCCCTGGAAATGTTCAAGGCCAGGTTGAATGGGGCTTGGAGCAACCTAGGGAGGTGTCCCTGCCCATGCAGTGGGGTTGGAACTAGATGATCTTTCAGGTTCCTTCCAACCAAAACCATTCTAGAATTCTATTTCTAGCACCATCAGGTGAGGGTTCTCCCTGCCTGTTTCCCAGGGAAGGAGCCAACCCAGATCAGCTGGTGGCTTCTTGCTCTTCTTGCATGCTAGAAGGGTGCTCGAGTGGCTTGGACCAACTGTTTCCACAGGATGGCCCAGGATGACCAATGCTGCCCTCAGCCACAACCCAGTACCTGGCTTCCCCCCCTGCCCTCCTGGCCAGGGTGCTATGGCTCAGGGACCTGGACACACCTGGTGGGTGATGATGAAAGATGGAGAAGTACAATGTGTACCACAAGGGAATCTAACACTAGGTGAGAATTCCTAATTTTTGCTTGTCTGATTTATTCAGTAGTTCGTGGAATCTTTCAGAGTCATGAACTTGTATCCCACATTAACTACTGTTATGTGAATTATTGCATAAACTAACAGTGTTCTGTGAGTGTTTTTCAGGATGACTTCGCTGGTAACTTCCTTGAAGTTAACACCTGCAACCTGCAACTTGTGGACCACAGACATGAACTGTGACGATTGCTCCTTGTTTTAAGAATCTACTACAACAGATGGACATCTGCATTCATAGACTGAATTACTTAGTGAATGTTAGTACAGAGAGGTAGCAATAATCTGTGTATAGATGTATTTAGGGATAAGAGATAGTAATGATTGGAGCATGACGAGAATGGTATGGAATAAGGGGTGGAATGTCCTGGTTTGAGCCAGGATAAAGGTGATTTTCTAGTTTGTACTTTTGCTTTCAGCTAAGTTTCTTGTAAGTAGTTGCACTTGCTGAAATTAACAGAAGTTTCTCAGACAGTGCCTGCTTCTAGGACTGATAACACTGGATGTTTATAGTTACTGCTAGAGACTGGTATGCAGACCCAAGGACACTCTTCTGCTCTGAGGAAAACATTTTACCCTGCAGAAGGAGTAAAGAAGTCCCACCTGAACCCTCCTCTGGGGAGGCCCGAGACAAGATAGATGCCAGAACTGACCAAACAGAGTATTCCATCCCATACACGTCATACTCAGTATAAATTTGAGAGATCACGAGGATCAACACCTTTTTTCCTTTTCTTGCCCTTCCTGCTTTCCTTCACCGGTTCCCTGTTTGCTTCGGCATCCTGGGAGGATCCCATCCGTTCCTCTGCCTGTAATCCTGATCCGTGCCAGCCTGAATCTGTGTGTTCCTGCCTCCAGCTCCCGACTGCTCCTGACCTCAGGGTCCAGCCTGGACTTTCCCAGGGCTGCCCTGCAGCCTCCGTGGTGACGTGAGAGTTACTGGGGAAAGGGGGGAGGAACGTGGGATCAATCTTTTCCTGTATATTTGTATATTTGTATATATTTAGTAATTTTTCCTATTTATCATTACTGTTTCATTAAAGTTGTGTAGTTTAGTTTCCAACCCATAAGTCTCTTTCTCTTATTCTCTCTCCTTTCCTTATCAGGGAGGAGAGGGGGATTAATATAAAAATCTGTTTTTCGGTTTAATTGCCGGGCCAGTGTCAAACCATGACAGGCCATCCCACATCTGCAGGGATAACACCCTGGACAGCAGTCCAGGCATACTCCCTTCTCCACTGTGCCTGGGGAGGGCTCACACCCCAAAGGTGAGATGAAGCCCAGCATGAGCAGACAGAGGTGCAAGGAGGAGGTCAGGAACATGGATTCAGGGAGCTCCCAGGATGCACTTTGAGGTGTGCCTAACATATGCTGGTGACATTAGCATGAGCAGGAGTCATTCCTGCTTCCCCAAGCTGTAATTTCAGGCTCACCCAGGTAAATCACCTTGTCCAGGTACACTCTGATAACATTTGCAGGATTATCTTCTCTGCTGGGGAACATATTTCCATACTGATTTAATGAAAGCAGAGATTCTGGAGTCAGCAAGAGTTGGAGCCTCACAGACAGCTCCTAATCCAGGAAATTGGATGTGGTTGGAAGCATTTCAGCAGGCAAAGCTTGGGAGATCCTACTGTGGTTCATTCCTGATGTGAGGCTCTGTGTCCATGAGATAATAAATCTGAGTTTAGCGCACCTAATCCTGAGTTTAAAATACCACAGCCCACATTACACGAAGTGGTTGAACAGGTACAAAGGTGCTCTCCTGGTGGAAAGATGTTGCAAATCACTGAAGGAGTAATTGCAGCTGAAACAGGCTTTTGCCAGCTGCCAAGCAACACGTGCAGGTGGACTTTGGTCACGTAGTGGGGCCCTTTCCCAGTCCTCCGAGGTCATGATTCAGGATGTCCCCATCTATTGCTTCATCCTTCCCAAGCAGACTTGGGGGCAGATCTTTTGCTTCAGACACTTGCCTGACTGAGCTGCTTCTTTGGCATCGGCCAAACCACCTTGGTTAGAGCCACTCAACAGCTCAGCCCAGCAGTTCCACTCAACCTCAACCAGCATGCAGCATCTGGACCAGTCCAGGGGTGCTGAGGCACAGCAGTGCCTATCATCTAGACCAGAAGGCAGGCCCTAAATGAAAGCTGCTCACAGTGATGAAACTCACCCTGAGCAATCATCTGTCCCTCTTCAACCGAAGCTGAATTACAGCTTGGAGTATGGGAGAGGTGGGGATGTCCACAAGGAAAGCTGGGACCTCAAGAAACAGTGCCATCTCAGCATGGAGAGGTCAGGATGGGATCTTTGGATGTCAAGGAGAGTGAAGGAAGAAGCCTGAGGATCTGAGAAAACAGCTACAAAAAATCCACAAAACCCCAAACAAACAAAAAACAAACAAACAAACAAAAAAACCCACAAAACCCAAACAAAAAAAACCCCAAACATGGGCAGCCCTAGCAACAGACAGAGGTGTCTGGTCTCTTCTATGGGAGTGATGGTTCACAGCCAGCACCAGGGGATGAACTTAGGCTCCAGATGTTAGCAGCAGTTTGTTGAGGACTGAGATTGGCCACCATACAAGAGCAATTTGCACTTTCCAAGGAGGAGAGAGCAGAGACATTGTGCAAGGAAAGGCTAATGAGAGGGCAGCGAGTCACTACCAGGAGCCAGGCTGTCTCCGAAGTTCAGGCCACAGAAGAGGTGCCCAGGCACAGGATGCCTCATCTCCAGCATAGGCCATGCTTGGTGGGGCCTTTGCTGTGACTTCTGGCCTTGCACACATGCTGGCTGTGAATTTGGTCTGCCCCTTCCATGTCAGCTGGCTCTTCTATACAGATTTCTCCTGGCTCTGTCCTATCCAGGACAAATGATCCCAATTTGGAGAGCACAAGTGCAGATACAAACACCACCAGCCTCACACTCATCACCAGAGTTGAGGCACTGCTGAAGTGATATCCCACAGCCTTTACTCCCTTCTCCACACTTGTGGCTCCCTCTGGATGAGAGTTTGGTGTGGCCAAGGGCACTGCTTGCAGCAACAGCACCAAGTCCACTCACTCCTTTTGGCTTGGACAAAGATGATCTATTGCTTCCTAAGCTATGATGCAGATCAGTCTATCTCCCTGTAATACAAAGTAAGGATTTGCCATGTGATGCAGGAGAGCTCTCCAGGTGAGCAGGAGTCTGTATGGAAGAAATAGGAACCTTTCCCACTGCTGAGTTCCCACAGAGCAGGATAAACCCACATCACCAAGGTTTGCTGACATCTGCCCTCATCTTCTTCATCTCCATCTCTGAAGATCAGATGGGTCAATAACTTGCTGGTACATTCCCTAGATGACTGACCCACCACACACTGATAAGGAACATGATGATGGGAGCTGAGGGTTGCAAGCTCTAACTAGCTTGGCTCTGTCCTTCTCAACCCACAGTGGTTCTTCCTACACCATGTCTTTCCTGAAAATAATGGCCAAGCACCTCTGCATCTTCAGTGTGGTAGAACATGTGTCTGCAGCTAGGGACACCATCTCTGTCTGGTGTGCCATGAGGGTGAGCAGGGACCTTCTCTCCCTTGAATTCAGCCTGTGTAAGGATGCTGGTCCTGGAGCTTCAGATTTTACCTCCTCATCAGGGTGGCTCAAACCCAGAGGTTTGAAGAGAGACATGGTATCGTGCTGACTGAAGTAGCCATTGGCTTCCAGGCAGTGGGACACCCCATGGCCTCCTTGACTGAGGTATTAGCCTGTCATGATAATGCCATTTAATTCAAGGCTCTTTGAAAGCCATCACAGACACCTGAACCTCCATCAGACAAATGCAGGCTGACAAAAGTAGGCTCTAGGCTCAAGTCTGAATTTTCTTGATGTGAATAGCCCCTCCAAGCATCTCCTTTGGGATGGCATGCCCTCCCTCATTATCACTTGTTATCCATGAGTGTCTTATCTTCCCAGCAGCACTTGAAGGGAGGTCCCTGGACAAGATTACTCAAGGAGCTGGTGGCTGCTAAGGTGGGGTTACAGCACCAAGCTGACAAAGAAGCTTCAGGAAACACAGAACCTACCCCTAGCCTTTTAAGTAGTCTCCCCCTTGGCCAGCTCTAAGTGAGAAAATATCCACACACTTTCCTTTCCCATTCAGCTTTTCTTGCAAGGCAACATTCCTGCCCAGTCTGGCCCTTGCAGCCTGCTAGAACATGGCTCCAGCAGCAGCTCATCTTGGAGAGATGTCTGGGGTCCCTTTGTTGCAAGTAGGGTACAGTCCTTGTGGTTCTCTGACCGAGAATCGAAGGCAGATAAGAAGGAATGTGCTAAGAAGAGAGAACATGAAGAGAAGTAAACTGTCATTGAAGATAAAGGGTTGAAATGTTACGCACGTAAAAGGGGGGGGCGTTGTCGGTTAAATAATATCTTAAGTTAAACTAGCATGAGAGATTTGTAGTTAGTGGATGTCTGTCTACCATTGTTTGTATAAAGCATGTAACTGTTTTGTCTACCGTTTTGTAGCTGNTAATCTGTCTCCTGCTGCTCTAAGAATTTTTCCCCCATTCCACTTAAATAAACTTGCACTTGGGACATTCTCCAATTCATGATCCTCAGCCTAATGAAAAATAACTTAATCAAAGTGCAACCATTCTTCTAACACAAGCATCTCTCCAGTAGTCCTTGACATTCCCAGAAGGACACTTCTGCATATACCTTTCCTTACAAGAACGAGAGTGATTCAGTGAGTCATGAAAACTTCAGCTAGGAAACAAGCAGCAAGGCTGCCCAGAAGAGATGATCAGACAGCAAAAGACACTACTGCAGCTGCTTTCCCTCCTGCAAAACAGGTTACCCCAGCCTAGAAGCCAACCCAGCAAAGACCCCATCATCCCATACCTCCCAGAAAGGATCCTGCAGGGGAAAAAACCCCACCAGCTCCTGCTAGAAGGGGATGCCTGCTGCTGATGAGGAAAGATTCCTGCTTGCATCTGTGACAGAGGGGTGGCTGCTTTTCTTCTTCTAGCAGGAGCTGGTGGGGTTTTTTCCCCTGCAGGATCCTTTCTGGGAGGTATGGGATGATGGGGTCTTTGCTGGGTTGGCTTCTAGGCTGGGGTAACCTGTTTTGCAGGAGGGAAAGCAGCTGCAGTAGTGTCTTTTGCTGTCTGATCATCTCTTCTGGGCAGCCTTGCTGCTTGTTTCCTAGCTGAAGTTTTCATGACTCACTGAATCACTCTCGTTCTTGTAAGGAAAGGTATATGCAGAAGTGTCCGATGCTTGTGTTAGAAGAATGGTTGCACTTTGATTAAGTTATTTTTCATTAGGCTGAGGATCATGAATTGGAGAATGTCCCAAGTGCAAGTTTATTTAAGTGGAATGGGGGAAAAATTCTTAGTATTCTTGGGATGTTGCCTCTGCCAATGGGAGCCGAGGAGCAAAGTGTCTCAGCTCCTGGACCTTGGCAAAGCTTCAAGCTAAAATCCAAGCTAGGGGAAGGGAGTGGAGACTCCATCCCTCTCCAGTCAGGCTTCTGTGGGGTGGTGTGAGCTCCACAAGGCACAAGGGTGTGTTTGAGATAGGGTGGGTGTGATAGGAGCTTACAGGTACTTATGTTTCACTGCTTTGAAATATAGATATGTTGATGAGAGCAGCAGGAGACAGATTAGGAAATCGGGCACATATCCCATGTGACTGAAGTAACATCTCTGGGATATCCCCAGTGTGATGCCCTAGGGGAAGGGAGCTTCCCTGCCTCTTCAAAAGCAATGCATTGCCTTGCAAGGAAAGCTGCCCAGATGGAGCAACTGAGCCAGCAGGTACTGAGCTAACATCTCTGCCTCTGCATTCCCCAGGGACCGGTGTGCACCAACTTGGGTCTCAAACCTGGTCAGCGCTTCATTGTCAAGGGGAAAATTTCACCAAATGCCAAGAGGTAAGCTGGGCTGTGCCATGCTGCCAAGGCAAGGCTTGTCTTCAGCTGGTGGGGCACAGAAGGGATCCCTGCCTGGAGTGGGAGGGGAGCAGGTTGGGAAGGGGGTAATACCAACAGGGCTTCCCAGTGAGTCATGGTCTAATGCAAGTTGCAGACATGGGCTGCTGCCAAGGGGCTAAGCTGAAGCAGATGTGAAGCTCTAGCTGTGTGCACTGGCAGTGACCACATCCTCTCTAGCACAGCGTAAAGAAAATTGAAGTTTTGTCTATACTGAGATTTGGGTTGAGACCATCCCTACTGTCACATCCTCTCCCCTTCATGAAGATGGCCCAGGAGCAGCCAACACTGTGACAATGTCCTGATCCACTGGGCAGAGGGAGGTTACAGCCCAAGCAGCTGGGAGGTCTTGGATGGTCTGAGCCATAGCTCCATCTAAGGGTGCAAAAGGAAAGGCTGCAGTTTGGAGCAGAGTATCAGGATGTTCAAGTTTGCTGTCACCTAGTGCAGATGCCTATCAGGTGCTGGAGGGGAGGTAGTGAGTGGGCAGGTGGAAGTAGAAATGTACACTTAACTCCGGGTATCAGGGTGGCTGGGGCTTCTATGAAATTTTCTGCAGCAGCCCCTGCCCTTTTGCAGATGAGTGGGTGGTGGGGCCCCTTTCTGGGTAAGGTGGAGCCTGTAGCTGCTGTACCAGCACTAGCAGTATTCCAGGTAACATGTTCCATCTCTTCCCTGAATCTTTGAAGTTTGATAGAGTTAGAGTGAAGCCTTCTGGGGTTTCTCTTGCCAGATAATATGCCTTCTCTCTTCTCATCTGGGTGAGAGGCCTGGAGGCAAGGTGGACACTGGGCTAGGAAGCTGCTTCCTCCCACTGCCATTGCAGATGCTTTGGAAGAGTTAATGACATGGTAATTATTTCAGCTGCCTCAGGGTGGGGAGAAGGCAGTGGCTGTCAGGCAGGGTGCAACACCAGCTAACTGTCTGGGGCTGGAAGAAAGTCTGCCAAAAGCAGCTGCCTCATTGGAAGCTGGTTTGGGAACAGGATAAGTCCCTGTTCACAGCTAAAAGCTTTCTGGAGACCGAGCAGTGCATCTCCAAGGGATGGCACTGTGGGCCCAATCACCATAGTGGAGGAGAGTGCCCCTCACTGATGCAGTACCATCTACCCAGGGAAACTGTGCAGTTTAGCAAAGGGTTTATTTTTTTTGCTTTGAGCCTAGCTGAAGGTAATAGGCAGACCCAGAGACATTCGTGGTAATGAGCAATATCCTGCAACAGTGCTGATGTCTTCTTTCTCTGCAGCTTTGTCCTGAATCTGGGGAAGGATGCTTCCCAAATCGGACTTCACTTCAACCCCCGTTTTGGTGCTCATGGTGATGTGAACACCATCGTCTGTAACTCAAAGAAGCAGGGAGAGTGGGGTGCAGAGCACAGGGAGACTGTCTTCCCTTTCCAGAAGGGGGGCACAGCAGAGGTGAGGCCTGGGACGCACTCTCTGTACGTGCCCTGGTGAAGGGAGGATGTTTGACAAGGGCACCCAGCTGCAGGGGCTGTCTCAAGGCTGTCTGTACAGAAGGTGGCTGATTTTCCTGCTTGGCCAGTGCCACTACCCAGGGCTCTGAGCAGTGGTGGAGGGTGGGGGTCAAATGTACAAGCTCTGTCAAGCTCAAAGAGATGTTGCTATTGAACTGAGAAGGGAATAGGCATCAGGGAAATGAAAATAATACTCCTGCTTTTGAGGGGCAGGCCTGCACAAAGCAGGGGGTGGCACAGCAATGCTGTGGAGGGGAATGGCTTTGAGTGTATCTTGGCAGAAACTTTCTCTCACTTTTTTCATTTGTCCTGCAGATCACTTTTGTCATCAACCAAAATAATCTGACAGTCCACCTGCCATGCTACCAGTTCACATTCCCTAACCGGCTCGGTCTCTCTGTCTTTGACTTCTTTGATACACACGGGGACTTCACACTCCAGTCCATCAGCTTGGAGTAAGTTCCTCTGACATCACAAAGATACAAAAAAAGTAATCAATAAACAAGAGTTTTGGTCTACCCTGGCTCAAAATCTGTTTTCAACTCACAGGGGTTGGTCACCTTGCTGGAGGGGTGGAAGAGGGAGTGTAATCACTTTGCTTAAGTACAGTATGTGGGTGGAATTGTGCCAGCCTTGGCCCGTGAAGTCAGAACAGGAGGCTGTGTCAAAAGTCTGGGAAGGCAGAAGTGAAAAAGTCCTAGAAGAGTCTTGGGAGGAAAAAATGGAGCTAGATGTGGGGAGAGTGGAAAGGTCCCTTAAGCAAAGTTGCCCATGCTTGAGGTCTAGACTGACACACTGCCTGTGTGGATGTCATCAGCCCAATTTATCTCTTCCCCAGACTAAACATCCCTGGCTGACCCTCAACAGTCTTGAGTCGCCATGCTGGCTAAATCTAGTGGAGTGCATGGAGTGAGGGGAAAGTTCTCCATTGTGTTTTGGCCTGTGTTCCCTTGTAGAGGCTGGTCCTACTCATGAAGCAGCTTCCCTATGTCTTCTTGGCACCTGCTGATATTGCGTGGGGACAGCAGTAGAGAAGTATGAGGCATGTTTGATGCTATGGCATAGTTCTCACTGGGCTGTGGGTTGTTACTAAGAGTGTCAGCCAGCAGCTGCCTTGGGGGCTCTCCCAGTCTGATGCTACTTCAGGAGCAATGACTACTGCTGTGGGGCAGGCTGTGTCAGGTGGCCATGGGAAAGGTGGTAGCTTCCCCGTTCTGCAATGCACAGCAGTTACCAGGGAGGCCTGGGATGCAAGGACTCAGTCTTTGGGTTGTTGTTTCCAGGCTTGGCCATAAGCAACATAAAGCACAAACAATTTGGTGTGCTACAAGGACTCCCTGCAGGCCTGGCAGGACTGATTCCTATTGCTATTAAACAACTGCAGGGCAGCTGGAGCACAGGAACTTGTTCTATGGCAGCAGCACCTGCTGGCTTTGCTTCATAATTTATGAGGTTCTGCCAGGTCCTGTGTCTCAGGTACCTATGCAGAGGGAGGCTTGGCTGCTAGGAACAGGGGGTGGGGGTGATTGTGGAAGAAGAGAGAGATGACTTTGAGGCAAGGGCTCAAGATGGGCTTTTGAGCTGAAAGCAGGAATGACTAGGGTGTACAGGCAGCCTGAGGTTCTGCAGTTGGATCTCTCTTGAAGCTCCACATTTCCCAAAGCCCGTGTGCTCTGGATGATCACATCCCACTCTTTAGGGTTACATCTCTGATAATAAAAACAGCACGTAACATTGCCACCCTATGGATAGACACGGTTGGGGGACAGCATAACTTGGGGATGCTTCCTGTGGGATGGTACGGATAAGGCCATCCTTTGTGGGGATGAGGAGAGACTTTAGATGTATGGAAGTCAGCCATGCTTGGCTAGATGGCCTCAAGGCAAGAGACGTGACCCAATTGATGCAGTGCTGTTAATACAGTCCATCTGACTGGAGTACATTTGGTAGGCCAGAGAGCTGGGGGTTTCCTCAACCACAGCAGAGACACGGTGCTGCTAAGGGCTCCCTCCAAAAGCTGTGATGATGAACATGTAGTGGAGCTCTCTCCTTGCAGCTTGCTCTGAAAACTGAGCAAATGTGCTGACCTCCCTGAGCTGTACTTCAGCGCAGTCTCTGAGTGTCTCTTAACTGTACTTGAGTGTAGGTGGACGAACTTTTTGAAGAGCGCAGAGCTCTGAGATAAGTAGATGTAAAGCAGTGGTTGATCTCAGTCAGTCCTGGTGTTCTTAACCAGACCAGCCTCCTCTGCTCCTAGCTCAGGAATGAGCTGAGCATGTGCCTTAAGCCCCACCTTTTATTGGCCCCCCAATGCTGCTCATTTGCAGCTGGGGCCAGCCCTGACTGGGCACAGGTGGGCTGAGCACAAGCTCATGCTCATTGCCTGGCTAATTGGTGAAGTGACTCACTGGGTCCTGTGAGATCTATGACTCACTATTGCCCTGGCTTTGTTATGGCTTGGCCCGTTGCTGACGAGGAGATGAGGGGTGGCAAGGGTTCCCCAGCTGTATAATTTAGATGTGTGGAGGCTGACTGCTCCCTTCCACCCACTCCCTGTCCTTGTGCAAGGTAGAGGCTGGCAGGCTGGCATGCAAGGGCTGAAGGACCTGAGGATGGAGTCAGGATCCCCAAGACAAGTGGCCTCCCTGCAGCTGAGAAGGGTGAGTGGGGAAGGCATGAAGGGGACAGCACCACAAAAAATGAGGAGGGAAGACACTGCACACCCACATGGAAAGTGATGCAATTTTATTTCCCAACTCAACCCCAGCCAAAGGCTGAGAGATGTTTCCAACCTAGGGTGCTGCTGACCCCTTTCTGTTCTCCACAGACCCTGACAATTTCTCAAAAGCCACAGGCACACGATGGCCTCTTCCTTGGCCCCCCACCGCCTCCTGAGGGGGTGCCAGGATCTGTGCCGCACTCATCCTGCTGCAGCTGGGGCACTGGTGGTAGTTGCCAGCAAGCAGGGTGTAGAGAAAAGGGTTGATGCAGCTGTTGCCATAGGCCAGGAAGGTGACACTGGAGTTGAGGTAGGCATGGGTGGCAGGATCAATGCCCAGCCCCTCATCCTGATACAGCCCAGCCNGATGGAGAAGTACAATGTGTACCACAAGGGAATCTAACACTAGGTGAGAATTCCTAATTTTTGCTTGTCTGATTTATTCAGTAGTTCATGGAATCTTTCAGAGTCATGAACTTGTATCCCACATTGACTACTGTTATGTGAATTATTGCATAAACTAACAGTGTTCTGTGAGTGTTTTTCAGGATGACTTTGTGGTGATGAAACCAGAACTAGATTCATCGACTGGCATCCAGTAACTTCCTTGAAGTTAACACCTGCAACCTGCAACTTGTGGACCACAGACATGAACTGTGACGATTGCTCCTTGTTTTAAGAATCTACTACAACAGATGGACATCTGCATTCATAGACTGAATTACTTAGTGAATGTTAGTACAGAGAGGTAGCAATAATCTGTGTATAGATGTATTTAGGGATAAGAGATAGTAATGATTGGAGCATGACGAGAATGGTATGGAATAAGGGGTGGAATGTCCTGGTTTGAGCCAGGATAAAGGTGATTTTCTAGTTTGTACTTTTGCTTTCAGCTAAGTTTCTTGTAAGTAGTTGCACTTGCTGAAATTAACAGAAGTTTCTCAGACAGTGCCTGCTTCTAGGACTGATAACACTGGATGTTTATAGTTACTGCTAGAGACTGGTATGCAGACCCAAGGACACTCTTCTGCTCTGAGGAAAACATTTTACCCTGCAGAAGGAGTAAAGAAGTCCCACCTGAACCCTCCTCTGGGGAGGCCCGAGACAAGATAGATGCCAGAACTGACCAAACAGAGTATTCCATCCCATACACGTCATACTCAGTATAAATTTGAGAGATCACGAGGATCAACACCTTTTTTCCTTTTCTTGCCCTTCCTGCTTTCCTTCACCGGTTCCCTGTTTGCTTCGGCATCCTGGGAGGATCCCATCCGTTCCTCTGCCTGTAATCCTGATCCGTGCCAGCCTGAATCTGTGTGTTCCTGCCTCCAGCTCCCGACTGCTCCTGACCTCAGGGTCCAGCCTGGACTTTCCCAGGGCTGCCCTGCAGCCTCCGTGGTGACGTGAGAGTTACTGGGGAAAGGGGGGAGGAACGTGGGATCAATCTTTTCCTGTATATTTGTATATTTGTATATATTTAGTAATTTTTCCTATTTATCATTACTGTTTCATTAAAGTTGTGTAGTTTAGTTTCCAACCCATAAGTCTCTTTCTCTTATTCTCTCTCCTTTCCTTATCAGGGAGGAGAGGGGGATTAATATAAAAATCTGTTTTTCGGTTTAATTGCCGGGCCAGTGTCAAACCATGACAGGCCATCCCACATCTGCAGGGATAACACCCTGGACAGCAGTCCAGGCATACTCCCTTCTCCACTGTGCCTGGGGAGGGCTCACACCCCAAAGGTGAGATGAAGCCCAGCATGAGCAGACAGAGGTGCAAGGAGGAGGTCAGGAACATGGATTCAGGGAGCTCCCAGGATGCACTTTGAGGTGTGCCTAACATATGCTGGTGACATTAGCATGAGCAGGAGTCATTCCTGCTTCCCCAAGCTGTAATTTCAGGCTCACCCAGGTAAATCACCTTGTCCAGGTACACTCTGATAACATTTGCAGGATTATCTTCTCTGCTGGGGAACATATTTCCATACTGATTTAATGAAAGCAGAGATTCTGGAGTCAGCAAGAGTTGGAGCCTCACAGACAGCTCCTAATCCAGGAAATTGGATGTGGTTGGAAGCATTTCAGCAGGCAAAGCTTGGGAGATCCTACTGTGGTTCATTCCTGATGTGAGGCTCTGTGTCCATGAGATAATAAATCTGAGTTTAGCGCACCTAATCCTGAGTTTAAAATACCACAGCCCACATTACACGAAGTGGTTGAACAGGTACAAAGGTGCTCTCCTGGTGGAAAGATGTTGCAAATCACTGAAGGAGTAATTGCAGCTGAAACAGGCTTTTGCCAGCTGCCAAGCAACACGTGCAGGTGGACTTTGGTCACGTAGTGGGGCCCTTTCCCAGTCCTCCGAGGTCATGATTCAGGATGTCCCCATCTATTGCTTCATCCTTCCCAAGCAGACTTGGGGGCAGATCTTTTGCTTCAGACACTTGCCTGACTGAGCTGCTTCTTTGGCATCGGCCAAACCACCTTGGTTAGAGCCACTCAACAGCTCAGCCCAGCAGTTCCACTCAACCTCAACCAGCATGCAGCATCTGGACCAGTCCAGGGGTGCTGAGGCACAGCAGTGCCTATCATCTAGACCAGAAGGCAGGCCCTAAATGAAAGCTGCTCACAGTGATGAAACTCACCCTGAGCAATCATCTGTCCCTCTTCAACCGAAGCTGAATTACAGCTTGGAGTATGGGAGAGGTGGGGATGTCCACAAGGAAAGCTGGGACCTCAAGAAACAGTGCCATCTCAGCATGGAGAGGTCAGGATGGGATCTTTGGATGTCAAGGAGAGTGAAGGAAGAAGCCTGAGGATCTGAGAAAACAGCTACAAAAAATCCACAAAACCCCAAACAAACAAAAAACAAACAAACAAACAAAAAAACCCACAAAACCCAAACAAAAAAAACCCCAAACATGGGCAGCCCTAGCAACAGACAGAGGTGTCTGGTCTCTTCTATGGGAGTGATGGTTCACAGCCAGCACCAGGGGATGAACTTAGGCTCCAGATGTTAGCAGCAGTTTGTTGAGGACTGAGATTGGCCACCATACAAGAGCAATTTGCACTTTCCAAGGAGGAGAGAGCAGAGACATTGTGCAAGGAAAGGCTAATGAGAGGGCAGCGAGTCACTACCAGGAGCCAGGCTGTCTCCGAAGTTCAGGCCACAGAAGAGGTGCCCAGGCACAGGATGCCTCATCTCCAGCATAGGCCATGCTTGGTGGGGCCTTTGCTNAGTCTTCCAGGCATGTTGTTCAAAAAGAGGCTGCCCGTTGTTGTCTTGGAGGACAGGGCAAGCGACGGTGCTGACTGGGCACAGGTGGGCTGAGCACAAGCTCGTGCTCACTGCCTGGCAATTGGTGGATTGCTGGCACCTGTTTCCTACAAGCCTGTCATGATAATGCCATTTAATTCAAGGCTCTTTGAAAGCCATCACAGACACCTGAATCTCCATCAGACAAATGCAGGATGACAAAAGTAGGCTCTAGGCTCAAGTCTGAATTTTCTTGATGTGAATAGCCCCTCCAAGCATCTCCTTTGGGATGGCATGCCCTTCCTCATTATCACTTGTTATCCATGAGTGTCTTATCTTCCCAGCAGCACTTGAAGGGAGGTCCCTGGACAAGATTACTCAAGGAGCTGGTGGCTGCTAAGGTGGGGTTACAGCACCAAGCTGACAAAGAAGCTTCAGGAAACACAGAACCTACCCCTAACCTTTTAAGTAGTCTCCCCCTTGGCCAGCTCTAAGTGAGAAAATATCCACACACTTTCCTTTCCCATTCAGCTTTTCTTGCAAGGCAACATTCCTGCCCAGTCTGGCCCTTGCAGCCTGCTAGAACACGGCTCCAGCAGCAGCTCATCTTGGAGAGATGTCTGGGGTCCCTTGGAAGTGGTTCAGTCCCACAAAATCTTGGATTTCATAGAATCACTTAATGGTTTGGGTTGGAAATGACCTTAAAGATCACCTAATTCCAACCCCTCTGCATGGGCAGGGACACCTGTCACTAGACCAAGTTGCTCCAAGCCCCATCCTACCTGGCCTTGAACATTTCCAGGGAGAGGACACAGGGGACATACACAGCTTCCCTGGGCAACCCGTTCCAGTTTCTCACCACCCTGACAGTAAAAATTTCTTCCTAATATTTAATCCAAATCTACCCTCTTCCAGTTTGAAACTGTTCCCCTTTGTCCCATGCCTTTGTAAAAAGTCACTCTCCCCCTTTTCTGTTGCCTCTTTAGGTACTGGAAAATGCTCTAAGGTGTGACCTTCTTCAGGCTGAACAACTCCAACTCAGTCAGCCTGACTTCATTAGGAGAGGTGCTCCAGACCTCTGATCATCTTCATGGCCCTCCTCTGGACTAGCCCCAATAGTTCCATGTCCTTCTTGTGCTGAGGTTTGAAAGACACTGGTTTAATTAGACACACCACCCAAGCAGAGGTAAGCTGGCTCTACTTACATTTCCTCTTGCTGATATGGGGAACTTCTCATCTCACAGAACATGGCAGGGATCAGGCTCAAGGGCTGAGCCTTGAGGCAGGTTTCCAGAGATGTGAAAGAGAAGGAGGGTATCTCAGAGCAGAGAAGCTTCTTTTGGACTTTGTATCAGCCCCACTTTGTCATGGGGTGGTCAACAGCCTGGCCAAAGGCCTGTCCATGCCCTCCCCAGCTCCAGCAAGTAGGATGGTCTCCCTGTTACCTCTGCTGGCATTGCTGTGGCACCACTTGGGAACACCCCAGAGTGACAGCCTCTGTGGTCATGCTTGGTGGGGGTAAGAGGGACAGAGATTATTACAAAGAGGGATAGAGACTATTATATCCTTGGCAGAGGGGCAACTTATGGGTTTCATAGAAAGAGAAGAAGAAAGTGTTTCAGTGTGTTTCAGTTCTGGGCCTCTTAAGGAAGTCACAGAGTCTTGTGATTTAGAGACAAATATGCAAGACAGAGAGAGATTTAAGCCACAAGCTTGGCCCACTGCCTGAATTTTTCCCTCCTCTTTCAGTGTAATTACAGTTGAGCCATCTAGTAATTGGGTAACTTTTTCCAAAGGAATCCTTTCACCCAGAGTGAGTCATACTTGCTATGAGGAGAGCTTGGAGGCAGATGAAAGACCTATAGGTCCTGTGGCTTATTGTGACAGAGCATTTTGCCCCCATCCGCTTGTTCCTGAGCCCCCCCAGGTGTGGTCAGGATAGAGACAAAAGCCATCTTTCCTGGATAATTTCTCCACACTCCTCCAAGAGGACTTTCTCCCTGGCTAGCTTTCTCCTTGGCATGCACTACAGCCAAGATGAAGTGCATGTTCTGAGGGCATCTAAGGATTCATCAGCATAAGGACCATTTTCCCTCCTTTGACTGCTGTCCCTACAAGAGCTGGTGGCAAGTGCTGGGCCAGCAGATGGGCAGCCTCTGGGTACAGCCAGGCTCCATAGTGCAGCTAGGTGACCCTGGATCCAGCTTCAGTCATCTGCTCCTGGGGTTTCACCTGGACCACAAGGAGTTTCTGAAGTAAGGCATGGGCCCAGTGATATTTATTCTGCTCCTGATTTAGCCAGAGCTGAAGAATTAGCCCTCTTCCCAGACCCTTCCCGCCACGTCTCACTCCATCTGCCTATTTTCCATCTGGGATAAAAGCTTGGATAGTACAACACTCGTCGTAAAACTATTTTCCATTGGCTTTATGGCCACACACAGCTGAACCTCCTCCAGGAGCAGCCAGCAGCCCGCTTGGAAGGGTTGGGTTTAGCATCCTGGAGGGGAGCCTGGGTGAGGGTGGGCGGAGGCAGCTCTGAGTGATTGACTCTCCCTCCCCAAAAAACCAACCCCTCCCACCCTTTCCTCAGTCTGATTGGCGGGAGGGGTGGGGAAGGGCTGGGGCAACTCAGCTCTCCATCTACTTAAAGGCAAGGGTGAGGCTCCTTCAGCAACTTTTCCTGGGATCGTGGCACCTGTGTGGAGAGGAGCATTACCCTGCAGAACAAAACCATGTCTTCCGTGAGTAGAGAGAGGGATGGGGCAGCTTTGCTGGAGGTGTTGCTTGGTGGAGTGGGACTGTGAGGAATGCTCTGGCTTGATGTGAGGGGACTTGCACTCTCCTCCATCTGCTTGCCAGCTCCAGTGTCAGAGGGTCTGCTAGAAGGGGATGCCTGCTGCTGATGAGGAAAGATTCCTGCTTGCATCTGTGACAGAGGGGTGGCTGCTTTTCTTCTTCTAGCAGGAGCTGGTGGGGTTTTTTCCCCTGCAGGATCCTTTCTGGGAGGTATGGGATGATGGGGTCTTTGCTGGGTTGGCTTCTAGGCTGGGGTAACCTGTTTTGCAGGAGGGAAAGCAGCTGCAGTAGTGTCTTTTGCTGTCTGATCATCTCTTCTGGGCAGCCTTGCTGCTTGTTTCCTAGCTGAAGTTTTCATGACTCACTGAATCACTCTCATTCTTGTAAGGAAAGGTATATGCAGAAGTGTCCTTCTGGGAATGTCAAGGACTACTGGAGAGATGCTTGTGTTAGAAGAATGGTTGCACTTTGATTAAGTTATTTTTCATTAGGCTGAGGATCATGAATTGGAGAATGTCCCAAGTGCAAGTTTATTTAAGTGGAATGGGGGAAAAATTCTTAGAGCAGCAGGAGACAGATTAGGAAATCGGGCACATATCCCATGTGACTGAAGTAACATCTCTGGGATATCCCCAGTGTGATGCCCTAGGGGAAGGGAGCTTCCCTGCCTCTTCAAAAGCAATGCATTGCCTTGCAAGGAAAGCTGCCCAGATGGAGCAACTGAGCCAGCAGGTACTGAGCTAACATCTCTGCCTCTGCATTCCCCAGGGACCGGTGTGCACCAACTTGGGTCTCAAACCTGGTCAGCGCTTCATTGTCAAGGGGAAAATTTCACCAAATGCCAAGAGGTAAGCTGGGCTGTGCCATGCTGCCAAGGCAAGGCTTGTCTTCAGCTGGTGGGGCACAGAAGGGATCCCTGCCTGGAGTGGGAGGGGAGCAGGTTGGGAAGGGGGTAATACCAACAGGGCTTCCCAGTGAGTCATGGTCTAATGCAAGTTGCAGACATGGGCTGCTGCCAAGGGGCTAAGCTGAAGCAGATGTGAAGCTCTAGCTGTGTGCACTGGCAGTGACCACATCCTCTCTAGCACAGCGTAAAGAAAATTGAAGTTTTGTCTATACTGAGATTTGGGTTGAGACCATCCCTACTGTCACATCCTCTCCCCTTCATGAAGATGGCCCAGGAGCAGCCAACACTGTGACAATGTCCTGATCCACTGGGCAGAGGGAGGTTACAGCCCAAGCAGCTGGGAGGTCTTGGATGGTCTGAGCCATAGCTCCATCTAAGGGTGCAAATGGAAAGGCTGCAGTTTGGAGCAGAGTATCAGGATGTTCAAGTTTGCTGTCACCTAGTGCAGATGCCTATCAGGTGCTGGAGGGGAGGTAGTGAGTGGGCAGGTGGAAGTAGAAATGTACACTTAACTCCGGGTATCAGGGTGGCTGGGGCTTCTAGGAAATTTTCTGCAGCAGCCCTTGCCCTTTTGCAGATAAGTGGGTGGTGGGGCCCCTTTCTGGGTAAGGTGGAGCCTGTAGCTGCTGTACCAGCACTAGCAGTATTCCAGGCAACATGTTCCATCTCTTCCCTGAATCTTTGAAGTTTGATAGAGTCAGAGTGAAGCCTTCTGGGGTTTCTCTTGCCAGATAATATGCCTTCTCTCTTCTCATCTGGGTGAGAGGCCTGGAGGCAAGGTGGACACTGGGCTAGGAAGCTGCTTCCTCCCACTGCCATTGCAGATGCTTTGGAAGAGTTAATGACATGGTAATTATTTCAGCTGCCTCAGGGTGGGGAGAAGGCAGTGGCTGTCAGGCAGGGTGCAACACCAGCTAACTGTCTGGGGCTGGAAGAAAGTCTGCCAAAAGCAGCTGCCTCATTGGAAGCTGGTTTGGGAACAGGATAAGTCCCTGTTCACAGCTAAAAGCTTTCTGGAGACCGAGCAGTGCATCTCCAAGGGATGGCACTGTGGGCCCAATCACCATAGTGGAGGAGAGTGCCCCTCACTGATGCAGTACCATCTACCCAGGGAAACTGTGCAGTTTAGCAAAGGGTTTATTTTTTTTGCTTTGAGCCTAGCTGAAGGTAATAGGCAGACCCAGAGACATTCGTGGTAATGAGCAATATCCTGCAACAGTGCTGATGTCTTCTTTCTCTGCAAGAGTTGTGCTGAATCTGGGGAAGGATGCTTCCCAAATCGGACTTCACTTCAACCCCCGTTTTGATGCTCATGGTGATGTGAACACCATCGTCTGTAACTCAAAGAAGCAGGGAGAGTGGGGTGCAGAGCACAGGGAGACTGTCTTCCCTTTCCAGAAGGGGGGCACAGCAGAGGTGAGGCCTGGGACGCACTCTCTGTACGTGCCCTGGTGAAGGGAGGATGTTTGACAAGGGCACCCAGCTGCAGGGGCTGTCTCAAGGCTGTCTGTACAGAAGGTGGCTGATTTTCCTGCTTGGCCAGTGCCACTACCCAGGCTGAGCAGTGGTGGAGGGTGGGGGTCAAATGTACAAGCTCTGTCAAGCTCAAAGAGATGTTGCTATTGAACTGAGAAGGGAATAGGCATCAGGGAAATGAAAATAATACTCCTGCTGTTGAGGGGCAGGCCTGCACAAAGCAGGGGGTGGCACAGCAATGCTGTGGAGGGGAATGGCTTTGAGTGTATCTTGGCAGAAACTTTCTCTGACTTTTTTCATTTGTCCTGCAGATCACTTTTGTCATCAACCAAAATGATCTGACAGTCCACCTGCCAGGCCACCAGTTCACATTCCCTAACCGGCTCGGTCTCTCTGTCTTTGACTTCTTTGATGCACACGGGGACATCACACTCCAGTCCATCAGCTGGGAATAAGTTCCTCTGACATCACAAAGATACAAAAAAAGTAATCAATAAACAAGAGTTTTGGTCTACCCTGGCTCAAAATCTGTTTTCAACTCACAGGGGTTGGTCACCTTGCTGGAGGGGTGGAAGAGGGAGTGTAATCACTTTGCTTAAGTACAGTATGTGGGTGGAATTGTGCCAGCCTTGGCCCGTGAAGTCAGAACAGGAGGCTGTGTCAAAAGTCTGGGAAGGCAGAAGTGAAAAAGTCCTAGAAGAGTCTTGGGAGGAAAAAATGGAGCTAGATGTGGGGAGAGTGGAAAGGTCCCTTAAGCAAAGTTGCCCATGCTTGAGGTCTAGACTGACACACTGCCTGTGTGGATGTCATCAGCCCAATTTATCTCTTCCCCAGACTAAACATCCCTGGCTGACCCTCAACAGTCTTGAGTCGCCATGCTGGCTAAATCTAGTGGAGTGCATGGAGTGAGGGGAAAGTTCTCCATTGTGTTTTGGCCTGTGTTCCCTTGTAGAGGCTTGGTTTTACGTGCGTAACATTTCAACCCTTTATCTTCAATGACAGTTTACTTCTCTTCATGTTCTCTAGCTTAGCAGAGAAGTATGAGGCATGTTTGATGCTATGGCATAGTTCTCACAAGGGCTGTACCCTACTTGCAACAAAGGGACCCCAGACACCTCTCCAAGATGAGCTGCTGCTGGAGCCATGTTCTAGCAGGCTGCAAGGGCCAGACTGGGCAGGAATGTTGCCTTGCAGGTAGCTGAATGGGAAAGGTGGTAGCTTCCCCGTTCTGCAATGCACAGCAGTTACCAGGGAGGCCTGGGATGCAAGGACTCAGTCTTTGGGTTGTTGTTTCCAGGCTTGGCCATAAGCAACATAAAGCACAAACAATTTGGTGTGCTACAAGGACTCCCTGCAGGCCTGGCAGGACTGATTCCTATTGCTATTAAACAACTGCAGGGCAGCTGGAGCACAGGAACTTGTTCTATGGCAGCAGCACCTGCTGGCTTTGCTTCATAATTTATGAGGTTCTGCCAGGTCCTGTGTCTCAGGTACCTATGCAGAGGGAGGCTTGGCTGCTAGGAACAGGGGGTGGGGGTGATTGTGGAAGAAGAGAGAGATGACTTTGAGGCAAGGGCTCAAGATGGGCTTTTGAGCTGAAAGCAGGAATGACTAGGGTGTACAGGCAGCCTGAGGTTCTGCAGTTGGATCTCTCTTGAAGCTCCACATTTCCCAAAGCCCGTGTGCTCTGGATGATCACATCCCACTCTTTAGGGTTACATCTCTGATAATAAAAACAGCACGTAACATTGCCACCCTATGGATAGACACGGTTGGGGGACAGCATAACTTGGGGATGCTTCCTGTGGGATGGTACGGATAAGGCCATCCTTTGTGGGGATGAGGAGAGACTTTAGATGTATGGAAGTCAGCCATGCTTGGCTAGATGGCCTCAAGGCAAGAGACGTGACCCAATTGATGCAGTGCTGTTAATACAGTCCATCTGACTGGAGTACATTTGGTAGGCCAGAGAGCTGGGGGTTTCCTCAACCACAGCAGAGACACGGTGCTGCTAAGGGCTCCCTCCAAAAGCTGTGATGATGAACATGTAGTGGAGCTCTCTCCTTGCAGCTTGCTCTGAAAACTGAGCAAATGTGCTGACCTCCCTGAGCTGTACTTCAGCGCAGTCTCTGAGTGTCTCTTAACTGTACTTGAGTGTAGGTGGACGAACTTTTTGAAGAGCGCAGAGCTCTGAGATAAGTAGATGTAAAGCAGTGGTTGATCTCAGTCAGTCCTGGTGTTCTTAACCAGACCAGCCTCCTCTGCTCCTAGCTCAGGAATGAGCTGAGCATGTGCCTTAAGCCCCACCTTTTATTGGCCCCCCAATGCTGCTCATTTGCAGCTGGGGCCAGCCCTGACTGGGCACAGGTGGGCTGAGCACAAGCTCATGCTCATTGCCTGGCTAATTGGTGAAGTGACTCACTGGGTCCTGTGAGATCTATGACTCACTATTGCCCTGGCTTTGTTATGGCTTGGCCCGTTGCTGACGAGGAGATGAGGGGTGGCAAGGGTTCCCCAGCTGTATAATTTAGATGTGTGGAGGCTGACTGCTCCCTTCCACCCACTCCCTGTCCTTGTGCAAGGTAGAGGCTGGCAGGCTGGCATGCAAGGGCTGAAGGACCTGAGGATGGAGTCAGGATCCCCAAGACAAGTGGCCTCCCTGCAGCTGAGAAGGGTGAGTGGGGAAGGCATGAAGGGGACAGCACCACAAAAAATGAGGAGGGAAGACACTGCACACCCACATGGAAAGTGATGCAATTTTATTTCCCAACTCAACCCCAGCCAAAGGCTGAGAGATGTTTCCAACCTAGGGTGCTGCTGACCCCTTTCTGTTCTCCACAGACCCTGACAATTTCTCAAAAGCCACAGGCACACGATGGCCTCTTCCTTGGCCCCCCACCGCCTCCTGAGGGGGTGCCAGGATCTGTGCCGCACTCATCCTGCTGCAGCTGGGGCACTGGTGGTAGTTGCCAGCAAGCAGGGTGTAGAGAAAAGGGTTGATGCAGCTGTTGCCATAGGCCAGGAAGGTGACACTGGAGTTGAGGTAGGCATGGGTGGCAGGATCAATGCCCAGCCCCTCATCCTGATACAGCCCAGCCAGCTGCCAGGCCCAGAAAGGGAGGAAGCAGGCCCAGTAGGCCACCACAATGGTGGAAATCCTGGAGGAGACTCTCCGGGCAGGGGCCCGGCCAGCCACAGGCAGCCCTGGGCCCCAGGCAGAGGACATGTACACCTAGGGCATAGACAACACCCAGCATCACACCGGGTGCTAGGATGCTGGTGGCAAAGAGGACCGTCAGGTAGAGCTGGAAGGCAGCTGGTGTCCAGGTGGGGATGCAGCTGCGCTTGTGGGTGCCGCTGCCCTCCTGCAGCCGGGTCATCATCATCATCATGGGGGCTGTCAGCAGGAGAGAGAGGAGCCAGAGGACTGCACTGGCCAGCCTGCAGTAAGCATTGCCAGCCTGCCTGGCCCACAGAAGCCTGGACACTGCCCAGTATCTCTCCAGGCTCGTGGCAGTCAGGAGGAAGACGCTGGCATGCATGGTGAGGAGGTCCAGGCTGAGCAAAAGCCAGCAGCCCACACCCCTGAAGAACTAGTCGTGAGCAAAGTAGGTGCAGACCACAAAGGGGATGGTGGGCAGGTACAGGAGGTCAGGCAGGACAAGGTTGATCACATAGACCCCCCCAGGAGCCTGCTGAGCTGCCCGCCACCCTTCCAGAGACCACCACCACTGTGTAGGTGTTGCCCACCTTCCCAGTGAGACACGACCAGCAGCACTGCATCCAGCAGCCCCATGACTGGGCTGTCCTCTCCTAGGACACTACGTTCCTCTGAGAAGCTGCCACCCTCAGGATCCCTCTCCAGGACTTGTGCTGATAGGGGAAAGATCACCAGACATCCTCAGGTAGGGTGAGCAAGAGCAAGTCAGGCTGTCAGAGACCTGGGCCTCAGTGTATGGGACCCATCAAGCCTTAACACCAGAGGGAAGAACGGTGACAGTTCCACAGACATAGGGAACTCCAGAGAAGTCTATTCCTTACCTCCAGTCCATTTTGCTCATCTTGTTCATCACAAGCTCTGTCTGGTACATTTTCTTAACCACCAAAGGGCTGAGAAGGGGACACCTCCCCCCCTTCAAGACTGATAGTTGCAAAATAACTTCTGCCAGCCAGGGGGAAATGTTTCTGGTCTTCAACAGCTCCTCACTTGATGCTTTTCCAACATTCCCTGTGCCCACAGGAACCAGCAGACTCGGTGTACAAGTGGATTTCTCCTTTTCCCAGGTCTGTGTCCCTTCCCCTCAGATGTACTCCAGAGAGGTGAGCCCCTGGAGAGTCTCCTCACCCACTGCATGGAGGACTGTGTCTGACTCAGAGCTTCATACTCTGGTGTGAATGCAGTCCCAGTTTACACTGGGCTCTTAGCCTCTGGCTGAGGAGCCATGCTGGCACCCTCCTCTTGCAGACATACTCCTTCTCTCCTCCAACTCCCTCTTACTTTTCTTTTTTCCTTTCTTTTTCCCACCTCCATTTGCACAGGATTCCTCGTTTGAAAGACAGAATAATTGAAATACAACACCTTAATGTGGTAGGGCAGGGGAAGGCACTGCATTGTGGCTTTAGAAGGGAAACAAGGGCCAGCCCTGAAAATTCAGGGAGCTGAGACTCCTCTCCTTGGCCTTTACCCAAGCTGAGCTGAGAGGGACCATGCCCCAACTCCCTTCTCAGGACATCAGAAGCTCTTGATGTGTAGACAATGGATGCAGCCCCCAGTTTTGCAAGCAAGTCCACCAGATGCTACGATGTCTATCATTTACTATGACCTGGCCCTGCTCCACCTTTCTCCCTCAATCAGTAACAAACTCCTGGAGATTCAAAGGGATGAGCATTTTAGGCTCAGTCTTTCCCCCTCCCCCCTTCTCAAAGACCATCCTCCTCCGCCTCCTCTAAGCCCTTCCTCTCCTTTCCTTGAACCCCCAAGACCTGCTGCCTTACCTCAGAGCAGGGAGCAGAAGTGTGTTAAGTGTGTTAAGAACCATTGCCTTCTTTTGGAGCACCACTGCATGACACCTGTGCCCTCACACTTCTCCACCCAGAGCTACCCTGCTCTTCCTTCACCCTCATCCGAGCCTCTTTCTTCTCAGGGAACAGACACAGTGGGACAGAATTTGCAGAGCAGAGACAGGTGGGGTATTTCCTGATGCTCTCTGCTGTTAGTGTGCAGAGGTTTTCGGGCCACTGCAGCCATTCTCTTTTCTGTCCTCACTATATTAGCTTTGTTATGGCTAAGTTAAATGCCTCCACTCATCTCCAGCAGCAGTAACTCAGCAGCAAACAAAAGCAAGCATCCCACTGGTACTGCCCCTACTGCAGTAGCACCCAAGCACCTTCCCAAGCAAAGTGCTGGAGACACATTGGTCAAGCTTAAGCATGACCGTGCCAGAGGAGTGGGCATATGGCACATACAGCATCGATGGGGGGAACCTCAGAGGTCTCCCTCTGGGCTGTTGGTATCAGCTTTTGGAATGGCTGGATCACTCTCCTTACTCTTCTTCCCAGAGAACTGAACATGAAGGTTGTTGAGATGGAGTTTTTTAGTTAACGTTCACATTACTTTGTTTAGGAACACAAGCTTTGCAACGGCCTGTAGTTTATCAGTCATCTTTCGAACTGGGAGATCAGCAACCTGCAGTGCAGATATACTTTTGGGTGGAAAGCTCCATCATGCCATGGCAGCAAGATGAATGATGCTGCTTCTTAACCCAGAAGATGATGCTGCCAACAGGTTGTGGTGGTCTCAGCTGACCTCAGCTAATACTGAGGTATTAGCCTGTCATGATAATGCCATTTAATTCAAGGCTCTTTGAAAGCCATCACAGACACCTGAACCTCCATCAGACAAATGCAGGCTGACAAAAGTAGGCTCTAGGCTCAAGTCTGAATTTTCTTGATGTGAATAGCCCCTCCAAGCATCTCCTTTGGGATGGCATGCCCTCCCTCATTATCACTTGTTATCCATGAGTGTCTTATCTTCCCAGCAGCACTTGAAGGGAGGTCCCTGGACAAGATTACTCAAGGAGCTGGTGGCTGCTAAGGTGGGGTTACAGCACCAAGCTGACAAAGAAGCTTCAGGAAACACAGAACCTACCCCTAACCTTTTAAGTAGTCTCCCCCTTGGCCAGCTCTAAGTGAGAAAATATCCACACACTTTCCTTTCCCATTCAGCTTTTCTTGCAAGGCAACATTCCTGCCCAGTCTGGCCCTTGCAGCCTGCTAGAACATGGCTCCAGCAGCAGCTCATCTTGGAGAGATGTCTGGGGTCTCTTGGAAGTGGTTCAGTCCCACAAAATCTTGGATTTCATAGAATCACTTAATGGTTTGGGTTGGAAATGACCTTAAAGATCACCTAATTCCAACCCCTCTGCATGGGCAGGGACACCTTTTACTAGACCAGGTTGCTCCAAGCCCCATCCTACCTGGCCTTGAACATTTCCAGGGAGAGGACACAGGGGACATACACAGCTTCCCTGGGCAACCTGTTCCAGTTTCTCACCACTGTCCTGGTTTGAGCCAGGATAAAGGTGATTTTCTATTTTGTCCTTTTGCTTTCAGCTAAGTTTCTTGTAAGTAGCTGCACTTGCTGAAATTAAAAGGACAAAATAGAAANAGCCTGGAAGCTAGGAAAGGAATAGCTTCCATGATAACTCAATTCTTAAGTTTAGGAATTTTGCAGGAGTGTGAATCTGAATTTAACACCCCCATTTTCCCAGTCAAAAAGTCCTAGAAGAGTCTTGGGAGGAAAAAATGGAGCTAGATGTGGGGAGAGTGGAAAGGTCCCTTAAGCAAAGTTGCCCATGCTTGAGGTCTAGACTGACACACTGCCTGTGTGGATGTCATCAGCCCAATTTATCTCTTCCCCAGACTAAACATCCCTGGCTGACCCTCAACAGTCTTGAGTCGCCATGCTGGCTAAATCTAGTGGAGTGCATGGAGTGAGGGGAAAGTTCTCCATTGTGTTTTGGCCTGTGTTCCCTTGTAGAGGCTGGTCCTACTCATGAAGCAGCTTCCCTATGTCTTCTTGGCACCTGCTGATATTGCGTGGGGACAGCAGTAGAGAAGTATGAGGCATGTTTGATGCTATGGCATAGTTCTCACTGGGCTGTGGGTTGTTACTAAGAGTGTCAGCCAGCAGCTGCCTTGGGGGCTCTCCCAGTCTGATGCTACTTCAGGAGCAATGACTACTGCTGTGGGGCAGGCTGTGTCAGGTGGCCATGGGAAAGGTGGTAGCTTCCCCGTTCTGCAATGCACAGCAGTTACCAGGGAGGCCTGGGATGCAAGGACTCAGCCTTTGGGTTGTTGTTTCCAGGCTTGGCCATAAGCAACATAAAGCACAAACAATTTGGTGTGCTACAAGGACTCCCTGCAGGCCTGGCAGGACTGATTCCTATTGCTATTAAACAACTGCAGGGCAGCTGGAGCACAGGAACTTGTTTTATGGCAGCAGCACCTGCTGGCTTTGCTTCATAATTGATGAGGTTCTGCCAGGTCCTGTGTCTCAGGTACCTATGCAGAGGGAGGCTTGGCTGCTAGGAACAGGGGGTGGGGGTGATTGTGGAAGAAGAGAGAGATGACTTTGAGGCAAGGGCTCAAGATGGGCTTTTGAGCTGAAAGCAGGAATGACTAGGGTGTACAGGCAGCCTGAGGTTCTGCAGTTGGATCTCTCTTGAAGCTCCACATTTCCCAAAGCCCGTGTGCTCTGGATGATCACATCCCACTCTTTAGGGTTACATCTCTGATAATAAAAACAGCACGTAACATTGCCACCCTATGGATAGACACGGTTGGGGGACAGCATAACTTGGGGATGCTTCCTGTGGGATGGTACGGATAAGGCCATCCTTTGTGGGGATGAGGAGAGACTTTAGATGTATGGAAGTCAGCCATGCTTGGCTAGATGGCCTCAAGGCAAGAGACGTGACCCAATTGATGCAGTGCTGTTAATACAGTCCATCTGACTGGAGTACATTTGGTAGGCCAGAGAGCTGGGGGTTTCCTCAACCACAGCAGAGACACGGTGCTGCTAAGGGCTCCCTCCACCAGCTGTGATGATGAACATGTAGTGGAGCTCTCTCCTTGCAGCTTGCTCTGAAAACTGAGCAAATGTGCTGACCTCCCTGAGCTGTACTTCAGCGCAGTCTCTGAGTGTCTCTTAACTGTTCTTGAGTGTAGGTGGACGAACTTTTTGAAGAGGGCAGAGCTCTGAGATAAGGAGATGTAAAGCAGTGGTTGATCTCGGTCAGTCCTGGTGTTCTGAACCAGACCAGCCTCCTCTGCTCCTTGCTCAGGAATGAGCTGAGCATGTGCCTTAAGGCCCACCTTTTATTGGCCCCGCAATGCTGCTCATTTGCAGCTGGGGCCAGCCCTGACTGGGCACAGGTGGGCTGAGCACAAGCTCATGCTCATTGCCTGGCAATTGGTGGATTGTTGGCACCTGTTTCCTACACTTCCTCTTCCTCTTTTTTTGTAGTTTTTTGTAGTTTTTTGTAGGGGGGAGAACAAAAAGGTATGCAATGTTCTAACTGCGTGGTGCCTTGTTACCAGGAGCAGGTGTTGAGCTGTTTGGTGAGGGTCTGGTGGCGGCAGGGCGTGTCCATTTGCTGGGTTCCCAAAGAGGTCCAGAGTCTGTGGAGACACAGCTATAGCCTCCTCCGGTAAACAGCAATGGCTTGGGCCATACCCACTGACCGGTCGATGGATCCTTATAAGTAATTTGGATTTCAGGCATGCGAATGATCTTCTGCGAAGAGTAGTGTAGTAAGACGGGGGGCTGCTGGGAGTCACGGCTTAGGCTAAGTTGAGCATAAAAAGTACCTTGCCCCGCCGCATTTGTGGGTCCATGTCTTTGCTGTCTTTTTGCTTTTGTAAGTATGTCTTCAGGGTGCGATTAGCTCTTTCTACAATCGCCTGGCCTGTAGACGAATGAGGGATTCCTGTAACATGTTTTACTCCCCAAGTAGCAAGAAACTGCTTGACCTTCCCGCCTATGTAGGCAGGCGCATTGTCAGTTTTTACTACTTGGGGGACCCCCATAACAGCAAAGCAGTTCGTTAGATGGCGGACCACATGCAAGGCCTTTTCCCCCGTCTGAGCTGTCGCCCAAAGCATGCCTGAGAAGGTGTCAATCGTCACGTGGACGTACTTAAGACGTCCAAATTCCGGGATGTGTGTGACGTCCATTTGCCAGATTTCCCCGGCTTGTAGCCCGCGTGGATTTACTCCCATTCCCAAGGCAGGGCCAAACTGAGCGCATTGGGGACAAGCTTTAACAATCCCTTTTGCCTCTTCCCAAGAGATGGCAAACATGCGCTTCAGTGCCCTGGCATTCTGATGGAACAGGGAATGGCTATTTTGGGCTTTCGCAAATTGGCTGACAGGAGTTTGTATTCCCAGGCTGACCAAGGAGTCAGCCCTTGCATTTCCTTCCCCTAGGCCCAACGATGTTTTATGGCTACGGATGTGCAGGATGCAGCATGGCTGTGCGCGAATTTTCAGCGCACGCTGCAACGCAAGGAGAAGTTCCAGTAGCCGTAGGTTCTGGACTGGCTTAATAAGAGCATCCTCGATACGGTTAGCAACTCCTACCGCATATTGCGAGTCGGAGACGATGTTGAGGGGGACGCGGTGCCATCGTGTCAAGGCCCAGACGATAGCCAGCAGTTCCAGATCTGTAGGTTGTCCTTGTCAGTGCCTGGAATCAGATGTTGTTTCCACTGGCCCTTATCCTGCCATACGCAGGCGGCCGTTTTCAACCTTTTTCCGGCATCAGTGAACACGATGATGCCAGGCACTGGATGTTCTGAAACAACCGGTTGTTCTATCCACTGGAACTGACTGATGGCTTGCAATCGTTTGTGTTTCGGGCCTTCGTGACGGATGTCTCCCGGATACGCAAATAAGGCGAGTTGTAATGCCATAGAGCGCTGCAGCAGCCAATCAAAATCGATTGTTTTGATGGGGATGCTGATCCAATCCGGCTCCCGACCATCTACGTCAAGGCAACGTTGGCGTCCCTTCCGTATCAAGAAGAGACAGTCTCTGTTCTTTGCCAGATACCTTTCTGGGCCGTGTGGGGAGGAAACAGCCACTCCAAGATTGCTATGGACTCTGGTCTTCGAGAGTCCCGGTCACAGATTCGGTCATTATGATGGTGTTCCCCATATGTCCTTCGCCAGTTGAAATCTTGCATCATCAGTGCAAAGGGAAATGAAGGGTGGTTGCAAATCCAGATTCCAATGGGATGAGTGGCATCTCGCCGGTCTGCAAAGCCGGTTGCCAGTTTGTGGACGACCCGTTTTAATGCATTCGTATGGCTAGCGGTCCAGTCCACTAATGCACCTGGTTGTGTTCCCCGCAACAGTGACAGGAAGGGGTGGATATCCTCATTGGTGAGACCTATGATGGGTCTGACCCACTGGAGTTCGCCCACTAGCTTTTGGGCGTCATTCAATGTTTTGATCGAATGAATCACCTCCAGTTTCTGTGGTCTCACCATGGCATAGGTGACTTTCCACCCTAAGTAGCTCCAGGATGACTTTGTTTGGATTTTTTCAGGAGCTACAATCAGTCCTTTTGCTTTTAGCTGATCGGTCAAGATCTGGCTAATGTTGTCAGGGAACGGTGCTTTCTGGCAAAACAGGATGTCATCCATATAGTGATATATCAAGGTGTCCGGCATTGCTTCCTGATTGGCAAGAGTGCCCATGCCACATATGATTGGCACATCGTTGGAGAGTTCCTCATCCCTTGTGGCAACACTACACATTCATAGCGCTTTGCAGGTTCACTCTTATTGATTGATGGAATAGTGAAAGCAAAGCGAGCTGTATCTTCGGGATGCAGGGGAACGGTAAAGAAACAATCCTTGAGGTCAATGACCAGCAAGTTCCAGCCTCTGGGCAGCATGGTGAGTAAAGGCAGTATAAGAGACAGGGGCACCCATTGGCCACATCTGGCTATTGACCTTACGTAAATCATGTAACAATTGCCACTTTCCCGACTTCTTTGGAACGACGAAGATGGGTGTGTTCCACGGGCTGACGGACGGTTGGATGTGTCCCGCCTGCAGCTGTTCCTGCACCAGTCGGTTAGCAATTTCTAGCCGCTCTTTGGTTAGGGGCCACTGCTCCACCCAGACAGGGCTGTCTGTTTTCCAGCGTAGCCTGGGAGTTGGCGGCACCTCTGCAGTGGCCCGCATTGAAAATGCTGAGGGGGTTGGGTGGGTTCGGGAATAGAGAGAACGGCACCTAGTTGGCTCATCACTTCCCTGCCAACCAACCCTCCAAGTTGTCCCGGTAGAGGCAGTACGTAGGGTCTTACAGTTACTGTTTGTCCTTCCGGAAATTTCAGCTGTACGGGGTCAAGGGCCTGAAGGGGGATGGAGCCACCACCTATTCCTTGAACGGCATCGAGGGCAGTGCTGAGCCTCCAGTGTTGAGGCCACACATTACGATTGATTACAGTGACATCGGCCCCGGTGTCCATCATCATGGACAGAGTCTTAGCCTCTTTACCGGCAGCCAATTGTACCGCTATAATGGGCCTCGTCTTCATCTGTTGCACTAGGGTGACCAGAGTGTTTCCAGATGATCCAAAGCCCTGATTTCCTCGTGCCATATGGGCGTTCTTTCCCAGGTTCATCTTCGGGAGAAGGACCAACTGCGCCACCCGGGTACCTGCTTTGATTATCAGGGGAGGGTTCAATGTAAAACACATAATCATGATTTCCCCTGTATAATCCACATCAATTACCCCTGGGAGCACAATAAGTCCTGCAACGCCGGTGGAAGAACGTCCCAGTAACAAGGCTCCAACCCCGCTATTTTCTTGGCATATCGGTCCATAAACCCCTGTCGGTATCCGGTGCACTTGAGTCGTCGCGAGGGTGACATCTATTGCTGCGGGCACATCGATGCCCAGGCTTCCCCTTGTGGCTGGGGCGGGGAGTTGGTGTAAAGCGCTGGCCCAGCTACTTGTGTCTTGGCGCGGGGGCCTTGCGCGCTGCGCCTTCCGTTTTTTGTAGACCTGCATGCCAGATTATTATGGTTATCCCTCTGGCATCGGTCACACCACACCGTGGCAGTGCAGGCTCCTCGTCTGTGGCCTCTGGACCCACAACGCGAACAGTAAGGGGCAGATTTCTTTGGCCGATTTCCCCTTCTGTCCAGCTTCTGTGCAACCGCCGCAAGAAGCTTGTAAGTGGGTTCCAGGGCGGCGGCAAAAGCACTAGCCATGCCGTGGTGTTGCTGCGTTTGGGTGGCCCTGGCAGCAACTTCCAGCATTTCTGAGACTTCGGCTGTCTTTGGTAGCATGGAAAAGAGCGCCTTCATTTTTGGATTTGCATGTTCAAATGCCAGGAGCTTGAACATGGCCTCCTTCTGCTCATTTCCCAGCTCAGATTGAGCCATGACAGACTGCCAAAGCTGGTCTACGAAATGCTGGTAGAGCTCGTTCATCCCCTGCTTGGTAACGGAAAATGAGGGGACTGGCCTAGGCTCTGGAACTGTATAGAAAGCCTGGCGGGCCAGGGTCGCCGCAGCATGGTGGATTGCAGCCGGGAACTGCAGCTGGACTTGGACGTCCGCATAGCGTCCCGAGCCTGTGAGCATCTCAGCCGTGACCCCTGTTAATGGATCTCCAGCTGCTCTAGGGCGGTTCGCTTCTGGCCTGGGCCAGGCGCTCCCACTCTTTCAACCAGATAATCTGCTGGGAGGGGGTGAGCAGGTACCTGGCCAGGTTGCGGCAGTCATGAGGGCAGTTGGTGTCGGCAGTGAAAAGCCAAACCAAAACAGCTTTGCCGCTTTCTGTTTTCAACCCTCCCTCCTTCAGGGTCTTCCTAGCCTGCTGTAAAGTCTTCCAGGCATGTTGTTCAAAAAGAGGCTGCCCATTGTTGTCTTGGAGGACAGGGCAAGCGACGGTGCTGGGTTCCCAATCCCCCTCGAGTAGGGCATCGCGAATAATGCCAGACCACCGTCCGGGTCGGCCTTTGCCAGCACCTTTAATGCCTGGGGCGTTTTTGTGTGTCTGCGGTGGGGTCAGGACCCCACCATCATCATCATCATCAGGGAGGGTGGGTGGGTCTCGATAATTACGGAAGGACGAACGTTGTTCTATGTCCGTCACACGTTTTTCTAGACTCTTCACGACCTGGTTTGTCTGCTCCAGGAGGGCTTTTATTTCGCCCTCCAGGCCGGTGGGTGCAGCCGATGGAGTGGCCGCATCTTTCCCATTCTCATTCTTTTTCCTTGGCAGTGGCAATGGAGGTGGTCTCCAGCAACTGGAAGCACCTACCTCAGGGCTGCAGGCTGTCGGCACCTTCCTGGCGCTATCGGTGCTCGGAGCAGGAGCCTCTTCTTCCTCCTCCGGACCGATGTCAGACAAGAATTCCACTATGGAATGATGCGACCGTCCTGTCATGCCCTTAATGGCAGGCTTGCTGTTGCTGAGTCCCAGAAAGGTGTTCAAGCTTTTACCACTCTCAGGGGGAGGAGCGACATCACCGGATTCCGCTTTTGGTGGCGGTGATGCGGTGTCATTGTCAGGCCGTGGTGGAAGCTCTGCGATGGCAGCAATAGCAGCTTCCGCCTGAACTTTTATGTCTGTCAGGGCGTTGATTACCAGCCCCCATGTACCTTCTAGGCCGATAATGCCCTTGCTTGTCTCTTCGGTATGGATGGTTCCCAGCAAATGGTTAACCTCCACCCAAAGGTCCCAAGCAGCTTCTGCAGACGGGGGAGAGGAGAGTTCCTGCTCCCTCGTGCATGCTGCTGGCTTCTGAGTGCTCAAAGACAGACCCATTTTCCTAGGTGTGCTGGAAGGCAGCTGGTGTCCAGGTAGGGATGCAGCTGCGCTTGTGGGTGCCGCTGCCCTCCTGCAGCCGGGTCATCATCATCATCATGGGGGCTGTCAGCAGGAGAGAGAGGAGCCAGAGGACTGCACTGGCCAGCTTGCAGTAAGCATTGCCAGCCTGCCTGGCCCACAGAAGCCTGGACACTGCCCAGTATCTCTCCAGGCTCATGGCAGTCAGGAGGAAGACGCTGGCATGCATGGTGAGGAGGTCCAGGCTGAGCAAAAGCCAGCAGCCCACACCCCTGAAGAACTAGTCGTGAGCAAAGTAGGTGCAGACCACAAAGGGGATGGTGGGCAGGTACAGGAGGTCAGGCAGGACAAGGTTGATCACATAGACCCCCCCAGGAGCCTGCTGAGCTGCCCGCCACCCTTCCAGAGACCACCACCACTGTGTAGGTGTTGCCCACCTTCCCAGTGAGACACGACCAGCAGCACTGCATCCAGCAGCCCCAACTCCCTTCTCAGGACATCAGAAGCTCTTGATGTGTAGACAATGGATGCAGCCCCCAGTTTTGCAAACAAGTCCACCAGATGCTACGATGTCTATCATTTACTATGACCTGGCCCTGCTCCACCTTTCTCCCTCAATCAGTAACAAACTCCTGGAGATTCAAAGTGATGAGCATTTCAGGCTCAGTCTTTCCCCCTCCCCCCTTCTCAAAGACCATCCTCCTCCGCCTCCTCTAAGCCCTTCCTCTCCTTTCCTTGAACCCCCAAGACCTGCTGCCTTACCTCAGAGCAGGGAGCAGAAGTGTGTTAAGTATGTTAAGAACCATTGCCTTCTAGTGGAGCACCACTGCATGACACCTGTGCCCTCACACTTCTCCACCCAGAGCTACCCTGCTCTTCCTTCACCCTCATCCAACCCTCTTTCTTCTCAGGGAACAGACACAGTGGGACAGAATTTGCAGAGCAGAGACAGGTGGGGTATTTCCTAATGCTCTTTGCTGTTAGTTTGCAGAGGTTTTCGGGCCACTCCAGCCATTCTCTTTTCTGTCCTCACTATATTAGCTTTGTTATGGCTAAGTTAAATGCCTCCACTCATCTCAGCAGCAAACAAAAGCAAGCATCCCACTGGTACTGCCCCTACTGCAGTAGCACCCAAGCACCTTCCCAAGCAAAGTGCTGGAGACACATTGGTCAAGCTTAAGCATGACCGTGCCAGAGGAGTGGGCATATGGCACATACAGCATCGATGGGGGGAACCTCAGAGGTCTCCCTCTGGGCTGTTGGTATCAGCTTTTGGAATGGCTGGATCACTCTCCTTACTCTTCTTCCCAGAGAACTGAACATGAAGGTTGTTGAGATGGAGTTTTTTAGTTAACGTTCACATTACTTTGTTTAGGAACACAAGCTTTGCAACGGCCTGTAGTTTATCAGTCATGTTTCAAACTGGGAGATCAGCAACCTGCAGTGCAGATATACTTTTGGGTGGAAAGCTCCATCATGCCATGGCAGCAAGATGAATGATGCTGCTTCTTAACCCAGAAGATGATGCTGCCAACAGGTTGTGGTGGTCTCAGCACTGAGACTGGCCCCCAGAGAAGCAAGTGGGGAACAATGACTTTGGCCATTTGGCTCTGATGGGAATATTCATAGCCCACATGCCCTAGGAAATGCAATGAATGGCCAAGGCTCCTTGCTCATTGTCTACAGGTTTTTTTCAAGAAATGATCTCATGCCTTAGCAGTCAGCAGCTCAGCTCACTAAGGAAATTAAAATAAATTACAATAGGATATTTTTATTAATTTATTTAGGAGCTAATTAAAATCATTTTTGCTTCATTAGTTCCTTTAAGCTCCCCTTAACACACCCGATGCCTACTGTCACACTGCCTGTGTAAAACTGCAGACACATCAGATTCTACAGTCATCAGCAGAACCCAGCAGGTCCTTCCAGCATGGGAAACAGCTCTCCCAGGAGAACTCTTAAGAGATGATCTTCAAGATGTGAATCATGGGTTGATTTAGTGGTTAGGACTAATTGTTACTAGAGGACATGAGCACACAAAGTCCCTACTACTGCATAAAGTTGTCCATCTATGTAATATAATCATGTGTATTGTACAGGGCAGGATGAAAGTGTCAGGCTTTTGACATACAGAGAATAAGGGAGCAGAGATCCATGTATTACTAACTTCAGACATCAACCCCAAGTCAACAGCAAGTCCAAAGTCTGTATCAGACACACCATAGGCTGCTCTCTGCCAGATCCAACCTCTACATTAGTTTTACTAAAGAGTGTAATTTAGACAGCTGAACTTCAACAGCATGAATAACCCTCACAGTGTATTCCCTAGGACAGTGTTCCACCTCCCAACACTCACACACACAGAGTCATCCACATACACACAAGTATACACACACACAGTTTTGAGCAGATCTCCTGACATTCTCTATAGCAATCAGAGGAAGGTCTCCACACAGATGTGATATGAAGAAGCTTTCAAGCCCACATGTGGCAAAAGGAAACAGGCCTCAAATTTGGCTGTTGGATTACATCTTCTAAGTGACCTTTCTCAGCTACAGCTCTAGCTGATCAAATATATACACGTTTCACACTTCTGTTGCTAGCAGAGAAGCCATTTCTTGTCAGTCCTAGTCCAGAAGCCCCTGCAACCTGATGGGGTGTAGCTCCGGGCAGGCAGCTGTTTTCTTGCATAAGGTATGTTGCTGTCTGCAGTTTCATGCAGGTGTGATGCTAGGTCCCATGCCCAACATAGCAAGTGCCAAGTTTTCAAGGCCAGATCAACAGGCAGGGCCTGCCAGCATCCAGTCAGATCACAGCAATTTAACCGTGACGGCTTCTGCTGAGGATTCAGATTCAAAAAGTCTTTCACTTGGAAAGAAGCAGCTTAACTTGGCCCCTAGAACAAAGTGGACTGTTTATGGGGGGGGAAAAAAAAGTGCTTCAAAGGGTGCTTAAAGAGCACTGTGTTTCTCTGATGTTGATCTCTCCTCTCCTGACAGCCCATCGAACAGGATCAGGTAGAGTCGAGTCATAGCAAGGTTCTGGCACAGCTTCCTAGGATTTAAACTTGAAGTAGGCTTCAACTGTAGTGAAGGAAAGAGGTGGTACATTAGGGCAATGCACTGCAGCAGAGTGGCAGGAGGGGAAGAAAACAAAATCCAGGCACTTACTTGCATATTCCTGTGGTGTCATTGCCTGGTTGATGACACTATTGAAGGCTGCAATCCAGTCCAGCTGGTCAGTCTCAGTCTCACAGGTGAAGAGGTATTCCCGGTCAGGGGTGACAATAGTGAGGCCATAGTGCCATGAGAAGTTGCCCTGTGTCCCTGAAGGCAATCCCTTCTGGACACTATAACCATTCTCTCTGCTGCCCACAAACACCTCGCCCTTAGCAAATGCATCCTGCACATCAGGAAGGAAAGACAGGGATTTATGGAATCCCAGAAGAACCAAGAAATAGGAGCAGTGCATCTAGGGGCAGGAGTGGGTGAGGACAAGGGAGGTAGCAGCAAAAAGATTTGAAGGTGGTCAGGGGATTCAGAAGACGAGGGAAGCTATGATCAAAGACAGCATCAGACAGGAAACTTTAAGAGCACAGATTGCAAGAGGCCTGAGAGAGGAACTGCTGCTCCTGCCTCCCCATGTGACCTCCCCATGTCACTGTCCTCCCCACCACCAACTTACACGGCTGCCCTCCCTGTTCCCATTGTCTGCAGGCAGTGAAACAAACACAGAAAGCCTGGGATGAACGAAGTGGGATGGAAAGGGGAAGGCCTAGAGTCCATTCAGAGCAGCTGGGTTCTGCAAGCCCCTCTCACTGCAGAACAAAGGCTGCTGCACCTTGACCCTGCCCTCAGCACTGCTGCCTGCAGTTGCCAGAGGTCAAATCTCCTCCTCACCAGAGGGTCCTTGAAGTACATGAGCCTGCGGTGATCCAGCGTGAACCAGCGCTTCTTGAAAGCCTCTCTCTGCTGCGAAGGGAGGAGGTGAAATAGGTAAGGGGACAGTGCCCTCTGCCGTGAGCAGTGCAAATGAACACCCAAAATTCATCCCAACCACTTGAATCAAGCCCCTGCCTTAACAGCAACCTCCTCCTCACCCTTTCTGAGCTGAGAGTGGGGATCAGTATCGGGTTTTTCAGTCCCAACTGCTGTCCCCAACTCTTCGACTTGTGTGAAGGACCCAAGAGTTGAGACAGGAGAAATCTAGACACTAAATACCTGTAAGGTCACGCACACACAGACACATGCAGAGAGATCTGGTGTTCTGGGAGAAAGCAGGGACTCTGGCTTCATCTACTTTCACATGTGTCCTTCCCCTTCCTTTTATTCTCCCCTCCCTTGGTGCACACACACTGTTCCCACGGGTGTCTAAAGAGTCAGGGGGTAATGAGGAAACAGCAGGAGAAAAACATTGAAGTAGGGAAGGTCAGTTTCCCTCTGGTCACCATTAGATTTTTTTTTCTCCCAAAGCAGCTCACCTTGGGACCAGTCTTCTCCATGTATCCCTCCTTCAGGAAGTTTCTTGTCAGCCGATTTTTAATCTGACAAAAAAATCAGGGGTAACATTTACTTAGCCATGTTTATTTGCTATTCACTTTCACACCTGACCCTTCCTTCTCTTCCCCCAAATTCAGCCACCTTTTCAATTCATATTTGCAGAACTGCCTAGCCAGGAGTCACTTCTGTCTCCGAGGTTCCCAGAAACAGCAGAGAGCAGCTGTGCTCTGGCCATCACAAGCTCTTTCACACGCACACTTTCAATGCTTCTGCCTAGTGTCATCTCCCATTCTGTACTTGCTGACTTAACAGTTGCTAACGGGCTCTTTTATCAGGTAACAAAGTATCAGCGGGAGTCTCAGCACTCTGCTCCAGTGCCGCCTTACCTCCTTATCGCTGGCGATGGGAAACGCTACCTTCAGGTAATGGAACTGCACACAGCGAATGGCATTGAACCAGTCCACCACCTCCTGAGAACGGAAAAGGACAGGACAGAAAAGCTCAGCCAGAGCAACACTGAGGCATCTAAATTCATCCAGTGGCACCCAACCCTCTATGATCTACAAACACAGCCAGCTCTCCCTCCCCAGCCCCTGCAGCATCTCCCTCACACACAGACACACACAGACACAGACACAGCCAGCACGGCCGCCTCATTCCCTGCATGCACAGGCAGAACATCTGCACATCTTCTACACCAGATCCTCCCACACAATTGGACTCAACAAGTGCTCCCGCCCGGCTCCCTGCAGCAAAACTCTCCCACAGACACAAACAGAAACAGAACCCCCACCCTGTTACCTACAGCAACTTGCAGACACACACCCCGTCCTTTCCATGCTTCGGACTATTTAATACCTGCACCTGCTCAAATTATCTCCACTGCTTTGCAGCATTTTAACCTCAAACAAGATACCTTTCCACTTTCATGGTAGACAAATATATTCCGGGTCTTGTTGTCTTTGAGATAGGTGATCTGCAGGCCATTGGGGTTCCCAATCTTCACTGGCTGGAACGTAGCATTGATGACATCTATTTTAACATTGATTTTGGGTTCTTTGGCCTGAGAACAGAATGGCATTGGTCATGCATGGGCAATCCTAGTGGGAAAGAGGCCTGAGCTGACTCAGTGGGCTAAGAAGGGTCAGAGGGTGCTATAAAAGGTAATAACTGTCCCTTCTCAACAAACCTGTTGCAGCACACACTCCCTTCACCCTGTGGCATGCTCCTGCCCACACAGTGGCCCAGCCTCTCCAGTTCAGATTTGAGCTGTGCTTACTACAGTACTGCCAGTGAGATACCAAGAGCGCATCTGACTTTACAGCTGAGACAGTCTCAAGGATAACTGACCCCAAAAGAAAAGACTCCACTCCTGTTCCTCCCTACTCCAGCCCTTGCCTCCCTTGCAATAGTAAACTAGCACTTGTCCTATCCATTTCAGGGAGATGAACTAGCAGAAGAGCATCTCTCCTCAAACTGAACAACAGTTTTTTGCCAACTTGGCTCACACTGGCATGAGGCTGTTTCCAAGTGTGGTGAAGTGAAATGGACAGGGGTGAAGTGAAAGATCAGCCCTTGTATCATCAGTGAAAGAAGGTTGTAGGGAAGAGGACCCCACTCCTAAATTACATGTTTCATTTATCATCTCTGGCATGGGATGAATAAGGCAACCTCAGAAACATGTAGGAAATAGAAACATCTCCATGATCCCACTGCCCTGGGTGGAGTATGCAGTGAGGTGGGAGCTGACCCCCATACTCACATCCTGCTTGGTGAAATACTTCAGACATCCCTCTCTCTCAGACAAGAGGAACTTGCGGGGTAGGAACTGCCCACTGTCTCGGCCTCGCTTCCAGAGGATGCCTTCCTTCACCCCTAGGACCAGAAAAGCCACCTTTATGAGCATTCCCCCACAGGCACAGTAGGAATCAGAGAGGTGCATGCAGCCTGTGGTTCAAGCCACACCTCTGGGATAAAGTATGTGATGGACTGCTGCTGCTACCAAACACCTGAGAAGGAGAGGTCTCACCTCTGAGTACAGCTGAAGATGTCAAGTGTTCCTGGATTTGGAGCCCAGATAAAAGGTCACCATAAGACATTCCCGGATTCTTCCCACCTCTAAGTCCACCTCCCACTACTGTCTCTAATAGCATGGGAGGCATTTCTTAAGTGAACATCAGAGTCCTGGCCCATACAGACCAGTATGGGACCAGAACCCTTCCCACTTGTCTCTGCAGGCCCCTGGGCTTCTGCACCTTGTGTCACAGCACTGGTAGTGACATTTCAAAGACAGCTGCTGTGGTTGGAAGGGATGGCATGCAACAGGACAGAAATTCCTTACTGAAGAGGTCTGGCTCAACCAGGGAAGCAAATGACTGATAAGTGCCAAATGGTAATACCAAGCTTGGAAGCAACCTGTGGCAGTGCTAACCTATGCTGCCCACAATTTAAGCTCCCCCAAAAGATGCTCTGTAAGTACCAGCTGGGTATTTGCAACATTGACACTATGAACTTTCTCCTCACAGTGCTGAAAAGTTTCCAGCAAAAGCAACAGGCAGGATATTTTGGTGCTGTGCTCTGCTCTTACCATCAGAATATGGCAGCTGCTTTCCTGGCTCCGTGAACTCTTTGCGTTCGTATTTGGCCCGTATCCACTGTTCTCTCAGCACTCTGGGGAGAAAGGTGATAGGCAGGTCAGAAACGGACCAGAGGAACCCAGAACTGCCTTTCTGCCTTTTTGTCTGCATGCAGCAACTTACTGGCAGTCGTTGTAGGTTGGCTGATAATAGTAAATAGGGATGTGAGCTTCGTATGTGGCTTTAGTCACAGCATTCCCATGCTTGGCCAGAAACTGCAGAGTTAGACAGAGAGTTAGTGCCTTCCCTTTGCTGCAGACTCACATTGGGCTCTTTGCTTCTTCAGCCCCTACAGGGCTAGATGCAAACTGAGCTCTTAAGGGAGTAGTGTCTTTCCTGTCCATTGCAACAACCCAGCAAAATCCGACTACAGAAAGGCGGATCTCAAATGTCTTGCCTACTCCCAGGAGTTACACTCATTGTACCTGAACCAACAGAATGCCATAAATGTCTCTTCTGTGGGGCTGGGTGCACACACATTCAGTGAATTTGCTGTCATGACCCATATCTCCAAAGGACCGAGTTCAATGACAGCTTTGCAATGCCATCTGGGAGGACATTCCAAATCTCTTTGCTCCTCTCCAAAGAGCAGCCAGATACACATTATTTTCTTTGGATCTCTGGAAAAATGTTTCAGTTCCCTGAAGATTAATTGAGGGAGGAGTAATGGACAGAAGTCAAGTTCCCATAAATGCAGTTTTTCTCAAGAGATCTGCAGGCATATCTGGAAACTTCTTGGAACACAGAATTGCCCAAGAGTTTTCCCTCAGATTGCTTAAGCAAGAGGAGATATTCAGACTGGGTGATGCAGGAGAGTGGAAATGAGTAATCTGGAGAGACAAAGACTCTGAGCCTTGGCAAGATATATTGCAAGAGCTCTTCATCAGCAATAAAGTAACAGGACATGGGGAGACACATAAGGCAAAGGTGTCATCCCTTTCCTGGTGGTTTATGGGGAGTTATCCTTGCTTAAATATCCAGAGCATGAGTATTTAAGGGATTATGTATCAGACAAAATTTCCAACTGAGTTGCAAATGGCTGATTATCCCAGGGCATATTAATGTATGGCCCAGACAAAACCCACCTGACATACTAATGGGGATAAAGATCTCACCTGCACCTGAGCATCGTCCCAGTGATCCATCTTCAGAGATTTTACTTTGCTGATGCTAGGGATGTTGCGGTGAATTCCTGAGCAGCTGAGGCATATAAAGACACCCAAAGTAGAAGATGCCCAGTCAGGATCTGAGGGTATAAAAAAAAAAGAGTATGACTAGAGGTGGTAAATTCTAGAAGATACACCTGAACTGAGAACACAGTCTGCAGAAACAGAGAGTTTAGTAGCCACTATTTCATTTGAGATTACTAATTAAGACCCAAGGTACAGGCAAGAAAAAGAACAGCTATTAGTCCCTCATCCCCCCTGCTCCAAATGATCCATCTCAATCTGTATTGACCCGAGCCTTGAAAAACTCTGCTATATGCATAAACTTCAAACTATGCAAAAAGAATCACCCAAGATGAAACAGAAACTAGTTCTGGGAGAAGACTCCAGAAGTTGTTTAGTGCAACAGCACAAACCCCCAACAGCTCAAGAAGTAGATAGTGGCCTTGGATTCAAAATTCTTCTAATGGTACTAATTAGCCTAGTCTTAATTTGGCTTGAGTGGTGCATGCCACATGCTCCTGTTGGGAAGAGTAGGATGGAAGCTTTTAGCAGCACCTGTAGTAACTCAAACTGGATACCCTTTAGAGAGGGCAAGCCCTTCTGTAACAGAAAACTCCAAGGTGCCCATGGCAGGTTGTCAGTTCATAGCTGAGTCACCGAGCAGACAATGCCTTCCTGAGTCATGCCTTTTTTCTGGAGCAGTTAGGATTTCACTGGGAGCTTTCCTGTCAGGTCCTGACTGGGCATGACCTTCATTTGTATTTGAGATCTGACACGATTAGAACTGCACCTACACAGGCCCCTCTCTTCTGCCACTACCACATCCCTGTCCTTCATGCCACCAGAGCTGGGGCAGCATCTCCTTCCTCCTCCCTTGCCAACTCACCTGCAGGGAGAAGAAGCAAATATCCAGACAGAGCAATGCCTCTCCTCCCCCTCTTCCCAAGGTAGATAACCAGCACCAAACTGCTGCTAGAGGCTGGCCCCAGATCACTGCTTCTGACTTCCTCCAGCAGCCCCTGAGGACTCACCTGGCTTCCCGCAGTCTGCACACAAAGAGTTTTCTGCTCTTCTCCACACCTCCTTCAGAGCCTTCATGCTCCTCTCCTGTCCTCCAGCCATCACGTCCAAACGCTGTCCCCCTGGGCAGGGCAGGGCAGGGCAGGGACAGGAGGGCAGCAGCTGCCTGCACCTTCTGCACCTGCAGGCCAAGCTGCTGGGTTGCCTCAGGGCAGAACAAGAGATCCAAAAAGCACTCACAGACAGAGGAAAAAGGCAAAGGTAGTAGAAGCTGTAAGGGTAATAGAAAGAGTGGGGAGACCTGATGGTGCACTTGAACCAGCTGAATGAAGACAGGGATGAAGAGGCTGGAGGCTGAAGTGCACCCAGGCTGTGAGTGAGGAGGAGGAGAAGGAGGAGACCTGCCCCATGGGCGTGGAGGGAAATGCAGCAATTAACCACAGAACTGGTTTTTCCGCATTTCTGATGGTGAAAGGACAGGCCAGGAAAAGAGGGCAAGCAACGAGAGGGTTGATAAAGGCAAGGAGGTCCTAAACGAGCAGCCCTCAGGCCATGTCAGGACTATGTGGGCTGGAGGTGGGGGTTGGCTTTGGCCGACCCACAGCACTTTGGGAGCTTCTACCTAATCTGCTGGCCACTGCAGTATTGGACCCATTTTTAGGGCGAGGACAGGTGGGCAAGACAGGTTTAAGAGTTCAAGTCACTCAAGCCAGCACCCAAGAACACAGCAGTCCTGATGTGCCCACCTCCTAGTGATGATACTCCTCTCCACCACTAGCTACAGAAACTGCAGCTGCTCAGCAAGGTCCTAAATCTTGGAGACTCAGTGTCAGAACCTGTCCCCACACTCCCCTCCTCCAGCTATAAGCAGCAGAGGTGCCACTAACTGCAAGTAATAACGATAGCTTAAAATAAAAACTGTGAGCTTTATTAAAGAAATTGAGATGTTACATATTTGAGGAAACAACCTTTATTAAAAAGAGATGCAGCTGTAAAATCCTTGGAGGAGTTGTCTGTTCTCAGGGTGAGAGACCAAGTGCTCCACTGGCCATGAGGCAGCACCCAAAAAGCCATTTCCTAGGATGGGAGCTGGAGGCACCCAAGCCAGAAGGACACCCCTGCCCACCCCAGGCTGGATGCCAGGGCTAGTGGCAGACACCTACAAGTCCCATGACAGCAGCTCCTTCCTTCTGGCCCCAGCCTCGGGGAGAAAGCGCACCAGGGCTGGGCAGAGAGTCACGCACAGGTCCCCCGCACCACTGGAACAAGAGGCCCTGATACCGGCCCCAACTCTACTCCTTCAAGTCAGCCTGCGGACAACATAGAAGTAGCCATAACCCCTTCTCCCACCCCACAACCCGCGGAGGATGCGTGAGGCTCCCCCTTGGTCCCCAGTGACGCTCCGCCCTCAGCCCAACAGCGCCTCAAAATGGCGGGCGGGGCAGGGGCTGCCCCTCAGGGCTGTGCGGCGGCGGAAGGGGCGGGCAGCGGCAGCAGCGTGGTACAGCCATGGGCCGCAAGAAGAAGAAGAAGGGCCCGGGTGGCCGTGAGGGGCGGCTGGTGGTGACTTTCGACGAAGAGAAGCGGAGGTGAGAGCGGACGGGCTCAAGGGCGGGCGGGGAAGAGGCGGCATCCCCCGGTGAGGGGGCTCGCTAAAAGGCAGGGATTTCTGTGTTGTCGGTGGCAGGGAGTACCTGACCGGCTTCCACAAGCGGAAGGTGGAGCGGAGGAAGGTGGCGTTAGAGGAGATCAAGCGGAAGCTGAAGGAGGAGCAGAGGAAGATGAAGGAGGAGGTAGCCCCATGTACATCCCTCAGCCCTCTCTGGGGAGAAGGGACAACCCCCTTCTCCCCCCTCCTCCACCCTTCTCCCCGCCATGGCGGCCTAGGAGCGGGACAGGAGGCGGCTTGGAGCTTCCCCTGCCCCGCTCGCAGGGGGATGGGGCCATCCCGGGTCGGGGCCGGGTGTCTGGAGCAGCAGTGACATGTTTGCATCCCGCAGCGGCATCAGGAGTACCTGAAGATGCTGAGCGAGAGGGAGGAGGCGCTCGGTAGGTGCTGGCCTGGGGAGGGTGGGGTGGGATGCAAACATG
>JAAWXA010000003.1:6718704-6735908 GCA_038090715.1 Florisuga fusca
GGGGTGGACGTCTCTGGTCTGATACCTTGGGCTGGGTGATAAGGGAATGGAGCAGGGAGGGTGGCATACTGTCCCACAACATCACCTCCTCCCTCTCGTGTCCTCAAGTTTGCTGGTGGTACAAAACTGGGAGAGGTGGCTGTGCTGCTATCCAACGAGATCCAGACAGGCTGGAGAGCTTTGGGCAAAGGTGAACCTCATGAAGTTCAATAAGGACAATTATTGAATCCTGTATCTGGGGAGGAATAGCACCAGGTACCAGTACAGATTAGGGATCATCCTGTTGGAAAGCAGCTCTATGGAGAAAGACCTTGGAGCCCTAGGGGACAGTAAGTTCTCCATGGGGCAGCAGTGTGCCTTTGTGGCCAAGAGGGTCGATGGTATCCTGGGTGCATTAACAAAAGTGTGTCCAGCAGGTTGAAGGAGGTTCTTTTCCCCCTCTGCTCTGCCCTGGTGAGACCACACCTGGAATACTGTATCCTGTTTTGGGCTTCCCAGTTCAAGAGAGATGGGAATCCCCTGGAGAGCTATGAGGATGATGAAGGGACTTGAGCATCTCTCCTATGAAGAAAGAATGAGAGAACTGGGGCTGTTTAGCCTTGAGAAAAGAAGGCTGAGAGGAGATCTTATTAGTGCCTATAAATGTCTGAGGGATGGGCATCAAGAGAAAGGGGTCAGTCTCTTTTTGGTGGTGCCCAGTAACAGGAGAAGTAATAATGGGTATAATCCAGAACACTTCAATATGAGGAGAAACTTCTTTACTCTAAGGGTGACAGCACTTGAACAGGCTGCCAGAGAGGCTCTAGTCTCCTTCTCTGTAGACCTTCAGAACTCACTTAGATGTATTCCTGTATGGCCTGCCCTAAGTAATCCTGCTTTGTCAGGGGGTTGGACTAGCTCTCTAGAGGTCCTTTCCAGCTCCTAACGTTCTATGATTCTGTGTCCCCCTGGGAAGCTGAGCAGTGATTTGAGTGGTGACCCCTGCTGCTCTCTGGTCCTGGTGGGACAGGATGTCAGGTGGGTTGTACAGAAAGCAACAAGCAAGAGGGCATCTCCAAGGTGTTACCATGTCCCCTCTGCTGGGAGGAGTTTGCCTTCATGCTGGTGTTCAGGTCCCTCCACCCTTTGACCCTGTGTGCAGAGACTGGGTCCTCCCCCTCAGTATGGCTTGTGCAGGAACAGGTTAATGTATCTGGTGAAAAGTTGGGCATTTTGCAGTGCAGGATGTCTTGTCTCCCCAGATGAGGCTGATGAACTGGAGCACTTGGTGACATCACGGACAGAGTCTGTGAACATCGACCACCCAAACCACATTGTAACAGTGACCACCATCAGTGACTTGGACCTCTCAGGAGCACGCCAGCTGGGTCTGACCACTCCTGTGGTAAAGCGTCTTGTTGCTTCTCTGATTCTATCAATGGTAAACTTTCTTGGGGCTGGCAAGGTGGGCCTGGTACTCCCTGAATGTGCCCAAAGACTTGGAGCTGGCTAGGAGCAGGGGTGAAAAGGGAAACTCAAAACTTCACACTCTTCCATAACTTATATTGGGCCTCTTAAGAGGAAAAAAACATCCTACGCGAACAGTTCACTCCAAACCTGCCTGGAATTCTTTGCTAGTCCCAGCTGACCTTGTGTAAGTGAAAGGTGTCACAGGGCTGGATGGGGAAAATACAGACTTCTTAAAACCAACGCAAGCAGCAAGATTTCAGAGGTTGCTGCATGGCCATCTTCAACCTCTTTCTTGTGTCCTGTCCAGGAAAAATTACTATTATCATGAGGAGGGATTTCTCTCTCTATGATCCTGCACTTGGATCACAGAGAAGGAAACCACTCAGTTCTGGTTCTGGTTGCTTTTATTCTCAAAACATAACTAAGAAACCATACTTTCATAGAGGTCTTCAGGCACTGTTCCAGTTTTGATCCTTTTGGTCTTTATTACTTGTGGTTGGATTTGAGCTCTTTGGCAAAGTGTAGTGTTTGGCAGTTAACTTTACATTTGTAAGGTCATCTTCTAATCTGAAAAGCCACCTAAAGGGGTTTTAATGGTAATTTAAAGAAAAAACTGAAGCCTTTAATTCATACTTTAGACTTCAGTTGCATGACTGTTAAGATCATGCTCCAGTTTTTGGACCTTGTGGTGGGTTGCTGTAGGACTTCATACTGGTTTTCCCCTTCTGAGGGGCTGCAATAAGAAACCTTGAGATTTGGATAGTGGGGGATGTGAAGAATTAAAACAGACTTCATCCATGATTAGTTCATAAAACAGGGTGAAACCAAGAAGGCATCAGAAACACAAAGACTGTTTTAATATGTCTATAGGGATTTTTTTTTTCTTTTGCTCCATTTTTAAGGGAAAAAATGATGGATCAGAAGAAGAGAAAGCGGAAGAAGTGGTGAACAAGCCTGCGAGAGCAATGCCTAAGAAGTCCAGAAACCCCTTCCTGTCTGAAAAGTATGTACAAATTCATTCAGCTCTTCTGCTAGGCTATGCAAGCTGATCAGGAGGATCTTGAGTTCCCTCTTCAGCCCTGGGGTGGCAGGGAGGGGATGCTGTGCTGCCTGGGCGCTGGTGGGCAGGAGCCAGCAGAGGGCACTGGCAGACCACAGTCCTCTCCCGGACACACTGATCCCCAGTGACAACAGCAGGAGGAGGAAGATGCAGGGCAGGTTTTGTCCTGCACTGTTTGGCAAGTCTTTCTTTTAGGCAGATATTGCGGACATGCAGAGTTTGTCTCTAGGATGAAGTTCAAAAAATGCTGAAGCCTTAAGCTTTGTCACTCTCCACAGTTTTTTAGTATTCAGGATTTATAGCTGCTTTCAAGATGCAGGGAATTACTTGGCTCTGTGGTAGCTGGACAGCCTACTGCTCAGGAAATTAATTTTGGTTGTTACTGCACATGTACTTGCAGGTTTCCTGCCCTGTCAGGTTGATGGCCAGCACAGTGGAGTTCCCCTGGGGCTTTCTGTGGCTGGCATTCCATTCCTACCGAGCCACACAGGGCTCTCCTGCTCTTGTTGTTGTAGTGCCTTGCTCCTGCAGAGTTTGGTCCCAAATATTTGTCTCTTCCTGCCCTGCACAGGATATCTTCTCTTACTGCCACACTGCACATGCACAGCAAGAAAAGGACGAAAGGAAAGCGACCCCAACGTGGGCAGGGCCCACGCAAGAAACTCCAGAAATCCATCACGGGCCGAACCACTAAGACTCAGCGACGGCGGCTCACAGGCAGAATGGGCCGTGACCAAGATTAATGGAGCAACCAGTGCTCAGGCCAGTGGCTGGGACAGCATGCCACATCCGGCCTGCTGCTCTTTTTGGAGCCCTTCGTTTTGGGCAGGGGCTTTGTTTACTTGGCTTTCTGACCAGCAGTGAGCCCAGCTCAGCCTTTTCCTCACCTCCTGAGTGCCAGTCAGGATCACCAGATGCTATTCCTGTTTTTTTCTGCAGTGATCTCCAGCAAAGTGTCCAGGTGCCAGGGAATTCTCTAAAAGCTTCTGCTGGGGGTCAGGTTCTCTGTTTGCCATAATGCATCTGTCCTTGGGCCTCCCCATCCTGAGGTGATACTTGGCTTTATCAAAGGAATAGGATCTGGGGCTGAGTGCAGCAGGCACATTGCCAGGGCAATTTGTGCAACTATGAAGAGCTTTGCATCAGTGCCCTGGCCTTTCTGCTGCACACTAAATCCTTTTTCCATGGAGACATGGTGTCGTATTGTCTCATGTGTTCCTTCTCCAGTGCCACACCTGAGTGCAGGGATACTTTTTCTTTGGTACCTGTGCTGGGTGATTAGTAACTCTGTGAATAAATCTGTATGAAGTCGTTTTGTTAAAGAAAAAAAAAATTGTTTGACTTACTTGAAACATAAGAGCAACCGTGCTAACACCAGTACCGTCTGGGAAGAGGTGAGATGATTCCTGTTGCTTAAAGGTTATTGAAATTTGTTGGTGCTTAGGAAAGGGAATAGCTAGGAGCTATTTCTGTGGCAACACAGAACCAGCCAGAGCAGGAATGGCTCATTCCATTGTCTGCTGAATGTGCCGATCTTAATTTTGATAGCTCAGAGGAGTATGAAATGCCCTAATGCCCTTGCTGTATGTGTGTGGGCCTCTGGGATGGGTGTGGCAGACTGCCCTTTGCCTCAGGGCTGCTGCAGTCATCAACATTAAATTGCCTTTCTTCTTGGGACCTCACTGTATGGTTTTTAGCATGGATACCTTTAGTGGTGTGGGGGGGAATAAAAAGTGTTTTGTGGCTGAGGAATGCTGGTGGCAAAATTGGAAGCCAGTCTTCTGGGGAGGAGAGTGAGTCTGGGCAGTGTGGTGGACTCTGTCCTCCAGTGTCTAGGAAATGGTGGCTGTTCTGCTTCTGGCAGCCAGGCCCTCCCTTGATGCATCTGTTCTGGTGAGGAAATGACAAAGGGAGAAAAGGCCTGTGTGGCCAAAACCCACACCAGGAAACTGGCAACCCAGCAATGGGTGAGTTTATGGATTCCTCATGCCAGAAATGAGAGGAGAAGAGTAAACCCATGCCTGAGGCTTCATGGAGAAACATCAGAGCGATGTTGGTGGCCACCAGCCAGCCACCAAAACTAATGGCACCAGCCTGATGTATCTCATAATTTCTTGGAGCATGCATACACAAACGCACAGAATTTCTTCAGAGTGTGTTGGGAAAAGGGTTCTGATCTCAAGCACTAGAGGCAGCTACACAATTTCTGCTAGAGCATGTTCCTCCAGAGGGGGCTGTTGTGGTTAGGGATGGGGTCTTCTTTGCACCTCTCTCCTCCAAAGAAGATAAATGGGAAGGAAATTATTAGCATTACCCCATGTGCTACTGATGGCTTGTGTGCTTTCAAGAACTAGTGCCTGAGAGTGTCCTGTCCTGGGCTGAGGCTCAGCACTCTCAGGCACTAGTTCTTGAATAACCCTGGTCACATTGTGGAAACAGTGTGGTTTCCTCACTCCAAATAGCTGTAGGGATCTCTCTCTGCTTTAAAGGGCACTCCAGAAAGCTCATAGGGTTTAATGCATGACCTTACCCTTCTTCTTGTCTCACCTTGGGCTGCTGGATGTTTCAGAGCAACTTGGGAGCAAGGCAAAAAGTATGAGGCATTCAAAGTGTCCAGGTGGTGCCATGTGCAAAGCATGAAGTGTTTCTTGTGCTGGTTTGGGAGTTACATGTGCTAGAGCTGTTCCGTGGTGGTTGGGCAGGAGGGGGATGTAGGAGGGAAGGAAAGGGAAATTCTGTCTCGACTGGTGCACTGAGCCAAGGGAGCTCTGGCTTGAAGCTGGAGAACAGTGTGTGATATCCTTGGTCAGGGTTGCACAGCAGCTTTTCCTTCTCTCTGGGACATGGTGCCTTGCAGAGTGACCATGGGCAGAAGATAATTTCCACTTGCCCCCACCCTAGGAGCCTGCTCTGGAGCTGGAATGGCTGCTGTTCAGGAAACATACTTTGTGTGTTGGTGAAATCTGCTAAGTGTGGCATGCAAGCTCTGGGTTGAGTTGCCTTCCACATCCTGTAGACAGCCTAGCATGGTGGTGGGGAGAGTGCTGCATGACCTCTTTATAATCCTGCTGGGATGTTAAGAGTGACCTTTAGCAGCACTTCAGTGTTTGTTATTTTCCAGCCAGGTGATTTAGAATAATCTCTTTTAGTTTGTTTCCCTGACCCTAATAACTTCCAAGCCTTTCTCAAGTGGCAGCTGAAATTTCCAACAGCCTCTGAAGACTTCCAGTTCCTGCTGGAAGTTGTGTTTTCACATTAAAAAAAGAGTCGTGATGTGGAGAAACTGAGAACAGAACCATTAAATCCTATACAGAGTTAACAATTTGGATTGTTCACTGCGCTATTGATTTCTCCATTTGATTGATTAAAGTTTTATTTTTAAGTTACTGCCTCAGCCTTTGCTTGCTGTTACACACAGGCTGCCACCCCCCAGCATATATTGGATCAAATACACAATCTCCCACGGACTAGTCAGTGAGTTAAGTGTTTGCCAGACACACCACAGTTCATGCCAGTCTGTGGCTTAAAGTTTGTCTTGTTTGCTGCTGCTTTTTGTTTTCAAGATGGATCTGGCCACTTTTCTTGTTTCCCTTCCCCCAGCTTCTCACAAACAAGTTCCAGCTGTCTGGGAGGAAGCTGCTTCCGACTATAAGGTACCTGCAAAAATCAACCTCCTAAATGCAGCCACTGCTCCAGAAAGAAAAAGGAGAGGCCAGCAAGCTCCCCGTGTGCTCCCTCTCCCCATGTACCTCTGCACATTTTTTCCACGCTTGGCTCTGCAGCTAGGCCACCTCAGGCTCCACATTACTCACGCTTGCACCCGAGGGCTCACACAGGGAGATTGCAAGGCTTTTGACATGAGCTGCCACGCTGGGGTTTCCATGCATGATGGCTTTCACTGGCTAGGTTGGAATTCTGCACACACAGAAATATAATTGGGATTATGGAGGAGCTAAACCAGACCGGGAGCCAAAAAGGTCAGAGGGATGGGGAAAGGAGCGTAGTGCAGAGCAGGCACGGCTGCAGCGTGTGTGTGAGCTAGTATGGTCACTGGTGTTGGTCAGTTGTTGCTCTTAAGTAGCATACCAAGAAGTCCCACTGCTCCTTCTAGCACTGTACTGCAGAAATGAACTGGGAAAAAGAGTTACTTGGGGGTCTGACAAGAACTTCCAGGGACTAACAAAGCTGAATAACTGGGGCTGGCTGGGAAAGGCAGGTTTGAAGAGCTGCAAACTGTTTTCCATGGGTAAACAGAAAGTGAAATGCAACCTTTTATTTCTTTTTGTTTTTCTTTTTCTTTTTTTCTTTATTTTTTCCTTTTTTCTTTTTTTCTTTCTTTTTTTCTTTCCTTTTTTCTTCTTTCTTTTTTTTCTTCCTTTTTTCTTTTTTCTTTTTTTCTTTTTTCTTTTTTTTCTTTCTTTTTTCTTCTTTCTTTTTTTTCTTCCTTTTTTCTTTTTCCTTTTTTCTTCCTTTTTTCCTTTTTTTCTCTTTTTTCTTCCTTTTTTCTTTCTTTTCTTCTTTTTCTTTTCTTTTTTCTTTTTTCTTTCTTTTTTTCTTTCCTTTTTTCTTCTTTCTTTTTTCTTCCTTTTTTCTTTTTTCTTTATTTTTTTTTTCTTTTTTTTCTTTCTTTTCCTTTCCTTTTTTCTTCTTTCTTTTTTTTCTTCCTTTTTTCTTTTTCCTTTTTTCTTTCTTCTTTTTCTTTTCTTTTTTCCTTTTTTCCTTTTTTCCTTTTTTCCTTTTTTCCTTTTTTCCTTTTTTCCTTTTTTCCTTTTTTCCTTTTTTCCTTTTTTCCTCCTTTTTTCCCTTTTTTCGTTTTTTTTAAGCACTCATTGCTGGGCGTGGGAAGAGAAGGAAACGGAATTGTAGCAGGAGCAATGGCAGACAGATGTTCAGCACGTTCCCCTAGGTACAGCGAGGCTCAGGCAGGTAGAACCCAGGTGAGCCAAACCTCTCCGGAGAGTGGCGTGGGTAGGGATGACCTCCCGCGGCAGGGGTGCCGGGGACACGGTTTGGCTGTCTCGGTTCTCGCAGCTGCTACCACTGCTTTGGCGCGTGTTTAGGGTCCAAGTTAACTGGGGAGATGCCTGCAGGGGAGCCCTGGGGCGGATGAGGCGGTCCCAGGGAGGAAGGGCGGATAAGAGGCCGAAGGACGAGGGGGCAGGAAGGTGGGGATGAGCCGCTGCCCCCTCCCCAGGCCCGGGCGGGTCGATCGCCCTCCCGCTGACACCGACACGTGGGTGCCCGTACCCGCGGGAGCCAGGCCTCGCGCCTCCGCCAGCCACTCAGAGCTCGGCATTCAAATCAGCCCCCCAGTGGCAGCCAATGAGAGGGGAGGGGGCGGAGCCTCGCCCCCCGCCGTTCCCACGGAGAGCTTCATTGAGGGGGGGGCGCTCGGCGGGCGGCGACGTGCCGGGAGCCATAGGGAAGCTGAGGTACTGGGGGTTACTGGGAGGTGCTGGAAGCACTGGGAATGGTTGGCTGCATGTATGCTAGAGGGCCCGGGGAGCACAGCGTTCTCCTGCCCGTAGACCCCCAAGCGCCCCTTGGGATGTAGAGAGCAATGATTTCCCCATCAGGCAGGGGGGTGCTGAGGGCAGCAGTAGGGTGAGGTGGGCAGCGATGTTGGGGTTTTCCTTCCTGCATCCCTGGCAGGCGAGTGCTTAGGTTCCTGTCTGGCGTTTCGTGTGAATGAACCAAGAAACTGTGCCTCAGTGGAAGGAGGGGGGCTGCAAGGTTGACACTAGTGCAACTTGCTGTATTGCGAAGGAGTGCATTAACAAAACAAAAATTACAGCTTGGTTTGGGCACTGGGAGTTGGCCCTGGGTGCTTTGGGATGCAGTCATAGTCTCGATCAGCTGCTCTGACTGTAGTGTCCATGTTCATATCAGGGATGCTGGACTCATCCCACACTGATCTCCCGTCCTGTTTGTGCCTCCTCTGGACAAATAAAGCAGAGCCCTCACAGCACAGATTACATTCTCAAATCCAATGACTTGGTCTCAAACCCTGCGGGACAGAGGAGGTGATGGTGGGCAGGAAGAGCCAGACAGAAGTGTGCAGCCCAGCTGTTGTGCTGGCAAAGCTTGTTGTCCTTCACAGTTTTGCGGTCAGTCGTCCTACAGGTCTCAGAAATTTCAGTGGGATCAAAAAGTTCGGGAAGAATCTCAGTGGGTTTCCAAATTTCTTAAACTCTTTTTGGCTCTCCCTTTATAAGCAACATAGTCAAGAAGATTTCCTTTTTGTGCCTTTTAAAAGAGCTTGAAGGAGGAAAACTTTCATCAAGCAAAGTAGCAGGACATGAGCATCATGCCCTCTGTTTGCACAGGCTTACAAGCTGGGGGGGGGTTCAGCAGTCATTGGAGGGTGCAGGGCAGTGCCCCTTTCCAAAAGAGGTCCCAGCCAGAGCCTACACTTTTATTATCTATAATTATGTGTACCGTGATCACCTTGCACCTGGATGCCCTTCAGTTCCAGTACTGCCAGCTGAGAGCAGCAAACTTCAGTCTGGGAATAACATTCCTCCTTCCACAGGAGCCTGAGGCTGGGGAACCAAAAACTCTGGTTTTCTGCTGCTCTGCCTTCCTGCTCTTCCTTCTGGCTGCCCTCTGCTAGCAGCCCAGCAGCCAAAGATCTTCAGCTGTGCTATGGACAATGTCTGGTTCAGTAGATGACCTGCCCTGCATGAACTTTGAAGCCAACATATTTGCAAAGAGCCTGTGCCAGGACTGTTTCCAAGCCACAGGAGATCACCAGCATGCTATCCAGGTGAGCTTCTCCACCTCACCTGGAGGCTATGGATACTTCATTAAGGGCCTCTTTGTTCTATGTTGGGACTCCCTGTGCCTTTGTAGAGATGGAAATTCCTAAGACAAAGGCTCACCTGGGCTTTATAGATGTCTCTGGGGGAAAGCTTAGTGGTGATGATGAGGGAGTCTTCCCAGGCATGGGAATCCATCATTTAACCATGCACAAACCTGAGCTGGGAACCACCCTAGCAGGGAAAGGCTGGACACTAGCTGTGAGGGGCTTGTCAGATCCAGGAAGGTAGAACAGGGTGTCACAGATGCAAAGCCACAAGGAGGGAAGCGGGGAATGGCAGAGCAGGGACCCACCCTGGATTAATATCTATTTGATGTCTGGTGGCATTTACAACCTACCTCACCTAAAATATGGTCCTGGTGGATGTCCCTGTGGCCCCTGACTGTCAGAATAGGGCTGGGGCTGAGTTCTGTCTCTGGGCCAGCTGCAGTGAGCTGTTGCCAGAGAGGAAGGCAGGAGTGGTATGAATCTCACCGGGCTTTGGGCTCTGGATGCCTCGATCTGACACAGTTTGTCGGCACAGGGCTAGATGTACAAGCCACTTGGCTGCCTCTGACCGGGCAGCAGCTGGTTTCATGTTCACAGAGGGTTTCGTGTTGTTCACTGTCCTCCAGGAGCAACTGGCCTGGGACGATGAAATAGTAATGAGTCTCCCTCTCTCTTTCTTGCCCTCTCCCAATGGCCCCGGGCCCTCTAAGGTTACCTCAGCCCTTCGCCCGTGATCTGCTCAGAGCTGTCACCTCTGAGTGAATCCTGGCAGAGGCGAAATGCTGAAAGGAAAGCAGCAGAGACAGCCAGCTTCCCAGAGCCTCCTCCCCCCCTGCTCATAAGCCCTGCAGGTAATGGGGCTGGGGAGGATGCTGAGATACCTGCAAGCACTGACAAAGAGAGGCAGGGGCTGGGTCTGGGGCTACAGCCTTCTCTGCAAAACTCGCCCTCCATCTTGGCTTCGTTGTCTTTCCCCGGCTTATCTGGGTGATGAGGGAGAGCAGCTTCCAGCAGCATCAGCACTGACACAGGGGGAGCAGTTTCCCTGAGCCTTCATCCATCCATGCTGTCTCTGGGATGCCTGCATCACTCAGCATCAAACAGGAGCACGTTGGGCCTCTCTGGCCTCCTGAAATAGGAGAAAAATCTCAGCGGTGGGCTAAGAAAAAGCATCGAGAACTCTGGCTGCCCTCAGAGGAGGTAGAAGAAGCAGTTGCTTCCAAAGGACGGCCTTTCTCCTCAACGTGCTGACAGCACCATTTCATCCCTGTCATCCTCGCAGGAGCGTGCTGTGGAAGTTCCAGAGTGTGATGCCAGCAGTGATGCAGACCCAGATGGGCCCTGGGATGCCCTTCACATTTTAGCCCCCCAGTGCGAGGTGTACTTGTGCGTGGGCCCAGCGGAGGAGACGGAGTGGTGAGTACCAGCCAGGAGTCTCGCTGCTCCTACAAGCCCCCTTGGTGGGAAGAATGGAGGAGGGGGAGTGGGAAGCCGAGCTAGGGGAAATTAGATGCCTTCTCCTTCGTGCTCTGCAGTGTCTGGGAAAAAGGGCTGAGCAACCCCCACACCATGCTCTCTAACCGAGTTGCTCTTGGCAATGCAATTAGAGGTCAGGAGGCCACCAGAAGAGTCTCCTGGCTTCTCACTGCCTATAGAGCAAGGGTGGTGGTCCCAGAATGGGCTCTGCCAGCCTCAGTGAAGAGAGAGCTGGAGTGGCGTGGGCTGCCAGCACCACCCCCCACCCCTGAGCTCTGCAGGATGTGCTTACCACCAGCTGTCCTCTCTCCCTGCCCCACAGCTGGCATGAGAGCAGGGGATATCCCCCACTCAGCCCCGGAGCTGAGGGTGAGCACAGAGAATCTGGCACCGACCCCAGCGCTTGTGCCGAAGCCAACTCCACGCTTGCCAGGGTGAGATGGGGATCTCTCACGGTTTGGGTTATTTTGGTCTCCCAGGCCCCTCGGCCTTTCAATACCTCTTCTGCTGGGCACATTCAGAAGGCCTTGAGATGAAAGGGGTGGGGTCAGCTGAGACCCCACAGAGGAGGCTATCCCCCTGAAAAGAGCACCAGATTCACTCTTTTGGATTCCCTCATGCTGACTTTTCTATGTTGTTTCTTGGCATGCCCAATATTGTTGGGCTGGGGTCATCTTATGCTCACCCAGCTCCTCTCCTGGCTCCTTGTTACCAGCAGTTTTAGGCCGAATGGGCTGTAACTTTTCATATATGTTTTTACCTCCTTCCAGCCCACAAAAACTACCAATCCCCATTGCAGAGTTTTGCCCTATCTTGTCTCCCAGGACGGGGAAATGACGCGGTTGTGGGACAACACTTTGGGACTGGGCAAATGGGACATGATGAGCTACACGTGCCGCAGGGAGGAGGTGCAACCACGAGTCCCACAGGCAGACAGACCCAGGTGGGCTCAGCCCATTCCCTCTGGATCCTGGGTGAGAACTGAGGCCCAGGACTTTAGGAAAGAAATCTGCCCGCTAAAAGCAGGTACACTTGGCTTGCTCCTGTGTGAGATCCTCATTCTGGTTTGCTTTCCACCCGAGGGCTCTGAAGTTCATGGCAGATTTCAGTTTAGATTTAGCATCTCTTTACCCACTTCTGGTCCTGGGAGGCATACAACACCTTCATGGGCACCATGTAAAGGGATGAGGCCCAGAGATGTCATCTCTGTGCTGACCGTGAGCCGTGGTCTCCTGGGTGCTCTCTATCTGCATGGTTTGTTGTGCCCTCAGCTCATGACACTACGTCCCAGCACTTTCACCCTCCTGGAGGGAGTCTGGGTTTTATCTCTGCCCTCCTGGACTGTTTCTAGCTCTCCTCCGAAGACCTGCTTTGCTGTGGACGTGGTGGCATCCCGCGTTGTTCGTGCTTCCCCCAGTAATGGCCTTCTCCCCGTCCCAGAACACCGTCCCTCCACCCAGAAGCCTGAGGAGAGCTGGCCCAAGCACCGCATAGAGAGTGGCTATTTCTCCCTGGACCGACGGAAAACTGACCCTCCTCGGGCATCCACCCCACCACGAACTGCTGCCGGCTCCTCGCTGTCCCACAGCAGCTTGTTGGGAGGTAGCGGGCACTTCCCCAGCTCCCAGTTTCGGGAGCCCCGCAGGCACCACAGCGGCGGGGTTCTGGAGGGACGGCACGGGCTGGAGAGGCAAGAGTACACGGTGCTGGCAGATCTGCCCAAGCCCAAACGCCTTGGCCAGAGGGATGGTGTTGACCGCTCTGGCTCCCGCACGCTCAGCCCTGGCCGGGTGGAGGTGGAGAAGATATTTGGCTCTGAGCGCAGGTGAGGAGGAACTTGTACTGGTGAGGCTGAATCTTGAGTACTGTGTTCAGTTCTGGGCACCTCATTTATAAGAGGGACATAGAAGTGCTGGAATGTGTCCAGAGAAGGGCAACAAAGCTCATTCAGGGTCTGGAGCACATGTCCTGTGAGGAGCTGGGGTTGTTTAGTCTGGAGGAGACTGAGAGGAGAGCTTAGAGCTCTCTTCAACTACCTCAAGGGAGGTTGGAGCGAGGAGGGAAACAGCCTCTGCTCCTTAGTGAACTGTGATAGGACGTCACAAATGGATGGAAATGGATGTCAGCTGTGCCAGGGGAGGTTTAGGCTGGATGTTAGGAAACATTTTTTCACTGAGAGGGTTGTCAGGCATTGGAATGACCTGCCCAGGAGAGCGGTGGAGTCACCATCCCTGGAGGCATTTAGAAGGTGTTTGGACCTGGTCCTTAAGGACATGGTTTAGTAGTTAGCTTATGGTGTTGTCAGAGGTTGGACTGGATGGTCTTGGAGGTCTCTTCCAACCTAAACAAAACATTCTGTGATTCTATGTCTCTGGAAGTGGTCAGAGGTGGGGGATCACCCCCACTGTGCTTGTTGGGAGCCCCACCCCTCTGAATTGCCATGCCTCAAGGAGAGAAATAGTGCTACATGGCAAATTTCAACTGTGCTTAAATTTCCCTTAAAGCAAGGTTTGAGTTTAGGCTCAGTGCCTCCCAACCTGGGAAGCTCACCCTTTGTTGGAACACAGGCAGCTGAGGCTGTGAAGCCTCAGTGAAGCTGTCCCTCTGGAAGCAGAGGGAACAGCCCACCCTCCTCATTCTCAAAGCCACCTCCTGGTAGCTGCAGGATGTGCTGTGGAGCAGGGAAATCCAGGGAATGGGAGAAGGAAAGAGGTGATGGCCACTTCCAGCATCATTGGCTCTCCAGGGTTTCAAGGTCCCCCATAGCAGCTGCTCAGGAAAGGGCTGGGGATGCTGAGGAGTACCAATGCTGGTTTGGACTTGGCTGTAGAAGCATGAGTGGCACAGGGCAGGATGGGACTTAATGAGGACCTGGGAAGTGTCCTGGGCAGGATGGTGGGATGTGAAGGACCAAATGGAGGAAAGCTTAAGGGATAGTGTGAAGAAAACACAGGTGAGGCAGCAGAACATGAAAGCTGGAGTGGTTGAAGCGATGGGGACAGGGACATAGTATGACAAACAAAGTGTCTGGGGCAAGCAGAGGTCTTAAGGGTCATGCTTAGGGGGAGCAGGGTCTGCAGGGGCTCTGTCTCTAAGCTGAACCTGACAGCAGCCAAACAAATTCTGTGTCCCCTCAGGATATCAGAGACCCTGGAGGCCTTCCAGGCCCTGGAGGAGGGCCGTGTGGAGCGGCTTGATGGGAAGACCCCAGTGCCACCCAGAAAAGGCCGCCCAGTTCAGAGACACTCCAGCCCCAGCCGGCCCAGGGAGGTGAGGCTTGTCTGTGTGGTGGGACCTCATCTCAGCTCTCCAAGTTGGGTTGCTTTTGCCTACCACATTTTCATCTATTTCTGCTACATGCATCTGTCTTCCATTACCCTGCTCCCCCTTCCCTATATTCCCAGCCTGTGGACTAGAACTCTTGGATCTGAAATGGCAGCAGCAACCCCTTCACCTTCTAGGTGCAAGATGCTTCTCTTCAGTACAGGCTGGCTTTGTGCATGGGGATGCAGTTGCTGTCTAGGGCGTTATTTCACCAAACTGTCTCCCATACCTAATCCCGTCTTATTCCTGCATTTATTTTTAAGAGGACTGTCTGCTCCCTCTCCCCCATGTCCCTAGGGTCAGCAGCTCTCTTGGCAGCTCGAGCAGCGCAGCAGAGACCCCAAGAAGCCCCTGCGTTCGCCTAGCCCGGGTCAGGTCCCTGAGAAGGCCAGCAGGAACCGGGGGGACACCCTGCGCCCTGCCAGCCCTGGATGGATGCTGGAGAGAGGGAGCCGGAGCCCACGCTCTGCAAGCCCGACCCATCGGTCAGAGAGGAAGGCAGGGGAGCCTGTGAGTCCTCCCTGGTGCTCAGACAAAATCTTGAGGAGCCGAGGAGAGCCTGTCCGCCCCCAGAACTTGGAGAAGGGCCGAGGCACCTGGCAGACCAGGAATACAGGGCAAGCCCCAGAGAGGAAGAACCGAGGGGATTCCCTGTACCCCACCAGCCTTGGAAGGGGCTTGGATAACAACAGACTGAGCCGGGGAGGGGCACCACCGCGGTCCCTCAGTCCCAGGAGACATACAGAGAGCACGTGGAGAAGCCAAAAGATTTCCCCTCCCAGCACGGCACGGGGGGCTGAAAGGCAACGGGTGAAGCCAGGGGAGCCACTGCATGGAAAGCCTGGGAAGCCATCCGAGTGCAGCTGGCAGAGCCTCCGGGAAAAGCTGCCACACTCCCATCCTGGGAAGGGTGCCAGCAATGACTGTAAAGGTCGAGGTAAGCCCCTGAGCCCCACGAGCCCAACACGACCACTGGAGCAGGGCTGGAAAAATCGGGGAGATGCCCACCAAGGGCATGCACGGGAGAAGGACTGGAAGCACCAAGGGAAGGCTGAGTGCCATGCAGACTTGATGCACCAGGTGGAAAGGGACTGGAAAAGCTCCACTAAATGTCTAGACCTAGGACTACGACCAGATGACAGCTGGAAAAGGCCTGAGAGTCCAGCACAGCTGCTGGAGAATGACTGGAAGGGTCCTGAGCACAGTAGAGAGACAAACAACCCAGAGAAGCCATTGGAAACCAGCTGGAAGAACAAGCGGCTTCTCACTTACCATGTGAGTAGGGCAGAAGCTAGAGGTGATGGGGACCCTGCCAGGTGTAAAATTGGCAAGCACTGAGTGGGTGGGTCCCCTGACTTGCAATTCTGTGCACCCAGCCTCCCCTGGATCCTCTGCTTCTCCAGGGGAGCCATGCTACCTGCCTGACACTGGGAGCATGCTTCCCATGCTGTGCTCAGAGGCAGGTGTTCAGGTCTGGAAAACATAGGCAAGGACTAAACCTTCATGACTTTAACTCCTGCTTTCTCCCTCTGCAGCCTCAGCCGGGTGGAAGCACCTTCCCACCACAAAGCAGTGCCAGCTCCTCAGGAAGCCAGCAGCCACGTTCGAATGCCAGTGAGAAGCACAATAAGGTAGGGGCCAGCCATGGGAGTGGTGAGGCAGGGCAGGTGCCCTTCACTGGAGGCCACTGCATGTTCCACCTGGGTCTCCAGCATTTGACTGAGCAGGCTCAGCATGGTGTTGCCTTCCTGTAACCTCTTGGGCACACCACACTCACTAGCACCCCTCTTTCCTTTAGTCCTTTTCCCATTTCTCAAGTTGGGAATCTGAAGCACTGAGCCTTTTTTTTTTTTTTTTTTAAAGCCAGGTCAGAGGCAAGCGGTAGACCCGGGACTAAAATGTCAGCATAGCTACTTTCCTTCCCTTTATTATTGAACAACACTACGATGGCACTGAGGGTTTTACAGGGATGAAGCAGGACTTAGTGGCATGAAAGAAGATGTGGTCAATTGTGTTGGCATTTCTGGGATACCAGAAATGGCACAAGAGAGGCTTTGGAGGGTTGCAGAAAGTGTCTTGAGAGACCGTGTAGCTGGCAGCTGCACTCGAGTCCCTGCCTCTGTCCCCTTCCATGTGCGTCAGTTATCTTGGCCAGGATGTCCCCTGCTAGGGCCTGGCTTTGAGCTTTATGTAAGGACAAGCTGCAGCTGGGCAGGAGGCTCCAAAGGCCTGTGAAACTTGAAACCGGTGCCATCCCTTCCCTGCCCTAGGCCAGAGAGGAGCCCAAAACCCTGAGCTCCTCCTGCACAACAGAGGCTACTTCACCTCATCTCTTCCCGGTTTCTTTAGCACTGAGCTCTTGGCCAGGCCCCTTTGGTGAGAGGGCAATTTCATTGTAATTGTTCAGCAGATCTTTGGCATTTTGTTATGTGCAGCCTCCTGCTCCTTTTCCTTTGGGACCCTCTAGCAAATTGTCCTTCCCAGTGCCAGTTGGCTTTCTGGGGGCACCGGACACCCCTCTCTAGACCTGCTACTACCTATGCCAAGATGTCAAATTGCCATTTTAGGTGTTCATTTGGGGGGGATGAGGAATCATAGAATCATGGATTGGTTTGGGTTGGAAGAGACCTTAAAGATCCCTCTAGTTCCAACCCCTCTGCAGTGGGCACCGGCACCTTTCATTAGAGCAGGTTAATCCAAACCACATCCAACCTGGCCTTGAGCACTTCCAGGGAGGGGCTAGCCACAGCTTCCCTGGGGAGATAAAAGCGAGGATCAAGAACGAAGGTGAGGATCCCGTTGTGCGCAGACACATGAACTGCTGAAAATCCCTGCCTGAAAAAAAAAAAACCAAAAAAACCCTGCCTGAAAGAAAACCCTGCCTGGAGAAGGACTGGGCTCTCGGCGGTCCCTTCCTGGGACAGCAGCGGCTCAGCCCGTCCCTCCCTGAGCTTCAACTTTGCCCGGGACAGCAAGGAGGGAGGGGGACGCGGCTCAGCCCCGCTATCAGCCCCGTCCCGTCCCGTCCTGCCGCCCCTCACCCCGGGGCCGCCTCCCCTCTCTTCCCCCCCCGACTCTTTTCCGTGC
>JAAWXA010000003.1:6740288-6756283 GCA_038090715.1 Florisuga fusca
TGGGTGGGTGAAGCCTAGGGGTGCTGTCAGGGGTGGGAGGTGAGGTGTAGGGCTGATCCCGTGGTTGGGCATCTCTGACACTCCCCATCCTCACTGCTGGCTCAAAGAGGCTGTGCCAGGGAGCTGAAACTGGCACCCACAGTGCTGTGGGGTGAAGGAAGAAGTGGCCTGCACTTTGGTTAGGCTTCCGGCAGGTGATGGGATGTAGTTCAAATCTGGGTTTGCAGTGGTGCCCTAGTGGGTGGCTGTGCTTGCAGGCTGATGACCTCGATGGGGAAATCGACCTCCGCTCCTGCACGGACGTGACGGAGTTTGCAGTGCAGCGCAACTATGGCTTCCAGATACACGTGAGTGTCTGACACACAGCAGCAGCACCAAGGGATTTCCACCGAGGCTGGGAACGCGTGCTCCTTCCTCACAACAAGGGGCAAGCCGTGCAAACCTTTTGCCAGGACAGTAGCCTGGCAAGGCTGGTTGGTGGCACGTGGATGGCAGTGCTCAAGGACACGAGTGCTACATGTCTGCAAAGAAAAGAGGAGGATAAGGATTTTCAGGGCTGGCTGAAGGCCATTCTGGAGGCAGCCCAAGAGCCAAGCTAAATGCCAGGAGTATTTACTTGCCTCATTGGCTAAGGCAGCTTCTCTAGAGCCGCAGGGAGTGAGTGGTGAGCACTGCAGATCTGTGTGTACCCTGTATGATTGTGCCAAGAGTAACAACCTGTGCCCTGGATCCAGCTCCAATACTGTCCTGTCCTTGGCTACTTGCTGTAGCACAAAAAATGATACTTCTGTGGGTGTGAAAAGCCCGCTTCACAGCCTAGGTTTCCCCGTGGCCTGCTGTTATACTCCAGCACCCATGCCCAGCTCCCAGCACCTGAATGGCTGGATTGCACCAGCTCACGTTTGGGCAAATATACCAGTAAAGTTTCTTTTGCCTTTGCTTAGAGACAGTCTCATGGAAGGGTAGTGTAGTGGGCTTCCCTGCCAAGAGCTTTACGTCCCACACCTCCACTGGGCTCCAAGAGTCTTTGGGAGAGCAGGTGGCCTTTCTTAATACTGACCCACCAGCCATGTGAGCAAGTGCCCTTGGGGTTTTGAGGGAGTGAGTGGGAGCATCTCTGATGAGGCCTCTGTTGCAGACGAAGGATGCTGTCTTCACCCTGTCAGCAATGACCTCGGGCATTCGGCGCAACTGGATCGAGGCTCTGAGGAAGAATGTGCGCCCAGTCAGTGCTCCAGACATCACCAAGTAAGAGCTGCCCTCTGCCACTTCTCCTCTTCCCCCTCTTGATGCCCCTCTCCCACGGAAAGCAGGGAGATGGAAGGCCCCTCTGGAAATCCATCTGCTCTCAAATCAGCCCTGCCCTTCTCTTCTGAACATGGCTTGGATACACCAGCCACTGTCAGGGGTTGAGAGCCTGATGGCTCCTGCTCTTGCACCTGCTTTTTTGTCTTGCCACATCAGTTTAGCTTGGTTTCTTCACCAAAGTTTTTGGAAGTGGGGTGAATCCTCCCCCGCCCTGTGGAGGAACCTGTTTCCCTGAGGGATGGGATGCTACAGGCCCAGCTCTGCACTCAGGGTGGGGTTTTGTAAGGCTGGGCTGAACCTTGGGCTGTGTGCCTCTCCTTCACTGGCTGCTGCTCTGGTTTCAGGCTCTCAGACTGCAATAAGGAGAACTCCATCCGTAACTGTGTCCCCCAGAAGGGCTCACTCCGGACAGAGGAGCAGCAGCGGTCGGGCTCCGAGGGGAACTCCAAGGGCAGTTACTGGAAGGCAGATGGGCAGCGCCATGCCTTTGACTATGTGGAGCTGTCTCCCTTGCCTCAAGACCCGGGGAATCAGGGGTCCCTGCAGAGGACGAAAGGGAGCTTGAAGATCTCTGACCGAACTCCCAAGCATGAGGAACTGGAGCGGGATCTGGCTGTCCGTTCGGAGGAGAGGCGGAAATGGTTTGAGACCCCCGATGGCAGGGTCCCAAACAGTGATGGCCCAACGGGAGACTTTTCCCGCAAGGTGAGGGAGCAGGACCTCTCTGCTCCCCCACTTTCAGAGGACCAGAGGATTCGGCTGAATGAGGAGATAGAGAAGAAGTGGCTGGAGCTGGAACGCCTGCCCTTGAAGGACTCGCGGCGAGTGCCCTTGACAACGCTGCTGAACCAGAGCAAAGGGGGCCAGGGAGACACCAATGAGGCGCTGAAAAAGGAGGTAAGAGCATCCTTTCTCTCTGAAACTGGGATTCTGGTGGGCCTTATTGTGGTCCTTGGCAGCAGGAGGCTCTGGAGGAGATCAAGGCAGAGGTGCAAGGAGATGTTCTTTCCTTCTGGCTCCATTTGCCACCTCTCAAGTGCATAGAAGCTTTTGCACCCGGTTTAAATGAGGCAGAGACCTGCTCTCACATGCCTGCAGAGGTTCTCCAGGCCACATTTTGGTCAGGATAAGTTAGTTGGTGGCACTGCTTGCAGGGAGCTTTGTTTCCTGGGGGTGCATCCAAAGCCTCTCTTCCCTGGCTGTTCCCAAGCCTGCAAGCGCTTCACCTGCCAGCCTTTGAAAGGAGCTGTGTGCTTGTCCATCCCAGCTATACATGCAGCACTTGTTTCCTCCAGCCAGGATCCACCTATGGAAGCTGGGACATCTCCTCCCCTCCTTTCTAGCACTTCACAGGCTTGGTAGGCTGCTATTCCTGCGAGAAGCAGACATCTCCATTGGTCATGCATGGTCATCCCCATCCCTAGAGTCAGCCCAGAGTTCAGATGTGGTGCACTGGTTGTGCTGCAGCACTTTTTCACCCCTGGCTGAGCATCCTTCATCCTTCCCTGGCACAGGTTCAGTCACTGAGGGCACAGCTGGAGTCCTGCCGGGCCCAAAATGAGAGCCTTCAGGAAGTGACAAAATCCCAGGGAGATGGACACGTGCCCCGGGGATACATCTCGCAGGTGAGCAGGGTGCTGGACACGGGACCCTGGATCCCTCCCAGTCTCAAACTGGCAAATGCTGGGACTCAGCTCATTGCTGAGAAGGTATAGCTAATCATTGGGTTGCTATGGTGACCCTAACTGGGCCCACTTGTAATCAATGTGAATTATGTAAAGGCTGGTATGTGTTGCCTGGCCTTAAAGGGACCAGAGTATAAACAGAGAGGAGGAGGAGGAGGAAGAGGAGGAGGGTTAGGGTAGAGGTGCAGGATCTGTGCCCTGCTTCTTGCATGGGTGCAATGCTGGCCTGAGCTGGGAGGGTGAGCTGTTCCCCAGCTCGGGAGTGGGTCAGCAGCTTTCTGTCGAGCCACCTACACATTCCCTATTAGTTTGCAACTTGCCACATGTGGTTCTTATTAACAGAGGCTCCCTAATCCCCTGTTAAAAGCAGTCTGTCAGGCTCTGCGGAGCTCCTGTCCCTGCCAGAGCCTGGAAGGTCACTTTGACAGCACAGCCCGTTCATTTGCTGGGACAGCATGTGAGAAAGCCCTCAAGGCAGAGTTTCAGAGTTTGCTTACGCTTCAGCCTCTGGCTTCTCTTTGTTTATTTGTTTTGCCCCTCCATGGACTTGTCCAAAGCAAGCCGGGTCACATCCCGCAGGGATTTCCTGGGGGGAGGCTGCCGTTCCACTGTGCTGTGGGGATTTCAGGATGTGCCCTATGGGTTGAAAGACACCAAGGGGGAAGGAAATTGGGGCTGACCAAGCCTATTGCACAGCAGGTTGGCTGTACCTAGCTCAGATAAAGAAACCCACAAGTCCCATGGTGCCCAGCCCAGCCACTTACCAGTCACTCTATCATCTTGATTTAATACTTAAAGTTCACAGGCCTCTTTATGGTCAAAAAAAGCAAAAGGAATGGGGAGGAATGGCACCTAATATTCCTATTAACTTAGCTCAAAAGGCAGCATTTCACATCTGAGGCCAAACTTGGCCTTTTCCCAAAGGGCTTGTTCTCCCTCAGTCTGCCAAGGTTCACAGCCAGCCCATGGGCAGGTCACTAAATTGATCCTGCACCCTTTCCTCTCCTTTGACTGATCTGTGAAGCTTTCCAGCTTCCCTGTCTCAGCAGGGAGGAGTAGCTAGCAAGGACTTGTATTCCCACAGTGTGTTGCAGCTTCCTTTATATCAACCCTTGCCTTTGTACCAGGGGGAGGAATGGGACAGCAAGGGGCTGTCAGGGGGTGTGATGGCTTTTTAGCTCTTTGCTGACATCTTAGAAACCTTGGCTTTTTAAAATAATACTCTGGCACAATTTGGTGGTAATAAGTCTTTTCCAAGTGACCTGGGGTGGTGTTGCCAGGGTCTGTGGGGAGAGCAGAGGCATAGCTCCAAGGTGGGAAGAGCTTGCTTTGCTGTAACACCGCTTAACTACAGTGCTTGATTTTGAAAGAACCATCTCCTTGGACTCTGAGCTGTCAGAAAGGAGGGCAAGCTGTGTGAGCAGGATCCCTAACTATCAGGCTTTGGGGGGGGCTCTTTGGCAGCCTCTGTCCTGCCAGAGGACGTGCGGGGTGTCACTTTTCAGGAGAAGGGGCTCAGTTTTCATTTATTCCCAGGCAAGCTACTTCATTTAAAAGGCAGATAGCAAGATGTGGTTCCTACTGTTGATCTCCAGCCAGGCAGTGCAGCCTGGTGGAGGGGTCTGGGCATAGGTGCTGGGCTCACTGGTCTCAGCTCTTTGCACAAGAGAAATATTCCTGTCTTGCTGCTTCAGTTTTAAGAAGGCCAAGAGGAACACTTCTTGCCCCACAAAGCATGCAGGGCTTGCAAGACGTGTGGCTTGCTCAAATGGTTGTGTTCTGTGATAGAAGTGTCACCTCGATTTTCCAGGCAGGTCTTTTCCTTCTGAAGTGGTCTTGCTTCTCTCAGAATGGCTCTGGGCTCGGGTGAGGTTTGTAAAGCCAAACATCAGCCCAGTCAGGTGCCTGTCATGGCTGGAGTCCCTGCATGCCTGGGACCTTGGAGTCCCTGACCCCTCCTTTCCCTGGCATGGCAGGAGGCCTGTGAGCGCAGCCTGGCTGAGATGGAGTCATCCCACCAGCAAGTGATGGAGGAGCTCCAGAGGCACCACCAGCGGGAGCTGGAGCGGCTGCGGCAGGAGAAGGACCGGCTCCTGGCAGAGGAGGCTGCAGCAACAGCAGCAGGTAGGAGTGGACAGCAAGTCATGCTCTCCCTCTGGTGGGTCCCTCCCACCTCTCCCAAATGTCTCTTGCAAGAAATCAATCATCTGGAAACCCCTTGCTGACCCTACTGCTGTGAAGTTGATGCTTAGCACCTTCTTGTCAGCAGGCAGGACTGGCAGAGGTGACAGGGAGCCCCCCACGCTGCCCTGTGTTAGTCTCCTTGGCAACACCTGGCACATCAGGCTGATTCTGGGGCACGGAAAAAGTGGGGGATGTCCTGAGGACAGAAAGCAAGAGCTTGGCTAGTTTCCTGGAGTAGTTTTTCAGAGATGTGCTGAAGCTGGTACAGCCTGATGTCTCATCTCTTGTTGTTCCCCTCTGCAGCCATCGAGGCAATGAAGAAAGCTCACCGGGAGGAGATGAATAAGGAGCTGGGCAGGTCACGAAGCTTCCAGCAGTGCAGCTCAATCCCTGATGCCGTCCAGAAGCAGCACCAGTAAGAAAACAGCTCTCCCACTGCCCTTGCTCGATGCCGCTGCCCTATGCCAGTTTCATCACACTCCATCTGGAGCTGTAGCCCCCAGCTGTCCCTCCTGCTCCCTCCCCAGGGGTAGTGGGTGCCCAGCAGTGCCTGCCAGGGCTGCTGGAGCTGTAGGGCAGGGAGGTTTATTCCCTGCTTGGCTATTTTCTCTGTAGCATCTCTGTTTTTCCTGTAGCTTCTTCTCTTTCTTTTCTTTATGGATATCTCCTCCACTTCTCCTGCATGGCTTGAAGTTCCTAGGAGCACCATGCTCATATGTGGGAGACTGGGAACTGAAGCCTTGGTCCACAGGAGACATTATTTTGTGCCAAGGACTGATGTGGGCAGAGGCTGCCTGTGGCAGGGGGCAAAGGGATGCTGGTGGCCAAGGTCCAGTGAGAACTGTGGGGCAGCAATGAGCTGATGACTCTTTGACAGGTTGGACATCGATTCCCTGAAGCGGGAGCTGCAGGTTCTTTCTGAACAGTACTCCCAAAAGTGCCTGGAAATTGGGGAGCTCACCCAGAAGGCAGAGGAGCGGGAGCAGACACTGCTACACTGTCAGCAGGAGGGGAAGGAGCTCCTCCGGAAAAACCAGGCAAGAGAGAGGCCTTTCCTGCCAGCAAAGAGCACAGAGCACATTCCTGCCTCATACAGCACAGCCCTTCTGATAAAACTTCCCTATTTGTTCATATTTCTTTGCTTCTGAGATTTTATCATCAGAGAGGGGAAAAAAAAAAAACCAAAAAAAAAACAAGAGTTAGAGGCCGTGGATGGGCCTGTCCTAACTATCCTAACTATGCTGTTAAATTCAGCGAGTGTGTTCTTCACTGCTCGTTGTAGGTTCCACCATTGTGTATGGGCAGGGGGTTACAAGGAGGTCTCTAAGCAGGGGCAGGGCTGGCATGAATCAGAGAGTGGTTAGAGTTGGAAGGGACCTTAAAGATCATCCAGTTCCAACCCCACTGAATGGGCAGGGACACTTCCCTCTAGAGCAGGTTGCTCAGAGCCCCATCCAACCTGGCCTTGAACACTTCCAGGGACAGAGCTTCCACTACTTCCCTGGAAAACCTGTTCCAGTGCTTCACCACCCTCAAACTAAAGAATTTCCTCCTGCTCTCTAACCTAAATCTCCCCTCTTCCAGTTTAAAACAATTACCCCTTGTCCTCTCACTGCAAACCCTTGTAAAAGGTTTCTTTTCCTTCTCCCCAGCTTTCTTGTAATCCCCCTTCAAGTATTGGAAGGCCACTATTGGGTCCCCCTGGAGCCTTCTCCAGGCTGAACAGCCCCAGCTCCCTCAGCCTGTCTTCATAAGAGAGGTGCTCCAACCTTCCCATCATTTTCATGGCCTTCCTCTGGATACTCTCTAACAGGTCCACATTCTCCTTGTGTTGGGGGCTCCAGAGCTGGACACAGTATTCTGAGTGAGGTCTCCACCAGGGCAGAGTAGAGGGGTGGAGGAAGATGAAGAGGTCAGGACAGCAGAGAGGCCAGTGCCCCGGCTACCCTAACATCTTCCACGTTTTCCCACAGGAGCTGCAGACCCGCCTCTCGGATGAGATCGGGAAGCTGCGGAGCTTTATTTCATCCCGGAGCTCTGGGGATCGCTCAGCACAGAGCAAGGAGCGGAGCTCCTGCGAGCTGGAGGTACTGCAGTGCCCCTGGGGCTGCCTCCATCACCGCTCTGCGCCGGGGGGCTCCTCCTCGCGGCACTTTTTTGGGGCTTGTAACAGGTGGGAGGGGAGGGGGGGTGCCGGATGGAGCAATGGGGCTGATGCAGGAAGGAGGTACGCAAGCTTCCCCTCCACCACTCTCCCGGGGCGTTCGCACCGCTTCCTGCCCCGGCCCTCCTGGCCCTTCCTTCCTTTGCCACCGCCGCGCTTGCTCGGAGCCCGCCCGCAGTGGCTCTTGAGTCACCTCTGGTTCCTCTCTCCCCTCCCTGGCCCAGATGCTGCTGCGAGTGAAGGAGAACGAGCTCCAGTACCTAAAAAAAGAGGTGCAGTGCCTCCGGGAGGAGCTGCAGATGGTGCAAAAGGTTGGTGTTTTTCTGGGAGCCATAGGGAAAAGAGCTGGAGAGGGGAGGGAGGGGAGCACCGGGGCTGCGTGTCAGGAGGGTGCTGCTGGGTTTGATGGGATGCTCAGGGCAAAACCTCTTGCCACCTGTGCTCCTCGTTCCTGCTCGCTCCCAAGCACATAGCAGCCACAGCACCTTGTAAGAAGGGAGAGAGTTGCCTTATAAGGAGGGAAATGTCACTGGGACTTTGCTGCTGGGTTCCCCAGGTGTTTGTACATATAAGCTGGGAGTCTGTCTTTCCCAGGTGGGAAACCTGGATGAAGCCTGCTCAGCACTCTGCTTCCCCAGGCACCTTCTCTTCCCCGGTCTGTCCCTTTGCTGGATGGATGTGCTTCCATGAGCACTGCTGTGCTTCCATGAGCACTTCCATGAGCACTGTTGGATGTGCTGCTTCCTCTGCTGCCAGCAGCTCCTTCAGAAGGGTTTTCCAAGACGCCTGCCAAAGTAGAACCTGAAAGAGGGTTTGAGATTCATTGGTGTTTCGGGAATTTTTGGTTTCTCATTTATGATTTTTGCCATATAACCAGCCCTTTCAGTGGCCTGTATCTCCACTGAAGTTTATTTTTCCCATACAGCTGGCCCAAACACACGTGAGCCATGGTAGAGTTCACTTTGCCTCCACAAGCTGATGTTCTAGGGCCCCACTGCCTTCCTCCCTGGCCCAGGGTTTGGGAGGCTCTACCTCTGCTCTCTTCTTTCTTTGTGGACAGGATTGATACAGGCTTCAAACCTAGAGTCTGGCTCTCCCCTACTCACCTGCTGGCCCTTCTGCTGGGCTTGCCTTATTGCCCCCCTCCCTAATAACAGCCCTAAAACTTGCTGACCCCCTCTCCCTCCTCTGGCAGGATAAGAGATTTGCCTCAGGGAAATACCAAGATGTCTATGCGGAGCTGAACCACATTAAGGTGCGCTCAGAGCGGGAGATTGAGCAGCTGAAGGAGCACCTGCGCCTGGCCATGGCAGCTCTGCAGGAGAAGGAGTCACTGTGCAACAGTGTTGGCAAATAACGGTGAGCATCAGGGATGCTGTGACATCCCCTCTGTGTGCAGGGAGCTGAGAGTGGCTGCCCCCCTGTGACAGAGGGATGGAAGGTGCCAGTTCCTCCTCCTTTACTCAGTGCTGAAACTTTAGCCTTAAACTTTTCCTTCTCTGCTTCTTGCATTCTCTCATCCTGCACCCCTGGGCCTCTTGTTGTTCCTGTTGTTCTTCCAAGGTCCCCAGTCCCTTTCTCACCGTGCTGCTCTTGATACTCCAGCAGCCAGCATCAAGCACTGCTGGCCTTCACCCCTTGTTTTGGGTGACCAGCCGGGGGGTACTGGTTATGCACTGCCTACAAAGGTGATGTTTTTGCTGTGTTCACCTTTGAAGTGGTTTCCCTATCGCAGCACAGAAGTTTTTATGTCTGCATCTAAGCAACCCTGCCTAGACCCAGCCCTCCTCCCACTTGTGCCTGCAGACATCCCTCCCACAGCTGGGGAGGGAAGCAGGGTGACAGCAACAAGGGTGCCCTGCTGTCCAGAGTACTTCTGCTTTTTTGCTTGGATCCTGTGGGAGATCCAGACTGGGGTCATCCCACTCCATCAGCGCTTGCTGGTGAGCACTGGGATGAGTGGGTCTCTAGCAGGATGCCAAGACAGCCATCTCCTGGAGGAGCAGAAGGGACAGTGTTCGGTGGAGTCTTTCTAAACTGTTTCTGGTTTTGTCTCTCTCTAGGTCTGCTCTTCGTTTGTGTATCTGTTCTTGTTTTGTATTTGCTCCGCTCCTCACTTGCAGGGAGGAGGAGGTTGAACCCCATCTGATAGAGGCTTGGTGAGGAATCTTGCCCACCCCCCAGCCTCCTCACTGCCCTCCCAAAGCTTTTTTTGATGAACCCTTTTGTCTGCATACCTGAGCACGTTGTTTGGACTGGCTCCTTACATGCACCTTCTTCAGGATTTTATATGTGAAAATTATATTTTATAGAGGATTTTTTCCCCCTTGGGAAGAAGGGGAAAAGGAGGGGGGAAACTTTTTACTACATCACAACATTTTCTAACCCGCAAGAGAATCTGTTTTTCCCTCCTGCCCCAGCCCTGTTGCTCCCAACCACACAACCACCCTTGGCACCTATTCCCTCTTTTCCAAATATCTCCATGCATCCCCTGGCATGTACGGTGAGGACCACACTCCCCCTTCCCATGCCACTCCCAGGGACCTGTGGAGAAGACATGTAAGCCATAGGAGGGAGCTGCTGGGGCAGTCTGGCATGGACTTGCTTGCCTGGGACTTTTGAAAGAGGAGACCTTGGCAAGAATCTGCATGATCAAGCTAGCTCTCTCCATGACTGTCCTTTGGCTCCTTCAAGAACCCGAACTGGCAGAGGCCCAGAGCCATGGGTCTTCTCCTTTCCAAGGAAGAGGAGCTGTGAGGCTGCTACTGCACCTGCCGGAGCCAACACCCCAAAGATGGCAGCTGCTGCTGCTCTGCTGCACCCTTCAACTTTTAACTTAATAAAATCTTCCCCTGTCACTGTGGGGGTGTCATTTTTCCATGTCCCTGTGTGATTTTGGGACATCCTGACCCATCTCTCCTCTCCCTCTGGATTTGGGGAAGGAAAGCACCCCAAGTCCAAAGAGCAGGAGAGACCTGCAGTGCCCTTATCCAGCTGTCTGCTTCACCTTTGGGTTTGGTAAATAATCTCCTTCACCACTCCTTTGAAAATGCCACATGGACCCTCAACCCTGCGGACAAAGAGCTGAGCCTGGGCTGTGTTTGTAAATTTTGTATTGGCAGGGGCAGATGGCACTGCAGATTGCTGGCAGAGTAAATAAACAGTAGTAAATAAGATGTGCGGATCCTGGGGGAGATCAGAGGGATCTCAAAACACTTTCCTCATCCTGTTTTTAGATGAAGCACGTTACTTTTACGGCAGGGTGGAGGACCTGGAGGCAACTGCTCCTTTTTCAGCCCCATCCCAGTGTAAACCTGAGCTGCTGCTCTGTAGAGAGGCTGCTGGTAATTACAGAAGAGCCCTAGTTGTGGGCTTGCACCACAGCAGGAGCCACCATCTGAAGAGGGGAAGGCAAAGGGCTCAAGGAGGACCTTGGATGGAGGTGACAGATGCATTGGTTTGGAGGCTGGAGTACCACAAGACATGGAAGCAGAGCTTAAGGACAGGGTGACAGCCACAATGAGGAGAGCTAAGGGGCCAGACCTTCACCTAGCACATCATAACCTCGTTGTGGTGTTGGTAGCCCCCAGGACAGGGCAGTGCTGACAAATGCAGACCCCCTCCTCTGAGAACCCAGCAGTGGTGACTGTTTTCCCAAGGCAGGCCGAGTCCCTTTGCAACTCACAAATTCCAGTAAAACTGGGTTGCAGGCTTTCATCATGCACGTGAGGCCCTTGGGCAACCCGGTGGATGGTGCAAGAGGCTGGGTGCTGAGCTCAGCACCTGGATCCCCATCACACCTGCGCGGAGCTGGGGCTTGTTCTGGCGAGGGCTCAGCCTCCTGCCTGGAAAGCCTCATGTCCCTGTGTTCCCCAAAGTTCAGGATTTTCCTTGCACATCTCAGCAGGACATGCATGTGGCTGTTGAGTTCGGGGTGGGGTGATCATTTTACATGTTGCAGGATGGAGATGGGAAGGAAAGAGGGAACAGAGTAGTTGAGGACAACTGCTTCCAACCTCCAGGGATGGGCTTGCCATGGGGGATTGGTAGGGACCAAGAAAGGAGGGAAACAAAAGTGGGTTTCAGGACACAGTGTTAAAGACTTGATGTGTGAGTGTGTGTGTGTGTGTTTTAGGAAAAGCAACCACTGAAACAAGTGTCTGTGTAGTCATACCTTCTGGGGGAGGAAACACCAAAAAGTGGGGCACTGGTGGCAAGCAGAGGGTGAGCAAGGAAAGGGTGAGCTGCAGACCCTGGTGTGCACTGTGCTTGGAGTGTTGCCCACCAGCCCCTTCCTCAAAGGGTTTCCTATCTTCTGTTTGTTTGGGTTGGTTTGCTGGGGTGGTGTTTATTTCTCCCCCTTCCTGAGCAGGGGCTGTTGACCCCGATAAACATGTCACGTAAGCACAGGCAAAATGTGCGGGCGCCTGACATGCAGTCGAGCTGCCCCTCCTTCAGGCTCTGTGGCTGCAGATCAGCTGCCAGATGGGTAGGAGCCTCCCGTCACCCCAAAACAGTGTGGGACTAATCAGGCAGCCCCCATCTCGCCTGCAGAGGGGAGATAGGGACACCCCGTCGTCTCTGCATCACTATCTCCTGGGTGCAGGGGAGCTGGGTGGAGGGGTGAGTGGCGGGGAGAGGAGACAACCAAAATGCTGGGGGGTGACAGGCGTGACATCTGGCAGAGCCCAGAAAGCATCCCGAGGTGATGCCCAGACCACATCCTCTTGCTCACAGCCAGGCTGTGTCTGTGAGACTTGTCCCAGCCTCATCCACAGGGAAAACTGCGGCACCCTGGCTGGATGACAGCTAGAATAGCAACATCTCTCATAAGGAGCTTGCTCTTAAAAAAAAAAAAAAACATAAATCTTTTGAAAGAGTGGTAATTGGTCCAGCAGCCAGAGGCAATGCCCCCTTGCCATTTAAAAACTGCTCTGGTGTTCGTGGTGGCTGGGCTGAGTGGCTTCATGCTGGGCTGACCACAGGGCACAGCAAGCTGGGAGCTCAGGGCTGAAACTCTGATGAGCACAGCTGGAAAATCAGCCAATTTCCCTGTTTTGCCACTAAAAAAAAAAACCCACTGGAGCACTTGGGTCTTGAGTTTCTGTGAGGCCCAGTCCCACTGCTGGGGCTTTTGAGCCTCTTTGAAGATGGAAACCAGGTAATGTGTAAAACATCACTGTCATTACTCATCCAAAGTGCCCCAGTGCACTTGGATGCCAATGTGCAGCCGTCCTGGCCCTACAAGGCAGGGACTGTTACCCATCAGATCCATAACATGTTTGCAATGGGCATGGTTTGACCATTTAAGATGAAATCTGCATCTGGAATTGTGCAAATTCCCATGAGGTCTGGTTGAACGCAGTGTAGGGAGGGAGGAGAAGGTAACAGGGATTATGGAGAGGATTCCTCTGCCAGGTCTTCTGGGGTTTGTCAGAGAAGTAGGATTTCCCAATCTTTGCCTAGTAGTGCCAGAAATGGGAGGCACAGGAGGCTTGGAGAGGTCGGGTAGCTCACCTTGAGGAGAAAAGAAGCCACAGGGGGTAACCAGCCCCATCCTGGGCATTGGGGCAATTCTTTTGTCAAAAAATACAGGCAGGAGCCCGAGTTCACATGGCAGCATGGGTGGCCCATGGGAATAATTTTTCCTTCTGGATGAGTCCCCCTGTGCAGCCTGCAGTGGGGGTGCTGGCTGCACTGGACCCCACTTCTCATCAGCAACAGGGCTTGCATTGCCCTGCAGAATCTGCATCCCACCTCCAGCCCCAGCCTTCTGCTAGGGTCCACAAAACCCTTCTTGATCCTTGCCAGCAGATGTTAAGGAAGCACCAGTAGAGCAGTTCAAGGGGTGCTTTCTGGTATCAAGTGAGGTGCTTAGGGTTTACCTTGACCTGGATCCCCCCACATGCAAGGCCCATGGCAGTCTGCTAAGCTGTGACTACCCACTTGCCTTGACTCTTCCAAGTTGCTTGGGGGCATGCAGTGTTCCCTCTCTTTTGACTGGCTAAAAATTAGAGAATTAGTCGGATGAAGGGGTTGGAACCGCCATGTATAGAGGAGAAGGTGTTTGTGGGCAAACAGCAGCACCCGCTGGAGGAGGCTGAGCACCCCCGAGCCAGCTGCAGGAGTTGCCCAGGTGACTGCTTGAGATTAGACCTCTAATTTTCAGCTGGCTGAAGTCAGGTAAAGGGCCTGCCTTCTGCCCCCCCCACACACCCTGCTGCTCCCCACGGCCACTGCTCTGCCCTGATAATGGATGCTGCCTGGTTTTTCAGGATTAAAAAGGCCATGGTCAGCCTGAGATGCTGTGCCAAACCCCGGGGGCTGGGGTACGATGTTTCTACCCACCCACCCTCCTCACCCCCTCAGAGCCTGGCATGCTGGTGAGAATGATGCTGACAGTTAAAAACTTGGACACAAATAAAAGCAGATGGTGCCTTATCTGCGTGCACCCAGGTTGCCTATGTGCAGGCAGCCAGCCACGGCGGTTTATTCCCGGCTAGGAAAAAATGAGAGGTCCTTCAGCTGGGCCAAGTGTTGTACAGAGGCCACCAGAGCCTGCATATGGGGTGGGAAGAGATGTATTCATTAGACCTTGACCCAAAAAGAAAAAAAGAGTAGCCCAAGAGAGGTGGGAGTGAGGCTGATCATCTCTGTAATTATGAGTTCTTTGCTCTTATTAAAGACTGGGTGGTTGGTAGGTGCTGGGGAGCTGTCCTGCTCCCCAGATGAAGCAGGATATGTGGAAGAGTGGCACTGGGGAGGAAGGGGCAAGGGGATGCCCCCCAGTGAGAAAGCATCAAGATACCAAGGGCTTCACGCTGCACCCTCCTGTAGTATCTGTGTGTGTGCTGGGGGGGGGCATCAAATATTTCTATTTCTATTCTTTTTCTTTCCACTCTTTCTGTTCTTTCTATTCCTATTGTTTCCGTATGTTTCTATTTATGTGTATTTATATATCTACACCTATCTTTAGTTATACTTCAGTGTGTCCCTGGCAGGTGGCTTTCATGCCTCTGGGTTTCCAGGGCGCAGGGGGTTACAGGAAGGTGCTACCTGTGTATTTTGATGCCCTAATGAAGTGCTGGAAGGTTTGGAGGTGCTGGGGTTCACCTCCAAGGGCCACGGGGTGTGTCAGTGGGCTCAAGGTGGTTTTGCCCGGGTGTTTTGAAGAAATAAGGGGGAATTTGAAATCCTACCGGTAAGATGATGATAGTGGCTACATTTAATCTCCTGGGAGCAGCTGACAGCTTGCCCAGCTCGAAAAAGGATGGCTGATGGTTGCCATCAGATGTCCCTGCTCCATCCTCTCCCAAAGACTTGTGTCCCTCTTGCTAAAAATAAAAAAAAAAGGGACAGCTTGTTTTCTGTGGTCCCCACCACACACACATGAGGCCTCAGCTAAGGTCCCCAAAGCACCTGGTGAAGAGCAAAGAAGGCAGGGGAGGGGGGCAGAGGCACCCAGCTCTGGGTTACTGCTGCTGAGCCTATTTTTAAGCTCATTTGCTGCTTGTTGTCTCCTACTCAGTGTCCCTCCTTGTTCCCTGATGTTTCTCCCTGTGTCCCTCCCTGATGTCCAGGTTCCCTCCAAGTGTCTCTCCACATGCCCTAATGTCGCCCCAGGTGTCACAGCCCGGTCTCTCCTTGTGTCCCCCGTGTCCTCAGGTGCTTTTCCTTGTGTGCTTCAGCATCTCCCCCCAGTATCCCTCCTTGTCCCCACTCAGTGTTCCTACAAGTGTCCCTCCTCATCCCTCAGCAACCCCACTACTGTGCCTCCTTTTACCCACCCCGTGTCACCCCAGCTGTTCCTTCTTGTCCTGCTGTTGTCCCTCTCCAGTGTCCTTCCTCATCTCCACCCAGTGTCCCCCTGAGTGTCCCACCTTGTCCTGCTGTTGTCAAGCCCCAGTGTCCCCTCCTTGTCCCCTTGTTGTCTCCCCATCGTCCCCCGTCCCTGTCCCCTTCGGTGTTCCTCCTCCCCCGTGTCCCCAAGGGTCCCAATGTCCCCATTGTCCCCATCATCCCTGTTGTCCCCATTGTCCTCCGTGTCCCCATCGCCCTTCTTGTCCCACTTGTCCTTGTTGTCCCCATTGTCCTTGTTGTCCCCACTGTCCTCCGTGTCCCCATTGTCCTGTGTCCCCATTGTCCCCGGTGCCACCTGCAGCCCCAGTGACACAGGGACCCCCATGTCCCCAAGGGTCCCAACGGCCCCATTGTCCTTCTTGTCCCCATCGTCCTCTGTGTCCCCATCGTCCTTCTTGTCCCCATTGTCCTCCATGTCCCCATTGTCCCCTTTGTCCCCATTGTCCCCAGTGCCACCAGCAGCCCCAGTGACCCACGGGCCCCCCATGTCCCCAAGGCTCCCAACATCCCCAAACATCCCACTGTCACCCCCACCCATGGCAGCCCCGAGTGTCACCTGAGCTGCCCGTGGTCCCCTCGATGTCCCCAGAGATTCCGATGTCCTCCGTGTCCCCATCATCCCCCGTGTCCCCATTGTCCTCCGTGTCCCCATCATCCCCCGTGTCCCCATTGTCCTCCATGTCCCCATTGTCCCCATTGTCCTCCATGTCCCCATTGTCCTCGTTGTCCTCGGTGCCACCAGCAGCCCCTGTGACACACGGGACCCCATGTCCCCAACAGTCCCAATGCTGTCT
>JAAWXA010000003.1:6756303-6768189 GCA_038090715.1 Florisuga fusca
TGCAGGCAGGCGGGGGTGGCGGGGGCGGCGGCCACGGCTGCGGTGGCGGCAGCGGGAGCAGCAGCGGGAGCAGCAGCAGCGCTCCGGTTCCTGCCGTGGTTCCCCACCGCTCCTCTCCCCAGCCTCTCCCCGCCCCGGGGGCTGGGGTCCCATCGTCACCCCAAGGGATAAGCCAGGCGTCGAAGAAGCAGCCACCATGACGGACAGCCCGGCTCCAGCCTCATCTCCACCGGCCAAACCCAAGCGGCCCAAGGCGTCGCGGCGGACGGCGTCCCACCCCACCTACTCGGACATGATCGCAGCAGCCATCCGGGCCGAGAAGAGTCGCGGAGGGTCCTCGCGTCAGTCCATCCAGAAGTATGTGAAGAGCCACTACAAGGTGGGCCAGAATGCCGACGCACAGATCAAGCTCGCCATCCGCCGCCTGCTCGCCACCGGCGTCCTCAAGCAGACCAAAGGGGTCGGCGCCTCCGGCTCTTTCCGCTTGGCCAAGGCCATCAAGTCGAAGAGGTCTCCATCCAGGAAGAGGAAGAAGGGGGCACGGAAATCCACATCGCCCCGGAAAGCGGCGAGGGCCAGGAAAGCCAGGTCACCGGCAAAGAAGCCCAAATCTGCCGCCAGGAAAGCCAGGAAGAAGTCAAAGCGCAGCCCGAAGAAAGCCAAGAAGCCAAAGACTGTTAAGGCCAAGTCGCTGAGGAAGCCCAAGAAGGCAAAGCGGTCGAAGCCCAGAGCCAAGTCCAGCGCCCGAAAGTCACCCAAGAAGAAGTGAGAAGTCAAGAGGCGTTTTGGTACTCTCCCCATTGGTTTCTGTAAATAACTTTTGCCTTTATTTTTACCCCTTTCTATTGCATTTTATAAAGAATTGATCTGTCCCTCTCTGGAAATATCTAAAACAAGGCAGTTAAGTGAAAGAAAAAAAGGAACATGTTTGGTGCGGAGAGTTCCTATTTTTAAGAGTTACTGGTCTGGGTTTTTATTTCGATGTCTCAGAAATTTCTTGTGTGTGTGTCTGTTGTTGGTTTTGATCGCCGGGCTGCCTGCGGTGTGTTGGGAGGGATGGTGACTCCACATATCTTGTTGAGGCCGTACAGGATCTCAGCTCCTGATCCTGCCTCAGCTCAGCCAGGGGGTTGGGTGTTTGCTGGGGCCAAGTAAAGACTCTCCCGGTGCCAGAGGGAAAGTGGGAACATAGAGCTGAGAGAGCCATGGTTTTCCTCGGAGGAGGAAAAGGGGTTCCTTGCTCACTCCTCTGCTAGGTCCGTGGGGCCAAGGCGAGGTGTGCTGGGCTGGTGCTGGAGATAACTCCAGCCTGCAGATCTGGGTGCTGGCAGGGACTCGTGGGACAGGGAGACGACGGAGGAGGTGGAGCAGGTCCAAGATCTGTCCACATTTGATTTCGAGGAACTGGAATTTCAAGGAATTTCGAGGAGGTGTCCTGCCAGCAGGAAAGGGTTGATCCCTGGGGGAGAAGGGATAAACATGGTTATGAGGGGTGTTGTTCCCTGGGGAGGAGATGGGCCCGAGCGTGGCAGTGGACAACCCTGCAGGCAGGCAGGGGTGGGCATCCAGGGCAGGCTGAGGCAGGACTGCTGGGGATGGCCCTGCTGTCACCTCAGGATGCTGGCTTTGTGCCTGGATAGGATTGGCATGGCTCCAGGGTCTGCCTGGCCCTGCGTGTCTCCTGCCAGTGGCCCTTCCCAAGCAGGGCTGAGCCGTGCTGACAACCAGGGCTGGCAAAGAGCCTGCGGGCCAGCCCGACTACTGCTGAGCAGGATCTGACAGCCTCAGGCAGGAGGTACCTAATCTCCTTTAGCTAGACACGTCTTACCTCCTTGGATGTAAGGATCCTCAACCACCTGGGCCAGAAGGTCCAAAATCCCAGGAACCATATATGTGGCCAGTCCCCTTGGGCTTGCTGTGTCTAAATCCCATAGGCCCAGGGTCTTCACCCTCCCAGATGGTAGCTCCCAGGTCCCTTGGCCCACTTGGGTACGTGGTGCCTGAGCCTTTTAGCCATTGAGTATTCCAAATCATGTCATTCGGAGTCCTGAAACCCTTGGCCTGGAGGCACCTCATCCTGTCTTCATAGGAGAGGTGCTCCAGCCCTCTGATCATCTTTGTGATTCTCTTCTGGACTCACTCCAACAGCTCCATGGCCTTACTGTGTTAGTGACACCCAGACTGGACACAGTACTCCAGGTGGGGTTTCACAAGAGCGAAATAGAGAGGGAAAACCATCTCCCTTGACTTGCTGGTCACACTTCTTTTGAAGCAGCCCAGGATACGGTTGGCTTTCAGGGCTGCAAGCACACATCCTGGGCTCATGTTGAGCTTCTCATCAACCAACACACCCAAGGCCTTCTCGTCAGGGCTGTTCTCAGCCCATTCTCTGCCCAGTTTGTATTTGTGCTTGGGATTGTCCTGACCCACGTACAGGACCTTGTGCTTTTGCCCTTGTTGGATTTCATACAGTTTACACAGGCCCACCTCTCAAGACTATCAAATGTCTGGATGACATCCCTCCCTCCAGCACTCTGACTGCACCACAAAGCTTGGTGTTGTCAGCAAACTTGCTGTGGGTGCACTCAATCCCACTGACACTCATCATAGAGAATAATCATAGAATTGTTTGGGCTGGAAAAGACCTTCCAGATTATCAAGTCCAACCATTAACCCAGCATTGCCAAGTCCATGCCTAAACCGTGTCTCTGAGCACCACATCTACACGGCTTTTAAATACCTCCAGGGATGGTGACTCCACCACTTCCCTGGGCAGCCTCTTCCAGTGCCTGAAAAGCCTTTTGGGGAAGGATTTTTGACTTGATATCCCATCTACATCTTCCCTGAGTACAACCTGGGGCTATTTCCTCTTGTCGGAGAAGAAACCAGCCCTCACCTCGCTACAACCTCCTGTCACATAGTTACAGAGAATGATAAGGGGCCTTGAAGACAAGAGGGCATGGTCTTAAGTTGTGCCGGGGGAAGTTTAGGTTGGATATTAGAAAGAATTTCTTCACCCAGAGGGTGATCAGGCATTGGAATGGGCTGCCCAGAGAAGTAGTGGATTCTCCGTCCCTGGAGACATTTAAAAAGAGACTGGATGTGGCACTCAGTGCCATGGGCTGGTAACCACAGCGGTAGTGGATCAAGGGTTGGACTTGATGATCTCTGAGGTCCCTTCCAACCCAGACAATTCTATGACTCTATGATAAGGCCTCCCCTCAGCCTCCTTTTCCCCAGGCTAAACAGCCCCAGTTCCCTCAGATTCTCCTCATGAGACTTGTGGTCTCATGACCCTTCACCATCACTTATTGCCCTTCTCTGGACTCCCTCCTGCACCTCAATGTCCCTGTAGTGAGGGGCCCAGAACCGAGCACAGTACTCGAGGTTTGTCCTCCCCAGTGCCGACTACAAGGGGGGCAATCCTTTCCCTGGTCCTGCTAGCCACACTATTCCTAATTACAAGCCACGGTGCCATTCCCTTCTTGGCCAGCTGGGCACACTGCTGGTGCCTCCTATTCACCCAACCAACATCCCCAGCTCCTTTTCCACCGGGGAGCTTCCAGTGGAGACTTTCAACACTTTCCAAACCATCTGGCTTAGGACCGCCTAAACCCCCCAGCACAGAGCCACTTACCCCCCTAAAAAAGACCCCTCGGAAGTCCTAGGGGAGGTGACCGGGGTCGGGGGGAGGGGGACAATAAAAAGCCGCGCCATTGGCCGACGGGGCCCCGCCCCTTTGACAAGGGGGAGGCGTGGAGCATCGGGATGTGGCAGCGGGGGCTGGTGCGGGCGGTGGTGCGGGGCGGCGGGGCCGGCAGCCCCCGGGAGGCTTCGGTAGCGGCTGCGTCTCAGCTCCGAGGGACTGCAGCTGCACCCTGGCTTGCAGAGCACCCAGATGTGATAGATACACATCTGTCTGACACACACAGGCACACTCCACAGTTTCTCCTGAGCACCCCCTGCCTGTGACTTGCAAATAAACTGTCTTCAAAGCTACCGCTCAGGTGTGAGTAAACACATGTGGACAACTCATTCCTAATGAAGCTCTCCCCCTGCTCCCACCCNCGACACACACACACCCCGCTTTGTGATTTTCTTTCTTTGTTTACCCGCAGGGATCCTCAATTTCTGCGCCAATAATTACCTGGGGCTCTCCAGCCACCCCGAGGTGATCCAGGCTTCCGTGGAGGCCCTGGAGAAGTTCGGTGCTGGGCTCAGCTCCGTACGCTTCATCTGCGGTACCCAGGTACATCCCCTGCTCCAGGGCTCTGCTCGGACCAGGCTCCCCTCTCGCATACTTGCACAGTGCTAGGGTACCCGTGGCCAGATGGGGGGAAAAAAAAAATCCCACAAAACTACTGGGTCCCCCCACTAGCCAAAGATCTGGAAGTATGCCAGCTTAAACCATTACAGCCCCCAAAACATAAACCCCTGCAAGAACCCTCTGGATTCAGAAAATGAATGTCTTTTTTCCCCTCCCTTTAAGGGTCAAAATTACAGAGAGCTTTGACTTAAAACTCCTCTGTCAAACCCACCCTGGTTTATCCCTTCTGGAAGCCTTTCAGGGCCCTGGCTGATGAAGTGCACCCACTCCCACGGGTGGGGAGTTTGGAGTCTCACCGCTGCGCTTTTGGCACGCAGACCTGTAGCCACATTTGGGGGCTGCATTTGCAAACTCTGACCACAGCTAACTTCTCCCACACACACACACCTTTTCTGGATGAAACCCAGTGGTTTCCTCCCCTCCCAGCCAGCGTCTAACAGCAGTGGGCAAGCGAGAACTTGTGCTGCCCCACTGGTTACTCTTGCTCCTCTCTTCTTTTTAGAGCATACACAAGGACCTGGAGGAGAAGATCGCACGTTTCCACCAGCGGGAAGATGCCATTCTCTACGCTAGCTGCTTTGATGCCAATGCTGGCATCTTTGAGGTTTGTAGGGCTTTCCTGGTGTTGCCCATGGAGGAAGGAGGTGATGTGCCAGCTGTGCCTTCCAGGGGCTCTCATGGGAGCTCTGTGCCACAGAGAAGGTGGCAGCAACTGATGGTGAAGGACTCTGACTTGGTGCTCTTGGACCAGGGGACCCATGTGGAGCTGTTTAATCAGCCCTAACCTGCCCCTTCCCCAGGCAGCTCCATGTTGGGGGAGAGCTCCCATTTCCTGGGAGGTCAGTATTCCCCCTGTAGGCAGGGGGAAGGGATGATCCCCCAAGGCTTGAAAGGGGAGGGGAGGGAGGTTTTGAGCTCTGAAGGCACAGACAACAACTTAGCCTAACGAAATAGGGGGATAAGGTGGCTGGGAAGAGAAGTGGGAAGTTTTAATGGCATCAGGAGAGACATGGCAGCTGTCTTGTCCTCCATGCTGAGATGCTGGAAGATCTTGGTGAGATGGCACACTGGAGACAAAGAAGATCCTTTCTGTTTGTTGTGGCCAGGCCCTACTGACCCCAGAGGATGCAGTGCTGTCAGATGAGCTGAACCATGCCTCCATCATCGATGGGATCCGCCTGTGCAAGGCTAACAAGTACCGCTACAAGCACATGGACATGGAGGACCTGGAGGCGAAACTGCAGGACGCACAGGTACACAGCTCTGCTCCCACCTCAATGCCAAGTTACTCGCTTGACTGTGCTACCGGGGCAGTAACCAGCCCTGAAGGCTAAGTTTTGCCTTTTCCTGTGCAATAGGCATTGTTTTTTGCCAATTGGCACAGGTAGGCATGGATAGGCAAGGTGAGAAAGCATCAGGTTGCAAGGCAAACCCCCCATCTTGGTTAGATACATCCACTCCCTGCAGGAGCTGGACTACGTCCTGGTCTCCTTCACCAGCCCCTCATGGTGATCTCTGGGGTTGCCACTCTCCCCTCCCACAGAAACATCGTCTGCGGCTGGTGGCCACCGATGGTGCCTTCTCCATGGATGGTGACATCGCACCCTTGAGGGAGATCTGTCAGCTGGCCCAGAAGTATGATGCTCTGGTCTTCATTGATGAATGCCATGCCACGGGCTTCCTGGGACCCAATGGCCGGTAAGGAGCTGTTGTACCTCTGTTTCTCCAAGGTGGTGACAGCCAATATGTTTTTGTGCGGGGACTCCTGGAACCACCCTTTCTTGAAGGAATTGCACCCCACCCCTGCCTCAGCCCTCCTCTCCTGATGATCTGTCCCTTTTGGGGTATGTGAGGGGATCAAAGGGAGATGGTTTAGCACTGATCCATCCCAACACACCAGCCACTTCTCTGTGTATAACCTGATGCTGTTGTCTACAACACTGTTTAAAGAGAGCAAATAGCTGGGTGTCAGTGTGCTTGTCCTGCCTTTTTGGGCTGGAGGGCACCAAGCTGAAGAGCATATTTGCCATGTCCTGTTGGTTCCACTAGTGTAGACCCTGACATAGTGTGCATTTAGAGCAGCACATCAGCAATGTGCACAGCCCACCTCAGGGGACATTGGTTACTCCAGCCAGGCAGCTTTTTCCCTGGTGTATGCTAGTAGTGTGGTGTGTCAGAAGTGAGTGCAAAACCTGCCTCAACAGCTACTGCACTGTTTGGCCCATTAAACTTCTGGGGGGGGAACTTTGAGCACTCTCCTGTCTGTAAGGGGTGAAGAAACCAAACTCTTACCTGAGGAGATCCCAACTTAACCTTTCTGCAGTAGAAGTGAAGGACAGCACTTGGGTCGAACTGCCACAGGGTGGTGTTCTTCCTTTATCTCCAGTGGGGACACTGGAGACCTGGCTGGGGGCTCTTTAGTTTCCCTTGAGGCATCAGGTGTAGAGCAGCTTCCCTGATGTGTGCTGACAGCTGTTAATGTGACATTCCTTTTTTACAGAGGTACAGATGAGCTCCTGGGAGTGATGGACAAAGTCACCATCATCAACTCCACACTAGGAAAAGCTCTTGGAGGAGCTGCAGGTACTGGCATTTTCCTGTCCAAGCCCTAAACAGCTCCACAGCATTGCTTTGATGTTTCCTTCCTCTGCCTAACAACAGAGCAACAAATGCATGTGTCCTCTTCTTCTTGAGGCTCAGTTTGAGACGCTGATGCAGGGTCAAGGGAGGTCCTGCCATGTGCTCCATCTAATGTCTCCTTACCCATGCATTTGTCTTTGGGGCCAAGGTGGAAATCTGGCAAAAAGCATCCACTGTGTTTTTTGTTTTGTTGTTTTTTTTTTTCCACCTGGCTTGTACTGAAATTCCTGCTGTAGGTGACAGGTTGACATTTGGGAAGGGAGCCACTCTGCAGAGGTCCTCTGCGGTGCCTTCTCCATTTCTCCTCTCTCCATCTGCAGGTGGGTACACGACTGGCCCCAAACCCCTCATCGATCTGCTCCGCCAGCGCTCCCGCCCGTATCTGTTCTCCAACAGCCTGCCCCCGGCTGTGGTAGGCTGTGCATCCAAAGCCCTGCACCTCCTCATGGAGAGCAATGCCATTGCACAATCCATGGCTGCCAAGACCCAACGGTGAGGGGGCTGTACTGGGGTGGGAGCAGGGGGAGAGCTTCATTAGGAATGAGTTGTCCACATGTGTTTACTCACACCTGAGCGGTAGCTTTGAAGACAGTTTATTTGCAAGTCACAGGCAGGGGGTGCTCAGGAGAAACTGTGGAGTGTGCCTGTGTGTGTCAGACAGATGTGTATCTATCACATCTGGGTGCTCTGCAAGCCAGGGTGCAGCTGCAGTCCCCCGGAGCTGAGCAGGAAATGGCAGGGGGTGACTCAAAAAAGAGATGCAGGAGGTGCACCACACCCAGCCCTTGGTGGCCAGAGCACCCAGAGGAAAGCAAGGCAGCAGTCCCTAAAGACAGGAGTGACAGGTTTTACTGTCAAACAGGTTTTACTTTTTCAAGACAGGTTTTACGCCTCCTCTCCTTCTCTTCACCAGGTTCAGAAGCAAGATGACAGCTGCCGGTTTCACCATCTCGGGGAAAGATCACCCCATCTGTCCTGTCATGCTTGGGGATGCTCGGCTGGCTGCAGTCATGTCTGAGGACATGCTGAACAGAGGTGAGCTGGAGAGGGAGCTCTCTGAGGGAAGGGACAGCTGGTGCCACCACCATCCTTCCTTCAGAGGATGTTCCTGCTTGAAATGTTAATTCTGTACCTTCCATCTGCAAATGTCCTCTTGGTTCCCCTAGATGTTCCTGGCTTCATCTCCTCTCTCTCTTCTGGGGAAGGTGTTACATTAGTCCTCTTGTCCTCCCATGATGGATTCCATCCCCATCACTGGTCCTAACTCTCATTTCCATGCTTGGGAACAGGTGCCACTTGAAAACCCTGAAGCCTGGGAGTGGTTACTGAGAAGGGAGGGATGAACCAAAAGCCTCGCTATCACCCACTGTCACTCAGCTTCCTTCCCTCCCAGCCAGCTCTGACTCTCCACGTGTTTCCTCTCCAGGTATTTATGTCATTGGCTTCAGCTACCCCGTGGTCCCCAAGGGAAAGGCCCGCATTCGTGTCCAGATTTCAGCCGTGCACAGCGACGAGGACATCGACCGCTGCGTGGAAGCCTTCACCGAGGTGGGACGGAAACACGGAGCGTTGCCTTGAAGGACAGTAAACACCTCCTCTGGCACCCTCCCTGCCCACGACCGAGTGCCTGTGCCAAGGGGAAAGGCTTGAGCAACATGCTGCCAAAACCAGGACCGGTCCTGAAGGCATCACAGCCTGCAGGAGGCTGTGGCTGTTGCAGCGTGCTGACAGCAGCGCTGGCAACCACTTCGTGCGTCATTAAAGGTGCCCTGCAGTGCAGCAGATACTTGCCCATCTCCTGTTTTCTCATAGGGGAGATGCAGCCCATCCCCATCCTCTTTTGCATTGAGTGGACACTGTGCTGTGTGTCCTCTTCTTGAAGCCTCAGTCTGCCAAAGCGCTGCAGCTCCTACTCTCTCCTCCTGTTGGAAATATATCTTTGCTGGTTTGTCCAGGGTCATCTGCTTCCTTCACCTCTCCTGTGGGTCCAGCGGTGTCACCCCAACAGATCTACCTGCTGTAATTCCCTACCAGGCAGGCAGGTTTCCAAATCCATTGGCAAACTGTGCCACCAGCATCTAGTTTGGGAAAGAGGGCATGGACTGGCCAAACCTCTGGTCCTCCTCTTCCACCTTGCCACTCTCAAATGTTGGATATGAGCTTTGCTTTGTCCCTGGGGCTAACGCTAAGGCTTTGCCCAGGTCTATGGCACTCCCAAATCTGCCCTGGGAGATGTATTTTACCCCCAACAAGCTGTTGGGCAGCAGGCAAGCCAAGGTGCCTGAGATCAGCAGCTTGGCAAGAAGGTCTGTGTCTGCTTTGGGCTGAGGCCAGGGGCAGAGCTGGTGACAGAAACTTGTAATTTTCCTCTCATCAGCTGCAATTTTCACAGGATGGAGAACACACAGCAGGCTGGGATCTCTAGATTTTTCCTCCAAGCCATGCTGGAGTTAGGGACTTAGCACTCGAGCAGGAACAAGTAGGTCCTGTCTATCTCTCAGGATAGCTTTATTTGCCTCAGTTTTGCTGCAGATGAGAAATCGTGTGTCCTTCTATCTGCCCACATGCTGAACTGGGTACCAGCTGCCTGCAGTTGTGGACAGACTCCAGCCAAAACAAGAGTGTGCTTTGCTTGGGTGCTGGGAGCACTGGATCACGTCAGCAAAGATCTGCTCAAAAAGATGCTGCTGGCCATTAAGCAGTCAGGGAGTGAGATACGGGGTGATAATGCATCTGACCTGAACCAGGAGCAACTGCTGAAAAACACACAAGTTAATCCAGGGTTGCAGTGCTTCCTGGAAGGCAAAAGGCAGGGGAGAAATGATTTTCTATGGGGCTGCTGCCTGACCTCAGAGCAGCTGGTAGTGTAACCATGTACCCATTTTATCGAATTTTCCTCCTCTGCAGGGCCCTGAGCTCAGCCTGCTGATAAAGTATGAGTTCCCTCAATGGGAACTTACCAATGGGCAGTATATTGAGAATGGGATATGCCATAGGGAAATGGCCCTCAGGCCCCTCTCGCAACCTGGAAGAGATGAAGCTTCAGCCGGATGGGCTCTGGTGCAGGAGGTTTGAGTCCCTAAACTGAATCTCTGTTGCTTTGAGAGCAGTGTGTGTGTACCCCCTTGCTCCCCACTACCTTCACACCTGAACACACCTCCCTTCCTCCCCTAGAGCCAGTGCCCTGCCCAGGCTCTCCCTCTCCCCTGTGCTTCTGCAGGCAGCTCTGCTGATGTGTCTGCTCTGCTCAGGGCAGCCAGCCCAAGCAGTTTAACCCTGTTCCAGCTGTGAAGTCCGCCTCCGTGGGAGAAGAGCTGTACAGATGTCTCGCTGTTCAGCCAGGATCAAGAACAGCAGCGATGCACAAACTTGTCCTTCCCTGCACACTTCTGCTCCCCCCCCTTCTCCTCCAGTCCTCCCGAGGCACCCTGACCTCCCTCCCAAGCCCCTCAGCAGCTGACCCCGCTACGGCTGCCTCTCCAGGCGGAGCTCTGCAGCAGATTGCGGCTTGCACAAGTGGCACAGGGAGGGCCAGAGCCTGGGGAAGGCTGGGGGGGTCAGATGATGGCAGGCTGGAAATGAATAATGCAGCACCCATCGACTCCAGGTGCTGTGTTAATAGCTGCATTCCCAGACAAAACCTCGGGCTCTTTATTTCTTCAAGGCTTGCCAACCCAGGTCTGATCTGCAGCTCTTTGCAGCTTTTAGCCCTGAAAGCAGAGGACTTTGCACTGGGTGGGGCGTGAAGGGAAAACCACAGGGTTTTGAATGCAGTTTCCACCTTGGGCTCACTGACCCACCCACTGACCCACATACCCATGTGCTGCCCCCACCCCAACCTCTCTCCTCCAGCCTTAGGGAGAGGGGAAAAAAACCCAACCAGAGATCAATGCATCAGCAGCAACCACCCTCTACACCCCAAAGGGTAGGTGTAGGATCCCCATGTCTTGCCCATTGTGTCCTCCATGGGAAGACAGTCCTGTTCCACCCCATTTCCATACGCCCCCACCCCCTGCAGATGCTTCCAGCCTTGGGTCCCTTCCCAACTCTCACTTCTCCCACCCTCACCAGTCTGCCTCGTTGCAGTCACAAACCTTCCCCCCCTTCCCACTGATGCCCTCCAGCTCCTCTCCACACTGTTGTTTCCACCCACCTTCTTTCCTGCCGGCATCTCTCTGCCCTTGTTCCCTGCCCAATTCCCCAGCTCAGAGCAAGTCTGCTTGGGCTGACGCAAATGGGGTCTGAACTCACCATCGGGTGCCACAATTTTCCCATTCCACGTCCTTGACCAGAGATAATCACCATACGAGGGCTCCCACTGGTGCAACCTCCCCGTGCTGGCAGGGGAGGGGGGAAGCAGCCGTACCCTCCATCCCCGGGGAGGCTTCAGCAAGAATCAGCAACACCCACAGCCGCTCCCCATTTCCTTCTGGTTGTTTATTTCTCCATTTGGGGGATTACCTCCCTGGCTCCCCAGCCCCGGGGGTGAGTCCAAGTGGCTTCTCTCCTCTTAGGGCCATTAGAACCGGGGCGTCCCTTGGGAGCCCCCCACGGCCCCTTCAGCGACAGGAGCACTTGCAGGCGGACACGACGGGGTATGGGATCTGCCGCCAGGCACAGTGCGGGGGTCCGGGGACCGGGGGTGCCCAGCAGTGCCAAGCCAGCAGCTTGATGTGGGTGACCTGCGCCGGTCGGCAGGCCATGCCGGGGGGCCAGGAGCAGCTGGGGGGCCCAGTCTCACAGGCGGTGTGGCGGACCCATCGGGGCCAGAAGACAGCTCCCAGGTCGACCCAGGTGGAGGTGAGACGGCAGGCAGCCCGCTCCACCAGCCACTGCCGCAGGCGGCGGGCCAGGACCCCCGGCATCTCGGGGGGCAGCCCAGGGACGGGGGGCAGCAGGGCAGGCAGTTCCATCCCCTC
>JAAWXA010000003.1:6768491-6788343 GCA_038090715.1 Florisuga fusca
CAGGTGCTGTGTGGAGGCAGCGACGGCAGCTCCTGGGGTTCCTCCAGCGACAGCGTCGAGGCCAGGGTGCCCGGTGGTGGGAGTGGGCAGAGGAGGAGGAGGAGGAGGAGGAGGAGGAAGACATGGCGCGGTGCCTCCATGGCAAGCGGCGTGGCAGCAGGCTGTGCCAGGCTGCAGGCTTGCGCTTCGCCGCATCCCCCAGGTTATCACTGCGTGCCGAGGTCTGGCCTTCCCCTTTTCCCTGGTTACAGCGGCTGATAGCAAGCCGGCAGGGACACCCGGCTCCCTCCCGCCCCAGGGGCAGGCAAGGAACGGAGGACACACAGAGCCTCCCACCAGGACAAGGGGTGCCCGGGATGGGGACATCTGGAGATACCATGGAGGGGAAGGGGCTGGTGCCTCCTCCTCCACATCTTACTTGGGCGGGACGTGTCAAAAACTTTCCCAGTGAAGGGGAGCTGATGGCCTTTGGGTCTTGTCTGGAAAGGACCACCAAGCCCCATTTGGCCCTGGTGCACCTGGAGGTCTGGAGGGTACAGGTCCTGTCATGGGGGTGGATGTGCTGGGGGGGTAAGGAGGGCTGCGTGGGTCACTATTGCCCCTCAGCACATAAGCCAGCATGCATGTTGTCCTGGGAAGTGGTGATGGGGATGAAACTCTGGAGATGGCCCCCTTGGGTGGCTTGTCCTCCCACCCCCATGCTGCAGCCCTGGTGGAGGGCAGATCTGGGCTGCCTGGAAACCGCAACCTACTTTCCCCTCCTTCTCTGGGTCAGACACTGTGCCAAAGGCTGAGTCCGCTCTGTGCTGTGCTACTAAAAATTAATAACACCTAGGAACAGCAATTAATTGCCTGTGCTCCCATATTCCAAAGACAAGGCAGGGTTGAGACTCACTGTGGAAGGATATTTGTGTTCCGTGGAGGTGTTGAGTGACACATCCCAAACACCTAACACTGAGGGGTATACACAGAGCCTGCTGGGGTTCTGGAACCCTGGCCCCCTCCATCCTCCCTCTCCCACTGAAGAGCAGGAGGCTTCTTTGCCACTGCCACCTCACCGCTGGAGCGGGGAAGCAGCTGAGCCTACGGAAAAGCTGGGCAGAGAGGAGTTAACTCCAAACCCAACCTCAGGGAGAGAGGAAAAAAAAACAACCAGAGATCAATGGATCAGCAGCAAGAGCAGAGGGAGGGAAAAGGGGGAGACAGAGAGAGAGAGAGAGCAGAGGAGCTCCAGAAGGAAAGAGACAGGCGTGGGAGCCAGAAGAGAGAGCAGAGCTGGACATGAGCACGGTGAGGCAGTGGAGCACTGAGCAGGGGTGACAGCATTGCCTGGATGCCACTGGATGCCAGAACTCCTCAGCGGTCACAAGCTCCTCACTACCACTCCTCCTCTGGACCAGAGATCTCCCTCCGAGCAAATATCAAAGCTGCAGGCCCTTCCTCACAGAGGTGAGTGCCAGCTTCCCAAGCAACGGGTGGCTTTGGGCTCCCCGAGCAGGGACATGACGGTACCCAGAGCAGCCCCACTGGCTACATGTCAGTGAGTGCCCAGAGAGTGATCTGGATCTCAGCTCCAGTGAGGAGATCCCATGGGACCAGATGGAGGAGCCAGATAGTTACCAGTAGGACAGAGGGGAGCACAGAGCCAGAGAGGCAGGGACAACCTTTTGGTGGGATATGGAGAGGATGCTGAGAAGCAGTGTGAGCTGAGGGATGGGAGAGCATGGGGCAAAGGAGCTTGCAAGACCCAAAAAAAGAATTAATTGTGTGTCAGCAGGTGCTAGATAACAGTGCCTTTCCCTCTTGGTTGCTGCTCAGAGAAGGACAATTTGTTCTTATGACAGCACAACATAGGGAAGGCTCATTAGGAGATAGGCTGCTGGTGCTCCCTGCCTAACACAGTGTTACTCAGGGCTGGAGGAAGTTTTGCATCAAATCACAATACCTTGAGCTGTGGAAATAATAAGCTTCTTCACAATAATCATCATTTTGTGTTCCAGGCGGCTCTGAGGTCTCCCCTCCATCCTCTCCTAGCTGCTACCATCCAACCCATGAGCACCTCTCAGCAACAGAAAGAGGTGCCCTTAGCCACCTCTTTTCTGTGGAGCATAACTACTGCACAGTGAAAAAGGGGTACCTAGCTCTGGGGTAGAAGTGGTATGAGCTGAAGGATCTCCTTTGGTTTGAGAATGCGGTGGGGTGCTACTGCTGTGGGGGTATCATCCAGGCATCAGGTTCCTGCTGCTAGAGGTTGCACAGCCCTGTGATGAGGGTGCCAGAACTTCTTACAGCCCACAAGAGCCCCCCTTCCCCATGGCCTCACAGCTGAACCCTGGTGAACACCAGCCAAGATGTAGGCTTGAGAAAGCAAGCAATCCCAAGAGATTCAGCAGCTTTGTGATTGTAGGAGAAATGTAGGGGGAGTCAGGAGGCAGGGCAGGGAGTCCTTCAGGGGGCTGTGAGCACAGAAAGTACTGGGGTAGGGACATGAATGCAGGCAGGAGAAAAGGGGCTTTGGCTCCACTGGAGATGTGGGCTGGCTTATCCCAACAGAATGACAAGGATCTTGACATCATCATTGAATGATCTGGTTGGGATTGGAGTCTCTGGGAGAAACATGGGTGTCAGACAAAGCCTAGGATCAGGCACCTTAGGGCCAGAGCTCTTGGTGGCTGCTGTGGTCAATGCTGAGCAGCGTCCGCTTGCCCATGGCCACAGAGAGGTGCTGTGTCTCCCTTTTTCCCCAGGCAGGTCCCTCCAGTCAGATGGGGAGATGCCAGGAGGCTGGAATGCCTCCTCTGACAGCCCGGAGCTACGAGCCGCAGGGATTATCGTACCCATCATCTTCTCCCTCATTTTCCTCCTGGGCACTGTGGGGAACGGGCTGGTGCTGGCCGTGCTGCTACGGAATGGCCAAGTCAAGTACAACACCACCAACCTCTTCATCCTTAACCTGGCCATGGCCGATCTCTGCTTCATCATCTGCTGCGTCCCCTTCCAGGCCACCATTTACACCCTGGATGGGTGGCTCTTTGGGGCCTTTGCCTGTAAGGCCGTGCATTTCCTGATCTACCTCACCATGTATGCCAGCAGCTTTACCCTGGCTGCTGTCTCCGTCGACAGGCAAGTGTCCCCTACCCTTTGAGTCCCTCAGCTCAGGGACAACATATTTGCCAGCCTTGAGCTAAGAGTAGGGAGAAAAGACAGTCCCTACCCTGATAAGAGTCCTGTTAGAAGTAGGTAGGGTCTTCCCAGAGGCAGGGACAGAAAAGCCAGCTTCCCCACATTGATGTGCTCCCCAGCCTCCCCACCTTGCTGTGTCCCTGCCCAGCACTAAGCCAAGCCCTGGGCTTGGTTACCAGCCCTCCCTTGGGAAGGAGGAGTGCAAGCATATATTGAGGCTTTGTGTCCATCATGCAAAACCAAGAATGGCAAAGCCCCAGAGCATCAATGGGGCAGAAAGAGGGAGCCTTCTGGGCCCTGCTCCTGTCCTTCTCTTCCCTGGTACAAGAGGCACACTGCTTGCCCTTCCCGAGCTAGCGCGGCAGGGTGGCTGACAGAGATCTCAGACCTGGTGCTGGGATGACCCTGAGCAGGAAGGAGGAGAGATGCGTGGCTGCATGGGAAGGGCTGCACAGCGGGCAGGATAAATATCTCATCTCACCCACACTGTGTTTGGTGTCTCCTTCTCTTTCCTCTTCCCTCCAGGTACCTGGCAATTCGCTATCCACTGAAGTCCCGAGATCTCCGCACCTCACGAAAAGCAGGAGTGGCCATTGTAGTGATCTGGTCACTGTCTCTGCTCTTCGCAGGGCCTTACCTCAGTTACTACCAGATAGTCCATTACCATGGGGTGCCCATCTGTGTCCCCATCTGGGAGGACCAGCGCCGAAAGATTCTGGACATCCTGACGTTTGTCTTTGGATACCTCCTGCCCGTGACTGTGGTGAGCCTGGCATATGCCAGGACCATCAAGTTCCTGTGGACCTCCGTAGACCCCATAGAAAGGATCTCAGAGTCGAGGAAGGCCAAGTGTAAGGTGACTAAGATGATTGTAGCTGTGGCCATCTTGTTCTGCCTTTGCTGGTTGCCTCACCACCTGGTCATCCTGTGCTTCTGGTTTGGCCACTTCCCCTTCAATCGAGCCACTTACGCCTGCCGCCTGGCTTCCCACTGCCTTTCATATGCTAATTCCTGCCTCAACCCCATTGTCTATGCCCTCATCTCCAAGCATTTCCGCAAGCGTTTCAAGCAGGTCTTCACCTGCCTCTTCTTCAAGAACAAGACTGGAAAGAAGAAGAAGAGAGTTGGAAAGAAAGTCCATGTGGTCAACACAAGCAAAGGTTTCACCAACAGCACCAGAGGTTTCTATGGAGGCAACACTGAGGTCCCAGAGGGGAGCACTGGGAAGAGGGACCCTGAAGGTGCCGGTCCTGATGCCAGAGCATGGACTCACCAGGTGCAAGATGCCATGGTCTTTCTTCAGAAGGAGCTGTTGGAAGAGGAAAGTTTGGCAGCAGCTGGCCATCCCATACCCATGACCCCTGCAGGAGGAACTCAGGAGTTCCTCACTGTTCATTACAGATGTTTTCCAGCCTATGAGTAACTACTCCATTCCCAAACAGGCAGAATAATGTGGGGCAAAGGGGAAAGGATGCAGCAGAGCCCTTGAAAGCTCCTGAGGGGTCTTGGTAACCAATTGTCCTCACTCACCTTCCCTCACCGGCCCACAGCATTCATCTAGGAACGGCACAATCCACCCACCCGGATGCCAAGTGGAGGAACATGTTAGTGTGATGCCAGGTGGCCTGGCTGGCATTCCTGCAAAAGGTTTTAAGGCCTCAATTTCCCAGCATCCTAACTTGCTAATTTCATGCAGCACCTTGGAGCTCTTAAGTGGGTGGCAACCAAAGTGAAAGCATCCTGGTAGGAAATCCAGTCTGTTAAGGGCACATCAGAGGTGGGAAAGGTGGATGGAGTGCAAGAGGACTTGAGAATGCAGAGGGTAGCTGGCAGCCTCTTCCTCTGGCAGGGCTGGGGTGCTGTGCCCATCCCCAGGTGGTGAAAAACTGTCTCCTGTCCATATGTCTTTCTTTTCCTATAGTCCAGGGGCAGCCCTAGTCCAGCTCCATGCTGTTTCCCAGCCCCTGCATCCAGATCAGAGGGCCTTTTCCAGCCTGTCTCACGTGCAAGGAAATCAGCCATCTGTGACAGCAGCTTGATGATGCAAACTTTGCAGCAGTCACGAGTCATATTCAAATGAATTGTGCCATGTAAGGGTGGAGAACAGAAAAGCTCATGTGCTGACTGTGGCTCTGTGTGCCTCCCCTCTAAACCTGTGGCTTCTCTGAAGTTCAAGGAAGAAAAAAACATCTCTCCAGTCTCTTCCCTCCACCTTGCCCCACCAGAAGTACTCACTGGATAATGTTTCCTGGAGCTCTGTCCCACCTGGCTTTAGCTCTTGTAAGCAGATCCCGCAGGACGCTTCCTAATGCCTTTTTCAATTCAGAAATATTTCCTGACAGCTATCCCCAGTTCTTCCTAAACAAACCTGGTAACTCCTCCTTCCACCACACTGTTGCACACAGTCTGCCCCTCTGCTTACTTTCTGTTTGCCTTTCACAAATTCCTGAGGGACTGCTGCCATCTCTGTGATTTTTGCTTGCTACTTGCAGTTTCATCCCTTCCTTCTGGGGATGAAGGACCTGTTGCTCTCTGAGCAGCAACATTATTCATGATGACTGGGGGTGAATTGATGGCTATCACCAAAGCAAAAGTATCTAAGCTGCAAAATGAGCCGTGGATGAGATGAAGGCAGCTGTGGTGAGATGAAGGAGAAAGAATAGGAGAAAGAAACCTATGAGCACCTAGTTCAGTTCTATCTCCTCAGTGCCTAATGGAGCAGGGCTTCCAGGAGAACACGATACCAACACAGCTCAGTAGATTGGGACATCTTCCAAGGTAGCCACTGCTGTGGGACTGCTGTGGGACCCATGTCTGCCTGGGAGCAAGATTTTCCCCTGTTCTGTCTCTGTTGCCCCCAGCAACCCTGGAGGAGCCTTTGGCTGTGGTAGCACCTCAACAACACCTCGCTGGAGGGCCATGCACCCCCTCCCCCAGCCTGACCACAGGGAGGATGGGAAGTGCCACAGGAATTATGTGGTGGGACAAAAACCACGTTCACCAGAAGGTCCTGGAATTTTTCCTTTGCTTGACCTGAATAAACCCCAGTATCTTCCTTCACATGCTGCTTTTGCTGTGTTCTGGGTAGAACCTCTGCTTGGTGTGGGGCTCTGTAGTTTGGGCTGGAGGTGGTGGAGGCTGTAGGAGCAGCCTGACCACAGACTGGTGCTCCCAAGTCACTAGCAGGGTGTAATTCATTATATTTGGCTTTGCAGACACAGCAGAATAGTAAGAAGCAAACCCAAGGGTTTTGAGATGGATCCAGCACTGCTGGCATTCAAGAGAAAGTCATTGGAGAGGGAGGGATAGAAGAAGAGAGGGAAAAGGAAGGATGGTGAGAGGACAAATAGGGGGCAATATAAGTGATAAATGTGTGTCAGGAGCCATCCACAAGGACAGAAGATGGCAGTAAGAAGGCAGGGTGAAGGGAGGGGTGAGAAACAGAGAGCAGAAGGGAGGACAAGGTGGCCTGAGGGAGGTGGGAAGCAATTTGCTGGCAGAGAACCCACATTTTGGCAAGAACCTTCTCCCCACCCCAGCAGTGTCATGCAGCTCTGGAGCTGGGTGAGCATCACTCAGCTGTGATGGACCCCGGCAGCTTTATTCAGTATTTTTCTGCATCATCAGACTGCCAGAGAAGCCCAGAAAAACATAGAGGTCATAGCCTTTTGAGCCTCAGTCCTGTGGCTTGGGAGCTTTTGGTGATGCTGTAGGACAAGCTCAGGAAGAAGCCCTAGGAAAGGTACACAGACAAGTCACCTGAGAGACCTGGGGGGGTAAAAGGGACTGATTTTGATGGCCAGACAAGCCTTTGGGAAGAGAACCTCAATGGTGACAGGCAAGGGAGAAATCTCTTAGTGTCACACTTCCTGACCATATCCCAGGGGCTTTGCTCTCCTCCAGGAGAGGCCAGGATCATCTGACCCACACTGAGATGGTTTTTTATTGGCAGAAAAAGGGAGAACTTTCTCACTCACACCTCTTAAAGCTCAAGTCCCACAGAGTTTCTCAGCAATCTCCTCCATGATCCTGCAGCCAGAACTGAGATGCCTTGGCTGCAAATCATTAGACCAGCTGCTGCCCCAGCTAAATATTTACAGTAAGCTTTACAGGATTGCAACAGCCTTCCTTTTCCTTAATTACACCTGGCATTTAATTAGTGCTGTGTGGCTCCAGAGTGTGTAACTCAACATGAAACAGATCTTCACCCACAATGCCCTAACAGCAGTGAGGAAGGGGAAGCTTGGGTTAAGTAAAAGCAGGGACACTGTGGGACACTCCAGACTTCTACACTGAAGCTGGGAAACAGTGACAAATTGTCATGGCAGCAGTAGGTTTCAGAGTGCCCATCTGAACAGGGCAGATGGTTCTTCTTCCACAGCAGTTTGCTGCTCCCACTCCACTGCTCACAGCTGATGTGTGCATGGATGCATCCCTCCTGGCAAAGACCTACAGGCTGACTTCCCAGGCAAGGGACACAAGGACTGGGTGCTACAGCAGTCTCCATAGCCTGCCTGAAAATCTGCAGGGATCACACCTCTCACTTTCTAGCTAATTAAAACAGGGAGAGAGCTAATAACGAGGAGCCCCAGCTAGCAGAGAGGAGACATTTCCTGGCAGTCCACTGACCAGTGGGAGCTAATTGCCAATGTGAGCATGCCAAAGTTGTTGGAGGCTGCATGGCTCCATCAGTGGTGTCCTGAGCTCCACACTGGCTGCAGAAGCCTCTGGTGTCCTTACTTGTCCATGCGCATGGTGGGACCTCAGCAAGGCAGCTGGGGCTGAATCCAAAGCAAAAGGGTTTTGGTGCCATACCTGCCTTCTGATGCTCTCAGTGATGAAAGAATTGTGCAGTGGGACTGGAGGACCATCAGACACTGCAAAGATGAGCTGAGCATGAGAAGAGCCACAAGCTACCACTTTTTTTTTTTTTTTTGCGTAAATCTTCCCTCATTACTTTGCCCTACCCGCTCTTAAAATTCCCAGGCAACGTTGTATTTTCAACTCTTTCTGATGCAGTTGCATGAATCACTAGAGCTCAGCTCCAAGGACACCCCTTCCCCCATGCAGAGGCCAGCAGAAGCACTCTGCTGGGGAATTATTTTTCTTTTTCCCTTCAAGTGCCTGATGTTGCCCTCTGCACCTCGAGCCTCCCTCACGTCCTATCCCTGTTTCTGATTTCTCAGGCTCCTCTGCAGCCAGTGCCTTCTGGCAATGTGTCCAGCATGCTCTGCCCACCTTCCTGGAATTGCTAGTCCTGCAGCCATCCTTTGCCTGCAATGCCGTGGCTGCTGGCCAGCTCCTGTGGGGCCAAAGACAGCCTCCAGGTAACAGGAATATCTGCGTTGTTTCTGGGGGTGAGTCCCCGCTTCAGAGCCCAAAGCATCAGAGGGATAAAGGAACAGTGGTCAGGAGCAGTGAGGTGGCATAGCCCGATGCTGCCTGCTCTTGCCTGCATGCAGCCAGGCTGTTGTTCACCCCTGATCCTGCTCCTCCTGGTCCCGGCTTGCAAAGGGATTAGACCAGGTCAGGCCTAACTGTTATATGCTAGGGTGAAGCCTAAATGAAACAGGACTGACAAGACAACGTGAAAACCTGGGGGAAAAGCTGCATTTAGCATGGTAAATATCCACAAGCCCTTGTTCCCATCTCTAAGCTCTGCCTGGTGTTAAGCCCTGATTTTGGAGAGCACATGAGTGGGAAGGACAGATACTGGGCCTGGTTCGGGGAGACTCTGGGGCCAGGAGGGAATTCCTGTCTGCCCAGTAACAGCATACATGCTCCAACTGGTTTCACAGATCAAAGGTAGAGGTGAAGAACAGGTGTCATGTCCTTGATGCAGAGATGGGTTTAATTAAAGCTGAAGGATCTTGACTGCCGTTTTCCGTGCAGCCTCTCCTCCCAGACTGATTATGATTCTGCAGTCTCTTCTCCGAGCTTCTCACCTTAATTAATGGCTCCTTGCTTATATTTTCTTTCCTACTTGTCATCACTTGGGCTGACAAGCTCAGCTTTAACCCTGCAGAGGCTGGTTTGCCACATCAGCTGAATGCAACCGTGTCGCATGCTGGCACAGAGCAGGAGGAACAGAATTGAGAGCACGTTCAGACTTTGTAGCTCATGGTCAGCACCAGCTCCCCTGCCAGCCAGGCATAGCTACCCTCTGCAGAGAAACCTACTCCTGCCAGCTGTGTGCTGGTTCTGCTGCCTGGCATCTCCACAGAATCTATACCACCAGCCCAACACTCCTGGGAGGTGTCAGATCCAGGTGCTGAGAAGCTCACCCGGCTTACACCCACCCCTGTGTGCAGCCCTGGTGGTGGGGTTTCCCTGTCTGCAGACACATGGAGCTGGAGGAGCTGGAAAGCTGTTAAAAGGATGGCTATTTCCCTGGCAGAGCAACAGGTTCAAATCCTGCCTGTGTTTCCCCTTGCACTCGTGGGACCAGGACCTTGAACAGACACACTGCAAGACAGCCAGGACAGCCTTGCCAGCTCATAAGCAGAGAAGTAAAAGGATGACAGGAGTGTTCAGAACACATAACACTTTTGCAAGATACAGGCAATTCTGCTTGTTTGCTTTTGGGTTTAGCTGCTGGTTCCTAATCCATGACCAGCCTTAGCAGGTTGCCAGCTGATTATTTTAATTCTTCAAAGAATCATGATCGCTCTTCCCCTCACAGAGCCTTCAGAAAAGCCAGAGGAATGCAGGTTGCCAAACATCTTCCTAATCAAAACTGCTGGCTCTTCTGAAATGCAGTTGCCAACATTTCCTAATCAAAACTGCTGGCTCTTCTACCCCATTGCCCCATGGGCCCTGAGCTGCCCAAGGCTGCTCTCCCACACTGGCAGGCACAGTGCATGAATAAGGCATCTTTCAGCAAGTACCCTTCCATGATGGGAAAGATCTGTCTTGCTCACAGAATGAGCAGAGGAAGCAGATGAAAGGGTAGGAGATTTGCCAGAGGTGCTTCTTTAGCAGCACAAATAATCACAGCAATGTATTTGGAATCTGCTGGAAAGGCAAAGGTGAAGGAATTAATGGTGTTCAGTTGTTAGCATGATACCCTGGAGTTTAATTATTTAAGCTGCTGAAGAGTTGAATAGATTCTTGATGTTTGCACATACTGCAGCCTGCACGCTTTGCATTTGCTCAGATGGGTGAGTGGCCACTTCAGAGGAAGGCCTTTTGCTTAATAATAAGCAAATCCCATGCAGCTTCGTTGGGAAGCTTTGTTCAGGGCTTGTTGCTTCTGCTGTGGGTCCTCAGTGAGACACAAGCAGGTTTTCAGTCTTCCCGTGCTTGGAGGAGCCAGACCCTCAACCTGGCTGGTTTTGGTTGTGTCTTACAGCACAGCAGAGGCTGCAGAGGAGGGCAGGGTGCTGCTGCATTCAGTGCCTGGGGATTCAGCACCTCCCTGCAGAGCTGTGCTCTAAACAAGGAGGGGAAATGGAGCACCCCAGACAGCAGAGAGGGGGAAACAAAGCCTTAGGTCACATCCTGGTTGACCTCGTGGCCCCGAAGTGTGTGTGTTTGATGGTGCAGCAAAAGCAAAATAAGGAGGCTGGACTGAGTTTAATGTCAAAATAAATAGCAGAGGGAAACTTGTGCTGTTGTTTTTATTGTCCACTGCTGCAGCAGACACCTCTGGAGGTACAGAAAGCTGCCACCAGCCTCACACTCATGGGCTTTGCAGGGAAATCTGTTGCCCAGGGTGCAAGGGCAGGGGGGAAAACTGCTGGGAGAGGCTGAAGACCCAAGACTAGGAGCAGCAGAAAAAACAGACAGTGCCAGTGAACCACTCTGAGCACAGCATGAAGCACCCTCGCCTTTCCTGGAACCCTTTCTTTCCTGCTTTCCCTCCCCAGCAGGTAACTCTCTTTCAGGATACAGCAGCTGAGCATGGCTTTGACGTGACCAGCTGACACAAAAAGCCCTAAAACTTTTCTCAGCCCAGTGCCAAACACGTGACATCAGTCTCAGCAGCCCAGTGCTTCAACCCTGAGACAGGAAAGCAGAACTGACTGCAGTGATCCCTATGTGATGCTTTTCTGAAAAACAGATCCCCTTTCTCTTTCTTATCTGGTATTATTGCTAAAGGAGTGGCAAAACTTCCTGTAAACCTGCTCCTTTTATTTGTCTCTCCCCAGTCACCAGGGGACTGTCAGTGCTTCCTCACCTCCCATGGAGGCAAAAGTGCTGCAAGAGGAAAGATGAACACTCCTGGCTGGCTGCAGCACCCACATCTTCCCACCCCAAGCTTACAGTCAGACACAATCATGAAAACTCCATCGCCAGGCAACACAAAGTCCTGAAGAGCTGTGAACAACATCATCATGTGTGCTCAGGCTAAAAGCTTTGCTCTGAGTCCCAGCTAAGTGTATTCCTGGTTTTAAGGAAAGCTTCCAAGCTGTGTCTAGTTAGCAGACAATATCAGCAACTAAGGCAGCTGCAGGCCTAAAGAGCATTTCAGCCACCTGCTCTTATGGGACCTTAATGGTCTCCTCAGCAACAAGGCCATTGAGTGCAGAAGCAGTGACATCTGAGTGACGTGGACACCAAGACTAGGCTGTGAAGAAGGGAAGAAGCAAGAAAAGTAGAGACTGGACACAAAAGTTGCCAGGTCCTCATACAGAGACCACCCTGGAAACGCCCTGCCCTGCCCAGGAGATGTCCTTCCCCAGCCCCTCATCCCTTTGCTGCCTTTTCACAGCACAGCCATATTATCTGGCATGGGACAAGGCACGAGTTCAGCTGCCTCCTCCCTAACAGCTCCATATTTAAGCAGCAGTGCAGACTGGGCAAGGCTGCTGCTTTTCCTCTCTGCAAAACATCCTTTCTTCCAGCTTGAAGCAATCCCACCGAGATTCTCTTTCATCCCTTTGTACTGTTTCACAGCAACAAAACAGATAAAAAAAAAAAAAAAAAAAAGGGATTTCTTGGCTGTAGGAGTCAAGATCAAAAGGTCAGTCAGCAGCCATGTACTTCAACCTGCAAACAGACCAGCGTTTGAATCCAAACAACTTCATGTTGTCACTTCTAATGTCAGCACCAGCTGTGAGAGCAGCAGGTACCAACTCTGGTGCTGTGACTGGGGCCTGGAACATAAGTAAAGAAAGAAGAATGGGCTGCTCTGAAAAACAGAGAAAACTTGGCTAAGGAGACTGAGAAGGCTGACAGGATTTTATTGAAGTTCAAAATAGAAAAAAGATCTGATTGTCTCCTACCCCCTCTGTTATCCTTCCCATCCAGCGTGTCACAACAAAGTATCAGTACTCACAGTGACAGCTCCAGCCGAACCAGCAAACCCATAGTCCCAGTCATGGCCTCCAGCACCCCATGGATGAACCAACCAAAAAGCCATGCATACTTCTGTCTCTCAGCTGTGAACATGAAAGTCTTCCCAGCCTCTTCCTGGACAAGAGGCCAGATGTGAAAGAAGTTGCTGACCTGAAGGTCCCTGAAGAATGCTCCAGGCTGTGGCTGTTGCATGGCTGAACTGAATCCTAAGAATGAACACTTTCAAACAAGTGATTCCCAAGGTGATATTGCTACCAGCCTACTATCTCATTTAGGTAGGAACTCAGACTAAAATTGGGCATCTTCTTGTCACCCTGCTGCTGGTAGTGCCCTACTGACAAGATTTCATAGATCCCTGCTAGAAAACAAAGCTATTTACATCTTAGTTACTAATCACAATTGGGCAGAAGCAAGAGAGCAGCAAGAGCAATTCCCTGCATGCCTCATAGCTGCATCACTTCAGGCTCCCAGCAGAGGTCAGAATTCCTCACGCTGCATTCAAGGTCTCGAAGCAGCACCCCTCCGTAAGAGAGGTGAAAACAAGAAAAAGTACAGACCAGCTCCGGGTTTGGTTGCTGGTGGGGCAGCACAAACGCTCCTCTTGTAACTGGACTCTTGCCCAAGGTTGCCAACAATAGGAAACCAGTAATGGTGGGGTTTTTTTGCAAGGTGTAGATGTCTGCCTAAAAATGCACTAGGATTAAATCACACACCCCCCCACCCAAACCTTATTCTTGCGTCGAGGCAGCTCTGACCAGCTGCTAGCTAGCCATCTGGGTATTTTTTTGCAAGTGTTTCACTGTAGTATTTCAGCACCAGCTTGCAGCAGTGATTTAAAAAACGGGGCCAACAAAAGCTGTTAGTCTAGTGATTAAAAGCTTTGTATCCCATTTGTAACCAGATTCTCTGACCGCAGGCTCTGGGGAGGGTTAGGATTAAGCCTTGTTTCTCAAGGCAGTATGTTTGCTCAGCTGTTAGCATGAAGAATTAGGTGCATGCTCTTCTCACAGCACAAAGTCTTCTGCTGTCCAGTGCATCCACTTTCTCCCCCGTGCAACCGAGTACCATAGAGGTGGCAAAAGGTGCCAGTTCCAAACACTTCTGTGATGTTGCCCAACTGCTGAGGGGCACTCACCAGTGCTGGTGGCTGCACATGGCATCAGCCATCACCTATGCCAAGCTTCAGCTCAGGAGAAAACAGAGTATCTCAGGAAGGGGTATCCTATTCAGTGCCAGCCCCTCTAATAAAAAGGCGCAAATCTTTTTTTCCAAGAGTCTCAGCTGCAGCACTGCTGTCTCTGTTGTCCAAAGCCTACTGCCTTCCTATAAGGCAGCTGTGGCAGCACCCAGAGGAAGTCTGAGCACCATGGGAGAGTGGATCTGGCAGGAATGGCCCCTGGCAGCGATGCTTATTCAGCAATGTGGGAAGCAAGCTTCAGCTTCCTCCTTTTCTGAGTCTCCTCAGGGTGCATCAGGAAGATGACTTGGAAGCCCATTACCTCTTCTCCATCTGCATCTGCAGGCTGAGCGATGTGAAGCTGGCCAGGAGGTCTGTCACCTCGTCGACCTGACAGAAAAATACAGCTGGCCATGAGGCTGAGGAATGCAGCTGTGCAACTGACCACCACCACAGCAGAAACCCCCAGTCAGCAGGGGGATTGTGACAAGTCCCCTTGCACCAGGACTGCCAGTAATGCCCATGCTGAGCATATCCTCTAAGATCCCTTAGGTCCCACAGTCACACAGGTCCTAACCTAAAGTCATCAGGGCCTTTCCCCAACCCCTTGACCTCCACCTCATGTTATTTAGCCATTCCTTAGAACAGAAGCATGTTGCTGCATTACCCAGCATTCAACCACAGTATCAAGGCTGTTTCCTCTAAGCCTGTATATTATGGCAAATATTTTGTAGGGAAAAAAAACAACCAACCAAAAAAAAGTAAACCCAAACTGGCCCTGCAGCCCTTTGTGGTTGTGCTGATCCTGGCCTTAAGATACATGTGCCTTCAGCTCATCTGATCTTCTCCTCTGCTGAGCTGCCAGGCAGAGTGATGCTTTCTGCATTTTGAATTCCAACCCAAAGGACCACGGCGAGCCACCACATAATTTGCCCCCTTTACCCAATGCAAGCAGGGGCCTTTCCATAACCATGTCTTCAATGTCACCTTGCCCATGCAGTTGTATTCTCCTGAACACAGAAGTCACCACAAGCAGGTGAGTCACAGTAGCTCAACACTGCCTACCTGTTCCTTGGTGCTAGTCATCTGTAACCTGGAGCAGAGGTCATCCAGCTGCTCCTTCTGCTCATGCCTCCCCAGACGCTCCAGGTATTCTCGCAACATCTGGATAATCTGAAACCCACGGGCACAAAGACACAGAAATCAGACAGCAGCAGCAGACTGGATTGTTTTTACAGGAACAATTAAGTTACAAGTGAATTGCTAAGCCCAGCCTTGGTGCTGTGTACACAGCAGAGTACGTGACCCACAGGAACACGTGGGCATTAGTGGTGGCATCAGAGCCCAGCATGTCACCAGAGGTGCTGGTCAGCCACAGAGAGACTAGTCATGATCCCCATGCCTAATTTAAGAAAAGGGATGAGAGACAGACCCAGCTGAAGAAGCACAAGGTCCAGCCCTGAAAACTCTGAGCTACTCTTCACAGCCAGCTAGCTTCCCTCACTGTGAGGAGCAGGGATCTCCCACTCCAGCAGGGATCTGCTTGAGCGTCGAGGATGAAAATCCTTGTGGCTCCTGTATTGCTTCTGAAGCAAGGCTCACACCTCGTGCATTTGTGATGCAGCCCTGTGACTGCTTTCCTATCCTGTGCCTCCACGTACAGGAGCAGGGTAGACTGTGCTAGGAATGCAGAATTCCTGCTGGAATGTGTATGTCATGGCTACAGCCCCATCCCATGGCCCCTCTCCTGCCTGCTACAAGGCATCTGTCTTACACAGTGGCTGAAGAGAGTGCTCCATACAGCCTGCCAAATACAGACATTCAATGCATCCTTGTCCTACCAGAGCCAAGAGAGGCGCTGCAAAAATTCAGACTGAGCAGCTTAGAAAAAGGAAGGTGTCTGGAAAAAATTGGAAAAAAAGCCAAATTCTCCCCAGAGTAGCTAAGAGCCTGCAGACAGGTCTCTAAATAAAAAGTGCAGGAGGTTGCTAGGAGCTGCACCACCCTGCCAGAACACAGGGTTGTTTCTTTTACCTGCTTCACTTCAAGGCGTACAGCCTCCAGGCTGTGGGAGAGCCCTTCCTGGAGGATGTTTAGCTTTGATTTAGCGAGGTGCAGCGGGGTCCTACCAGCTCGATCCAGGGCATCAACTCTGGCCCCTGCAAGAGGCATGAGCAAGGACAGAAAGTGAGGGCTGTCTTCAAGAACTTAGTGTTCCTGGGGAGTATCAAGAGGGGCAGGGCAGGAAAGGGAGAGGCTGTAACTGTTACACAGGAAATGTTACCTCCGCGCAGCAGCGTGGTGATGACAGGAACGTGGTTCGTGCAGGCAGCTGGGGAGGGAAAACACAGGACAGACAGCTCAGAGGTACTAGCAAACAGCAAAGGAGTTTCTGCTCAAGTGTGGAGCTTGACACTTCCCAAAGAGCTCTCTGACATGAGATACAGACCAACTGCCACGGGTGGCCTCATGCTCAAGCCCAGATATTCTTTCAGGAATGGATGTCATGCTCTTTGGGGCTGGCAGAGGGAGGGAAATGGATTTGCTCTACATCTGACCCTAAAACCTTTATAAAATAGAGTGAAGCTAACAAAATGCAGAGTCCCTCCTAGGTCCTTAAAGCTGGAGATGCATCCTGTGATGCACAGGAAAGAGGAAAGTGAAGAGGAGAAAAAAAGCAAGGCAGTGTTCACCTCACCTGTCTGCATGCAAAACTCATCTGTGTGGCACTTACCCAAGTGTAAGGGGGTGTTTCCCAGCCCATCTCTCTGGTTTGGGTCAGCCCCATGGTCCAGAAGCAGTTGCACTGGAAACAAGGGAACAGAACCTTGTCAGTCCCTTCCTTACCAGTCCCCCACAGGTCAGGCCCAAATGGGATGCAGGTCCACGCCTGAGGGATGTTTCTGTTCAGTTCATCATCTTCCTCTCAGAAACAGGGGACAGAAGTTTGCAGAGCAATGCAGAAGGACCTAGCACAAAGCCAGGCAGTGCCACTGCCCCTGAAGGGAAGAACTGCAAGCAAGGACACCCTTCCCCCTGCACCAGTACAGCCCTAGAACTGGGAGCTGCTGCACCCCCTTCAGCAGGAGGACACGGCAAGCCTTGAAGCCAGGGTACAGCTGGCAACTTTGCCACCAAACAGATGGAAAGCAGCAGTTATCTGCCACGTGCTGAACCAAAGTAAAGAACCCCCTTCAAAATGTCTGGCAGGGAGAAGCTGTTATGACAGAGCTCCCCCTTCCCCACTCACCAATGTGATCGTTGCCGTTGCAGGAGGCAAAGTGCAGGGCTGTGCGGCCCTTGTCATCCGCGGCACAGGGGTCAGTCCCATCCTCCAGGAGCTGCTGCACTGCCAGTGCCAAGGAGGAGAAGAAAGGAGGTAAGCTGAAGGGGCACCTCATCAGGAAAGGGGTAACACTACCCGCCCTTTCTGCTAGCAGATACTCATTCTGCCAGCTGCCAAGTCAACTGGACTTGAACCAGCTCCAGCGAGCACCCCAGCCCATCAGAACCAGCCTAGGCAGCGTGCCCTCCACGCCCTTTGCAACCTTCACCAGGCACTGGCCATAAAAGAAAAGCCACGAGTGAAACAGCTAAGGCTGAGGATCCACTCATATTCAAGCTCCAAGGACAATCAGCAACAAATGCCTACAGAAGAGTACAGAAAGATGCCAAGGATGCAGGGTTAACTCTCACAGCCCTCAGTCAGAGGCACCCCAAGCCAGAATTAGCATCCTGTGCTAATGGGTTTTCTCCATGGATTTGCAGAGTCACGTGGTGCATCTGTGTAAAGCTTCTCACGTCAGCATGGACCTACAGTGAGACGTCTCAGTTCCACACAGTGAGAAAAAACCACTTCTTCATGCTGCTTTAAATATGCCACTCCCGAGATTCAAACTCCTAAGTTTTGCCATACTAATGGTGCCTACTGATTGGGAAGCAGTCAAGGTGAGTGCACCAATCCACCAGCAGCAGTGCACACATACCCTTAGGAGACCATGGATTAGAGTGACCTAGTGAACAGCCCAAGCAGCCAAATTATTACCTACCCACACTTGTTCCCCCTGCTTTTCCACCCAGCTACTTTTTCAGTGCCACCGCCAGCACTTCTTGTAACCTGAACTACCTCCTGTTCTCAGAGAAGAAGGAAAAACCTGCTTTCACAGGGAAAGAGAAACCAGCATGGCTCTCCAGTATTTGGTATAACAAAAGGCAAAGAGACCAGTAGAGGCTCAAAAGATTAGGGATATAAAAGTAGAATCTTCAGCAACATGTGTGAGGGCAGCTGTATTACTCCCGTTGTTTTGAGATTATCACAATAATTGAGTGTTTAAAATAAAGCTAATTGTGTGGCAGTTAAAAATACTGACAGATTTCCTGTATTTTGAGAACTTTCAGAGCACACCCTGCAATAGTCAAGACTGACCAGCATTGGAGACAAGACACTAGATAGCTCAGACCACTGAAAGTCAAAACTCATCTCAGCTTCCAGAGATCAAATTCTAGCCACACCTGAATTTCTTCCTGCACACTTATTGCTTTAAGTGTGGTACAGAAGTGAAAGGAAGACCTGAAAAGACAGAAGGGGTGTTAATGTAATGGGGGATGTTTGATACTCCAGAAGAAAGACAGGGCAACTGCCAGTGCTGCCGGTGAGAACCATTAATAGGGGACACTTTATGTAGTCCTGCCCCAAAGCCAGAAGGAAATGACATAACCTCTCCCACCCAGTGCCACCACAGGAAGCAGCAGGGATTTTTATTTGTCAGTGAAGAATAAATTAATCATCAGACACTTCCTCAGTTTGCAGAGGACACAAAACACAAGAGGATCATAAACAGGGGAACCCATGTATTGAATGCAGGTGGGTAAAACCCCTGAGATGGACTGAAATGAAGACTTTCATAGAGTCACATCCTTTCATTCTTCCTCTTGCCTTGGTGACTGCAGCCAAGCCTTTCTGCACCGACACAACTCACAGAGGAACCTCGTCCATCAGTTGATGAAACAAGGTGCATTGTGGAGCCAAACCAGACAAACCCCCACCCTGACAAACTGGGAGTTTCCACAAGTCAAACCAGTTTCTAGTTCTGCTCAGAGAATGGCCAGAAGAACAGGCCAGAACAGCTGAAGGGACAGTATAGTTTAAGGAGGAGCAATCACAACAGACAGATAATACACATCAATGCTGCTGCTGGACACTTTATATCAAACCTCATCTGATCTACAAAACAAAAGGGCCACACACGTTCTCTGAAGTCACTGCAAGAGGCAGAGTCCAGCACTGCTCCTACTGTGACCTACTGTTACACTGTCCCATCACACAAGGCAGAGTTCAGATAATCATAACTTCTCCAGCCTCCCAAAACACTCCTTTCTTGCTGCTAACAATTCAACAAAAGTTACATACCCAGGAAGCTGGAATAGAGCAGTTCTGATTTCGCTTGAGGCAGCTGGAAAACTAACACTGTGAACCAGACACAGTGAAAAAGTGAGTATTATAACCAGCCTCACTCTGCTCAAAGAAAAAAAGGAAGGCTCCAGAAAAGCAGTTTCTAGATTTGCAGCACCTAAAGCACCATGCCTGCAAACCACTTGCACCCTCCTGCTCCTCTACTGAAATAAAGGGTCCTCGACAAAACTGCCCTTCCAAGAAGAGGTCCAAAGTAGGATTGGCAGAAATCTTACCTGTATCCAAGTCGTTGCTATTGGCAGCTTCACGCAGCCTCTTCAAAGCTATGGGGAAAAAGAAAAAAAAGCCATTAGTGGAAAGCACAGAGGAGAAAAGGAGCGTTTCCCTACCGACACATCCCACCTCGGCGCCCAAGCCCAGGTTCAGGGTGCAAACCACGCTGGTGCGGGCCCTGCCCAGAGAAGGGTGAAGCAGGAGAAGGAGTCACAGAGGCAGGGAAGCAGTTGCCAGGTAAGAAGCCTTCTCCTTTTCCCCTCCTGAGGCCGGCCACGGGCCCTCCCACTCCTGACGGGCGCAAGGATGCAGGCAGGAGCAAGGATGGCTTCCCAAGCCGCCCACAAGCAGACCCGACCTCCTTCCAGAGGGCCCAAGCAGACAGGGAAGCTGCAGCGTTACCCGCTCCCTAAAGCGGAGACGATACACCCCGCCGAGGCCTGTCCGGCTGCTCGGCCCCTCACCGTGGCTCTCCTTGCCGGTGGGCCACAGCCGGCGGTGGAGGC
>JAAWXA010000003.1:6788363-6829074 GCA_038090715.1 Florisuga fusca
CCTCACGGGCCGGGCCGGGCCGAGCCGGGCCGGAGGAGAGGGGCGGGGCGGATCGTCGCTATGGCAACGGGGCGGCCCGCGCACGCTTGACCAATCGGAAGAGCCGCATCCCCGCGGGTGCAGCCAATGGGGAGTGGGGAGGAAGAAGGAGAAGAGCGAGGGGAGGCGGGAGACGGTGCCAAGGAAAGGCTGAGGGGCAGGGACGGTAGCCAATCAGAGTTGGAGGGCGGGCCTTAGGCAGCACCAGACCTATGGCAGCTCAGCAGGTTGAAGACAGGCAGTTGTTTGAACCAGTGGGAGGACGCGACCCTTCCTTCCTGTTCGGCGCCGGGGCCTGCGTTTCCGCCCGTGGCCCTTTCCCTGCCGTGCCGCCGCCATGGCCTACCCGGGGGAGGACTACGACAACGAGGTGCGGGGCAGGGGTCCCGGGGCGGCGGGAGGGGGAGCCGGGGGGTTGTGTCCGGGCCCTTAGCGGTGACTCGCTGCTTCTCTCTTTCTCCACAGGCCGCTTACGACCCCTATGCCTACTCCAACGACTATGATATGCACACGGGTGAGTGCGGGCCTGGGCCCCGCCGCCGCCGCCGCTCTGGGCCTTCGGGGGTCTGTAGGCCCGGGGCGGGCCCTGCGGCAGTTTCTTGACCGCTTCTCTTCTCCTTCCAGGAGATCCGAAGCAAGACCTGGCCTACGAGCGGCAGTACGAGCAGCAGACCTACCAGGTGATCCCCGAAGTGATCAAAAACTTTATTCAGTATTTTCACAAGACGGTGTCAGATCTCATTGACCAGAAGGTGTACGAGCTCCAGGCCAGCCGCGTTTCCAGTGATGTCATTGACCAGAAAGTGTACGAGATCCAGGACATCTATGAAAACAGGTACAAAACCATCCTGCCCTCAAGGGTGGGGTGTCATGGCTGTGAAGGTGCATCCTGATCTTAAAAAGTAAGGCTGAGAAAGGAAAGGCTGAGGCTGGCTTCTACTGGAGTTCCAAAAAGGGGCTTTCTCTAAAATGCAGTGAGTTGGGACCTGTCTGAAGGAAAATGCTAGTCCTGTCCCTGACAGGTAGGAGGCAGCAAAAAGTAACCTCGGGGGTGCTAGTCAGGCAGCTGGCAGAAAGCTGTGGCAGGTAATTGTAAATGTCTGTTCCCTACAGATACTCCCATTCCTGCTTCTAGCTGTTACCTTATGAAGGAAATGTGAGAGTAACATGTTCAACTGTACCATAGTTAAGGGATCAATTAAAGACTTTAATTGTCTAGTTTGTTGTTCTTATTCATCCCTTCAACACTGGACTCACTAAAAGGGGATGGTGGTGGTGATTTGCTTTCATCAAGCCCAAGGCCTTCGACCAAGGTGTTGTCATCTCTAGCTCTGGTGCTCTCATAATGAGAAATGGTTTCTGAGGACACGTGTGTCTGTTTTTCAGCTGGACAAAGCTGACAGAAAGGTTTTTTAAGAATACCCCGTGGCCAGAGGCTGAGGCCATTGCCCCTCAGGTTGGAAATGGTAAGTCTTTTACTTTCTTTTTTTGGTTTGTGAGAGAGAGAAGGAACTAAATTACTTGTGATAGGTGAACGGGCAAGTGTATGGTGTTGCTGCCACCTGAGTCACTCATCATTGTTCACTCTGGCTCCTTCAGTACATGCCTGGCAAGAAGTCACAGCTGAAGGCTAATATTATCCTTTTGCATCTCCCTTAATAACTGGGAGGAGGACCACCACTGTGGGTGTGTCTGAAAAACCCACCTCCTCAGGCCTTGTGCCTTGCTAATGCCCATTTTTGTCATCTTTTGCAGATGCTGTTTTCCTCATCCTGTACAAGGAGCTGTATTACAGGCACATCTATGCCAAAGTCAGCGTGAGTGGTTCTTCCGTATCTTCCTGCTGGCTTCTCCATGCTATAAAACTTGCCAGATTGGCTGCTACCAGCAGCTCCATAATTTTTGTAAGGCAGGGTTGGCTGGGTTTATGAGCTATAAATCAAGTTGCTTTAAGGAAGCTGAAAAAAATCTTGCCTTTCATTAGTTTAGTAATGGTTTACCAGTTGCTGAAAATCAAGAAAGACTTGACTGTGTTTCTGAAGCTCATTAGCTGCGTCCTCAAGCCTGGCTGTAATAAGTCTGCATGTTTCCCTGACACCCTCTATGAGTCAGAGGACCTGGTCTGAGTTTCCAGGAGAGCAGTATGTAAAAGTTTGTTACTGACAGAAATGTAGTGGTTAGTGAGTTAGGGAAGAATCAGGCATTGGGAGGTATAATTGCATTTTCTTTTTGAGAGAGCTGTAAATACAAGACCTTTGGATCACTTGGTTTGGGTGGCTCTTTGTTCTTCAGATTAGCAAGTGGGGGAGAAGGGGTGTCACAAGAGGCAGGTGTGTTATTGGTGTGCCTTGTGGAGAGGGAAGCATGGATACCATAATGGATACAAGGGAAGGAAGTGGAATATTCCACTATTAACGTGTGTATATATATATATATATATAACAGTAATATAATGCTCTATAAAACAAACCAAACCCCACATATTTTTTTTAAGGTGATTTGAAGCCAGTGAAAATATCACAGTAATTCCTAGCTCTTTAAGGAAGGAAGCTGAGGCAAGACTTAACAAAATAATAATTGCAGTTTTATTGTCAACCAGAGGGTGGAGAAATGGGCACTTGAAAAAGGCTGCTCTGTTAACCCAAGTCAGGCTGTGACAGGAGAGTTTTTCTCAAGCTTCTGTGCAGTTGGTGGTTCTCAGACTCCCCTGAAGTATCTCCAGGTGAAACAAGGAAAATGATTCTAGGAGGAGCATGATTCCCTGTTGTGTTTACTGGTCTTTCAGAGTGTCCAGAAATACTGTTGAGTGGCAGAATTGTTGATTTATTAAGTCCTCTCATGATGGGAGAAGGCAGGAAAGCTGCTGAGGGTAATAGGAGGCTTTTAAGCCTGGACAGCAGAGAAGAGGAGAGGGAGGTTAATGCATCCTCTTCACAGGAGATTTGAGGGAGAAGCTCCCTGTATGTTAAAAGTCATCCCTATTCTTTGGGACAATAGTGATACAATTCCAACTTTTCTGTGTGTTGCTGGGGGGTGTCCTGGATGGATATGAGCTCTCATGTTTCTGAAGCAGACCCACTGCAGCTGAGACTGACTGTGGGCTGTCCTCAAAGCACTGCTGCCCCTAAACTCAGCTCCTGCCATGCTTGGAGCTAAGAGCCTGTGCTGACTTCTCATTGCAGGGGGGACCCACACTGGAGCAGAGGTTTGAATCCTATTACAACTACTGCAGTCTCTTCAACTACATCCTCAGTGAGTAGCTGTGCCCATTTCTGGTTTGTGAATTTTGGAGAGGGGAGGAGTGGATGGAGAGGGTAGAGCTGGAGGAAGGGTCAGAAGAATGGGAACATGGTTTTTTTTTATAGATAGCATAGGAAGAAACAGGCTTGGAGCTTTCCATGTGCTCGAGTGTTGAATGAAGAGGGCTTCACATCCATGTATTTAAAAGCACAAAAACAACAAATGGTTTTCAGTGCCTTCTGAAATACTGTAAAGAGTAAAATTTATTTAGCTGTCTAGCTGAGAACTGCTTCACCTAGCTTTATTAAAAAGCAAAGCAAAGCTCTAAGCTAGAGAAAACTTGCAGTGTTTTACAACTGCTTATTGTTAACGGCCCTGGGAGCAAATGTTACTGTTGTTGACTCTCAGCCAGAGTTGTTTCAGAGAAAAGATCAGTGTGCATAAACCCCTGCTTCTGAGAATCACTGCTGCTGAGCAGTTGTGCTCTAGAGATTAACCCCATACACACCCGTGTCCTTTCAAAGTGAAGGCTGTGGAGGCAGCTGGACTTGTGTATCACTGCCTGTCTGGAAGCTTCATTCATCTGCTGCTGCATCTGTCATTTCAGAGAAATTCTTGTGTTCTTTAACTTGTCTGTTCCTCTGGTTCTGCCTTTTGTTTTTCTCTGGGTATTGAGCTTCTCATTTATTAAATTTGTTCTTCTGCAGATGCTGATGGCCCTGCTCCTCTGGAACTACCCAACCAGTGGCTCTGGGATATAATTGATGAGTTCATATACCAGGTATATGTTGATAAGAGTGGGCCATTTTGGGTTAGTCTTTTAATAACACTGGCTTTTCCATTTCCTCCCTCTGTGATTTCCATGGCTAGGGTACCACTGCAGGTCAGAAAACTTTGGTGAGCACAGCTGTTCCTGTGTCACCGGGTAGATAAAGCAGTTGTAAATATGCAGAAAAAAAAAGGGGAGCTCTTCAGGGAGTGCCTGGACTTCTGTTGAGATTTCTGTTTCAGTGGCTGCTTTGGGGATTTTTTTAAATTTTTTTTTAAGCTTGTCTTAATTTCTGCCTGACTTGTACAAAGAGGCCTGACTGGAATCTGCTCTAATCACAAAGGCTTTTTAAAAAGATACTTGTTTGAACTAGTTTTATTGTGCACTAAGGTTTAACTTTCATTTTGTTCTTCTTAGTAGGGCGTTTACACTTCCACTGGGAGATTGCTAACCTGATTTGAAATGATCTATGGTGTAAGATCATGACATTAGGAGATACTTTTCCACTTACCATTGTGAGAGCAGCAGTAGAGATCTTGGGTGCTATGGGTTTTAGATATTTTTGTCTGTAACCTTTTACTATAGAAATGCCTGGAATTCCTCCAGTGCACTCTTGTCAAGCTTGAGGATAAAAGGGATGTGTTCACATCTAGAGAAAGATGTGTGCATATGCAGACAGATCTCAGGACTTGGTCATTCTCTTTGCTGCCTGTTCAGGCAGCAGATCTGTGTTTAGTTGCCTGTCCTGATTGTTTAAGAGATCCTTCTCTGCTTTTTTATTTCTTCTGGCGTTTTCCCTCTGCACCAATAGGGTTTGGTTTTTTTTTCCACAGGTTCTTTAAAGGTGATATAATTTGCTGTTTTGATTGCCAGGGGACCTCAAATGAAACTTTTTTGTGTGTGTGACTTGTAGCTTATTTTAATGCATTTGTGTCATCGACTTGCAAGCTTAGTGCACTTAGCCAGTCATTTCCAAACTGAAAGTTTCTCACCATTGAATCTCTGTTTTTTCCTGTAGTTCCAGTCTTTCAGCCAGTACCGCTGCAAGACAGCCAAGAAGTCTGAAGAGGAAATTGATTTCCTTCGTTCCAACCCCAAGATCTGGAATGTCCACAGCGTCCTTAATGTGCTGCACTCTCTGGTGGACAAATCCAACATCAACCGCCAGCTGGAGGTCTATACAAGTGGAGGTGAGCTAGCTGAGTGATAGTGAGCAAGCCTGCTGTCTGCTGCTGTCTGGCTTTGACTTGGCAGAGCTCAGTTAACTTTACCTGGGAGCTGGATCAAATCTCTGATCAGTGGACAGGCTGACTGGGAACAGGTTCTGTTGGCTGTATGTGAGAAGTGCTGATGGTTACTTTTGTTACTCTTGCTCCCTTTGCTTGTAAACGTAGAGGTGTGGAAAGGGGAGCTTGCTTCCTTGGAGGAAAGTTTCATGGTTCCTATTTTTTTTTTTCCCCCCCTAGGTGACCCTGAAAGTGTGGCTGGAGAATATGGTCGCCACTCCCTCTACAAGATGCTGGGCTACTTCAGCCTGGTTGGGCTGCTGAGGCTGCACTCTCTGCTAGGGGATTACTACCAAGCAATCAAGGTTCTGGAGAACATCGAGCTCAACAAGAAGGTAATACAAGACGTTTTAAACTCTCCCTTGCAGTTTGCCAAGTTGCTCTGTTCTAAGTATGGTGGTGAAAGATTGCCATAATGGATCTTCCATCTGAGGAGCTGTTGTAGTTGTTGTAGTTGAATGCAGATGGATCTTTGGCTTTAAATCAAGCCATATGATAATGCCTGATGCTGTTGCAGCACAAATGCCTATATTTTTTTCTAGGAGGCTTGCTGTGTTGTGCAAGGCAGCAGCATCATTATCAGGAATATTATTTGAACTCTAAGCAGTAGCACAGTAGTAGCTAGCTGAATGCATCATTCCTTCCATGGTCCAGTGGCTCATCTTTTTATTTTTTGGCTCATTTTCACCATGCCCACTCCCACCTTGCATGTTTTTGCCCTAGAACTGGGTGATGCTTATGGTAACAGTGTCTAACAAAAGTCCATCTGACACATGTGCTTGGCCCAAGGCTTGGCACAGATCTGTGTGTGTGCTGTCTGGCACAGGATGTGGAATGAAGTAGGGGGAAAGGGAACTGAACAGAGCAAAACTGGGCACAGTGCAAGAGTTCTCTGCTTGCAGGAAACTGAAACTGGAAAACATAGGAAGTGGGGTGATACAATAAACCTTGAGGAAGCTGCTGCAGGGATGGGCGGGAGGTGAGGTATCCTGAATTAACACTCTTCTTTCTATATTTGGGACATGAGTGTAAACAGAGGTGGCTGGATTCTGGCTCACCAGCTGTCTGGATCAAAGGTAGTTGTCTCCTCTCTAACCCAGCACATTGCTCCTTCCTTCTCAGAGCATGTACTCCCGGGTGCCTGAGTGCCAGGTGACCACCTATTACTACGTGGGCTTTGCCTACCTTATGATGCGGCGCTACCAGGATGCCATTCGTGTCTTTGCCAACATCCTCCTCTACATCCAGAGGACCAAGAGCATGTTTCAGAGGACAACCTACAAGTATGAGATGGTAAGAGAGAAAACAGGTCTAGACTTCCCAAAAGAAAAAGCTGCTCTCTTCTTTGCTGCCCCCTGAAAACCTACATCCAGTAGTCCAGCCTTATTTTCTTGGACCATGCTGGCAGTGGTGACTGGACATCCTTTGAATTCCTCTGCCACTTGTGGCAATACTTTCTCTGAGCTATGTCACTTGTTCCTTTGGTTGTTCACAGTACAGTTGCCCTTGCTCCATCTGCAGTCTCCCTCTTGGCAGTGTTGTTAATAAATATCAGCTGCTAATAATATTCTTGTTGATGCTTCTTCAAACTCAGTCCTGTTTCTAGTCCAGTTCTGCATTTCAGGTTTATGTCACTGTCGGGTATATTTCCATTATCAGATAATCATTCACAGACTCTTTTAGTTCAGCATGGCTGAAACAAAGCTCCTTTCTCTTTCCACTACGCTGTCTCTGGTGCCTGTTTTACCCCCTGCTGCTGTCTCCTTTTCATTCTTTGGATTGATTTCTAACTCCTTTTGTAGCCAAATTCTGCTGTTCTTAATTCCATGACACTTAGAAAATTTGCTATGTCTGTTTCAGCCATATAGCTGTCTGTTTCATCCCACACTCTGATAAACTTTCCTTCTCAGTCTTGTCTTCACTGGCCTCCCTGGTAACAATCCCTTGCCAGGAGATGGTTCTTAAACTATCTACCTTTCCTTCTGCACTTTCTTGCACCGCAGCAGCCAAACCTGCTTCTGGCCACCCACATTCTGTGTGGCTATTAATACGTTCACTCTATACTTCCCTCTTGCCCAGCCCTCTTTTTTTGCCTTAGAATCATAGAATTAGCTGGGTTGGAAGGGACCTCAGAGATCACCAAGTCCAACCCTTGACCCACCGCTGCGGTTGCTAGACCATGGCACTGAGTGCCACATCCAGTCTCTTTTTAAATGTCTCCAGGGACGGAGAATCCACCACCTCACCGGGCAGTCCATTCCCATGCCTGATCACCCTCTCCGTAAAGAAATTCTTTCTAATATCTAACCTATCCCCTTGATACGGCATTTATCAGTCTGCTTTGCCCAGAGGCACTTGCAGCTCCCTCTGGCACCGTAAGGCCTGAGTATGTTGACAAGCTGACAGGCTCTCTTCTGTTTCAGATTAACAAGCAGAATGAGCAGATGCATGCACTCCTGGCCATCGCCCTTACCATGTACCCCATGCGCATAGATGAGAGCATCCACCTGCAGCTGAGAGAAAAATACGGGGACAAGATGCTGCGCATGCAGAAGGGTGATGCACAGGTCTATGAGGAGCTCTTCAGTTATGCTTGCCCCAAGTTCCTCTCCCCTGTGGTCCCCAATTACGACAACGTGCACCCCAACTACCACAAGGAGCCCTTCCTGCAGCAGCTCAAGGTCTTTGCTGATGAGGTTCAGCAGCAGGCCCAGCTCTCCACCATCCGTAGCTTCCTCAAGCTCTACACCACCATGCCTGTGGCCAAGCTGGCTGGCTTCTTAGACCTCACAGAGCAGGAGTTTCGTATCCAGCTGCTCGTCTTCAAGCACAAAATGAAGAACCTGGTGTGGACCAGTGGCATATCTGCCCTGGATGGGGAGTTCCAGTCTGCCTCTGAGGTTGACTTCTATATTGACAAGGTTGGTATTTCTCTCTTGCAGGTCAGGAAATTCCTTCACCTGGGAAGATCTGGAAGTGACAGCATTTAGTTTTGCTCCAGTCTGTGGGAAGCTTCCTTTCCTTTCCTTTCTGGCCATGTGAAGGGCTTAGCTACGCACAGGGAAATCACAGGCCTGCCTAATAGAGTGTTAGTGGGTAAAGAGTGATGGGATGTCATGCTCAAGTTTTGTCAGTTGCCATACCTGGAAAACAAGGGTCCTGAATGTTTTCTCCAGGACAGAGGGGACTGTTTGTCTGTCAGTATGAGGTGACAGCTAGTATTGTCAGTGTGTCAGATGGCATTATCAGCTTTGCAGGTCTCCCCCACATCTCTCTTTTGCTTGACAAAGTAAGGATCTTACTTGGTCATGTTACAAGTCTGTTTTTCACTGGAGCACCATTTAGCTCTGTCTGCTCTAGGAGGAATCTAAACACAAGGTATGGTCCTGTCACCATCCTGACCTTGGATCTCCGTGCAGCAGGATGCATAGCAAAGTGGTTTAGGACTTCATTTTCAAAGAAGATGGCATTAATTATAAGGTGTCTTGCTAGGAAGAAGGACAGGTTGTCTCTTGTTCTTGGTCCCTGCTGGTAGAGGGAAGGAGAGCATGAGTCAGGAGTGTCAAAATTCTGCAGAGAGAGGAAAAAATAGGCAGAGTGTGCAAGAATGTAAGAAGTGAATACAGTATGAATTTGGGACCCATCCCAGGCAAATGTGTAGGGAAGGCAGCCCACAGAGAAATGAATGATTGCTGTACTAGTACAGGTCAGATATATGTGATGCTGAACCAGGGCTGGAGAGAAGTTCCTTTGGTCGCTCCTTATGTTTGGCAGTGCTCCCTGTCTCCCTGATAGCACAAATCTTTTCCTGACCTCGTGCTGTTCCCTCCCCTAGGATATGATCCATATTGCTGACACAAAGGTTGCTCGACGTTATGGGGACTTCTTCATCCGACAGATCCACAAGTTTGAGGAGGTAAGTCCTGGGCAGTACAACTGTGTAGCTCTGGAGGAAAAGTGGGGCAGGCACTGGGGCTATGCAGACCCTGGGGGAGCAGTGAAACAGCTGTGTGATACCTTGCTGGGGCGAGCCCCGACTCTGCAAGGCACTGGGTAAAGGTTTAAGCAGCAGCTTCTGGCCTTTGAAGAATGTTAAGTTTTTGTGTCAGAAGTGTGGCTCATCTGAGCCATCTCTGCCCTCATAATTACAGCTCTAGAAAGTGGCCTCAGATTTCTGGAGTGGAGATGACTTCAGCTCTGCTTAGCCAGGGGGTGACATCCTGTCTCTGCTCCTCTCTCCTGACAGAGGCTGCTGTGCACTGAGAGCTTAGGCAGCAAAATCCTGAGATGCAGGGACTGGAGCAATACAGGGTTGCAATATCACTGCTAGGAGTTTGCACCCTCTCTTCTCCCCATGTTTTCCTTTGCTGCCTTGGAGAGGAGGAGGGAGTTCTAATAGTTCCCCTCCTGCTTTGTCCCCTTCCTGCACTTGTGCTAGAACTTTTTTTGTCAGTGAGTTGGAGATGAAGGAGCAGAGGCACTGGATAGTCTGCTGAGGAGAACAGTAGGGTATGTCAATCACTATGTATTTTCCTGACCTCTGCTTTCTCTGATTCCAGCTGAATCGAACCCTGAAAAAGATGGGCCAGAGACCCTAGAACTTCTGTGGATGCAGTGATCAGCCAGAGCAGAGAAGTGGCTGGGAGAGATTATTCTGTTTGGGGTGAGGGAGGGGAGCTCTGGCTTCTGGCGGCATCTCTGGAATCTCCTGGGACTGCAGGATCTTTTTGTACTGGTTTGGCTCAAACTGTCCCACCAAGGATGACATCTAATAAATTAGTGGAATTTTCCTGGTGAACCTTCAGTATCTGGCGTATCCTTTTTATCTTACCTCCGTGGAAGAATATAATTGCATCTGGAGATGTGGGCAGGTGCTGTGTGTGCTATCTTTGGTCCACACTCTTTCAGGTAACAGTGGGGAGCAGATCTCTTTCTGTGCTCTATAAAGGCACTGCACACAGTGCACAGGGAAGGCTGCAGAACTGATTAACAGGGAGGAAATTAGCTGTTCATGATCTTTCCACAGGATGTGGATGTGGAAAGAGATGCTAATATTACTCCTTTTAGCTCTTGCCCCACAGATTGAATGAACCTGAGGTGTAGTTGCTTTCCTGGAAGGTTGTGGTTTTGCCTCCCCAGGCCTTTCTTTTTTTGAGTTGCTAGGAAGTAGAAATGCTCCAAAATGGATTGACAAGGGTTTAGAGGAAGGAGGAGAATTTTTTTGTAAATGTTCAGCAGTAGTAACTTTGGTCATCTGATAGGAAGTCCTTGCTGGAGGTAGTGTTTTTATTTCAGCACAAGTGATGCCCAAATCCTGGCCCTTAATTGAATGGACTTCAGTTTCTCCAGAAAACTCCCCCAGGGTGTATGATTTATTAAAACCCTTTAAATGCTAATTTCCCCTATTCTCCAGCCACTTTGGACTTTTCAAGGGCAGCTTGCAGTGCCTTGAAAGAGAAAAAACAGTTGAAAACTAGCCCTATAAAGGGGAGATATTATGGACCTGTAAATCCTGTAAATATTGGGAAAGAAAACGTAAAGAATTAATTGTATCTCCTCTGTCCTCCACACGCTTTTCTCTCCCCTCTCCTTTTGCTGTCCTTCAAATAGTTTGGATTTTGAGTGGTAGGAACAGATGCAAGAGAAAAAAAACCCACGTGTGTTATAGAAAATGGACACAAAGCTTGCTTCCTGTGTTCCATCTGTCCCCTTGTACCCCTCCCTCTCATTCCTTCCCACAGAGAGAAGGGTCCTGGCTGTCCATCTTGGCTTTGTATGCAATTCTGTTTAGAAGTCAGGAATAATGAGCTTTTGTTGGATTATATGCTGTCTTTGAAAAGGTCAAGTTTCTCATGTCCTAGATACCACTCAAAAGTAAACTGTGTTTCCCATCACAAAGCTGTGTAACTCAGGCGGGCAGGGTACAGGCAGCACAGAGTGAGATTAAATGGGTAACTCCTCTTGGCCTTCTGGCTGCTGCTGTTGGTGTGACGTGCTAAGGACTTACTGCCTCCAGTTCTGAAGGGTTTGAGGCAGCCATATCATTAAAGAATTGTTAGAAAGACTGAGATGCCACTGCATTGCAGCAGCCCACAGGAGCTAGCAAGAGTCTGCTCCTTTTTATTTCTAGCCCTGGCACTTTTGCTTGTGTATAGTTTACCAACAGCAGCTCCCCTCCAGCTTTCTTGTTATCCAAAGCCTAAATCTTTCCCAGAATGTGAGCTGAGGCAGATGTGATGTGCAAGAGGAGAACCTTTGGCAGGAAGCATATCACCATGATCAAGATAGCAAAGGAAGCCAACATGTGGGATTTGGTCTGTTTTTAATCAGTGATGGGCATGTTGGAATTACAGGTTTTTAATAAATATGTGTATATCTTAAACCCTCCAGCATACTCTTCCCAGGTATGTGAATCGTGTTGGTGGCTTCCAGACTATGCCCAGGAGCATCAGCTGATCTGCCTCGCTGGAGGGACTGCTGAAGGTTAAATGAGTGGGACTGGCACACGATGGATCAAAGCCAGGAAGAGCTTGCAGCTCTCTCATGGGGCAGAAAGATGGGCTCAGCCAGCCACGGTGCCTGGCACTGCTTGAAGCTGGAGGAACGCAGGGTGTTCAGCAGCATCAACAGAGCTCTGCTGCCGCTGCTGCTGCTGCTGCTGGAAAAAGAGCTCTGCAGGGGAGGGGGGGTTGTTTAGAGCTCCAGCCTTGCCCACTGCAGCAGGGTTTGGTTAGTGGAAGTGTTCTCTGGCAGCGCTGGTCCAAATGTTTTTATCAGAGGGAACCAGATCACAGGGTTATCTAATCTGTCTCTGACCTGCAGCTGTGAAAGGAGCAAGTGTGATTATGGATGCTGCAAAAGGCAGTTAAGGAAATATCCCTGATTCTGCTCTCCCCTAGGATACATCAGGAAGATGCTGTCAGGCAAGTCTGGGGGATTCAGAGCAGCCAGCTCCGGTGTTGCAAACCCAAGACAATGCTTCATTTCCTTTTTCATTACATTGTAGCTGTTCCAGTGATTGACACCACAGCTTTTCTCAGGCACTGAGGAGTGAGGCTGCCACCGGCCATTCAGAAGGCATTTGTTTTTCACTTGTTACAGCTCTGGGGCCACACAGTACTAGAATGTAACCATGGAATAGGGGAAGGAGGGTGTGAAGTATGAGATAGGAGTGGAGAAAGGAATGTAGAGCCCACAGGAAAAAAAAAAACGGAGAGGCGGGACTCCTACTGAATGGGGACTCCCAGCAATAATCTGAACACCTGTGTGATGGACCAGCCTTCCACAGAGGTAGCTACTGCTTTCCCCCCTGGTCCTTGGCCTAACTGGAAGTGGAAAAAATGTTTAGCAAAATAAATTATCATGTAATAATGTGCTTCTCCCCCTGCATTGCTAGAGGATCACTCTAAGAACGCGTGCCAGCTCTCGTGACAATCCATCTCCTCCATGTCGTGGGTTCCTGAGATTGTATCGCACCCTTCCTCCACTTCTTCCAGGGCTTCCTGTGAAGTGCTGCCTGACTCCAAATGTCCCCATCTTCAAAGCCCTCCCTGGCCCTGTGCCTGCCCTGGGAGCCACCTATGTCCTACATGTATTCCACTGTCTGATGTTTCCATCCTCCATGGCTCAAGGCCCTAGGACTGTAGAGAACTGCTTCTGCCTTGAGCAGCCTACATCAAAGCCTGAAGAAGATCCAGAAATGAGGTCGCTTGGTGTGTTTTTTCCTGTAGCTGAAGTCAAACTTGACTTCAGTCACAACTGTTTTTAGTTCCTACTTGCAGTGCCTTCAAGAGAGGAGAAAAAGGCTGTAACTTCCATGCAAGGCTTTTCCCTGGAAAGGCCAACACTATACTGGATTGTATCAAGAACAGTGTAGCCAGCAGGACCAGAGAAATAGTCATCACCACCCTGTGGTCTGCACTGGTGGGACCATGCCTCAAGTACTGTGTTCAGTTGTGGGCCCATCATGTCCCAAGAAGGATGTTGAGGTGCTGGAGGGTGCCCAGAGAAGGACAATGAAGCTGGTGATGGGGCTAGACAACAAGTCTTACGAGGGGTGTTTGAGGGAACTGGGGTTGTTTAGCCTGGGGAAAAGGAGGTAGGGGGAAGACCTTATGACTCTCTGCTACTGTCTGACAGGAGGCTGTTGTGAGGTGGACACTGGTCTCTTCTCCCAGGTATCAAGCTATACAAGAGGAAATGGTCTCAAGTTGTGCCAGGGGAGGTTTAAACTGGGTATCAGGAACAATTTATTCTCTGAGACAGTGGTCAGGCACTGGAAGAGGCTGCCCAGGGAAGTGGTGGAGTCACCATCCCTAGAGGTATTTAAAAGCCGTGTAGATGGGGTGCTCAGAGACACGGTTTAGCGGTGGACTTGGCCGTGCTGGGTTAAGAGATGGAATGGATGATCTTAAAGGTCTTTTCCGACCGAAACAATTCTACGATTCTATTGAATGAATTTCGCCTTCCCTCAGCTGCTGCGAGTCATGGGGGCGGGTGTGTGGTGTGTGTCGCTGCAGGGTCGCCCTCCCTGCCCCACCGGCTGCGCAGGCTCCCACCGCCACCGCTTCCCCGGCCTTTCCCCATCCCTCCGGGAGGAGTTCACCCTCTCCTCGCTCCTCCCTTGCCGGGACGGCGGGCAGGGGCAGCCCCGGGAGGGAGGGGAAGGGGCCAGGGGGGTGCAAACCCTTTAACCCCCGCCTCCTTTAAACCCCTCCCACCGCTCAGCTCCCGCCCCTCTAAGCCCGGCCCTGGGCTCACGGCGGCGGCGGTGGCGGTGTCGGTGGCGGCCGCCCCGATGTCNAGCTCCCTCCGGGGGCTGCCGGGGGGGGTGTCGGGGAGCTGGGGGGCACGAAGGGCTCCAGGGTGGCTGGCAGGGAGGGACGGAGCCTCTGTGGGCATGGATGTAGGGGAGTTCTGAGGCGGAGAGCACAGCAGTGCCTGCAGAGCCTTCTGAAATAATGGGCACTGGGATGGAGGATGCTGTGTTTGAGCGAGTGACCTTCTGACCTGGGCTTGGATGCCTGTCAAGGTCAAGGTTAAGCAGGAGTCCTGTGGTTTAAGGTCAAGAAGAGCATGGAGGTGAGCTTGGTCTACTGCTATGCACCCAGCTTGGGGTGGTGCCTGCCAGGGAGGAGGCATAATACTGGCAGCTGGGAATGGAGGGATTTCACCCCTGCAGGTGGTGGGCATCCCCCCTTTCCCAGGAACCACAGGCCTCTCCAAAACATGCAGACCCCTGGACTGGTTCACTTCTTGCATTTGCTTCCAGCTCATATTCCATGGATGCTGCAGTTGAAAGCAGGAGCCTTGAGAAAAGAAGGCTGAGAAGGGTTCTTTTTAATGTCTGTAAATATCTGAGGGGTGGCTGTCAAGAGGAAGGGGCCATTCTCTTTTCAGTGGTGTCCAGTAGTAGGACAATGAATTATGGATCTAAGCTAGAACACAGGAAGTTCCACCTCAACATGAGGAGACACTTCTTTACTGTGAGGGTGACAAAGCACTGGAACAGGCTGACCAGGGAGGTTGTGGAATCTTCTTCTCTGGAGACTTTCAAAACCCACCTGGATACGTTCCTGTGTGGCTTTTTCTAGGTTATCCTGCTTTGTTAAGGGGTGGTACTAGATGATCTCTATAGTTCCCTTCCAACCCCTAACATTCTATGATTCCATGAAATACCAGCAGCAGCACTGAGCCTCGCTAGCTTCCCCGGCCAATGGCTTGGAGTTGGGTTTCCTTCATCAGCTTCCCTCTTGAAGGGTGTCTCTGAGGTGGAATGTGAGTTTCAAGAGGCAGACGGTGAGTTTGGGATTGCTTAGGGGCATGGTGTCAGGCTGGAGAAACTGGCTGAGCTGCTGGAAGGAATCTGCCCTGACCTGCCGCTCTAATCCTGCATTGCTGGGAATCTACCTGCCCTCTGCTCTAATCTTGGTTAGCCCTTGCCAGTGCAGGTAGGCATCACCCCACCTTGCCATGCCTCCAGCGTGCATGTGCTCCTCATCTGTCAGCATCCCCTGTCACATTCTGCTCTGGGACTGGTGCTTCTTCCTTTGAGGTTGCCTGAACTGACCAAATCCTCTCTTCTGAGCTGGTCCTGGGATGGCCTTTTGTCACAACAGCAGCCTCTAAGCAGGCAGAGGGTTGTTGCTGACTCCACTGTGAAGCTGCAGTGACCATGAGAGAATAAAACAGGCTTGTGTTCTTACAAGCAGAAGCTGAACAGGTAGGCTAGAAACTGCCTGCTGTGTCTCAAAAACCCTTCCACAAAACCCTCAGCGTAGCATTTGGCAACCACCAAGAGATATACTGTGGCTTTCCATCGCTCTGGGTCTTGAGGGAGCTGCATGATCTTGTGCCTCAGCAGCTTCCATGTGGTGTGGCTCACTCTGCCCAGCTAGGATAGAGCATTTGAAAATGCTCCCAGTCGCAAGGTTGCTGGAGGGGAAGAGGCAAATTATGGACAGTTCTTGGAAGTTCCTGTGTTTCTTAAATTTTAAATTTTTTTTTTCTTATAAGTGGCACAGTAACTGGGATCTGGAGAGCAGAGTTTCAGCAAAAGGTTGCCATAAACACCATTAGAACAACGTGAGGCTTTCCCATTAACCATATTTGCCATCCCACTGAGAAGCAGCCACAGCTCTTAAGTTGTTAGTGGGCTTAAGTCTGCTCCTGGCAGCTGTCCTAAATAAATGCTTCGCAGGTCCTCTGCACAAGCTGTGTTGTAGAGACAAAGCCCAGGGCCTTACAAGGACATGGCATGTTGTAGAAGGATTTTTAGAGGGTGGTCAGGAGAGCAGCATCATTTCTTCTGCTTCCAGCTTCTTCAGCCTGTCCCAATTTGGAAGTGGGAAGATCAGATCAGAGGCAATAAATCTCCTGATGGCAGAGGAAAAGTGGTTGCCCTTCTTTTCTTCTAAAGTGCTTTCAGTCAGCCCGGTAATGGGACTTGGCAGAGATCTGCAAGTGCCTTTCTGACCTTGCATGGTCTTTCTTTGTGCGGGGCTTTTCTGGCCACACTGCTCCCTGAAGGCTGAAGTTCCTCTCTGTGTGCTTCCTGCTGGCTTCCCCTTGGGTTGTGGAGGGGAGGAATGAGCACATCCATCTGTGCAAGAGCTGAGCTGGGGCTCTCTCCTTTACCTGGGTGGCACCACTCCTCTGGTAGTGTGGTCCTCCAGGCTTTCCCTTGCTGCTGTGGTGGCTGTTGGTCTGTCCCAGTTGTTTGACCCTGCCTGGACACCCTTCTGTTGTGGTGCTGTGCTGGCAGGTGACACGCTGGGGAAGAGGCCATAGTCAAAGTCTGTATGGCCAAGTGAGGCTGAGGACAGTTTTCTGCCTGACCCCTGTTTTGAACACAATCGCTTTGACATAAGGCAGGTGGCATCAGAAGGATGCTGCCCTGGAGAGGTTCAGAGCAGTTCCTGCAGAAGTGCAGAGCTCTTGGAACCACTAGAGGGGTTTCTTTTGTTGTTGAAAGAAGCAAACACTGGAAGTGTTCAGTATCTTGAACTGACGACCAAGGGTGAGGTGGATACCTGCAGGACCTGTGTGTTGAACCATGGAATTGAAAGTCCCTGGCTCGAGCTCTACTACTGTACAGACCTCACCCAGTTTCAACACCTCTCTCTTCCAATCAGGGAAAGGGGAAGCCTGGGTTTAGCTGCTGACTGCACTGCTGGCTGTGCAATCTTAAGGCAAGACATTTAATCTCTTCTTTTCCCTTGTCAGTTAAGCTGGAAGCATCCAAGCCAACTTGACAGTGGACTGTAGGGACTATTGAGTTTGTTTGCTCAGCATTGTAGAAATCTAAAGCATGAAATTAGTGTTTACAAGGCAGTTGTTAGTGAAGCAAAAAGCATCTTCCAGCGTCCCAAGCTGTGCAGCTTCCCTGGAGCTCAGGGAAGGTTCTTGGCACTGGAGTGTGAGAAGAACAAGAGAGCATGGCACATGCCTTTCGAGTGCTGAGAGAGAGATGGAGGCTTGAGGAAAACAGGAGATGAGAGCTGCGTGTGAGAAATGTGGCTTCATGTCCCTGGGGCCCTGGGTTTGGTTACAGACAGGGTCACAAATCTCATTTGTTCCTTCCCTTGTACTGCCTGCATTTCCCTGACAAGACCTGGAAAGCTGAAGGGCTTATTATGCAGCACGGCCGTTAAAAGCGCTCATGATTTATACTCGAGGAATCCAGGAATTTGCTCTGGTTTGAGCTGCACGGCACACCCTTCCCCCTTCCCTGGGTTTGCTGTGCTCCCTGGCAGCTGCCCGAAACTCTGGAGTGCTTAGTGGTTCTCTGTCTATCTGATTAGGTAAGGGCTTGGGATGTTATTTGCATGGAAATACTACTCCAGGATATGCTACGACGCTGGGGTTCGCCGAGTCAAGACAGTTGTGTGAGTGGGACAGCAGAGTCTTCCATACAATCCCTTGGAGTGGTAAGTTGTCAGGAGAGGAGCCTGAGCAGGGCTTGACGGAAGGCTGCTGAGATCAGGGCAAGGAAATAATGTGACATGCAGCCACATGTCATGGAGCTGTGAGATGGCAAGTTCTGGTCTTTCTGCAGAGGAAGCAGTTTATGAAGTCTGGGGTTTCTTTCTCCCATGCCTGCTCCTTGCACAGTCCGGCAGCGTGCCTGGAGTCACAGGCATTCCACACAACAGAGCAGCCTGTGGGAGTGCTCACGTTGGGAGTGGTGGAGATCAGCGTGGTCCTGTTGGGCTTGTTCAGAGAGGGAGCTGGAAAACACAGCAGAGAGGAACCGAATAAACTGTGATCCCTGGGGCCTTGTTCTGAGGGACTTCAGTATCCTGAGGAAAGCTGAGAGTCTGCCATCCTATATTCGTGGAAAAAAATAAATGAATCTTCTATTCCTTTGCTGCTTGGTTACTTTTTGAGCTTCATGTCCTTCTGCTCTCCCAGGCAGATTTGCCTTGGTTTGCTAAAACAGCTCTCCTTTGCTGGGGCAGACTGTAATGCACATGATGTTTTGTCTGTCAAAAAAATATTCTCCCAGCCCAGGCCACCAAGGAGTCTTTGAGACTCCAACTGCACCACTCCCATATCCTGAAAGTGAGGGCATTCAAAATGAAGGTCATGAATGTTTAGAGAGCAGTTGATATATCAACCTAGCTGTCATCGCCTCTCCTGTGTTCCCAAACTGAGATTTTCTTTAAAAAGAAAACATAAAATAAAAATACAGCAAGGTTAAAAGAGTTCTCTAGGCAAAAAAAAAAACCACCCACCAACAACACCAAACAACAAAACTTAGAGACAAACAACATCTCCAAGGGAAGATAGTCATAAATAGTCATCAAAAGGCGCTACTTTTGACATCAAAGTAAAGGCTGCGGCTGAAGGCTTTTCTCACCAGTGTATGGAGAGGGAAACATTGTGGTATTTTAAACAGGCCTAGTTCTGTGAGTGTATCTGCGTGAGCTCCCAGAAGAGGTGCTTAACACAGAGCAGAACACTCAGCCCATCTCCTGCGTGTCTGCTGCGTTTGCTCCCGCAGCAGCGAGCGGCTGCGGTTTCATTTATCCGGGAGGAAACAGCACCCACAGCCTCTTGCTTTTGAACGGAGGAAGTGTAATCTTATGGTGGCTCAGGCAGCTGGGAAAATCTTCCTGAACTCATCACAGACTTCCTCTGCAGCATTGGGAAACACGGGCGAGGGGCTTCCAGAAGAGGCTGTTTGCCCTGCGGTGCGGCGCTGGGGCAGGTCGGGTCGGCATGACAGGAAAAGGTGATAAAATCCAAAGGTTGGTGGAGGAAGGGAGGCTTCCGCAGCCCCTCTCCGTGGGCCCATGGCTTAGGATTGGCCGTGGTGCCCAATTCCTGTGCAACACATTTGGGATGGAGGAGGCACATCCCTCCCTCTCTGATCAGAATTGTCTGAGTTGGTCTCTCAGGTCGGTACCTCTCTCTGGGCCACTGGGGTGGCTTCACCTGACCTTAAACTTCTCTGGGCTGTGTCCTCCTCTGTGAATCCATCTCAGAGGCACACTGAGCTGCTGCATGAGGGTTTTTTTGGTAGCAAAAATGAGATCCTTGGCAGGAAGGGGCTGTGATCAGTTTAGCATGATGCTGTTTTCACACATTATACCCACGAGCACATGGAAAATGCGTAACTAACTCCTTCCTGTATTTCTCCCCCTACTGAAAACCTGCAGACCACTTTTACTCTCTGCCATCTGCTCCTCTGACAGATCAGCCAATCAATCCTTGTGGCTGAGCTGATTTGATCCCCCAAACAGGGGAACAAGGGAAATGTCAGAACTTGCCTGGGTTGGGAACTGCCGGGGTTCCTCCCTGTGCTGTCAGCATTCAGCAAGCTGCCTCACTGTGAAGGCTGTAGCTGAGGACAGTTTCCTGAGTCTTGGGAGCAAGCAAGGACAGACGTGCAGTTTAGGACCTGTATCACCCCAAATCCTGGAGTGACCTGAAATCCCTTAAGGTAGTGCAGGGAGGTTTGCCTAAGGACTCTCGTAGGAGGGAGAGATCTCGCAGAGGTGGCTCGTTCTCTTGAGACAGAGGATCTGCTTCCACCATCCTACTCTTGCTGTTGTGCCAGTGGCCTCTGAGGGACAAATTTGGTGTGATGTCCTACACCCTTCAGTGCAGTGGTATGTGCAGTGGTCAGAAAGTGGCCCTGGTATTTCTGCAGCCTTTACTCTTGAGGGCAGAAGGAGCAGGTAATAAGAGATGGCAGTAACGTTTTCATTTTCTGGTCACCACCCACTGATGACTTGCTCTCTTTTTATAATTGCGATTTCCTTTTGGTTTCTTTGCCTCTTTACAACCTGAAATCTGATTTGTCGAGTTTTTTTTTAATTTCAGATCTTAGATGTTGGGCTGTTAGAAGGTTGGCTGTCCCGAGAAACCTGGCACCCCAATGTCTGGTGGCATTGGGGCACTTTTCCTCTGGACCTCATGTGGCTTTTTTGTGCTTTCTCATTTCAGAGACTTTGATTCTCTCTCCAAGGATGATGTCTATGAAAATAACCGCTTGGTAAGTCCCATTATGCAGTGCACATAAGGAAGAAAAGACATGAGAATGACTTGATGAAGGTCATGTAGTGTGGGAGGACTTCATGACGGTGGTGAGGGTGTGAGAAAAATCAGCATTTGTATGTAATGGGCAGGAGCTTTTCTGGAAACATAAAGGAATCTGGAACATCAGCTTCCAGCCTGTATTGAGGAAAAGATAAGATTGTTATCCTGATAGTTGCCAAGACAACATCTCAGGTGAAGATTATAATGATGTATAACAGCTTCAGTACAGGAAGCTACCTGTCCTTCAGGCATAAGCAGAGAGGAAGGTCATGCTGGACCTAGACTGGTCTCCTGCTTGGGACAGCTGGAGCCAACAGCAGATACAGAAAGTGGGGTGATGCCCAGCCTCAGAGGATAGGGGCAGAACAGAGAAGCAATAGCTTTAGGGATTGTGGCTGAAAGAAAGACCTAAATGCTGCTGGCTTCTCTGATAGTCCATAGAGAGACAGGGGCCACCACCTTCCCAAGATGAGCTGAGCTAGGTCATTTGGGTTTTCAGTATTAGGGGTTTCCAGTTGGGTCCTAGTTCTCCAGTTGACCCCTTTCAGCCATTAGGAGCTTTATTTTCCCATTCAAGAGCCATACAATGGGTTTCTTGTCCTTTGAGAGACCCCTAAGCTGGGTTCTATTCTTGCTCTCTGCTTCTTGCAGCCTGTGTTCAGCGAGGCTCAGTCCAGAGCACCAGCTTAAAACCATGCTGACCAGAGCTCTGTGTCCACAGGGGACATTTTACACCCCTAGTTACTGCAAATACACATTTTTGTTTATTTCTCCATTCCTTTTCTTTAGATCCCATACCCTGCACAGCATCTTGTGCCTCAGAGACCAGGCACCTTCAGTCTTTACCCACCCCCTGCACCTGATTACCTCACCGTTCAGTGCCCACACCACTTTCATCCCTTCCTGACTCACTTGCACTTCAGCCACAGTCTTGCATCCCCCCCACCTCCCTTGGAGATGAAAATGTGTGTACTCTAGCCTTGGCACAGCAGTGTGATGGCCAGCATACAGCCAGTAATCCATATAGACAAATGTAGGAAGCTCTCAAACAGCTATTTTCCTCCTTCACTCCTTCCTCTCAAGTAGCTGTGTATGCAGCTGTAGGAGCTGTGTGCTTCTTAAAGCAATGTCCTTGTCCTTTCTGCTTGCTGAGACACAGGAAAGTGCTGAAGTGGCTTGTGCATGGCAGGCTGCTGGCTGTTGAGCTGGGATGGCTGTGTGAACTGTGGGAGGGGAAGATGTGACACCCCAGAGCATGAAAGAATGAGCAGAGTCTCTTCCTCTGTGGGGTGAGCATTTGGGGTGGCCGGGGACACTGCTGAATAGAGCTCATGTCTGGCTGTGTCACTGGAAGCATCTACCAGCCCTAGGCCCTTCATGATGCCAGCTGAAGCTCTGCTGGGCTCTTGTGTGAGAGCAGTGATGGTGTGCCCATTTCATGGGTTGAAAAAACACTGGGTTTCTCTTCCAGTGAAAACTGAGGCTTCCTGAGGCTTCCCCTCCCTGTCCCAGTGCAGCAGCTGAATGCCAGGACCCCTTAGGTGGGAGTTGCAGGGGCACAGGCTGCTGAAATGACTTGGAGGAAAGGGCAGCTGCAGAACTTGTTCTCTTGCTTCTAATGTCACCATTCCAGTCAAGCAGCATGTCTGGGAGCTTCTGTCCATCAGGGGTGCCATAGGCTTAATATTTAATCTTTCCCAGGATACTTCCAACTTGATTTCTATGTTATTTTTCAGAGAGCATCAGTTTTCTCTACTTAAAGCCTCTCTCTGCTGTTCCTGCAGGCCTTTGAATTGGCAGAGCGGGAGCTGGGCATTCCAGCCCTCCTAGATCCCAATGACATGGTTTCCATGAAAGTCCCCGACTGCCTCAGCATCATGACTTACGTGTCTCAATATTACAACCATTTCAACAACCCCAGCCAAGGTGAGTGTCCACCCACCCCTCTGGCTTTCAGTGTGCCCCAGCTTGAGCACAGGAAACCCAACGTTACCTTGTGCTTCCTTCTTCATATGTCAGACAGGAGCCATGTGGGCTTGTGGGGAAGGGGAGAGGAGCAGGTAGTGCCTGCCTTTCCCAGGTCTTGCTGGTGCCTGTGAGGATGGCCTGGAACAGGGGACTGGAGCAGGGTGAGGTTTTGCAAGAGGCAGGGAGGTGATTTAAGAGCTCAGGCTATGGAAAGGAAAGAGGAACGCCTTGTTTCTCCTCCCCTCTGTGCTGCATTCCTGCCGGTTGGGTTGGGTCACCACCCTTGGGTGCTCATCAGACCCCTTTGTGATCTGCTTTAACCCACTAAGATGGGAGAAAGCTAGATAGGCAACCCGCCTACCACAGCTAATTTTTATCACATGGGTAAGTGTAAAGCGACTGGAGGACAGAGGGAAGGGAGCCAGGGTGGAGTGCCTCGAGTCAGCTCATCTCTTCTTGCAACTGCAACCTGAGCTGAGTGCTGCTCTGAGACAGCTCTTCCAGGGCATCCCTTTTGGGTGGAGCTGAGGGCTCCAGGTCTCTGCTCCACTCTCTAACCACAACATCAGATATATCTCTTCCATGTGCGTGCACTTCTCCAGGGATGCTCACCTCCCAGCCAGGGACTGCTGCTGGGGACTGGTGTGTGTGTGTGCCAGCCCTGATGGGCAAGGGGTGCTTCACAGACCCGCTGACAGCTCCGGGGACAAGTGGGTCACAGTATATCAGCAGCTACCAGGGTGCTCTGGGCACCCTGTTAGCATTGCTTAGGGAGCTGGTTACGAGGGAGCCACACAGCATTTAATGAGTAAATCAAATCAGAGTGAATGGCCAGTGTCCCAGGAGTGAATGGCCAGTGTCCCTGGGTCACAGTAGGGGATCCACAGCAGAACCAGACTCCCTCACAGCCTCACAGCCAACCCATTATTAGACTGTGCTTGTCTCTTCCACCTAAAATAGGCACCGAAATGTTGGGAGTGGCAAGTCCTGTCCTATGTCACAAGCCTAGATGATTTTTTTTTTATTATTTTTCCCCTCCCCTTCCCCCACATGGGTGTTGTGAGTCATCTCTCCTCTGGGTGCCTGATGCTCCTTGTCTTCTGCCTCCAGCCAGAGTCCCTCCGCCTATGAAGCGCCCAGCTGCTGCCTCCTCACCTCCTCTGCTGTCCCACAAGAAGCCTGTGGATCTGGTTGAAAGCCCCCCAGCACCACAGGTAACCTGATTTCTTGATTCCAAGCCAGCCTGGGGCAGTGGTGCTCCCTGTACTGTGAGTGAGGAGGTGGGAGAGAGCCCATCACTGCAGCTTGGATCTTTGCAGGAGGGGGCTACCTGTGTGTTTTGGGGTAGGAGGGGGTGTTTGGGATTTTGGTGCCTTGGGCAACCCAGCTAAGAGAGTGATTTCTCTCTAGGAGGCTGTGTACTGTGAATGTGTCCGTGATAGGCAAGAGGCTGGGTGGACTGGTGCCGGATGGTTCCTTGGGCCACCCAGGGCACAAGCACCCTCCTTTTAATAGGAGGATAACCCCGTGGATGAGGAAGGAGCAAGAATGTGAGATTAGGAGAGCAGAAAAGATTTTTTTTTTTCATTGTTAGTCCTTCATTTTAGGTTTTAGCCATCTGGGATGGCACATTTTCCAAAGAGAGGAGGTTCCTCTTGCATGTCCTTGCTGCCTAGAGTTTAGATTAGACCCTCCACAGCCCTTCAGCCCTAGACAGGAGAAAGGCACCTTTTGTAGTGGCCCCTTCTAATTTGGGAAGAGTCAGCCTGCCTGTGTCTGGACTCAGGGACAGCTGTTCTGTGCGTTGCCAGCCTCTGAGGTCAGCCCCTGAGTTGCGCCCCGAGCACTCAGCCTTGCACAGGGAGCAGCTGCTCTGGAGAAGCTGTGGGCAGGGGGAGCAGGTCGTGGCCCCATCCTGAGCTCCCCATATGTTGTGTCTCAGGACGATGCCTCCTCGGAGCTGTCAGAGAGGTCCCAGCACACCATGCTCAGCAGTACCTGTGCATCCTGCCAGCAGCACGTCCACCTGGTCCAGCGCTACCTAGCCGAGGGCAAGCTCTACCACCGACAGTGCTTTAGGTATGTCCTGGCCATGCCCCTGGTGGTGCAACAACTCTCCATGGCAAACTGGAGGTCTGAAGCCAGCTGCGTCCCATCTTTGTGTGTCTGTCTCCTTGGGCAGCACGGGGCACCCATGACAGTGCCTGAAATTATCCCAAAGAGGGTCTGGTTGCCCGTCAACCCCTGTCCCAGAGGTCAGACCTAGCTCCTTGTGCTGCTTGTCTCCTCTACTCCCCACCTTCCCTGCTTTCTTGGTGCTTTCCTGCTGCACTGAGTTGGCATCCCAGCCCCCTGGGCTTCTCCCTGCTCTGTAAACCAGGATGCTTGGTCTCTTTACCACCTGCCTACCCAGAACCTCCCCACCACCTCCCAGTGAGGTCTGAGCCAGGACATCATCCTACAGACCTCCTTCCACCTACACTCCACATCCTCAGCTGGATATACAGGCTCCCATGCTGCCTGGGGTGGTGCTGAGCTCTCAGGGGAGCATGTGAAGAGCTGCAGACTGTTACCAAACCCAGGAATGAGGGATTAGACGTCAGCAGCTCTGTGGTTACTCCCTGGGTGCAGGTTCTTACCTGCAGCACCTGTGAAGTCATTTCACTTTGCTTTCCCTTCTCTGATGCTGAAGGGATGAGATCCCTCCTGTGGGCCACAGGACAAGAGCTGGCAAGTGGGCAGCTGGCATCAGAGGACAGAAATACTGATCCAGTGGGAAGAGAGGGGAGGCCTCATTCACCTGTATAAACAATTCCTGCCTAAGCCAGCTGGGGATGTGTCATAGAAACAGCGTCACAGGAGGGGGCTGAGCTGGGGCCCATCAAGCTTCCCATCTGCAACGGAGGCAAAAGCAGAAGCTTTGGGGTGTAGGTGCAGCAATGCCCAGGGGCCAGGAATAAGCAAGGTGTGTCTGCATTGGAACAGCCCTTCAGACTGAGCAATGAGATTCCTATAATTCTGAATTTTGTCTGGAGTGTTTTGCCTCTATGCTTTTCTTGTAATGTTTTGTTTTGTTTAGAGGTTTTTTTGTGTGTGTGTTTTGGTTTTGGTTTTTGTTGGGTTTTTTTAATTTTTATTTTGTTTCGTGTGTTTTTGTTTTTTCCTGCCCTGCTAATTCATGGGTGCTGTTTGGTTGGGAATGTCCTGTGGCAGAATTCTCTGTGGGCTGATGGAGATAAAACCAAACCAAACCTATTTCTCCCCTTGTCCAAACTTGCCTACCTCTTAATTTCATCGTACCCCTTCTCTCTAGAGTCCCCATGTCCTCATGCTTCTGCTCTACATTTCAAAGGAAATCCCAGCCAACTGGACACCCAGAGCAGAATTTGTCACCAAAATTATCTTCTTGCCATGTAGAGCAGTCAGGTGCTGTGAGTGCCAGGTACTCAGACAAGAAGGAACAAGCTTGGTTTTTCATGGAAGTGCTTGATCAGCCCCTTGCCCTTGGCTCTCTTTCATGCATGCCACCCTCCTCCCCTCCCTGGTGGAAAAGGGCTGACTTGGTTACCAGGGCTGTGTATTATGCTTGCACCTGGAGGGCTTCATTAGGAAGGATTCCAAGGCTCAGCGGGGAAAGAGTGGATGATCCAAGGAGATGTGGCAGCCAGTGAAGGACAGGGAAGCTATTAGCCCAGTTTCCACAGGCAAGGGGGAATGTATGAATTGTCCTGCTGCGTCATTCCCTCATCCTTACAGCCAAACGCCATGACCCTGGTGGGGGTCATGGTCAGCACCACCAAGGGTGAGACCAGATCAGGCCAGGTTTGTTTGCTGCTTCTCCTGACTGCTCCTCAAGCCTCCAGCCTGGGGATTTGCTGGGTGGGAAGTGGCCTCATTTGATTTAATACTCAGAGTCTGGGTGGGCATTTATTCTTCTTCCCCCACCTCCCCCAAATGTGTCTGAGGGTTCTTTAACCTGCCTGGACCCTTGGCCTCCACAAGGCAGCCCATAGCTTCCCTGTACCAGTTCTGAACCAGCTGCTCTCAAATTCCAGTTGATAATACTTCCTCTTTCATGTCTGTGAATGGTTGATCCCTCTCTTCCTCCCATGGCCACCTATGATTTTGTAGCTCTCTCTCTTGTCCCCCATCTTCTGCATCTTTTCCAGGAAAACTATGGGCTTCTAGTTGAAGTAGAGCCAGATCACCCACAGTATTTGAATTGTGAACTCCCCATGTGTCCATAAAGGGGCATGATGATGTTTTTGTGTTCCTCTCCTTTCCCAAATCACTTCCCCAGGGTCATGCTAGGATGTAGCAGCAGGGGTAGGAACTAACTTCTCCCAACTGCATTGTTTTCCTTGAGGGGCGGGATGGCATCTCCCATCTCATGGGGCTCTCTCTTCTCATTGGCAGGTGTAAGGAGTGCTCCAGCACGCTGCTCCCGGGGTCATACAAACCTGGGTCAGAAGCAGGGACTTTTGTCTGCACGCAGCATCGTGGTAAATTTGCCGTGAGCGAGAAGGCAGAGAGGAGGGCCAGCCCAGAGCGACAGTCACCAGAGCTAAGAACTGAAACTGGAGCTGGCAGTGTGGGTGAGGATGCCATCCCCACAGGAGTAGAGGTGGGAAAGGATGACGGTGACTCCCTGGAGAGCATGGCAGAGACCCAGGTGCCTGCAGAGGGGCTACCTGGCCCAGCAGAGAAGGACAGCACACCCAGCAAGGAAGAGACAGCGATGTCTCCTGCTCATGCAGGCAGCGGGGCACCTGTCTCCCAAACTCCCCCCAGGCCTCCCCTTCCCAGCAAGCCCACAGTGCTTACCCAGGACAAAGCCAGCACACTGGATGGACAGCTTAGGGACACGCGACCCACCCCTGCCCCAAGGAGAAGCACCGATTCCTCAGCCCTCTCCCCACCAACCTCACACCCTGTACCCCGGCCCAGGTCCACTCTCCAGGGCGATGGCAGCGAGTGTGGGCCTGGAATGGTGAACGGTAAGAGAACACAGTGGTGACAGGGGTTACCCTCCACCTCCCCAGCAGCCAAGGTGGTCAGTGGCAGGGTGGGTGAGTCTCGTTGCTTCCCTACAGCTTTCTGCCTCCAAATAAATCTCAGGCTTAGAGACAGAGCCTTTGACTGCCAGCCATCCCCTTAGCAGGGACAGCAGCACTAGGTTTCTGCCTACCCGCTCCCTTACGTTTATTTCTCCAGAGCATTGCAGAGGGTGCTGCCAGTGTGGAGGGAAGGTGGCAGTGCTAAGAGTAGTTTGCGGGTGTCTGCAGGTCCTGTTTGCAGGACAGAGGGGCACGTCAGCTCTCCAGGGGCAGCTCACAGCATGGGGTGGGCAGAAGAAAGCAAAGGGGATGTTTGGTGTTGACTGACTGCACTGATCGTGGGAGAAACGCCATTAGATCTTCTGAGTGGAATAGCCAGCCTCCTGTGGGGAGATGTGTAAGAGGTTCCTCATGTTGATTTAAACTCTTTCTTCATGTCCTTTTGGTGTTGTGACAGTCTGACCCTGTGTCTTTCTAGGTAGGGTACCTGAACCCAGCCCCCCTGTCCCAAAACCCCGAGGGAGACCCTGCTCCTCTGATCGGTACGTCCTTCTGTTCACAGATCACCTGCAAACCCCACTGCATGTGGGGCTGGTTCAGCTGTGGTGTCCTCTCTCACCTCCCCCAGCCCCTGCTCTTGGGGGGATGTAGGCTCTGACCAGGTCCCTTCCTGTAACTTAACGGGTAGCAGTGCAGTACAGTCAGGTTGACTGTGTTTGTCTGTACTTCCTAGGGTCTTTGTCTCTTAGGGTTTGTAAAGAGTTAAGGGGCTTCAGAAAAGTGTTTCTGTGGCACATGTAGACTGACGAGTGCCTTCTGAAATGACCCTGCTTCTGGGTGCTGAGAAGGGGATGCTTGTCTGCCTTGTGTAAGGTTTGTCCCAGGAAAGGTCCAAAGCAGGGACATCGTGAGTGTCTGGCTGCAACCTTTACACTTCCTGGGCTCTCACCCAGGAACCCACTTGGCTGCTTTTGGGACAGAGGTTGCACAAGCACCCTGGAATTGCAGTGGCCAAGGAGCGGGTGTGTGTGGCAAGTGATGGCCACTTTCCTGATGAGCAGCAACTCACAGAGCCACGATGTGCCTGGGCTGTGCCCCTGGAGGAGCAGCGGTGCTTCCAGCTGTAGGAGTTAGCAAAGAAGATCCTGATCCCTCTTAAGCTGAGATGATAAGGTGATGAACAGCCCTTTGAAGTGCAGGAAGGGAGTGTGACCACAGAGGGCAGGTATCTGATCTCAACTCCCCCTCCATCTACAGCCTGGGGAGCAGAGCAGGGTGTGTAGGAATGGTATCAGGGAGGGAAAAAAAGCCGTGTCCAGAAAGCTCAGCCTTTAGAGCTGCTTAGCAGATGGAGGCTGTAATATTCAGAAACTAAAACATTGGGCCCAGCAGGCAGGTCAAACAGGCTGCACTTCCCTCAGGCCCATAGGTTTGCCTGCAGAGAACAAGACACTGTGTGCAGAACACCAGGGTCACTCATGGATAAGAAAGCTTCTTCTGCATGGGAGACATCCTGCTCCATCCATCCTTTCACCTGAGGGCTAAGTCTTTCTCCTGTGTCTCACTGTCCCAGCTTGTCTCTGCTCCCTGCCACCTCAGTCTCTCTCTTCCCCCAGTGCTGGACCTGCTGTGAGAGCCAAGGACCCACCATGGATAGCCTTAGTGCAAGCAGAGCCCAAGAAGAAGCCAGCTCCCCCTCCTCCCCCAGGCAGTGGCCATGAGACTCCAAGTAGGCCTTCAGAGGATGAGGATGGGGAGGAGGTGGGGAAAACCAGGAGTGAGGACAGTAAGTCTGATACTACAGAGCCCAAACCATACAACCCCTTTGAGGAGGAGGATGAGGAGGAAGAAGAGAATGCTGCCAACCAAAAGAGCACACCTGAGCAGGAACAGAGTGAGACTGCTGCCAAGCCTCTCCACCCCTGGTACGGCATCACTCCCACCAGCAGCCCAAAGATGAAGAAGCGGCCAGCTCCACGAGCACCCAGTGCTTCCCCACTAGGTGAGCTTAACCCCACTCCCTTACCCCTCCTCCACAAGCCCTGTGTGTCCCCTTGGGAGTTCCCACTTCCCAGGCACCTCTGCATCACCCTGGCAGGCCAGGCCCTTATGCAGTGATGGCTGTGCTGGGCATTGTGTCCTCACTGCCCATGAAGCTACAGCATTTTCAGGCAAGATATTGTGCTGGAGGATCCCTGCTTCCCTTTGTACTCATCCTTGCCTCCAGTGTATATCACTCCTGGATGCCCCCCTGTTCCTCCCTGAGCTCTCTCTCCCTTTATTTTGCAGCCCACCACCCCATCTCCAGGCTGTCACACTCCGAGCCATCATCCTCTACCCCATCTCCAGCCCTTAGCCTCGAGAGCATCAACTCTGAGAGTTCAGCCAAGGTGCTGGGTGACATCGATGAGGCCTCGGTGCCCAAAAGCTGCTCTGAGCCCACTGTCCACACACCAACAGCCACCAAGACCTCTAGCACTGACAGACCACTGGCCAGTGTCTCCTCCAGCGAAAGCCCTGCTGCCCCAGCCAGCCTCTCCACCAACTCTTCCTTCTCCTCCTCCAGCGAGCTGGTCAGCTTCAGCTGTGAGGCCCAGCCCAGCACCCTGCAGGCCAGCAGGAGCATTTCCACTGGCAGCTTAAAGACCAGCCCAAGCCGGCTGCCCCCAAAGCCTCCAGCTGGGGCTAGCCCTACACCCATCCTCTTGGCTTCAGATGGGGGTGCTGGGAGCCCTAAGACGCCCTCCTCGCCCAAGCCACAGATGAAGGTGAGATGGTGATCTTCCTCCCATCCAGATCAGGGGGCTTTTCTTCCCTGTCCATCACTTGGTCACAGTGGGGATCATGAGTCCAGGCTTGCCCCTTAGGGAAGTTTGGTGTGTGACCCCTGAAAGCAAGCATCAGGTGGCTTTGGTCATATTCTGTCTGTCATGTGCTAGAGCAGAGGCAGCATGTCATGTGGTGAGAGCAAATAGGAAGGGAACCATGGAGGACAATCATTCAGCATGCTTCTCAGGGAGAAGCTGATGAACTGATTCCAAACTGGAGCACAACTCGATTTTGCTCCATGTCTAGGCTGCTGGTGGAGATCAGTGCTGAGTTCCTCGTAGGTGGGTGTGGGGCAGGACAAATCCTAGAGCTGCTTTGTCTGCTGAGTCCCAGCTGCTGGGATGCTATCTCCCTTGACTTTTTTGGGCCCTTATATACCTCCTTTTGTCCCCCCTCTCCAGTCTTCCTGCAAAGAGAACCCCTTCAACCGGAAGCCATCACCTGCTGCCTCCCCCTCTGCAAAGAAACCTTCCAAGGGCTCCAAACCCGTGCGGCCTCCTGCACCCGGCCATGGCTTCCCACTGATCAAACGCAAGGTAAAAGGGCCCTTTGGAGCAGGGAGGGGAAAGGTGTCTCTGCTGTCTCCCAGGGCTGTAGCTGTGTACCTGAACCCTGCTGGTGCAGGTGTGGGTGGGGATTGTAGCAGGTGGCTGTGGCTGGGGAGGAGGGTTTCTGGGCTACACCCTGTGGTCTCCCTTTGCTCCAGAGTGGGGTGGGGATTTCCACACTGCATGCTCTGTTGTCCCTCCTCCCCCCTCAGTGTTGGCCAGCCTCAGGGTTACCCTTGGAAACTAGATTGATGATAATGGAAGTCTCTGCCTTGTGGTTTGGCAGGTGCAGACAGATCAGTATATCCCTGAGGAAGACATCTATGGGGAGATGGATGCCATCGAGCACCAGCTGGACCAGCTGGAGCACCGTGGGGTGGCCTTGGAGGAAAAACTTCGCAGTGCTGAGAATGGTGTGTGGGGTGGGCTGTCTGTGGGTGTGGGGCAGGACAGACCCTAGGGCTTCCCTGTGTCTAGCCAATGAGATAGAAGTGGTGACTTTCTCCCTGATGATTCTGGCACTGGAAAAGCAAAAGGAGCTGTGCTGGGCTCCAGGAATGGTCACAGTCATATCCTGGGTATGGAGATGTTCCTAGAGTGGAAGGAGGTGGAAGAAGAGCTAAGGTCTCTCTGGGGCTCAGGAACAGGCTGCGGTCAGGTTTGCTCTAGCCTAGTGCTCCTCTCTTGGTCTGGCAGAGCCCATCCTGCTGCAGGGCAATGGAATCCTGCAAGGCTGTGGATGGTTCTGAGTTGTCCCTTTGCTTGGCAGACAGCCCTGAGGACAGCCTGCTGGTGGACTGGTTCAAACTCATCCATGAGAAGCACATGCTGGTGCGCCACGAATCTGAGCTCATCTACATGTAAGTGTGTGCAAGCATGTTAGGGGGGGCACTGGCGGTCTTGTGGGGAGCCCCGTCTCAGCCCTCCTGAAATTGGGTTTCTGGGGAGAGCCTGACACAGCCTCCTGGCCTGGAGAAGGGAGGGAAAGAGAGCAATCAGACAAATGTATCCAAATGCACTCAGAACTGCCCCACTGCAAGTCACCAGAGCAGCATCTCCTGTGGGAAGGCCTTGAGCAGCTGGGGGTGGTCCCTGCATTTGGCTCCCTGGTCCTTTGGCTATACAGGATGAGATCAGCATCTTGGAAGTTCTTTCTCAGCTCCCCCTATACCTTGGGATGATTTTCTGCCTCTGGAGCCTTGCAGTAGTTCCTGGCAGTGTCCCCTTCCCTTGCAGCTTCAAGCAGCAGAACCTGGAGCAGCGGCAGTCAGATGTGGAGTATGAACTGCGTTGCCTCCTCAACAAGCCAGGTAAAGCATCACTCTGGGTGCAGTTACCTCTGGTTTGTTTTTTTTTTTCTCCCCAGGTTCATCTCCCCTCTGTCTAGGTGGCTCTCAGGTGAAGAGACAGACCTTAAGGGATATGAGCCCAATCGGCTGGCTGTAGAGCTGCTGCCCTGTCTCATTGCTGCCCCAGCCTTGTGCAGGGAGATGCTTATTTTGTCCACATGGGATGCCACCTATAGATCTCTCCCGCAGCACCACTGATCCAACTGGCCCCGCAGCATTGCTCAGGGTAGCAGGGGATCATGCTAGGGCATCTCTGCCCCAAAAGCTTTGAGTTTCAGAGCTCCTTCAGCCATTTAATTGCCTGTCTTTCCCTGGGGTTTGGCTGAGTAGAGAAGGACTGGACTGATGAGGACCGTGGGAGAGAGAAGGTGCTGATGCAGGAGCTGGTGACCATCATTGAGCAGAGGAATGCCATTGTGAACTGCCTGGATGAGGACCGGCAGAGGTGAGTGAGGAGTGGGGCAGGCTGGGGGAGAGGGTAAAAGTGTAGCCCATCTGACTCAGCACCACACGAGCTGCTTGTAAGGGGTGTCCCAAGATGTTTCTGTTGATGACGTCTTTCCCAGGCTTCCCAATCCTTGTTTCTTTGAATGCCTTGTCTGGGAAACAGTGGGCAGTACTAATAGTGTGTGGGATTTATCCTGCTGGTAGCACATGCTCACAAGACAGTGATGGATCTGCCGCTCCGTGGCTTACAAGTAGGAGGTTCTCTAGCCTTAAACAATACAGCAGCTGTTCTGGGGCTGAATTGCTGACCTATTTCCCACTTCTTCTTTCAGGGAAGAGGAGGAGGATAAAATGTTGGAAGCCATGATTAAAAGGAAAGGTAAGAAACGGTCAGGAAGATTTCTGGAGCGATGGTTTCGCTGCTGACCCCCACGAGGGGCAGCAAAATAAGCCACTCACCGTGTGCAGAAGGAGCGAGCGAATCTATTCTGTGTGACTCTGGAGCCTCTCCTGTAGGGCTATTAAAAACTTGGGGCACAGTTGTGCTGCGTGCCCCTGTTGTCACAGAAAGAATTGTTCACACAGTGGCAGGCTTTGATTCGTGGCTGTCCCAACTGCGCCTGTTGTCGTGTCTGTGTGCATGTGTGTGTAAAAGCACCCGTATCCCGCAGTAACACCCTCCCTTTGCAACCCCAGAGTTTCACAAGGAGACGGAGACCGAGAGCAAGAAGAAAAGCAAATTCAAGCCCATGAAGGTGCTTAAGCTGCTGGGCAACAAGCATGACTCCAAGAGCAAGTCACCCAAGGAGAAAAGCTAGTGCAGGGGAACACCAGCAGTGGGAGGGATGTGCTACCCGACTGCCCTGGCCTTCCCGCAGCTGGCTGGGATGCCTGTCAGGAAAGGGGGTTTGGCTCCCTCTGCTCCCCTTGCCTCTCCCCCTAACTCCCATCCCAGGCACCGAGCCGCTGCCCTGAGGCAACGCCAGCCCTCTGCCCAGAGTGGGGGAGTGCAAAAAAATTGCTCCCCTTTCCGAGGCTGTGGAGGAGCCCTGCCCATCCCCTCCATGAAGCCTCGCTGATGAGGCAAGGAGAAGATAAATTCGCTTTTTGGATACGTTACCCCATTGCGTGCTCTTAACTGAGAAGCAAACCAAGGAGTTTGGTGTTTGTGGGAAAATTTGCACTAACCACCCCCCCTGTCCTTTCTCCCGCTCTAACTGTGACAGTTCCACGTGCCTCCAACCTCTGCCAGGAGGGGACTGGGCCTGCCTGTCCCTCCCTGCCAGCTCTTGTCCCTTTCTTGTCCCATTTGTAACTTCAGGAGAAAACTCTGGTATTAGAATTAGGATTCTTTGGGTTTTACTGGCCTGAACTAAAATGTTAAGAAAACACTCCCACATCCCAGGGCTCTAGAGCCATAGCCAAAAAAACAAACTGGTGCCCTATTTATTTTGAGCTGTCCCCTCCCTCGAGAGCCAGGGCTGGGTGGGCTCTGTTACAGGGCCGAGAGGACCCCAGGGGACAGTGCACAGCTGCTAGGACCTAGCTCAAGTGCCCTACTCAGGACATCTTACCTCTCACTGCTGCTAAACACCCACTGACTCTGCTGCCTTTCAGGGGGAGGGAGGAACATTCCTTTTCCAGGCAAGGGCACAAAAGCTTAAGACTGACACCGTGCCAGCAAGGGGCACGGAGCTTGTGCCCCTGCCCACCTGTGCCACCCTCAAGCAGCTGGGGAGAGAGGCGCGGTCACGACTGACCATTACCCAGCTTCATTTCTGTATACTTGAAAAGTGTGCAGGGGTTGGCTGGTTATTTTTTACACCTCATTTACTAGATGAATTCAAACCCATCTTAAAACTTTTTAAACCCCTTATTTTATTTGTCATACGTGTGTGTGTGTGCGTGTGTGTGTGCATGTGTGTATATTGGAGAAGGGAATGGGGAGGAAGGGGCAATGTTCTCCCAGCTATTCCTTCTTCCTTTAATTTTTGTTTCCTGCCTTCTCCTCCAAGGTGAGGAGCTATTTATTGAATTCTTGGATCAGTCTGAATTAATTTCATGGGTGTTTGGTTGGTCAGCTGTTTCTCATGCCTTCTCATTAGCAAACTAGACATAACCGGCTGCAATCTCTTCTAAATTCCAGCAGGTGCTGGACAAAATGCTCTCCAGGCAGTGCCTTGCAAGGTGGCTGGCAGAGCAGTCTGGAAAGGGGTCCTCATTTCCCAAAATCTGAGGGACCCAAGTCCCTCCTCAGTCCCAACATGGCCTCCATGGCTGGGAGGTGACAAACTCAGCCCCATGCTGGTGACACCGTCTCAATCTTGCTGAACCCCAGCAAGGCTGATGGGGGGCAAAGATGGGAGAGGGGAGATCCCAAAGCACAACTTTTCTCCGAGGAGAAAGAAATCCACTTTAGAGCCTGCTGTCATGTCAGTGTTGCCAAAGGCCATCAGGATCACTGCAGCCTGACACCCCTTGGCGCTGTGCCTGGATAGAACTCTGATTTGTAAACTATATTCTACTAACTCCATGACTTCCATTCACCTGAACAGAAATAAAAGAAACATTGGATTTAAAAGCTGGTCTGAGTTTCTGATTCCTTTGTGCACTCATGCTGCCCTGGGGCCAGGGCATGCTGCCTGGCTTTGGGAAGCTGCTGGATGAGTATTACTGAGAAGCAGATAATGGCATCTTAAGGAAACTGGGGGCAGACCATGCTGGGATTTGCACAGGAATAGTAGGGCATCATGCTTCAGCCTGCTGGAGAACAGAGGTGGGGGTCGTGCATGAGGTGAGGGAACAGCCATTTCCAGGCTCTGGGAAGCCAGTGGCTATCCTGCATACCATGCTTTCAGGAAAAAAAAAGAGGCAAAGAACAGCATGCACTGAGCTGAAATCCCCTTTCCCCTGCCTCAGGGCAGCTGCATTCCTGAGTGCCTGCCCAGTAGTCCAGCTGCCACCCCAGAGTATGCTGATGCATGGGCTCACACTGACCTGCAGCAGTGCCAGGGGCTGGTGTTTGTGCAAGGCCTCGCAGCTCCATCTTCCTCCCCGCCGTCTGCCAGCACGGCCATTCCCAGAGTCCTGGGGACAGAAGCAGGTCATAGATGTGGGTTGCAATGCATCATACTTGTCATGAGAAACTTCCACGCTTGGATGGATGGAAAGGAGTGACATTTTTATTGAACTGCTGCTATTCTGAGGCACTGCAGAGGCAAAAGGAGGTTCTGCTTCCTCATGCATCAGTAGCTGCTGCTGCGTGTTTTCCTCTCTTTAACGCTGTCGAGCAAGAAGGGATCTGGTGCCTGGGCAGGATTTTACAACAGCTTCTTTTCTGCTGTCTGCTGTATACAAATTGCTCCTGCCTTCTGGCTTCAGGCAACAGGTGGTGCTGCCCCCTCTGCAGGCGAAAGCACAGACCAGCTCCTGAGAAAAGAGCTGGAAAGAGATTTCATTTCTGTTTTCTCCTGTGGCCTAGTCATGGGGATCAGATTTGTTCCCACCAGGGAAATCTTTTGTCATGATCTCTTTCATTTCCTCACTTCGCTTCTTGTCAATGATCTCCATCTCACGCATTTTCTGCAAAGTACAAAGGGGAAAGGTTGAGCAGCAAGAACGCAGGCAAATTTTTGTTTGTTTTCTTCTTTTGCCAGCCCCAAGTACAGGGGTTCTATCTCCCCGATCAAGTTGAGATGGAAAGAAAGGCTGAAAACCTCTATGCCATGTCCCCCCAAATTCACACCCAACCCATGCCATGAAGGGGAACACTCAGTTCTCTGCCTCCTTCCCAGCTCAGGTGTTGGAGGAGACTCTGCTTTGAGGTTTCTGACACTAGGGATTCCCTCTGTGCAGTGTATGACCCGTGCCGCCAGGATGCTCAGGTACCTGTGAGATTTCAGTGAGGATAATACTTCGATACTTCTTGCCCTGTCCTAGAGCTTCCATCTCTGCCAGGAACTCCCTCCTCTCCTGAATTTCATTCACCACTGATGGATAAAAAAAAAAACAACCAAAACCAAAACACTGTAGGAAGAGGACTCAGCAAAAAAAGGCAAGAAAATGTGTTTCTGCCTAGATCTGAACTCCCAGTTTCTTAGCTATGCTTGGGGAAGGGTGATGTCTCATGTGACATTCATCTTGCACATGCCATCAAAATAGTCTCTAGTCCCTTCTGCAATGGGAAATGTCCCCCCTGCCCATCTACTCACAGCTCCCTATCTTGTAGGAATGGTAACTTTCTAGTGTTCTTTATACAGACAATTCTCTGTTGCTTGTGGGCAATTTAAACAGTCTGTGGATGGAGACAGAACCTGGTTCATTGTTTGACATGAATCACCCAGTGACAGCAACCATCCCCACTCCCAGCACAGAAGGTTAGAAGCAGCTGTACAGCACAGACCTGCAGCCAGCTGGTCCAAATGTTGCCACAGTACAAAGTACACAGCTATTTCAGATGTGTCAAGGACAACACTCAGATTGTGACAAGTTTTAAGGGACACAAAGCATGTATGTGTCCCTGCACCAGGGACCACAGCACCTGCTCTGTACACATTATTCTAGTGTGGTTCATCTTGGTGCTGCCCTGGCTAGCAAAAGGCTGGCTGGGGTACAAACACACACACACTCCTTAAAGATTCAAGCACAGAGTGGTGCTAGAAAGGTTTTTGCCATTCCAGAACACTCCGGAGGCCAAAGTCCACCAGAGTTTAAAATTCTACTCAACATTTAAAATTTGCTAGTGATCTTGGAATGAAAGAAAACAGAGCCCAAACCATGGTCAGGGTGGTGAGCATCCTAGTCTATGTTTAGTTATGCTGTCTGGAAAAAGGACCTGCAGTACCTGGGCTTTCTGCCCAGCTCACCCTACACTTCCCTAGGGAATTCCCCTGCCCTGCAGAGCTCACTTTGCTCGGGCAGCTCAGGGAGCTTGATTCTGCCAGCAAACCTCTGCAGAATAAGCTCTGCGTGGCTGGCTGGATCACAGCAACACAGCAGCAAATCCTCTCTTGGAAACTGGGCTTTGTGCCTCCCTCAACAACTTCAGAGCTTCAGGTTGCCAACAACACAACCTGTGACCCCAGCCCCGGGAGGGAGGTGGCCTTCCTGGCACCCTGCCTGCCTTCTGCCCGGGTACGGCAAGACGCACGTTCTTCAAACCGGTCAGGCTCAGGTATCTCCTCTTCCTTTTTTGGGACCAGTGTCTGCTTCACCTTGTCCTCCAACACATCCTTCCCTGTCGCTAAGATGTTTTGGAGCCTTTGCTTCTCCTTTTCCAAATCCCCTGTGAATGCAAAGCGGAAAAAAGCTATTATCAGCCTGTCTCCTTGGGGAGGAGCCTGGCCACACCAGAGGAAGCATTATGTTAACAACAGCCTGTCCCCAGACCCAGCTGCATAAGCACCACACAGGGGTACCCCTGGCTATAGCCCAGCACACTGACATCAGAGGCTTAACCTCTGTTTTTCAGGCTAGAGAACTGCATAGTGCTCCCTCCTTACCAAAGGACTTTCCAAAGCATCTTTGAAGAAGAAAGCATGAAGATGAAGAGCAAGGAAGAGGGATGCCATCCCGAGGGACCTTGACAGGCTTGAGAAGTGGGCTCGTGCAAACTGCATGAAGTTCAGAAAGGCCAAGTGCAAGGTTCTGCACCTGGGTCAAGGCAATCCCATGCATGAATACAGGTTGGGAGGAGAAAGGATTGCAGACAGCCCTGAGGAGAAGGACTTTGGTGATGCTGGACCAGAAGCTTAACATAAATTGGCAACGTGTGCTTGCAGCCCAGAAAGTCACGTCCTGGGCTGTACCAAAAGAAGCACAGACAGCAGGTCAAGGGAGGTGATTCTCCACTTCTACTGTGCTCTTGTGAGACCCCACCTGGAGTACTGTGTCCAGTTCTGGAGTCCCCAGCATGAGAAGGACAGAGAGCTCCTTGAGTGTGTCCAGAAGAGAGCCACAAAAATAATCAGTGGGCTGGAGCAGCTCCCTGTGAAGACAGACTGAGGAAGTTGGGGTTGTTCAGCCTGGAGAAAAGGAGGCTCTGAGGTGACCTTATAATGGCTTTCCAATATCTGAAGGGAGCCTACAAGAAAGCTGTGGTAGGGCTTTTTGCACAGGTGTGTAGCGAGAGGTCAAGGGGAAATGGTTTAAAACTTGAAGAGGGGAGATTTAGGTTGAACATTAGGAAAAAATTCTTTCCTGTGAGGGTGGTGAGACACTGGCACAGGTTGCCCAGGGAAGTTGTGGCTGCCCCCTCCCTGGAAGTGTTCAAGGCCAGATTGAGTGGGGCCTTGAGCAGCCTGATCTAGTGAGAGGTGTTCCTGCTCATTGCAAGAAGGTTGGAATTAGATGATCTTTAAGGTCCCTTCCAGCCCACACCATGCTATGATTCTGTCAATTTAGGTACTCCCTGCCACTACTGGGAATGCAGGCTGGGGATAGATGTAAGGGGAAGAGCAGGACCAGGCAGCTTCATTTATTTATTCATGATGTTTGCTGACTTACGCCCTGCCCGTGGCTTGAATTTCTCCCTGGCGTAGGCGTCTCCTGCCTGGCAGACCTTGGCAGGTCGGAGATGGGGTCTAGCTGGAAGTTTACAGGGCTGACAAACATCTGGGGGGAAAGCAGGCACTGCAGAAGCTGGCTCTTTGCTGGATGTGGGGTGGCACTGTAGAGGCAGGGTATCTCCCCCTGGTGAAAACACCAAAAATAATTATAAGTCAGGATGAGAGGAGCCTGGATGGACGGTGCCAAGAGACCACCAGCAGATCTCCCTATGGATTCAGTGTAGCACCATGAGCAAACATGGTTGTTTGCAAACCATGGCTGTTGGTACATGCTGACATGAGACTGACTGTGGTTCAAGTCATGCCATTGCATCTTGTTCATTAGATAACCCTCGGGGACACCTCACAACCTACATCCCCATGTGTCAGCAGCAGCAGCGTGCTGCTGTTTCAAAGCACTTGCCCATCCAAGCAGGCTGTGGGCAAACACCCCCACCCCAAGGAGGAATCAGCAGCAGCACAGATCACCACAGAGCAACCACGGGTGGAAGATCAGGAGGGCCATCACTCACGTTCCACGCAGTCCATCAGGTATTGCCTCTGCAAACACGTCAGCTTGGACTCCTCCATCATCACTGAAAAACACCACAAATGGGTGAATATGAGCCAGGAGTGTGCCCAGCTGCCCAAGAAGACCAACAGCACCCTGGACTGTATCAATAATAGTGTAGCCAACAGGAGCAGGGTAGGAGTGATCAGCACCCTCACTGGTGAGGCTATACCTCAAGCAGTGTTCAGTTTTGGGCCCCTCACTACAAGAAGGACATTGAGCTGCTGGAGCGAGCCCAGAGAAGGGCAATGGAGAGCACAAGTCTAATGAGGAGTGTCTGAGGGAACTGGGGTTGTTTAGCCTGGAGAAAAGGAGGCTGAGGGGAGATCTTACCAGTCTCTACAACTACCTGACAGGAGGCTGTGGTGAGGTGGGGGTCTGTCTCTTCTCCTGAGTAAGAAGTGATAGGGCAATGGGAAATGGGAGTTTCAAGGGGAGTTTTAGATTCGTTGTGCCAGGGGAGGTTTAGATTCGATATTAGGAACAATTTCTTCACTGAAAGGGTTGTCAGGCACTGGAAGAGGCTGCCCAGGGAAGTGGTGGAGTCACCACCCCTGGAGGTATTTAAAAGCCGTGCAGATGCGGTGCTCAGGGACACAGTTTAGCGGTGAAATTGGCATTGCTGGGTTAAGGGTTGGACGCGATGATCAAAGGTCCTTTCCAAACCAAACGATTCTGTGACTGAGAGGGCAGCCCGAGGGGTCTCCACTCCATCCCTTCGGCAGCGGGGAGGGGCTGGGGGAACCCTCCCCGGACCGATTCCCCCCTCACAGCTCCCACCCAAAGAAGACACAGCTTCAGAAGCCTCAAACCGGGGCGGCCCCATCAGCGCCGGGCCCGATGCCCGGGCCTCGCTCCGCCGTTTACCTCTCAGCAGCTCTCGGGTCCCTGGGCTGTACCGGACCGGACCGGCCGCCGAGGGGGCTGAAGTCAGGCGGCGTCGCTCCGACGTCTCCATAGCGTCGAGGGTCGCACCGGGAGGGAACGGAGGGGAGGGCGAAGGGGGAACGGCGGGGGG
>JAAWXA010000003.1:6829094-6929624 GCA_038090715.1 Florisuga fusca
CAAGGCGACGCACCGCCGGGCACTTCCGTGTACGTCACGGCGAGGACCCGGAAGCGGCCGCTACTTCCGCCCGGCAGGGAGGCGAGGAGGAGGCAAGATGTCCGACAACGAGGACAAGTGAGAGCCGGGAGGGGGAAGGGGGGAGGGAAAGCGGCGGCATATTGCGCTCCGGGGCGGTTCGGGAGGAGCTCGGGGAGGTGCAGGCCCGACCCGTGTGCGACGTGCGTGTTCCTCCCGCAGCTTTGACGGGGACGACTTCGATGATGTGGAGGAGGATGAGGGCCTGGAGGACCTGGAGAACGCGGAGGAGGTGGGTGCTCCGCGGGTCGCCTCGCCTGCCGGCCCGGGTAGGCTGTGGTGGTACCGTAGAGCATGGTGGCGGCCTGGCTAGGCGGTCGCTGGGGCTGGGGAGGCCTCGGGGGCTCTGCCAGCCCCGCGGGGCCTGGCTGGAGGTGGGCACAGCCGAGCTGGAGCGCTGGTCTGCTTTCCCCCAGGAAGGACAGGAGAACGTGGAGATCCTCCCCTCGGGAGAGCGGCAGCAGGCCAACCAGAAGCGGATCACCACCCCCTACATGACCAAATATGAGCGGGCCAGAGTCCTGGGCACTCGTGCCCTCCAGATTGCGTGAGTATTTAGCTCTGTGTCCCCAGCATCACCACAGCTATCCCTCCCTTCCTAGTGAAGGCTGGTTTCCTCCTTCCTTAAAAACTGCTAGATCTCATCTAATCCCTTACCCAGTTGCTGAGTTTGCAGATCACCAACTTGGTCAACACTGAGGGACGGGGTTGTGGAGCTCTCAGTTGCTTATAAAGTCTTGATGTCACTCCCTGGCTGAGACTGTGGTCTTTATGCCTGTAGAGGAGGGGCATTCAGCAGCTGCAAATCAACCTTCCTAGCTCAGAGGCAGAATGAGGGGGGAGGCAGATGTGACAAGCTGATGCTGCTTTCTGCCTTTCATAAGGGAACTAACGTGGGCTGGAGAGCTCAGAACTGGTTTGCAAAAGGCAGTGTTGAAAAGAGTGAGGAATGCTTCAGAGTGTCTTCAGCTGATGCCACAGGGCTGTAAGAATTTGGAATGGAGTGACCAACCTGAAACCTGTTTTAAGTGCAGTTGCATTGTGGCAAGCTGTAAGGTGGTTTGTTTTTTTTTTAAAGATTTGGAATTGTGGGGCTTCATTTATGGTAGTGCCATGGTATTTATATGGTATTTATGGTAACACCATTTAAAGCCTATTTTAAGTGCTCTTAAGGCTGGCTGATTTCAGCTATCCATTTACCTGACTAGACTTGTTTTAATAACACAGATCTTTTTTGATGCTTTTTGGAAGAATGCCTTATGAGTAAGACCAGGAGGCTATGGCAAGGTCTGTCTGAGTGCATTTCTGAGCTTCACCTTGGTTATATCCACCCTCCAAATGATGCCTCTCTTCTCCAGGGTTTGAAAGCTCATAGCCTGTGATGAGATCTTTCCTTTATCACTGCTTTGCCAAGCTGTTCTTTGTACAGTCTTCACTCTGTGAAGCTGTTTTGTGCACAGTCTTTCAATGAGTGGAGGGCCAGAAAAGCAGGGCAGGTGAGTTGGGCTGGTGCCAGGTCCATAACCCATTGTACTCTGGTGCTTGGTTCTGCTTCACCTGCATCTTCTGCCTTCAGTGCTGAACCCGGGCCAGCAGCAGCCCCCAGCGGCCTCAGCTATGCATGACCTGAATTTTCTTTGCTGCTGCTGCTCTAATGGGCAGATACTGTCACCCATGTTTACTCTGCTGTCACAACCCTCTGCAGAATGCTGAAGTTTTTTCCTTCCTAGAGGTAGAGTGCATCCTAAATCCAGCTCCTTGCTTTCCCCCAACCAGAACCTGGGAGGTGTGAGCAAATTGGAATGTAAGATATATGCTGGATTTATAGAACTCGTGCTCATTTTATGGTGTATCCACCCTATTTTTTGGTTTTATTTTAGAACCTCTTTTTCTCATGTTTAAGTAAAGCAGGGGTTGACTAAAAGAGTGTAGATCTGACCAGCCCTTGCTCTGCTGGTGCAAGAACATTCAAGTAAAAGCTCTCAGTCCATAACCACTTGGGGGCAAGTTTCTTTCCCAAGTGCATAACAGAGCAAATCAGGTTTGCTGAGGTGGTGTCCCACACTCCTCTCACACGGTCTGTTGTCTGGGTGATGTAGGTTAGCACATGTTTAGCTGTGCCTCTTCCCTCTCAGTCTGTTCTCTCAAGTGACTGTTGTTCTGTCCCAGGATGTGTGCCCCTGTGATGGTGGAGCTGGAAGGAGAGACCGACCCCTTGCTCATTGCCATGAAAGAACTCAAGTAAGTCCTAGACCTTAACTATGAACATCTTGATTTCCATAAAGCCAGCAGTCCTCTCCTTATCCCAGGATTTAGCATCTTACTCCAAGACAGCCTTGTCTTCCCTCAAGAACAGTGACCTCTGCAGTTGCTCTCCCCTTTTCACCTTGGTACTTCTTCATAGCTGTTCTCTCCCATCCTAGTGGCTCATGCATAGTACTGATGATTAGAAGTGCTCTGACCTCCTTAACCTTGGAGTCCAAGTGTTCTCTATTTCTGTGATGAGAACCCAAGGTCCTCATCTTTCTGGAGGCAGTTTAATTCCCTGAGTGGAGCTGATTTGAAGTAGCTGCCTGAATGAATTACACCTGTGTTCAAATGAAATGCAAAAAATAAGGGCCAGGAGACCTGTTTAAGGATAATCTTTTCCTATATCCTTCCATGCTTGGCCTGTTGTGGTTGTGGGGAGACACAACCTCTGCTTACAGAAAGATAAATCTCTGAACTATAGCAGAGGCAGTATCAGGGTGACAACTCACAGGCCCAGCTTCCCACACCAGAGCTCCCTGCTTGCTTACAGTTTGCCTGCATGGTCTATGACCTGGGTCACATGCAGGTATCCTTCAAGCAGAGCAACTGGATTCCATCACTGTTTAAGTGCCCATTCCTGAAATGAATTGCCCCTCACCTCCCCCAGTTTATTGGTGCAGCGCAGCCACTCTTGCAGACTTTATTACAGCTCCCTTTATGGCTGCCAAAAGCTCCCTAGGTCAGTCAGGTTCCTGTCAGATTTCCAAGCTCAGTCTGAATTCCTCCTGGTCACTGTCTGAGCACGAGTTCTAGAAAGTAAGTCAGGGTGTGGCAGAGGGTAGTGGCATCCTGTTCTGAGCCAAAATTCATTTGTAATTGTTGGCATGAGGGAGCTGCTTCTCTACTGGAAAAAACTACAGCCCTGAATGTGATCATTAAAGAAGTTCTATTACTTTTCAAGTCTTAATACAGTTGAAACCTGATGCCCTGTTTAGATTCCAGACTGTCTGATTACATTCTGCTGACTTAAATCTCCTTCCATTAACTTGAATTCTGTTCAGTATTTTCTTGCTTTCCACTTGGAAGCACTGCTAGCCGATGCGTGCTCCACTTCAGCTATACCAGGTCCCTGAATAGTCCCTATTTCCTATTCGTCTTAAAAAGTAACTGATGTTTTCAGGGTGCAAAACACTGTAAATTCCATATTTTAGCAAAGGTTCTCAGAATTCTGCCACTGTTTTAGTGTCTTGTGGGGAGAAGTCTTCCAACAAACAAAACGTTATTATTTACTCAAGTCCCTTAATTCTTAATTGTTTTTTCCCCTGTGGGGATAAAAAACAGTGGGTTCAGACCCACTGATAAAGAATAATAAAAAATACTGGGTTCAGATCACAGGGCTCAATTCCTGCAGTATCTATCAACAGAGCTGACCTGGAGCTCTTTGGTTTTGAGTCTAACGGTGCTCAGCTCTTTGCTTCTACAAGCAAGAGAGAAGGTTGTTGGGACTTCCCCCTGCTGTATAACACCAAATTGCTGTTGCCACACAAATCTCAAGGACAGTTGTTCAAGGCCAGGTTGGATGGGCCTTGGAACAACCTGGTCTGGTGGGAGGTGTCCCTGCCCACAGAGGGTGATTGGAACTAGATCATCTTTATGGTCCCTTCCAGCCCAAACCGTTCTGTGATGATGCTGTGATCTCTCAGGTACACGTAAGGGCCGTACTGAAGCCTCTGAGCACTTCAGTTCCCATCGCCTGCTGGGACAGTAGAGTGAGGGCTCTGGCATTTCTCTTCACCTCTCTGTCTTCTCTCCAGAGCACGCAAGATCCCCATAATCATCCGTCGTTACCTGCCAGATGGGAGCTATGAAGACTGGGGTGTGGATGAGTTAATTATCACAGACTGATCGGCCTCCAGAAGTCATTCGGCTTCTTTCCTTCACCAGAGATGTTTCTATTTTTGTTTATATTTGTGTAAATAAATTATAAATCTCCCCATTTTAAGCTGGATGTGGGTTTGTTTGCTTGTTTGTTTTCTCCTTCCACCTCCTCTTTTATCTGAGTGACACATCTAAGAGAAGACTTTCTTCCCTCCACCAGCTTGGTCGTTATTCTTTCTGCATCATGAACTATATTAATAAGATTAAGGAGCCAAATGCCCTGCTTTTCTTGTGGCCTTTTTTCCACCTGTAAAGTCCATACCTTTTAGCTAGGCTGAAAACTGCAATAACTGCTTCATCTTCCCCCAGCACCACTCCTCCCCAGCTATAGGACTGGTAGCCAATTAAATGCCTGCTGTACAAAAAAGCTCCGGCAGGTACTTCAGAAAGATTCCAGTCCTCCACCCCTCTCCCTTCTTAAAACAGGAGTGCTGAGACACCTCCATTGCTTCCCCCTAGACAGTTGGGCCTTTGTGCCCTGAGCAGGTTGCTGTGGAAACCCCCAATTTCCTCTCTGGCCAGGGCTGGCTCTAGGGCTTCTCAGGAGTATCGTAGAGCAGCTCTCATCAAATCACCTATTGTTTCCCTGCCCCTGCTGCTTATCAGAGGAGGGGATCCCCTTTCAGTGGCACTGCCCCAGCCGGAAGCCCAGTCGCCACTCACAGTCCCACCAGCTCAGCAGCCTTAGGTTGTTGCTTCTTCTTCCTCCTTGTAGAGCTGTTCCTTGACAGGCAGTGGAACTGAGTGTCCCGAGGGCATGGGTGCTCTCCAGCCATCTTGGCTGTAGGTCCTCCTGTGGACCTCACAGTGGTACAACAGCAGTTAAACCTTAAGAGTTCCTTTAATGTGTAGTGTGGTGAAAGATCGGTGATTTGTCTCTGTAAGTCACCTGCATTCTTACCTCTGATGTGCAGGGAGCAGAAAAATTGTAGCCCCTTGCTCAAATCAAGATGAGTTGGGGAGGTACATTCAAGTCTTCAAGGGCCAACCACTACTGGGTTTTGTTTTTCTGATTTAGGACTAGAAGAAATGACCTGAAGTTACGCCAGGAGAGGTTTAGACCATATGTTAGGAAGAATTTCTTTACTGAAATAGTAGATAGGCACTGGAACAAGATGCCCAGGGAGGTGGTGGAGTCACCATCCCTGGAGGTATTAAAAAAGTGTAGATGAAGCACTTCAGGACATGCTTTAGTGGGAAGGTGTTGTGTGTTCTGGACTGATGCTTGGACACGGTGATCTTGGAGGTCTTTTACAACAGTGGCAATTCTGTGATCTTCTGTCTGCTCTGAGATTCTTACTCTTCGTAAGAAAGATCTGAGCTCCTGGGTAGAACACATTGAGTCTTTCTCAATTACCCTATTAAAAAGTGTCCTTGGGATTTTTGGGTTTTTTAAAGAGAAGAAGAGGGAAGGTAAATGCCTTTTCAGCTGTTTTCTCCTCACATTGCTCCAGAAGAAACCTTCCTAGCCAGTTCATGTTGAGGCTTACACTCATAAAGCCTGTGTTCTCCGTGCTGTGTGTGTGGTCAGTGCCTGCAGAAGAGCATCCACATCCCAAAGGGGGTTTACATCCACCTGCCTGGGAACTCAGCTCATGTAACCCACCATGAATGTCATTTTCTCCCTGCTCCCTGTAAAAGCACCAGGCCATCCTTGCAGGTGTGAGGAGGGGGGTGACTGTGAGGAACACAAGTGCTTCCTGGTCCAGGGCATCTTCACCAAGAAAAGGTTAATTTGCAGCACTGTGGCCTTCAGCCTTCTCCCCCCACCCTCCGTGGAATCCTTTAATCACGTTGGTGCGGTGAAATTTCAGCCCTGAAATGGTGCCTTTGTGCAATAGTTTTGGCGTCTGCCGTGGAGCGGGGGTCGTTTTCTTGTCTTTTTTTTTTTTTTTTTTTTAAATGGCTTCTTTGTTCCCTACCCAACTCCCCTCCCCAGCCTCGCATCTGTATCAGATACGATTAAAGGGACAGGGAAGGATGCTGGGCCAGATCAGCTCCTGCTAGGCTGCAGGAGGAGCAGTTAACCCTTCTGTTACCAGTGGCATTCTCAGTCTTGTTATAGTTGTGTGGTCCCTCCTAGATGAGAGGAGGCATCTCCTTCCACTAGGGAACCGTTGGGGCAGAGCCCACTTGCTTCCTTAATTTGCTTTTTGAAGAGCTGAAGAAGAGTACTTATGTGTGGTTAAGATCTTTCTTTTTCCACTCTTCTGTTTTTGTATGATCACATGTACCTGTGATCAGCTCTCCTACCCCTATGGCTTCTCTTTCTCCCCACGGGTACTCCTGGCCTGGTCTGCAGTAGTAGTTCCCTTCTGGGCTCTCCCCACAACCTGTAATTTAGGGCAGAAATTTCTCCTCCTCTCCAGTAAATGGCCACAGTCCTATTTTGCATGGAGCTCTTTAGCTAGCGTTGCCATTGTTAGATCTATTAAGCCATTCTGCTGATGATGCTCTTGGCCCTGTGAAGTGCTTCATCCAAATAGTGCTGTGAGTTTTAAAAAAGCTTTGAACATGTTCCACAGTTCCTAGACCTCCTGCTTACTCAACTCACCCATAAAGCACTTAGTGAACACAAACTCACTGGGTGGATCTGATCGATACTGTGGTACACTGAAACTTTGGGAATAATTTTGTAATTGTGGGGTCTGAGTGTTGATTGATATCCTACCTTGCTACCATTGGCCTTGAGAGATGTTCTTAAGCAGACCAATATCTGCTGTACATTTCCTTTCCAAACATCTTCAGATAGCTTCCCAGGTCCTGACTACACCCAGGTGTCTTCTTCAGCAAGGTGTATACATCTATTGTTGGATGTAGTCTCTGTGTATGAGTACAAGTGTGTGTGTCTCAATTTATGTTCTTACTTGTGGAAGGCTGGCCAGGGGGTTGAGCTTCTGCAGAGAAATTAATGGTTACTTCCAAAGCACACAAGTTTCTGTATGTGGGGAAGTTTGTTGTTTTTTTTTTAAGGGATGTTATATATCACCTGGTTTTCAGGAGCTAGGATGATAAACCCCACACTCCTATTATGGAGAGCATTAACAATCACATTAAGAAATTCTTGGGTCAAGTACATACAAACCAGCACCTTCTTAACCATGCTGAATCTTTCAGGAAAGACTTTCAGGAGAGAAGCCAAGGAACTAAGACACATGAAAATGAAACTTTTGAGTTTATTATTCCATATGTTTTATGCAGAGTTAATGGTGCTAGGACAGCATAGACTGGGAAAGGGAGGTGGGGGAGGAAGGTGCTACTTGCATAAATAAGGGGACAGGGCTGGAAGAGGTTACACGTGTACAGGGAGCAAACATTCTACATGATCTTTTCAGACACCACAAGGAGAAGTCATCCATAGCTAAGGGAGGCAGGAATAGCATCTGACAGTCATATCAGCAGAAGAAAACAGCGGCACCAGTCACAGTCCATGTTTGGTCAAAGTATTTTATCTTTCTAGACTGCAGTATCCATTGGAAGGTCCCACAACACGTCTCTGGTGAGTTGCCAGGATTCATCTTTTCCTGCAGCAACTTTTGTGCCAGTTCACTCCCTGGCACGACAAACCACCCCCGTTCTAGAGGTGACAAAGGAGAAGTAAGCAGACTGTCCTCAGGTGTTGGGTTGAAAAAGGAGGATGATCTGACTGTAAGAGCTGGTTGTTTCCAGGTTTAAACCCAAAGGGGAAAAAAAATTATTTTACATCTAAATAGGCTGATTTTCTTTACACTTGTCCAAAACTGGGTGCATATCTGCCTTTCTTAAAGCCACAGGAGGATCATTCCATCTTCATCATAAGTAGAAGGGAGGTGTTGACTGACAAGGAGACATGATGAGCAAACAAGTGGAGCTGCACACTCCATCAGCCTGAGTTTGGAGTGGTGGTTCAAAGAGAGTATTGGAATTAACTCAGGGTGTTGGCAAGTGCATAGTAGCTTTCTTGGTCCCTCTTCATCTCCGGCAGGCACAGGCAGACATAGAAGAGCAAGGGCCAAGTTTGCTCAGAAGTTGTTTGGGATACTGAAGAGATTAGAAAGGACCAAGATGCTAGAAATGCCAAACATAAATGAATGATATGGAGTAATTGTAAGGAAGGAGGATTCACGCACAGCACCTTCATCATTTACTTGGTCTTTCCCCACCCCTCCTGCACCTCCATATATGAGCACACATGTGCACACAGGCTGTGATATGGGTAGCTAAGACTGACAGTTCCCAAGTCCTGTGTGTTGTTCAGGCAAGCCTTAAAATCTCCGTGCAGGAAAGAGCGTGGGATTAAGCAGAGACAGAACGGAGAGAAGAAGCAGGGAAAAAAACTAGGGTGCAGGGAAGTCAGCACGGAAGCAAGGGTAGGTTGGTCTTCCAATGGGGTTCGAAATTCATGCATGTGTGAATCTTAGGCAGGACTGCTGCACCATGCTGATGGCAAGGAAGCCAGGCTGTGCCATCCTCCCTGGTACTCCTCCCATACCATGTTCACCAAGGCTGAGCAACCACCCTTGACCTGCAGCAGGGTGACAAAGTGTTGGCCATTGTGGCCTGCTGGAAGCACTTGCAAACTCCCTGGAGCAGTCTGGGGAGGGGAAGGAAAGGGCAGTCTCTCTCATCATATGGTTTAGGGTGCACACAACAAAACCCACCATGGACCAGTCACTCCATGTCTAGAATCCTCCTCATCTAGAAGGCCAGTAAGGTGTCACATGCCATTCACATGGCCTGCATGAAATTGGTAAAGGGTGAAAGGGCGAAAAACCTTCTTCTAGGCGGGTGAGCCAGCGATAGGCCGGGTCAAGAAAGGCACTTCTGTATACTCAGTGGGTTCTGGTGGCTGGATGACACTGAGTGACCTCGGAGTTCGGAGGCTCTTCTGCCTGTGCTAAGTCTTCGGAGCCTTTCCGTCGCTGCTTCGGTCACCGTTCCTCGTGCCCTATGGTCTGGAGAGAGTCGTATACACCGGCTGTTCCCAATGTGTGGGACTATGGGACTGTGGCACAGAGGGTGCAGGGTCAGAGATGGCAGTGTAAAGGGGACGTTGGGAAGGTCCCATATAAGAGAAGGCAGAGTAGAGGCCAGAAGCTTGGCTGGAGTGGCTGTAGTAGGGTCCGGAGGGCTGGTGGTCCGGGTAGTCAAACTGTGGCCTGGAGATTGAAGGGAAGGCCGAACCGTAGTGGGGCAGACTCAGGGATGTGTAAGCTATCTGGGAGGTGGAGGGCTGGTCGGTATAATGGCCTCCAGGGGTGGACCCCTCCGTTTTCACCTGGGCCTTGGAGTCCACCACCGATGAGGTGGCAGTGGACAAAGAGACTCCATGCTGCTTGGAGATCCAGGCAGAGTGTCCGCTGGCTGCAGCCAGGGCGCTCCCGAGGCCGTAGCCAGCAGCCGCCGCTGCCGCGTAGCCCCCAACATGGCCTGGGTGGCCGGCGTGTCCGTTGGGTGGCAGGTACTGGTCGAATTCATTGACATCGAAGGTCTCCATGTTGGACATCACTTCGTGGCTGATCTCCCCGATGTCCACGTTGCCAAAGTCAATGTGTGGCTTTCCCCCTTCGCCCAGGGAACGCCCTTCTCGTTTGGAGTCGGCTTTGCCTGCCTGCAGCTCAGTCTTAGGGGTAGTAGGAGGTGTGGGGGGGCCGTGGCTCTGACCTGCAAAGCAGAACATTTTGAGGAGGAAAGAAAGAGAAGAGTTGAATTACTGGTTTGTGGCTGGACTTTATACACAGCCCAGCTCTGCTCCTCCCATCATGCCAGCATCTGCCCAGCTGGAGACTTCAGTGGAGGGAGAGAGAAATAGCCAGCCCAAAGCAAAGCTTTTTATATCATCTTGTATAAAAAAGAGGGAGGGTGCAATGGTACCTTGCCTGAACAGAGGAATGCAAGTACATCCCTGTAGTGCTGACACTCCAGCAGAGTTTGTTTGGTCATGAGCAAGGTGTGAGCCGTATTGCTAAGGCCTTCACCGTGGTGACTTGTCATTTTTTTGAGCCTCCAAACCGCCCGTAACCTGTCAGTAGGTTCACAGAGACCTATAACTCACCTGAGGGATGTTCTGGATGACCATCAGACATGGGTGACCCTTCGCCAGGATGCCTGTGGTCCAGGTGGGCACTCTTGTAGTGAGCCTGAATGGCAGCAGCCCCACCAGCCTCCCCCTCCACCTGGCCTTCACCCTCGCCCTGCGTGGCCTTGCCGTTTTTCCGCCGGCGGGGCTGGTACTTGTAATCGGGATGGTCCTTCTTGTGCTGCATCCTCAGCCGCTCTGCCTCTTCAATGAAGGGCCTCTTGTCACTTTCATTCAACAGCCTGCAGAGGCCAAGGCGGCAGAGAAGAGAGGAAGGAGAGGGACAGGTACGTCAGAAAAAAAACCCACTTATATACCCAGCACTGTGGGACACAGCACGTAAATCCCAGCATTAGGATGTTGCCCCATTGAGGGTGTTTCCCAGAACACCAGGGAGGACTTTGCAGTGTTTCAGAGGAAACAGTAATGTTTTCCTCCTCCTCGTTGATTATTAAGCCCTGACACCAGTCAGTGCCAGTGTTGGGTCCCCCTTCCCCAGCTGATGATGCATCTCAGTAATTTCATCAAACTCTCTTAAATTTCAGTTTCATCCCCAAAGGTGCAAAGCACAGCCTTTCATAGCCACCTAAAATAAGGCTGAACAAGTTGCTTTCAAAGAGTTTGGGCAAATTAAGTGCAGGTAGGATCACTCCTAGGACTAAGGCAGCGTGACCCATCCTTACTACCTGTAGTGCTGCCTCCTACATGTCTCTCCCTTCCTCAGATTGTGTTTATTCCATTTTCATCCCCACCCTTCCATAGGCTTTGCTGTGAGTTTGAGGCTCTACTGAACACAAATGGCAGCAGCTGGTGTTGGCTCCACAGGATCCATGTTGCTGCATGGAGCTTGCTGGGCCTTTAAGCACCTTGCAGTATCCTAGAAGGGAATTAAAGAAAATTTCAAAAGAGGGGGGAGCAGTGTCTTCTGCTATTCCTGGAGCTCCTGCTCCCCTTAGACATGGATAATGCAGAAGGATGAAGCACAAGGAACCAGCCCTTCTTGAACTTAGCTGAGCGGTTGAAAAAAATGTAGTTGATATGTTGCTAGCTTTGTGGAAATAGATGAGCTGTGGTGTCTGGATGAAAGGCACTGCAGAAATGTAAGCTTCTCTGTATTCCTGCCAGATTATGGGCTACTCTAGTTAAGAAAGGCTCTCTTAGGAAATGGTGAAATGTGCAGGCAGGATGGCTCAGAGCTCTTGAAGATGAGGTCAACCTCATTGCTCAAGCCTTTAGCAGTGTCTCGGTTGGAAGCACTTCATTTTCATACTGTGACTCAAGGTCATCCTGCTTCCAACAAGAAACCAGCGCTCTCAGAAGTGACCAGTTGTCCTGTGACTTGCATAAGAAATGGGGGTTCCCAAATAGCAAAAATTATGAGATGTCCATACCTTTTTCCTCCCAACAAAGGAACAGTGCTAGCACCTTAGTACCTCCAAAGACCTTAGCACTAAAATGTGACCAATTCTGTTGAACTGTAGGCACCGAGGAAGATACAAAGGCCTGAACTAGCCTGAAAAACTGAAGCCAGGGCGGAGGCATGGCTCATGGAGTACACTGATGCATCTGATTACAGGAGTCAGCAGCAAGTAATGGGTAGGTTTCTAAGCACCTCACTCCTTGGTCAACCCCCCGGCCAACAGCCAGAAGGTGTGTGGCAGAGTCTGGAGCCCATTACAGTGCTGACCTGGGTTCACTCCAGGCAGCCTGAGCAGGTCGCAGCCACACACCACATTCCTCCAGTGCCTTAATCCTGGAGATTAAAGCAACCGAGTCACTGTGAATCCAATACCAGCTTTCCTGTCTCCCTCCCGCCACCATACTCATGCGTCCTGGAGGGCTCTAATCCCTCAGCATGCACCATTCCAGGTGGCCCTCCAAGGGGTCCAAAGGGACTTCATGACCAACCCTCATAGGCACTGTGGTGTGGGATGTGACCTTGCCTTGGCAAAACCTTCATCCTTGCAGAACGCCCCATCTCTGCTGGAGCTGGAGAATGGAGGCAAAACCTGCAGCCTTGAAATCTGGGTCCCTTCACTACAAGGCAGCCAGGCTCTAGCATCCCTGCACTCTCAGCCCAGATGGTGCTAAGTCTATTAAGATGATGTGATTTGGAATGAGAAGTCTCTTTCTCTGTGGGCACCTCTCAGAGTGAAGAGGCTGTGGGCTGCACAGCCAGCTTTGGTTGGTGAGGTGTAGTGTGTGGTGAGCTTGGAGACCAAAACTCAGCCTCCCAGGTCCATCTTCTGGATGACATGAACCAGAGCCACTCGAGGCTATGCTACCCTCTGATCTATGCCCCAAAACCTCACGTCCTCTGCCCCTGACAGCAGTTCACAGGCAGTGCCACTATCAAAATAGTGGCCAGTCTGCTCCCCATGTCTTTGCCTTCTCCTTTCCAAGGCTTTCTGCTCCCTCCTCCCGCTACTGGGATCAGAGCTCAAATCGGCTTTAGCAAAGTGAAACTGGTGCGAGCAGGCAAAGGCCAGGAGATTTAGGGGGATTTGGATTTCACTTGCTTCCTGCCCTCCCCCTCTTGCCCCACACTCTCCAGGCCACAATGCAAAGGAATCTCGCACGGGCAGAGAAGTTATGGATCACAGAGCAAAGCCGTTCATGTGGCTTAACCGAGCCCTCGCCGCCCGGCCCGGCACCAAATGTTCACCCTCGAGCCAAGTGGAGAGGGCCAAGCATCCAGCGCCCCACTCTGGGAGGAGAAAGAAGGGCTAAAATCTTTCCACCCACCTTTTGCAGCCTCCCATTCTGCTGCCTGACATGGCACTGTGCTGTGTGCCCGTGGCTGGAGGCCTGACCCTGTGCCGGGACTCAGCTGCCGATGAGTCAGTGTGGTGATGGGGCTGGGCGTCTCCTGATGCAAGGCAAGGGAAGGCTGGGAGAAGAAAGCATCTAGGAGGGCTTTCCTACACATCCACAGCCCCAGTTTTGTTGGCGTGACCCTATTCCCTGGGTGCTGCCACTCCCATGCAGAGATCCCTCCATCGGGTCCTCTCATCCATCCTCACCAAGTCTTCCTCCCTTTCTTCCCATGCTCTGCTTGGTTTTGGCCCCAGAGGTGGGGCTGGCTGGCGTTTTGGCTGAGAGTCATGCCGACATTTTCAGCAGACAGCCTCCATTTGAGAGCTGCTCCCTGTCCCACCCCAGGGAAGGAAAGCAGCCAAGGCAAGATTTCATTACCACTGAGCACAAAACTCCTCCCTTCTTCTTTTTCAGTACATTCAGTTTGTTGACTGCAACCCACATGGACCCCAAATAGGTACAGAGGGAGGTGGATGGGGCCATAAGCCCCCTGGCACCACACTCGGGGACAGGAGGCTACTGCAGTCATTGGGGCATGTCCTGCAGATGTCCCCAAAGGGAGCTGGGACCTATGGAGGATCTGGCAGTGGCACAGGGCCGGAGCAACCACTGGGCTTGAAAAAACTCAACATTGCAGCCTGTTTTGCTGAGGAGCATGTGGGACTGCACTGGGGTTATTGCTCAGTCTGCTAGCCACCCTTCAAGATTTCCCAGCCTTGGCTGTCCCCACCCAGTGACAATCACTGGGGACATGTTTGGTTTAACAGTGGCCTGCAGGCAATCTCTGTGTTCATCAGTGCTTGTCTTTCTGCCTAACATGCCCTTTACCTGTATAAGCTCATGTGGGAATATAAGTTGCCCATATTCTCCAAAGTGACCAGTGATGTAGGCTGCAGGTTTTGGGTGATCACCTCGTAAGGCTGGAGGTACATGAACAGGCAGAGCCTTTTGCAGGGACCCTTGTGAAATGTTTGAGACTAAGCCATCCAGAGCTCAGTGTAGCTGCTCGCAGTTGTACTCATACACAGGAGCTACAACCTGGAGGCAGCACAGAAGAGGGCAGTAGGAACCTTAATGGTGGAAGACCCAACTGTACAGTGGCTCCAGGGCAAGGCTATTGTCTTGGTAACCTCTGGGTCACCTCCTGAGGAGGTTTGTGGACCACCCAGCCTCACAGAAAGACACACACACATGGTCCTACACAGGCCAGACACCGACTACACCCATGGTCCATCTTACTCTGCTGTACAATCCCTATAAGGGCTTATGCAGCTCAGAGAGTCTCAGCCTGCACCAGGGGCAGTCGGAGAGGGGACATGTTCAAGCAGAGCAGGCAGGTGCCAAACCTAGCACCATACTACAACCCCAGGTCTGATCCCACAAAGTTCTCTGCCTGATTCATACTCCATGGCTGCATGGTGCCCTGAGAAGCACTCGAGGCCCTTGCCCACCATCCAGCAGCATCATCCCCCTGCTTTGAGTCTCATGTGGCCACCCATGCCCTGGGAGCAGGGAGGCATTTGGGTTCATGAATGTGGTTGTGGAATGGGGGCTGTGGACACATCCACACCTGGCCTCTGAATGTGATACCCATGGAGGGTTTCACTGCTCTGCTATGTTTTCAGTGTCCAGAGAGAGGCTGTTGTTCTAAAAACTGGCAATTTTTTGCAATAACATATTGAGAACAAAAGAGGTGAGTTCCCCCTCACACACGCACCCCTTCTTCCAGTGTAGATTTGTGGTCTAGAGGCTGGCAGCACAGCCCCGGGCAGGAGTAGGTGCTGCAGCAAAGGAAAGAGAAGGCAGTGGGGAACAAAGGGGGAAAGAGCACCAGATGAGGCATCTGCAATCATGCCCTGCCTTCAACTTCAGCTGCCCTAAGAGATGCCTTTGCTAGGGCTACACTACAGACGGAGTACAAAAGACAAGTCAGATGAAATGGGCTGACGTGGCAGATTGGGCTAATGCCCAAGGGCTCAGTTCCTTGCAAGCAAGGAGGTTTGAAGCCAGGAGGAGACCTCGGCATCAGATGCTGGATGGAGTGTGTTTTGCTTCTGCTTAGAAATACGTCTCTTGGCCCACCCAAGGTCGGGGGCTTCCTCCAGGGCAGGACAGAGAATGCGAGGGTCTGTTTGCATGAGCCTTGGTTTGTGTTTAGTTGGTGCAAGGTGAGGTGGGGGACTGGGACTTGTGGTAGAAAGTGTAACAAGTTGATGGGGTTGTTGGCAGAGAGTGTCAGATGGGAAAGAAGCGGCACGGCCAGTCTGACATGCTTGGCCTGAGCACAACAGCTCTTTGCACACTCACGGGCCCTCTGCAATCAATCGGAGCAGCCTGTTGGTCTGCCAGAGGAAGGAGAAGCAGGCTGGGAAAGCTATGTGAAGGATCTACACAAAGCTGAAATGAAAACGGGTGCAACAAACTGGCGGGGCCAGAGGGACAAGCGTGTGTGTGCCAGCCAGAAAGCAGAGCATCTCTCGGTGCAAAAGGGAGATGCAACTAGTGTGTTGCAAGAGAGCCTGCTAAGGCTTGGACTGTTGAAGGTCTCTTCCTTGCTGCTAAGCCTCATTCCCCTTTCTATCACGGTCTCTCCTTGTCCTTCTCACTGCATCTGCATAGCCTGCCAAAAACTGGGACCTTCCTCGGAAGGACGGGTATGGGGCTTTGACTGCCTGTCAGAAGGGAGACTTCTGACCTTCCTCCTCTGCTGTAACAGGGTTTCCCACTTGCTCTGTGGCATTGCACAGAAAATAGCCCCTGTTGGCACTGGGACCGGAGTTCAAACAGGCCAGAGGCAGGCACCAGTGAGTTAAGTTGGCTGGGGCTAAGCCCTGTTCCTGCTAGTGCACAATTTGGCCCAACAGAGAGGGTGAGTCAAGAAAACAAGATCTCCGCTGGCAATCAAGCAGGAGAGGACCAGGATGAGACTGTTCTGGTCAGAAACAACAGTGGAAGTTAATGGGAAATACATGGAAAAGGGCTGCCACAGAGGATAGAGATGATCTTTGCTGAGAAAGCCATCACTACATCCAACCACCAACTCCTGCCCCAGTTTCTGATCGTGCCTCCTGTGAGGAGGTTCCCCATGTAGAAGAAAGTCCCCTCAGGGTCCATCCTGCTAAGTCTTCATACTTCCACCTGACCACACAGTCCTCTCCAGGACATTTCCAGACCCCATCCCTCATGCTCCCGCTCTGCCTGGCCCCTCTTACCTCCAGAGCTTTCCCAAGGTCTTACTGAGCTCGGCATTGTGGAGGTGTGGGTACTGGTCAGCCAGTTTCCTCCGGGCAGCCTGTGCCCAGACCATGAAGGCGTTCATGGGCCGCTTGACATGGGGTTTGCTCTTGTTACTTCCATTGACCCGGACGGGCATGGGTACCAGGGTCCAGTCATAGCCGCTTAGCACCTGGCTGACCGCCTCGCGGATACACACCGGGAACTTGTCGTCATCTGCCTCCGAGTCTTGCTGTTCCTTCTTGACCTTCCCCATCTCCCCGTTCCCAGAGCCAGCAAGGTGTGGGGAGTTGTCTGATGTCATGGAGGGTCCTGGCGAGAGGCAGTGGTGGTCTTCAGAGCCCACTGGGCTCATCTCCACCTCCGAAAGGTCTTGGTCGTCGGCCATTGTCACTCGCGAGCCCTTTCTCTCTTGCTTCTCGGTATCCTTCTTCTCACTGGGGAAGGGAGGGAGGAAGACAAAAACAAAGGAAAGAGAGGAAAGAGGGAGGGGAAAAGAGAGAAAAGGAGAAGAAACCACCAAATCTGAAAGGGACTCCAAGCTCTCCGAAGAGCTGACCACGAGACAGAGTTCGCTCGATAAAAGCGCAAGCAAAGCAACTGCCGTGCACGCCGCAAAACCCGTGATCAATGGGGGTGGGGATGGGTTGGGGCCCCTGATGAATTTGGATATTGCTCCCTATCTCTATCTTTGCAATCATATGGAGCTGACATGCGGAGGGGCCTGCGGCAAGAGGGATAGGAGGGGTTGGGGACCTGAAAGGAGAGAGACATGGACCATACTCCACACAGGGAGCAGCATGGGGGGAACAGCTACAAAACTTGTGTGGGAAAGTGCCCCTTTCTTTCAAAAATGTATGGTGAAATGCCAGCGGGGTGCCCGGGGGAAGGTGTGGGAGGGAGATAGTGGCACCGTATCAATAAACCAGAAGGGATGCATCTTCCAGCTACCGGGGCAGCTGAGCAGGCAGCACTTCCAGGCAGGGAACCAGCCCAGACCCCAGATCTGCATGCAGAGACCCCAATCCTGGCTGTGAGGAAGTGCCTTTGTAGGAACACCCCATCCCTCACACTCCTCTTGCAGCTCATAAGCCAAAGGCTCAAATCACATCCCCACACACCCGCCTGCCTGTGTATCGATGTATCATATCCCTATACATATTCACAGGCACACATACATATATATGTACAGATGCAAGCACACATCAAGTTTAATCTTGAGACAAGACAAGCCTTGGGGTTGCCTGCCCCACACATTTCTCTCTTCTGTCTGCAGTCACCTCTGAAAGACCCTGCTGCCGAGCAGCAGTTCCCCCCTTGAATAAAGAAATGCTCTAAAAATAAAGGCCTGTCTGTTCCCTGCACACAGAAATTATTTAAAAAAAAATTAATACAATTTAAAAGAAATGTTAGAAAAGCGTGCCTCTGGCTTAGCTGAAGAAGAGCCAGGACAGAGCAAGGGCTGCTGCCCCTTCTGTTCCAGAGGGTGACATGATGGACCCTTGCTGGGGAAATCAAAAAAACTAAGAGAAAGTAAGGGGAAAAAAAAGCATGAGGGAAGGCATGCAAGTGAGCTCAGGTAGGAAAACTTACGTTGTTGGCTGGTGTGCCGAGCAGATCCTGAGAGGGCTGCAATTTGTATCCCAATAGCCCCCCTGCTCTGCCTCCCTCCCAGCCCCGGGCAGCGTCGGGGCGCGCGGTGCAGGGAGGCTCTCAGGCGAGTGCCATTCCTAGAGGGAGGCTTGGTTTTTACTAATACCCTGGCTGGATGTCTCTAGCTGGCTTTGCTGCTTAGCACCGGGGGAGGGAAGGGCGGAAGGTGGAGCCAAGAACTCCTCAGAGCCAGAGTACAGTCGGTTGGGGATGGTGGGGAGGGGGATGCAGGCAGCCCCCCACCCCACCTCAGCCGCCAGCACATTCCCTGCTTTCCCCCCATGCCACCTTCTTCATGAGAGCCACCAGCCTTGGGCTTCTCTCAGCAGTGTGACTGCCTCAGAGATGGTGCTGAAGGATTCAGTCCCAGGGTGCTGGAAGGGGTTTAGGGTCTTTTGTAGAGGTGTGTCCCTCCTTTCCCCAGCCAGGGCAGTTACTCTTGTGGGGTTTGGTGTCACCGCTGTGCTCAATGAGTCCTTGGCCTCCATCTCAGAGTCTCACAGCTGGTCTGGGACTCCAGACGCTGCCAGAAGGATACCCTAATTCAGACCTGAGTCTGTGGGATGGGGAAGGGGATGCAGGAGGTTAGAGGTGTCCTGAGGATGGAGGAGATCTTGTCCAGGGATATACCACATTGCTGGGCAGTGGATGCCAATTTGAACCTTCTTAGGACTTTTGCACCCTAGGGATGAGCTTGTCAGAACATGGTAATCTCTGTGAGGTCTTGCCAAGACAAGCAAGATCAGCTTCTTCCAACGTGCTGAATTGCTCCTGAAGGCAAATGTGGGGTCTTTCACAAGGAAAGGAAGGTCCCCTGATAATAAGGACTCTCTCACTCATTCATCCTCATTCTTTGCTGCTCGTACACTGAGACACGTAGAGGATTTCTGCACTCAATGGGTTAGGATGTTCTCCATCACATCTTCCATTTTCTATCCCACTTTCCTTCCCAGATGCCTCTGGTAGTTGGCTTCTTCAGTTTCCTTTGTCACCAGGACTGATATAGACCAACATCAACCCGGTAACTGTGAGAGGTCATCTATGAAAAATCCAATGTTCCTCCCAGGGTCTTCTCAGTGAGCAATGTGATCAACTTAACTCCTGCCCCAGCTTCTCAATGGAGAGCCAACCTGAAGATGTGTGAATGCTGCAAATTCATAAAGGGATGAAGGGATATGACCCAAGGAAGCAGCTTCAAGGCATTTCAAGATCAATTTCAACTCCTGTTGTTAATCCTCACTTCCCAGAAACTTTGTGTTGGAAAGACCCAGCAAAACCCCTGGTGGATACCACATGAAGGGAATCAGTCCCAAGGACAGTGCTGAACACCTGAGCTAAAGCCCTCAGAGCAAACCTATGGGGCTGGCTGTTGCCATTGTAGACCTGGCGGACAGAGTAGGTCCATTTCCCTGCATATCTGCCATTGTATGGAGTAATAAAGCTCTGAAACTCTAAGATAGCTGCAGAAAAAAACCTCACTAGAGCCCAGTGGCAAGTCTTTACTGAATGGAACTGAAAGGGAATGGCTTTGGCATCAAACAGAGGTGCTTAAACGTTCCACTGTGGCAGGGTCTTGCATACCTTTAAAAGACCTCTCAAGGGATCATCTGCAATGCTTCTTCACTTTCTTCAGCATTGTCTGCTCCAGAAAAATATGGGCTTGGAGACTCTTCTTCTCTTTATGCCTTTTTCCCCGTTGAAAGAGAGGGTGCCTTTCTCTTGAATGCCAGGAAAACCCAATGGAGAACCTAGAAAACCACAACTGAGATCCTACTTTCTCCAGCAAAGCAGCAGTTGATGAACCTCAAGTCTTAACAGTATGGGACAAATTCTCTCACTTAAAGTGACCCTGACTGCCGTGTGGGGTTGCAGTTGTCATGAGAAAGGTCTCATCATACAGATGTGAGTTTGGCAGCTCATCCTCTGTCTGGCAGATAGGTAACCAGTGAAAATGAACGGAGCACTTCTTCTCTGGGGCCTTACAAAGATGTCCACAGTCCACTGGATGCAAAATCAACCATGCTGCGGAGCTCATGGTGTCTTCCCCCAGCCAGCAAGGATCATTCCCAAGCTTCAGGGACTCTGCATATGAGGTGTTGGATGGTTAGAGGGAAGGGAGAGACAATCTCCTGTCTCAAAGGGAAACAGCCACCAATGAGAAACACTGACCCGCTTGTTCCCTTGGCTGCAGCCAACTTACCTCCTGGGGCAGGGAGGAAGGATGTAACAGAAAATGGCCAGAAAAGGGTGTTTATTTGCCCTCCCCTCCTCAGGTAGGCTGTTACTGCAGATTCCATAAGAAAGAAACTATGGGGAAGGGATTTCTCATTGTCCCCTGGAGTGGGCATACAAGATGCTGACCACCAAGTGGCTGGGGAGGTCTTGCTAGCACTTTGTTGGAGAAGATATCCAGTCAGGAGCCCCTCAGGTCACTGAGGGGGACTTCACAACCTGTTCAGCAGGCTGTTGGTCTCTTGGCAAGCTCTGTGGGGAGAACAAGGTGTTGCTTGGGCCTCAGCAAGACAGCAAGTGGTGGGGCTCACATTTCTCTGCATGCCCACAGAGTCTGGGTGAGCAGAAGAGTGTCTGACCCACTACTCCCAACTGGAGCAAGAAAGGGATCAAACCCAGAATGGATTTCAGTAGCCCACAGATCTCTGGACCTGTGTTTGTCCCACTATTCACCATCCCCATCAGGGGCTGCTGCCACCTGCTAGAGAGGAAACAATTCCATTTGTGCCTTGTTGGAAGATCCGTGGGCATGTCAGCCGTAAATGGGTACATCCTCAAGGGACCATGTACTGGTCGCAAATTCTGTGATCTGCAGTCTCAGTGTCTGCTCACTTTTAACAGACAGTGAAAAGTTTTTTCCTTTCATTCTGCCTTTCCTTAGTTGTTGCTTTTTGCCTTCTTTGGTCCTGCCTCCCCTTTCTTAAATCTTTCCCTATAGCACCTTTTCCCTGTTTCCAACCCACCCTCATGGCACTGACTGCTGGTTCATGCTCATATATCTTTTTCCAAGTCTCTTCTGTCCATCTGTCATTTCTTCTCTTGTCCTACAAAGAGACTGGGGCAGTCCAAAGAGACCAAGCAGTGGAAAATAAACCTCTACTGCAGCAGGGCAAGGTGTGATGCTTCCTCTTCAGTTGTGGTGAGAAAACAGGCAGAGGGGAAGGAGAAGAAACCATCCCTGTTTCAGGCAACCCTTGAGGTGGCATATATCTTCCTCCAGTGTCCCCTTAGAGCCCTGTTTATGGACAAGGATGCTTTGAGAGCCACTGCTTGCCACAGCAGCTAACTAACATTGCAGAAGAGATCTTCCTAAATGCAAGCCTTCCTAATGACTGCTCCTCAGGGAAATGCTCATATAGCAGCTCTCCACCCCTTCTTTGCAACATGGATTTCTATGAATGAGGGGGTCCAGGTCCATAAAAAGACACAGCCCTTTACCAATGAAGGATCTACCAGTGAAGGTGGTTCATGACCTGGAGATCTTACTGAGCCGTATTTCTTCTGGCACATCAGAGAAATGCTTTGTTTGTGCCTCAGTCCCCAGTACACAAAGATGGAAGGGTGCCACTTCTCTCCACCATGAAGGCATGTCAGGAAGGCAGTGGGTAAAACTGGGGAGAAAAGTGGGAAGTGGAGGTGTCCCACCATGCTAGGTGCCCCTGCATCTGCACTGCTCCTAAGGGCAACAGGAAAGGAGCCTTGCTCCAGGCTGGGTGCTTGGTGAGCAAGGTGCATCATCCCATGGACAGGCAAAGGTGCCTGCTCAGTAGGCTTTCAAAGAGTGGACCAACCTAGTGGGACACCTCCACCACTGAGATGGGAGTGCTGATGTAGCTTGGGGAGGAATTTTTCTAGATGACACCCCTGGGCAAGGGAGGAGTAAGAGGGGAGAGCCTGCTTGCAGGAGAGGATCAGCATGATCCCCAGCATAAGAGCCAGGGCCAGCTTTTGTCCCCTGCCCAGCTCGGGGGCACAGCATTGGTATTGTCCCAGGACTGCCTGGGAAAATGGGAGGGGTTCCCCGTGAAGTCTTTCCATACAAGTAGAACAGCGTCAGAGCTGGGGAGCAAGGGGGGGTTGGGGGGGTGGCTGAAACGAACGACACAGACATTCAAAAAAATACACACACACCCCTCCCAGCCAAACAATACCCGCAGTGTGCTGAGGGAAAGGGAGACCCATGAATTGGGAGTTTGATAAGGATTTTCTCCCTCGCTCTCCCGCTTGCTCTCAACGGCCCCTTCAGTTTTCCCAACAGCCCCCCAGCTCCCCCCTCCCCAAGCTCATTCCCGTGCCGGCTTTCTTGTTTGGGCCTTAAACAGTGCACCGTCTTTGTTCGGGATACAGGTGAATGACAATCATGTGATTAACACACACTCACACACACACACACACGCACATAAAAAGCTTTTTAAGAGCGTCCAGCTTGCTCCAGACCCAACGATCGGAGAGGAGACCCGGGCTAGGAGGAGCTGAGGCGGCGGCGGTGGTCAGGATGGGGACAGCCACTGGGATGGATGAGTGGGCACCACTTCCTCTCTGCAGCATCCCATTCTTGTAGAGGTGGGCACACAAGGCCTTGAGGGACAAGAAGGGGTGTGGGGGGGAAAAGGTTTAGGATTGGGGAGGTGGGTGGGGGTCTGGTGCCTCATCACCCACGCCGGGCAGGCTGGCATGGGTTTGCACTGGCTATGTCCTGCCCATGAGGCTGCAGGAGGGACAAAGGGGGTGACCATCCCAACATTGTGATGGGGAGGGGGATGCAGAAGTCTCCCCTTCTCTCCCTGCCAGGTTTCCCATGCCAAAACAAAGCCCTTCACCTTCCCTGGCTCTCACGTGGGGTTCACAGCTTTGTCAGCACTGGTCCTACTGTGGATGGAGGGGAGGGCTCAGAGGGGAAAGGGAGTGGGGCAGGCCTCCTGCTGGAACTGGGAGATGTCCTGCTCCACTATCCCTCCAAGCTGTGGTGTAGTGAGATATGACTGGATTTGCTCAGTCGCATGGTGGCCCAGGAGAGTGAAAGAGGAAAAGGAAGAATACCAGGAAACTCAGGTGGCTGGGGGAAGTTTGCAGATGTCAGGGACAATTGACTCATGCTGGAAGTCCCATTGGCCCAGCCAGAAATAATATAGCAAACATCCTCAGTGAGGACTGTATATCCCTTTTGGTGTGGAGATACCACAGTGCCCTATTGAACCTCATCACCATGACCCTAAAACAGCTGGGAAGCTGGGGAGATCATCATACTCAGCCCTGATTATATAGAGGTAATAATGAAAGAATTGGAAAAAACCCACAATCTTTCCAATGCTTACTCTTTTTATTTGAAGAGCTCACAAGTGTGACTCTCCAAGGAAAAATGGGGAGGAGCAAAGGGAGAGGTCACCATGATCCTTGGAAAATTTATAGATCCGCAGCTGATCTCACTCGTGAGATATCATGGGATATGATTGATGGCAACCTGGGAGAGATCAGGACCAGGCGGTACCCTTTGCTGGAAGACCCAAGCCCAGCCCTGTCTCAACCGCTTCCTCATGCCCTTCTCTTCATCTGCCTCCCTGATCCAATATCATGACCCCTCCCCCAGCATGTGAACAGTTTTCAAGATCTTTCTATGAACAGGAGAAGCAGACACTTCCTAAAGCCCATGTCTTCATCATCTTCCATGGTTCTGTGGCATCTGTGATCTCCAAAGAGCCCTATAATTTGCCTTGTGCAGAAGTTACCCTCCCAACAGGGAGCTGGGCACAGGAACCAGTGCTGGATTCTGGTCTTCATCACCCCTTGCCATTATTGGCTGAAGCTCCCAATATTGGCCCTAGACCTTCCCAGATGTCTTTTTGCTTCCAGCCATGGGCCAACCATCAGGAGTCTCAGTGAGCTGGCTTCCCACAAGGCAGCCTCCGGAGGAAGAAAGTGATGTGGGTCCCTCATGAAAAGCAAAGAGCTGCCTGCAGCCCTGCTTGGGTTTTGGAGCACTGCACTGTGTCCCTGTGATTACAGGACAGTTAGCTTCAGGGGGACAAGGGGGAGTAGTAATTTTTGACATGGGATAGATATCAAGGGAAACAAAAGGCACGGGACAGCTGGAGTTGTTTGCTGCACGACCTGGCTGTTTGTCTATCACTGTCAGACCCAGTGTCCTGCAAAAATAACACCATGGTTATTGCTTTCTTCCAGGGTTATTGTTCCTCGCAGGTGGCACAGGCCTGGTGATGCCAATGGGCATGTGGCCTTGTGCTCCCATCACTCAGCGTGGGATGGGACACCTCAGGAAGTTCTTGTGGACTGGGGTTGGGACCTGCTTGCAGAGTCTCACCTGATCCAAAGCAGAAGAAACCCCATTCCCTCTCCAGGGCATAGTGAGGGCTGCTGCAGGTGCAGGAATCTGCTCCACTGCTTCTGCTGGTGTGTTGCTTTGACGTGGACAAACAGAAGACTTTGTGAAGTGGAATTTTTTGCTTTAAGGCAGTGGATTACAGTGCCAGCCATTTCAAAGAGAAGGCCTAAGGAAAAATCTCATGGAAAGGAGAGAGGAGAATCTCCTCTGAGCATCCGAAAGACCCCGGGCACCTCCTGGCCTGTCATCTTGGCCAGCCCAATGTTTCATGGGCACTGGCAGGGCTTGCAGTGGCTAAAGCAGACAATTTTCCTGCATTTCTCGGGTCTGGGAAGATCAAAGAAGAATGGGGCAGGCATGTCTGTCTGCTACCTGCTTTGACTGGTGGCATGAAGCCTCCCTGGCTGTTAACCCCCTCATCTCCTGCTGGGGAGGCCAGACACTCTTCCAAAAGGTGAACCCAAAAATCAAGAACTGAAGGGGTGGGGAGCTGGGGCAGAAGGCAACTGTGTTTGTTTTTCCTTGGACGGAGTTTTGCCACATCCAGTGCAATGTAATGTAGGGAGCTGGGTGGTCTCCATCTGCACAACAAGGGAGAAGTGCTCGGAAGAGAGAAGCAGGGAATTGTACAATATTGGGCAGAACAACCAGAAAAGGCGACCCTTCCAACAGGACCTGTGGTTGCAGCAGTGCTGGGTGACCCCAGTGGGCTCATTCAGAGGTGGCTGAGGTGGCTCTGGGGTGATCTTCAACTCTGCCAGTTCCCCTGGCTGCTGGAAGGCTCTTGGGGAGCCGGGGGAAGGGTTAAGTCGAGAAGGCTTCAGCCTGCTGCCTTGGCCCCTGTAATTCCTCCAGAGAGTAGGACTGGGAGAACAAGGAGCCCTTTCTGTTCACAGGAATTAATAGCAAAGAGTCATCTGGGGTGTCATTCAAGCCCTGATCAGCTCCCGGAAGAATGCAAGAGAGGGAGCACGGCCCGAGGCCGAGGCACCAAAGCCAGGGCAGGAGCAGTTGGGCTGGTAACCAGCGTTACCAGCCGGCATTCCAGTGGTGGGACCATCTTCCCTTCCACCCCAGCCTCCACGTCCCCTCTGCCCTGTGTAGGGCCTCACTTTGACACCCATATTCAAAGGGCTCCCACCAGCTCCTAAGCTTTTTCTTTTTTACCTATCACTTCATCCCAGCCGGGAAGATGTCCCAACCTGTCAACACCACAGCCTCCCCTTGGCTGAGTCAGGAGGGACTGGCCAGGCAACCCGGCGCCAGCACAACCCCACTGCCCTCATGGTGGACGTGAACTCTGGCAGACACTCCCTCTCCAGGATTTGCCCATCTCCCCCAGCCTCCGGTGGCCGTGGGGCTTGTCCTTCCAAGCAAGCATGTCCCTAGAGAGGGATTCCAGGGATCTCTCTAGCACAGCTGGGGGCATGGGACGGTAGCTCAGGGGTCTACAAAGTTCAGTGCTGAAGCCTTTGCTGCTGCATTATCTTGCCTAGACTGACTTCAGTCATTATAGTTACAGAAGAAAAAGATCAGGCCAGTGAGTTATACTAAAATTTCACAGAGATGCTTCAGGGAGGACTGAAATTGCTGCACAGTGAGACTGAAGGATTATCTGCAATGGCAACCAGCTCCAGTGAAACAAGGAGAGATTTTGGCCACATCTCTACTATCCTGAGGAGGGGACCTTGGGGCAGACTTTGTGACTGACCCATCTCCTTTCTGTGTGGCTGCACTGCTGGTGGCCAGCATCTCTATGTCTGGTGGCACAAGGTGACCCAAGGCTCCAATGATGCACCAAGGTCAACCTTACCATATGGACTAGGTGGCCTTCAGGGCAAGCCTTTGTGTCAGCCCTAGGTGTGTGCACAGCCACAGTGTCCATGAACTGAGCTCACCAGCCTGGCAGTGAGTGCAGGTCAGGCAGGCAGTGACCTGTGTGAAATGTGAATGAAGCCATGCTGGAGCATGTGAGTTGCTTTCAGTGTCCAAAACACATCTCACCAAAGCCTCTCCTGCCACCTCCTTACACTAGGTTGATGCAAAACCAGGCTTAAGCACTAGCTCTGCATCTCAGCATCTTCCAAGAGATGCTCAGTGCCTCTGGGATGGATCCCTCCACCCCCTTCCCTCTCCCTGTACCACTGCCACCATCACTGCCACAATGAGCACCCCTTGTCATAGAGGGGTTAATAAATGATGCAAGAAAGGAGCCCTTTAATGCTTGATGACCTTTGGCCTTTCATAAATCACAGTGTTGGGTTGTGAGTGCGCGGGGGGCGCGAGGCGGTGGGGGGAGAAGATGGGAGGGGGTCCATGCAGCTGCGCCACGGAGTTGACATTGTTCCCACCATCACTAAAGTGTAACAAATCCCTCTATTGTGTTCCTGGTTTATCTGGTTCCTCTTGTTTATTAGCAGAGGTTGTTTGGCGCTGGCTCCAGCCCTGGGCGGGTGGAAAGAGTGTTGGCACGCACCAAAGGAGGGGAGGGAGGGAGTGGGGGAAACCGGGACGGGAGGACGAGAGCAGTTCATCAATGGCTGTATTGTCCCATCTTTTTTGTTGCTCCTGTAATGATATGTTAAAAAAAAAAAAAAAAAAAAAAAAAAAAAAAAAAAAAAAAAAGAGGGGATTAAATAAAAAATAAAAAATAAATTTAAAAAAAATAAGAAAAAAAGAGGAGGGGGCGGACGAGAGAGGGACAGAAAGACAAATGGCACAGAAGGACTTGGTAAGAGTGGATGGTCTGGGCCCACAGCAGATGCTGTCGCAGCTGGGGAGGATGGGTTGGGATGGAGCCGCGACGGGGCTGCTCTGTGCCTTTATGATGCTTATTCAGGTTGGGAGCTGCAAGCCCCAAGTCAGCTTGGGCTGGGCCCACCCATGCCAGAGCTACTCATGGGCAGTGGGGACCATGTGCAGAGAGGATGGGGTGGCAGGAGCGAGGGGCTGGGGCTGACAGGTAAGGGGGGGGAGGGCTGTTCTTCATGTCCCTCGAGTCTCAACCTGCCTTTTTACAGAAGAGACAATTGGAGAGCACAGCATCTTCTCAAAGCACTGGCAGTGTCCTTCAGCCTGCTTGGTCACTGTATCCCAGCCTACCCACCTGTCAGAAGAAGTGCCAGGGCTTCTTCCCAAATTAGCACAGATTTTCTTGTGCCCAGACCTTGCTTGCTCAAGCATTTCTTCCCCTGGAGCTGCCTACTGACAGATGCCCATTGGTTTTCGTAGGGACCGGCAGGACAAAGTTGGAAGATTATGGCACTTTGTTTGCCACTTTGCCTAAAGCTACATGACAAAAATGGTAAAACTGCCACAGGGGCTTTGCTATCATTGCCCTGCCTGATACTGTGCACAGGGCTGAACTGAAGCAACCATCCTGAAAAGGTGCACATCCCACCATAAAGCTGGTGAGATCAGAGTGAAATTGAGTTAAGAGTGAAATTCTCTCTGGGATCCTCATGGGCCTTTTCTAGTTTACCTCAGGCCACTGCATGGCTGGTTTTATCCCAATCACACTGCCTGTTGCTGCTTCAGTGTCTCCAACAGGTCAGAGGTGTCGTGTAGGGGGACATCGATATGGACATGCACAGAACCTCTGCTGTGGTATTTTTTTATATATTACTATTTTCAAATACCATAACTCAGAGTCTGAAATATTCTGCTGAACTTGAAATAGCAGGGTTTATTTTGTGATTATTAGCCTTGGTCAATTTTAAATGCAAAATGCTGGATTGAAATGAAATGTCAGAAATTCCCTTTGAAAATGTCCATTCACAGCATATTGGCATTTAGAAAACAGAATAATTTAGGAAGATTGTCTTGAAATGAAATGTTTTGATATTTAAAAAATCCCCCTCCCACACTTGCTCTCCAGCCAAAAGTGCTTGATGAATTAGGTCTGGATCTGCAAGTCTTTACCTTCTCCTGAAGTTGTATTCCTTAACAAATGATTTGCCAATAAATGCTTGCCTGGTACCAGTCATTCCCACCCTCAGATGATGCCACACCCTTGACATCGCTGGGAGGTCTCAAGGTGTCCTGAAATGTGCTGGAGTATTCTTGGCTTCTTGGTTTCCCCAAGTGCTACCTTGCTGCAAGTGATCTCAGTGCTTGTGTCAGGACTGCCATCGGTCTGTGCCACTCCCTCCTCGAAGGTTGGTCATGAAGCCCAGCACTGGCACTGCCGTAACATCGTGGCCTTAAAAACAAGAGGCTTCAACTCATGTAGTGCATCTGCAGCTCAGGGTGTTTCTAAAGGGACATACGAGGAGCTGGGTGGCAGGGCTGTGAAGGTCTGAAACTATAGAAGTGGAGGAGAGGAGAGCAGGGGATGGAATCTTCCTTATTGCAGGGATGTGCATCAGTGTACGCTGAGGGACTCCTTTTCACCTGACTGGAAAATGAAATATGACAAAGCTGACAAAAAATGCTGACTTGATTGTAGCTAACATATTTCATACCCTCTTCTCCCATGTAAACATCAAATGAGAGAGCGAACCACCCCAGTGGCCACACAGAGCCTGGTAGTGACAAGAGAATCAAACAGTTATCAACAGCTTTCCATTTCAAGTGTGGCTCAATTCCCGACCTCCTCCTCTGTTCATCAGACTCCTTCTCCAATGCAAGTCTAATCTGCTTCTCTGCTATAGAAAATTCTCAAACCTCCTGCTGGCTTCTCCCAGTTGGATTCTGCTCCATATCCACCAGGTACCCTCATATCCAGTGTCATCCATAGCATTTTCATCTAACTTCTGAAAGGAAAGAATGCAGCAGTCAGTATCACGACTTGTTCAAATAAAGCATCTAGATACACCTTCCCTTCCTACAGTCCAGTGAGAGGGGACTTTATAGGACTTGTGGATTACAAACCTAAGGAGTTGTAGAGTTTTCCTTGGAAAAAAATTGTGACAATGAGTTTAGCAGCAGTACTGTTTAGGAAACAGTACAGTCTGCCTGTTCCAACTTGAACCAGTGGCAACATCAACTCTCCACCTCAGCTGGACAGACACAGGGATGTACTGAAGCCAAGTCCCCTTCTAAGACTCTCATGCATCTCTTTTTTCCCACTGTCAGTCTAAGCTTTGCCTAACCTACGGCTATCTAGCAATCTCATCAACCCCTGTAGCAGATGGCTTTGGAGGAGATGCTCTTGCCTGACCAGAGCAGGTTGTTTCACATCACAGACATGACAGAGCACTGGGTGTATAGCAGGCAAATACACCCCTGAGTATCCTCAAAGGTAAAGTCCATCCAGAGCTGCTTTCCTGGAGAGCAACATCTGGATTGCACCTTAGATGTCCTCAGGAACATTTAGTAGATAGTGAAAAGGACCAGTCCGGTTGCCTCAATGCTGTGCCTGCAGAGCACTGTAGTTTGCAGCAGGGAGCACTTCTTCTTCCACATCAACAGACAGTGGGACAGAAAATTAATTCTCATCATGCAAGTGAGGATAACATCTCATCCCAGACAGTGCAAAAGATGTTTCTTGGACACTAAGGTCTCAGCTGTTCTTGTGGCAGGCCTGGCTGCTTTGAGTGGCACCCCTTGAAGCAGGGACACAACTGTGACACTGACCATGAACTTCACAGTCTGAGCAGTTGTCAAGAATCTTACCATTTTGTTCTCAAAAACCCAGGGCAAGTTCAAAGGTTCACTTGTCTGCCAGCAATGGTTTGGAAGTTTTTAAATTAACATCAGCATTAGGCTGGAAATTCATAATAAGCCCAGCTCAAGTTTCTAATCAAGAGGTACACTTTGGACATTTTAAACCCAAGTGCCACCTCTTGGGAAGAGCACAGGTCCTGCACCTCTGCACATTTCGCTCTGAAGCGGGAGGGGAGGCACAGCCTGTCACCCCCCACGGGGACAGCTCAGCACGGTGACAGAGGAGCATGGCACTGCTGGCTGCTCACCCCGGCCCAGATGGCACAGCTGAACCTGCCGGGCGGGCACTGCCATCTGCCCCAGTGCCTGCTCCCTCCCTGATGGAAGCACAGCTGTCCTGTGTCCCCCTTTCTTCTTCCTAGCCCCCAGAAGAGACCGCACAGCATCTGTGGTCCCCTGGCCACCAACGTGGCCCCTCCGTCAGGGGTCCCCTCGCTCACTGCTCATCTCTGTTCGAGTCAGGGCATGAGAATTTCCCCCTCGTCCGCACAATCATCTTGCCCCCCCCCCCCCGACCATCAAAATCCTCCTTCCCTGCCTCCCTCTTTCTCCTTCCCGCCGCCTCCCCCTTCTCTCTCTGGAACTTCCCTGCAGCTGCAGAGCTGGCCAGACAATCGGGTGTTTTAGAGAAATACATTTTTGGGCTAATTTGCCATGCATAAGTGTTTCTCTTACCCTTTAAAGGCAGGGAACAAAGAGCACATTCTCCCGGAGCTCTGCCCTGTTGTGAGCAGCCCTGCAGCTGTACAGCGCTGTGCTACCCTCCGCTCTCCTGCTCCACTCTCTGCTAGCTGTGTAAGGAGATGGGGCTCTGCTTCTCCCCACGACCACACCGTCTCCTACCCGTCGCTACACATTTCTTCCTGTTTTGTTTTTGCTTTTAGGCAAAAAAAAAAAAAAAAAAAAAAAAAAAAAAGCGCCATCACAGTGAGAAGGGAAAGGATTTGGCAGCACTGTCACCTAGACTGACTTGCCAGATCACCCAGGTACAATCTTTGATGTTGAGACATCACTTATTTGGAAGCAGTCTGAATTTTCCTTTACCTGGGGCTTAAACCTGAGCCGAAGTTAAGAACTTATTTTATCCCCTTGATAAGTAACACTGTGGCACTGCGTTACACACACCCGCAATTGGACTGTGAAATTTTGTGCCATCAGCCAGGTTAAGGGTTAGACTTGATGGTATTAAATTTCTTTTGCAACCAAAATGATTCTATGATCAACCCCAGTCATTCAAAAAGAAGTCATGTGAGGGGTTTTCATGTCCTGTTTCCTCAGTTCAAGCAATGGCAGCCATTTCAAGTTGAGGAATTTCTCAAACAGGAGGATTTTCCTTTTTAAGGCTAGGATGTTGAGTGATGAACATATTTCACCTCGTCGTGGACCAGATCAGGGAGAAGATATAGATGTTCTGACATGAACCACTCACTCATGAACATGTAAGGTTGTGAGAGAAGGTGGCCTGGAGTAGCTGCTCACTGAGGAACCAAAACCTTTTGTCAGCTTTTTGGGGATCCCATTTAAGCATTTGATGAATAATATTTTCATGGAAAGCTGGTCCAGGAAATGGCTTCCCTGATGGAGCAACAGGTTCTAGTACAAGCAAAATGAAGTTTTTAAACCAGCCACAGTGAAGTCATTTACCCCATGTCAGCAGCACTGCATCCCAACAAATTCTTCCCACCAGCCCAGGCCCATCCACCATGAATATTCTTACCTCAGACCAAACCAGTCCCATTTCCAGCTCTAAATTCAACATAGTCTAAGGCAGCTAACCCAGTCAAGTCTAGCCTGTCCACAGCTTGCCTATCACAACCTGCCTTCTCAAACCTGTATTCAGATTGCACTCAGTCCATGGAAGTGGAGCTCAGTTGGCTCAAAGCCAGGGTAATTCATTCCAAAGCAGCCATACCCAGGCCATTCTAACCAAATTCAAGCCATACTTCCTTCAGGGAATACATAGTCTAGCCTGTCTAGTTGCACTCAAAATCTAACCCGGCAAGGGGGTGAACTGGGATGTGCCAGGTACAAGACAGCAGAAGCTCAGCTCTGAGACACTTGAAGTGTGTTTTCAGGTAAAAATGTCTGGATCTTACCCAGAACACAGACACCACCATGGCTTTCTGATGTCCAGCTTGTGGCACTTTTTCTCAAATAGGTTATCAGCATCAGTCCCCCTGAAATGCCCTTTACATTATACTGATATAGATGAAATCATTCTTCAGTCTTCTTCCACACATTGCACCCTACCATTTTTCTTCCAGCAGAGCTTCTTGAGCCCAATCCAGACAGATCTCTTGCAAATACACAGGAAGATATGAACTTTGTTTTAAAATTCTGCCAGATGGGAAAAAGAGGAGAGAGGAGAGGAGAGGAGAGGAGAGGAGANGCAACATCAACTCTCCACCTCAGCTGGACAGACACAGGGATGTACTGAAGCCAAGTCCCCTTCTAAGACTCTCATGCATCTCTTTTTTCCCACTGTCAGTCTAAGCTTTGCCTAACCTACGGCTATCTAGCAATCTCATCAACCCCTGTAGCAGATGGCTTTGGAGGAGATGCTCTTGCCTGACCAGAGCAGGTTGTTTCACATCACAGACATGACAGAGCACTGGGTGTATAGCAGGCAAATACACCCCTGAGTATCCTCAAAGGTAAAGTCCATCCAGAGCTGCTCCTCTGCTGAGCACAGCAGGGCTGAGGATAGGAGAGGAGAGGAGAGGAGAGGAGAGGAGAGGAGAAACAGAAGAAGAGCAGACTGCAGTCAGCAGAAATGCGTTTGGAGGAGGATGTAAAGCAAGAAAGGTGGAGGTTACATGGGCTGAAGACCAAGATTGTGAGCTTCTAAGATAGGAAAGGCCAACTTGGAGCTGGTTAATTATAGCTAGAGAGGAGGAACAGTAGAATAAAGTGTAATTTTCAACACCACCCAAGTGTTGGGACTGTGGGGCAGGTTGAACCTCACCTGGCAAGGCCCCCTAAACTCCTGACTTCCTTCCTTCCTGGCTCTTTGAGCTCTTTGCGCTCAGCAAGGTTGGTAGCCTTACCCAAGTAAGAATTTCATTTCAATAGGAGGCTATTAGTGGAGACAAGGCTCAAAAACATGCATTTATTGAAAGTGTGGTGGCACTTGTTCTACACAGAACACTACCTGATCTTTGTTTGGATGAGGTCTCAATACTCTGAGACTCCTGCCTTGCCATGCTACTGTAAATGAGCTGCTTGAAGGAGCAGTGAAAAATATCAAGTTTCTAAGTTTCCAAACTTCATTTCAAATCCAGAACTTGCTCTTCTGACCATAAAAGTGACTGGAGTAAGTACCAGTCAAGTATTAAAACTGTAGTGCCAATGAAAAATCGATTTCTGGAGGACTCAGAGTGGCAATAGTGAAAATCCCATTGAGCAATGTGTTTAATCATATTTAGCATCCCCTTTAGGTGAATGTCCTTCCCTCCCTCTAGGAGACTGGACTTGAAAATTTCCTTGGCAGGGCTGCAGGGAACATAATACAGCACAGGTGGTCTGAGTGGCACAGATAGGTTGGAATCCCAAGATCAAGGGCCAACACAAACACCCCAAAAGCCCAGGATGCAGAAGCAAAATTCAGCTCCAGCCTTTGTGGTTACCATCTGAGTAGGAGAGAGATAGAGATAGAAAGGAGATGAAAGGAAGGGAGAAGGTTAGGGAGTGGGGGAGGGCTGGGAGGCTGCAGGCTGCTGTTGCCACATGATTTTCCTGGTTGTTTTCAAAGTGCTGCTCTAACACATGCGCACAAGCCCCATGTGATCCCTTATTTACGAAAGCAGAACCGTAATGTCGTGTGCCTCTCACATCTGCTTGGCAGCCCACCTGACTGCGGCTTCTGTGGGCACCCACTGCATCCTCCCCATCTGCACAAGGGGGATGGGTGACTCATGATGGGTGGACACTGCTCCTGTACTGGCGAAGCAGGGAAGAGGAGGGGAGCACTGACTTTCCTCTTCCAAACTGCTTTTTCTTCCCTTTGCCTGGCACTACATGAGGACATCGCAGGGCTGGGGGTGCTCTCACTTCTCTACTGTCATGGGGAGAAAAAGCTTTTATTTCAGATCTGGATATCTCACTTCTTTTAATCTGAAGAGCACATGGAAGCAAGCTCAGATACAAACTGACCTGGCTGATGTCCCATATTTCATCTTCAAGTAGGTGCAGATTCTCTTTCCTTGAGTAAAGCTTTTTCTCATGCCATCATCACAGAAGTCCCACGTCACCCAAAGATCCACTCGTTGAAAGAAGAAGCCTCCTTAGAAAGGGCAGGAAGGAGGCTAAGGGAGAGTGTTCATAATGAAATAAAACTGGTTACTTCTTTAGGGATGGGGGATTTGGCCTGCCTTCACTTCACTTGTATGGAGAAACCCAGGTTCTGTAAAACTGTTCTTCTCAACAAAAGGGCAGTAAAAGACATAAGCAAGGAAGATACAGTCTGTGAGAACAGAGTTTTTGAAGGCCAGCAAGAGAAACTGAATTCAAAGACGCTGTGATGGGACCAGATCATGCTGCAGTAAAATATACATTTTAGGGGTGGTGTTTTCCTTTCTCTCTCCACACTCTGAAGTCCCAGTGTCCCTAGAAAAAATGTCAACAGAAAAGAGTTGTTTCCTCATATGCTTCAAAAAACCCTCTGGTGATATTTACCAAAACCAAAGCTCCTAGGAAGAAAGGACATCTGACATTTTATAACTTTGGTATGGTCAAACCACCCAGAATCACCCCTATCTCCTCTTCCCAGACAACAAATCCTTGCTTTAAAGTGCGCAAGAGCCAACGCTGTTACCTCGTCACAGGGATTACGCCTCCCATGGCCGTGCCTCTTCCCTGCACCCTCAGTAAATCACCTCAATGAAGGGTTAATTCAACCAGAGCCTTTTACTCCAAGTTGTTTTCCAAGTAGCTGAGAGAATAGGTCTCTTGTTACAAACATGGCTTCTGGGCATTTGGTGATGCTTTCCCTTTTCTCTCTCTCTGTACCACAAAAGAATCTTTTGTTCTTGTCCCTCTGTCTCATTTACTCTCCCCCACCCTGCTCTCGCCTCTTCCCTCCATTGGCTGCCAAGTGACTAAGGAATGGCAAAAAATGACCATAGCTCGGTCATGGCAAATATTTCTTCATCTATTATCTGATAGAGACCTTGAGCATCTATGTGAAGGGCCCTCTGCCTTCCCTCGGGCTTCTCCTAGAAATGGGGGAAAATGAGTCAGACAAAGCAGGGCAGGATATAAGTTGAAACAGCCCAACATGCTAATGGAAATGTTTTTAGAATAGAGTCATGGAGCCTGTTTCAGGAAAATCAAATGACAGAGACCCAGAACTGGCAGAAGTCCAGTGGTCACTTCAGTGGGTCTAGATTTCTATAGGAAACCTGCATTTATTAAGAAACATATGGAAAGCACACAAAAAAAAAGGCACTTTCCTGCCTCCACATTTACTGATTCAGCTCTTTGTAAGATGGAGCTGACTCTCTTTGTTGGATAGGTTGTAATGCTGTATAATCTCTCTCCACCATTTCTGTAAAACTTCTCATGCACGATCTCCTGCCACAGAAAAGGGGTGGTAAGTCCCCATGGGCATCACATCTTCCCGCACCACACTGAAATTATACCTCAAGCATTCCCACAGACATCCTTCTAGCCATAGTCTCTTTGCATGTTCTGATTCACTGAGTCATTTAACACGTACACACAGAGATACGTGAAAGTTCACATGACACTAAAGTCTTCCAAAATGACCTTTCTGCAAAGAAATAATTTCCCAGCCAAATCCCCATGTCCCTACCTTTTAGAGCATTTGAAGTATATCCTGCACTGATACTCTGCAAGAAAGTCACCTGAAGCAAATCTTGCTGTTTCTGCCTTTCTGTTCATCTTCTTCCCTACTGACCCTCTTCACTCTTGTACCTTCCCTTTGTCCCGTCTCAGTCCGTGTCGAGTTTGAGGTGAACACAGCAAATGCTGCCGGGCTCCATCTGGCAAGCTTTCTGCACTCTTCTCCTGTTCAGTGCTTTAACTATTTTGGATGGCCCTTGAAACAATAATTACATTTCAGCCTTCAGACTTCCCGCACACACACATGCAAAGCTGTGGATGTAAGGCGTTATCTGGTGGATTTTTATTCCTGTAGAGAAGGGGAATGGACTATACAGATAAAAGGGCCATTATATTCCCACATTAGAAGGACTTCTTGTCTAGTGGATTTTAACCAAGTTGGTTAAAACATCATGAAAACAGTGCACTGACCAACTCCTTATATTTGTATGACTGTGCCCACAATAAAGATTTGTGCTAAGTCAACCATATCTGTTTGGAAACTACATGCAGAGCAGCTTTCAATGTAATGCATCAAACACATCTAATATGTAATAACTAAAAATATATAATAATCCTCTTCCTGCCTCCTGGCTTGATAACATCTAAATGAATCCCAATGCAGATACAGAGATCTTTACTGCGAGCCCAGCTGTGCCCCACTCCTCCCACAGTAGGTCTTCTGTAGAGGTTGCTTACCAAAAGGGTACAGTCAGCCTGAGCAGATAAACACTCATTATTCTCATCCTAAAGGACAACCAAAGCACCCCGAGAAGATGAATTTTACCCTGGTCAATCAAAAAATTCATTAATTCAAAAGCTGTGCATCTAACGCTACAAACATAAACCTCCCCACCAAGCAGTGCCCCTGAAGTAGCAATCAGGGATTCACTGAATGATCTTAGAATCCCTGATTTAGCAATGGTGAGACAAAGAAGAGGATTTGCTCCTCCCTGGTTCCAGTTCTCCTTCACAGGATGGAATCCTACAGTCCTGTAGTGGAGACTACTGTAGACAAAGACACAACACTGCCTAAAGAGCCCCATCAGGGTCACCTTTCAACCCTGAGGACACCAAGAGGTCAGCTGTTGAAGTCCCTTTGGAAAAAAAGAAACTGCCACCATGTCTTTCACTGACGAGAAGCCCCAGGATGGATTATGGGTTCTTGCTTAGATAATTTTGGATGAATCAAGAAAAGAGAGGAGGGATAGCTGGACGTCTAAATAAAGCAAATGAGATCACATGTTCCGCTTTTTTATCTGCTTTTTTCTTTCTGCTTTTGGACAACAAAGCTTCCTTTGATACAGAAGAAGAGGGGGGTAGGGAGGATGGGGAGAGGGGGTGCCAGAGTCACCCCAATGGCCCCCGGTCACTTATCCACGCTCCTTAATGTGATGTTCCCACTGACAGAGACAGAAAAAACCGGTGATCTCATGATTCCAGAGATGATTCATGCAAACAACCCAGGGAGGTGAGGGTTGAAGGGGACAGGAAAGAGGGGTAAAGGATGAGTGAGGAAAGTCAAGAAGAGGAGGGGAAAGGGTAAGAGTGATCGGGAGAAGGGACATGGGAAGCAGGACCCTGGAGGACAACTGTGGATGGAGTTAGTAACTGAAGGTCAGAATCTAAAAGAGGATGTGCAGAGGGACTGTAAGGGTAGGAGAAGAAAGGAGTCTTGAGACTGAGAGTAACAGGACTGGCAGAAGAAGGTTTTGGTGTGGCATTGTATGGCAGGACTGAGGGTGGGGTCAAGGAAAAGAGTGCATTGAGTTCTTGAGGGTGTAGGCTTGGGAAGCTGAGCTCAGAGATACTGTAGTGGGATTAGAAACAAGAGCTTGATAGGGGTGTGAGAAGGAAAGGAGGAGGAAGTACCTATGGGGTTGGAAGCAGAAGGGATAAGACTTACTGAAACTTGTTACTTCTACATTCCGCTTACACTAAACCAAGTCACCAAACCTGCCAAGAGAATAATCCTGATCTCTCATAGGCCCAGAGCCAAGAGATGCCAGGAATGCCATGGTGAGAGAGGTTTAAAATCTGAGATACTCAACCATGTCCAAAGGAGGCAGTGGAGAGGCAGTGGGGCTGGGTACAGGCAGCCTGGTTTCCACTTTGGTTGGGTCGATCTCTCTGCAGGAGATCTTCACACCTGCCCAGAGGACCATGGCATGTGCATTATACCTCAGCCACAAGCACCCCTTCCTTCATTCTCCTTCCTCTCCTTCCCTCCTCCTCTTCTTTCTTCCTTCTCTTCTTCCCTCCTTCCACCTTTTCTTGCCACTTCCCTGCAGGGAGACTCAGTGCAGTTTGTAGGAGATTTTCCACCTTCTTGTCCATCCCCCCGGGGGACCTTCCACCCTGGCAGCCTTTGCCCCTAACCAGTGAAACAGCCAGGGCCCAGCAGGAGGCTACTGAGCCCACAGGGCTTCTGATAGAACTGGGACAAAGAGGAGGATGAAGGATGGAGGAAACAACAAGAAGTGTCTCCCATCATGAGCTGCCATCTTTGCGTCTCTTGGCTCTCCCCAGTGCTGATCTGTCCTGGGGGCTCATCACATTTCTCCCCTCCTCTGTCTGCTCCATAGCAGCTAATCGGTGACCCACTGACAGTCTCTGTCCATCACTGGTCTCTGCTCACAATGGGGTAATTAAACCCTGACCCTCTGCTCCTTTTATCCATTTCCTCTGCCCAGTCACTCCCCAAAACGGCAGAGAGAGGAGGGCCTCCTGCAGAGGCTCCTGCCCCAGCCTCCAGCTGTAATGAAGATGTGAAGCACAGGAAGGACTCACTGTGAAAAGAAAGATGCTGAGGGGTCAGCCAAGGAGTTATTGAGTGATACAAGGCTTCCCACATGCTCATCCTGAGCTCTGCTGACCTACCTCCACCATGGACATTCGTCCATTTGTCCACTTCAACTCTTTTTATCACCACTCCCACAGGTTCTCCAGCATCATCCCCTCCCCATGCATACCAACAGCAAACCCTCTGCACGTCCTCAGGGCAGTGCCAGATGTGGGTGCCCAGTTCAGGTCTAGCAAAGCTGTCCAGGAGCCTCAATACTTCCAGCCCTGGGCTTGCTCCCCCATACCACCATTGATGTGGCCCAACCCAAAGCTTCTCCACTCCCTGGTCCGAACCCCCCTCACCTCCACTCAGGCTAAGTCCAGTGTGTCCAGCCTGATCCACTGGACTTTCCTCACTAGACACCTGCAGAAGAGCAGAGGAAGTTCTCAGTGGCAGGGTGCATCCTGCAGAGCACAGCTGGCCAGCATGAGGTGATGTTACTCTTGCCTGCACAGCAAGACAAGAGGGAGGATGAACCCAGTGAAAGACAGAAGTCACAAAATGCCAGGAAGTCTTTTTTTTTTTCTTTTTTTTTTTTCGGGTAAAGCAGTGCCCCCAAACAATTAAGCACTGTCCCGGGCACTGCACACCCCTGTCCTGGGAACAAAAGAGTCACACACAAGAGACCTGACTGTGAAGCCTCCATCCGCTTTCATCACTGACCCCCGGGGCAGCCAGGGCACAAGGTCAGCCCACTTAAAACTCCAAACTCAGCCAGAAATAGAGCTGGGAAGTGGGCAAGGGTGGCCAAGTGCAGGGGTCCCCAACCATTTGAGGGGTTCTTTGACTGAGCCATTTCATTTCATCAAAGACACGTTTTTTTCTGGAAGGAAAATGGAGAGCGGCGGGTGTGAAGGGAGCAAGGGGGAGGCGGAGTGTTCGCCGTGAATTATGACCACTCTCAACAAGAGCCTTTTACATGGCAGAGGTGAGGAGAGGATGGGGTAATTGGGCATGCTAGACCCATGCATAACGAGGGCAAGTGTCTGCCTGTTTCCCACCCTCCGCCCTGCCACTGTTCACAAAAAATGTGGTCCCCCCTATGCCCCATTGCTATTCCACTGCAGGGCTCTGCACACCAAGGACTCAACCCAAGGGCCACAAACTGAGTGACAGCACTTCACCAGGCTGGCAGTACTCCTGGCTTTGCCCCTGGTTTGGAAAGGCTGAAAGTTGCCTCATAAATTAAAAATAATCAGCCAAGTCAGGAGCCATGCTTTCTATCTGCAGAGTCTGAGAAAAAACTATTTTATTTTTTTTTAAGACTTTGCATGTAATGTTTTCATACAGGTAACAGCTGGACCTTTAGGGGAGTCAGCACGGAGCAGTATATTGGTGGTGTGTACAAACTGATGATCTTGAGACAGACCTATATCCTTGAGGAGGGCAGAAATTTGTGGAGACAAAGGCAAGGGGAAATGAAATGTGTTTGATGGTTCTGGAAACATAATGCATCTACCACGGAGCATTGTCCATTTTGCCAGGCTTTGTCCTTCTGTATAAGCTCTTGATTATCCTAAATGCAGGCAAGTTCAGAGGAAGGACAATTAAACCACAGAAGGGGAAAAAAGTAATTTAATCAATGCACAAAAAAATTCTGTTTTCATCCCAAAAAGATGAAATTTCACCATCCAAAAAAAAGTTAGTCTTAGCTCCAAATGACAGCAATACAGTATTCTGCTGAAATTCTGTGGGGCGAGCACTTGGGGCTTGATGCCCCCATGGGGAAGGATATCTGCAGCTTGTCAGAATGAATTGAAGGTACACCTTATTCTGGGAGGAACTTGATGTAAGCAGTAAGATGTACAAGAAGCAGCCAGGTCATTTGTAGCTATGTTTTCTGTTTCTCACCCCTTCCTCTCTGAGCTGGTAGACCCAGGGTGCCCGTACAAGCATGCACCCTGGCACGGGATAAACAGCCCCTGCATATGACTGTCCCCTAATCCACCTGAGTGGGGCCACCACCACTTCCATTCCCCACCTGCACTTTGTAGAGGTGTCTGCAGGAGTCCGGAGCACCCAGCAGAAGTGGGCCAAGGACAGGGCAGACAGGCTGTGTAGCAGTGGCCAGGGAATGCAATCCTTGCACTCACCCACTGCAAGTCCCCTCCAAAACCAGAGAAGGTGGCTGGAGGGACAGCAGTCAAAGAGGATGTTAGCTTAGTGTTAGTTGTGTTGATACGAAGCTGACAACAGGAGCAGAAAAGCAGCCAGAAACATGAGATTCAGCACAGACCCAGTACAGAGAAATGCATCTGAGTGCCAAGAAGCTAAACCAGTCATGCAATGTGTGATCTGCCTGCAGACTCCTTATTACACATGATGAAAGACAAGCAGAAAGGAGTTTGACTCCCAGAACCTGAGCTGGCTTTCCATGGATCGTCTATTTGGGGGTGCAAAAATGTCTGTACTTGCAGACTGAACACTCTTGATCCAAGCCATGTTGGTAAACAGTCAGTAGTGTGCCCACTTTCTAGGATAAAGCTGCATTTTAGATTTTTTTTGGTGCAGTTAATCACTTTCATTCTTGAGAACAAACAGGTTCCTGGGTTTTTTTTTTTTAATACAGGACAGGTAGAATTTTTTTTTTTTTTTTTAGATTATCACTTTCAGCAGTAATTCATTACTTTTCCCTTTGGGAAAAGGCGATCAGATGGATTTCTAGTACTGAGACAGCCATAGCATTAGGGCACAGGAAGATTTATCCTCCAACACACACAGAGAGAATCCCTTCACTCTGGAACATATTGGAACAACCGTACACAAAAGGCAGGGTCAGTCAGCACACGCGTACAAAGGCCGATGCTTGAGGAACATATTGAAGGACACACATCAGTGGGGCAGCACAAAAGCAAGGCACATCAGACCTACAGGTTTTGGCCTTGTCAGTGTCAGCACGCCTGGTTTTGTTTTTTTTTTTACTCCAGGCCAGTTCTGCCTCTTGTCTTTATTGCTAACGGCATGAGCTGCCGGGAAAGGAGATGTTCACTGCTCAGGTTTTTTCCCCCAGCAGATTAAGCAGCAGCAATAGATCCAGGTGAAATGAGGTCCTAGCACTTCTTTTAAGTGTCCTGTTCCCCAGCCATGCAGAAGGCTCTGAGCAGTGATTTAGGTTATGCAGATATTCTCCGAGGTGCGGGGCAAACTTTTTTATTCCTCCTTGTTGTAAAGTTGGAGAAATACCCTACGGCTGCAGACCCATCACGCCTGAATCCAGGCCCCTTCCCTCAGCAGAAGATTCTCAGCAGTGCCCACACGGTGGAGCTCCCTCCTTTAGAAAGGAAACCCATCTGGCTGGGGTGGTGGTGGTCACCTCCTCCCGGAGTCACCTTCCGAAGCCCAGGGTGATGAAGCAGCCCAGGGACGCTGTGGGACTCCCCAGACACCCTAAGCCACTGCAGGGCTGTAGGTGGCACAGAGGAAGCAGGTTCCCTCCTGCCTCTGTTAACCCCCAGCTGGCAATAGCAAAGCTATATATATGTTCTGAGGAGGACAGGGAGGCAGATTTTTTATTTTTTTTTTTAAAAGACATCTCAAACTAAGTATTTAAGGAAAAGAAAGTCACGAGCAGCTGTTTTGATCCACGAATTTGAAAGAGAATTTCACAACAAAATCATATAATCTTTCAGGTTGGAAAAGACCCTAGGGATCATTGAGTCCAACCATCATCTCCACTCCACAAAGTTCTCCCCTAAACCATATCCCCCAACACCACATCTGAACAACCCTTAAACACACCCAGGGGTAGTGACTCAACCACCTCCCTGGGCAGCCTATTTCAGTGTCTGACCACTCTTTCTGTTAAATTTTTTTCCCCAATGTCCAATCTAAATCTACCCTGTTGAAGCTTGAAATGTTTCCAGATGTTTCAGGGTCTCAGCACCACAGCATTGCAGATCTGTCTGGTCACATTCCTCTTAGGAATGGATATCTCACCACCTCTCTGGGCTGCTGCAACAGTGCTTACCCACCCTTACATGTTTTTACTTTTTTTTTTTCCTTTTCAATAACTGGAATGTCCATGCTGTAACTTGCAACCCTTTGCTGTACAAAAGCATAGGGAAGCAACCGGCTCTGTCTTCTCTGTGTTACCCTCAGCCACAGTCAGGTACCACTGAGACCCAGCAAGCTACTCACTTGCAGAGATCAGGGCCTAGCTCATCAATTCTGGTGCTTCACTGATGTAAAACTCCTGTCAGCACCCAGGCTCAGGATGTCAGCCTCTTCTCTTCAGGGACCTCCTACCTGGAGGACTGCACTTCTCATTCAGCTTTGCTTCATAAATAAATCACCTCTTAGACTCAGGACTTCAAAGTGATTATTAACAACATCACGCTCTTGCCTTTGCACTCCAGAATCGTGGGTGGTTTCTGTTGGTGTTTTCATGTATGCAGTTGAGAAATTCACGGGGCTGCACACTCCAAACACTAACCAGCCTCTCAGCCAGCAAGAGAGGTCATTATTATTGGCCAGTCCTTGTTCCTGGTCACAGAGGAGTTTTCAGTTCAAAGAGCGCAATTTTATTTTTATTTTTTAAATCTGCGTCAATAAGTCAGGTTTGGCAGCCTGGTAATTGCTCAGAAGCCAGCAGCAGCTGGAAGAGATGACACATAACACAACAGGCAGCCTCATTCTTCTGGGAAATCAAAGCATTCTCCCAGTGATGGCACCATCTGACTCAATGGAGTCAGAAAATTCATGTGAACACCTAACCACTACCCTACACACACACATTGCAGAGGAGCAAAACATGCAGGAGCTTGGCAGCCCTCTGGTACCCATGGCCCTGCCGTGGTTTTGCCTACAGCTGTGCTGACTGGCTTCCCAGCCACTGCTTCCACAGGTCGCCTCTGGTCTCTCAGCAGTAGGGACAATTGTGCCAACTGACTTCAAAGCTCTTTGTGTCCCTGCTGTCAGCTGAACCATCAGTCCAAGACGTGTCCGCATTCACAAATGTCTTTCTGTCCCCACCCTCCTGTGGGAGGCCAGCGATGGGTGTATTTGTAGAGGAGTCATCACCCTCCATAGGTAATAGCTCCATCTTTTTCCAAGTGACCGGTGCAAGCGAACAGCTTTTCCTCCTCTTCCATGATGTACCTTGAAACCCTTCAACCCATTCAGACCAGTGGTTCCCATCCTCATCCTCAGCTGCGGACAACTCTGCAGCTTACTGAGACCAGGGTTGCCCTGCTGTGACTGGGGCACTTCAGAAACGTAAAGCAGAGTTGGATGTAGCCCAAAAACTGGGCTGGGGTCTGCAGGCCCCACTCCACCATGCTGACCAACACTGCCTTTCAGCTCGATGTGGTGGCTGGAGTGGCCTGAAAGTCTCAGGATTGAGGAGGGAGGTGGGAGGGGTGATACTGTAAAATTTGGTCACTGAAAGAACCCTCAACACTTGTCTTTAGGTTTTAGAAGGCAGGCATTCTTTATTGCAGCACTGGATGCACAAGAGAGTTCTCAAAGTTGTGTGTGACATGAGTAACAACAGGCACGGATTATATTGTACCACTAGATACAGATATATAAAACTCATTGAAATAAACATCAGATTTCTTGGAACTAATGTAATATTTGCATTCTTGGGGGGTGTGTGTCTTCGGTGGTCTTCCAGAAGTCATCCTGCAAGTTCCTTCTCCGTTGGTCTTCGCCCATTTCCATTTACAAGGTCCTTAGCTCCTTCAGTTTGCTATCTAATTACATGCAAAAGGCCTGGACACAGCTTAGCTGAGCCCAAATCAACATCTTATTGTTTAGTGTCAGAGGCTTCAGGAGTTACATGAGCAGGGCTGGGCTACTGATATCTCAGCCTACAGGCTGCTGGCTGGTAGTTCTCTGGTTAGTCATTTACCCAAGACTGTGAATTTCATAGGGTGCGTTGTTTCACGAAACAGAATTTCGTTTCAGTATACATTATATACAATAGATCTGCAATCACGACAAAAGCATACCAGTTTAATTCTATAGCCATCAGGGAGGCACAATACAGGATAATTTCTCCCAAGGGCAGAGCTCCACCAGCTCAGCACCACAGGCAGGGAAACCCTTCCCCTCAGGAAATGCCAAACCACCCCACAGCACACTGCCCTCACTGTAAGAGGGACATGGAAGTGCTGGAGCGTGTCCAGAGAAGGGCAACAAAGCTCATTCAGGGTCTGGAGCACATGTCCTGTGAGGAGCTGGGGGTGTTTAGTCTGGAGGAGGCTGAGAGGAGAGCTTAGAGGTCTCTCCAACTACCCCAAGGGAGGTTGGAGCGAGGAGGGAAACAGCCTCTGCTCCTTAGGGAACTGTGATAGGACCAGAGGAAATGTATGTCAGCTGTGCCAGGGGAGGTTTAGGCTGGATGTTAGGAAACATTTTTTCACTGAGAGTGTTGTCAGGCATTGGAATGGCCTGCCCAGGACAGTGTTGGAGTCACCATCCCTGGAGGCATTTAAAAGGCGTTTGGACCCGGTCCTTAAGGACATGGTTCAGTAGTTAGCTTATGGTGTTGGTCAAAAGTTGGGCTGGATGATCTCGGACACCTCTTCCCTCTTCCCTCTTGCGATTCTCAAGATGGCGGCAGGGCCCAGCTGGCCCCTCCCCGGCGGGCTCTCCGTTCCCATGGCAACGCGGCGGGACACGCGCGGAGGGGGCGGGGCTCCGCCGGGGCGCTGTGCCGCTTCCGGTCTGTCGCCGGCGGTGACGTGTCTGCGGGGTGACAGCGCCCGGGGGGCAGGTGGCGGCGGGGGCCGCACGCCANAAAAAAAAAAAAAAAATCCCCAAACCCCCAAACCCTAAAGATAATGGAGAAGCGGGCTGGCAAGCGTGAGAGGTTGCTGCTCAGCCATTTTCTGCTGGGATCACTGGGTTCACTGGGGTTTTGTTCTTTCTTCCCAGGGAGTTTGGAATAAGCAGTTTCAGGTGAACAGGCTCCACGTAACCAGACACACACACACACAAATTATAAAAATGTTTGCAGATTTGGACTATGATATTGAAGAAGATAAGCTGTGAGTATTTTGCTTGTCTTTTCCTGCTTTTTTGCTAGCAGTAGAAATGGTCTTTGCAGCCAGAACCTGATGAGAACAGATAAAGTGACCTGTACCTGATTCCGTGTGCTGAAGAGTCAGGCTTGGTTCCTGAACATGCTTCAGTCTTCCTCCTGGTTTAGTCATGGTCAGATGGATTTTGTCAAAGAGAACTACAGGTTTAAAAGCCCTGATTTCTTGATGCCCCTGGGGACTGGTGTTGGGACATCTCTGTGCTGGTGAGCAAAGGATGCTTTCTGTTGCCCTGGAATGACCACCCCAAAATTGCCATGAATCAGTGATCTGAGCCAGAAAGAAAAACATTTATAGTGGAGGAAAAATAATAAGAGGCAGGAAGAAGAGGAGAGAAATTCTGGGCTCAGTAGATCTGCCCGGGGACGCTGTGGCAAGTGTTCAAGGCCAGGTTGGATGGGGCTTGGAGCAGCCTGGTCTGGTGGGAGGTGTCCCTGCCCATGGCAGGGGGGCTGGAACTCGATGATCTTTAAGGTCCCTTCCAACCCAAACCATTCTATGAGAAATCTGTGAGATCTGTAAGGAGGAAAACACTGGCATTTCTTAGGAAAGTGTTGGTTTGGTGAGGTTACCAATGAATCTGACTTGCATCTCGTGTGTGCTGTGCAGCTTTTCCTTGCCCTTCAAACACTTGCTGAAGCACCGTAGTGTTTCCTCAGTGCCTGCTGGTGGGTGAGGGTGTTCCTCCCACGTCTGATCCTTCCACACAGTCTCAGGAAAGATGGCCCAGAAGGTCCTTCTGCTGGCCCGTGCTGATAGACTCTGTGGTGGAGATAATGTGATGAGTTCTAGTGTGCAGTGCCCAGTATGTTTCCAGTTGGTAGTGACTCAGGTACTGGAGATGTTTCAGGCTTGTGCAGCTCTGCCTACTGTGTTCAGTTATTCATCCCCTCCTTCCCATTCTAGGGGGATCCCCACTGTACCTGGGACAGTCACCCTGAAGAAGGACTCTCAGAACCTGATTGGGATCAGCATTGGGGGAGGAGCACAGTACTGCCCCTGCCTCTACATTGTCCAGGTGGGCACTCAGGGAGGGAGGTTAAACCATCTTTTTGTACACCAGTGCTGGCCTGAGAGGTGGGAAGCAGGGGGAGCCCCGTGCTATTGGGTTGTCTCACAGTGAGACATCTCAATTTCCAGTTAGTAACATCTCCTCACCCTAGCAGGCGTGGAAGAATTAAATTAGGAACTCTCCTCGTCCTTGGAGAGCAAGTTAGAATTCACAGGGGAATGGTGTGACACGCTCAGCATCAAGAAGTCATGGACTTGAGGAAGTAGGTGCTGAAGGCAAGAATTTCCTGAGAGAACAAGGTGATCATTTCACCTCTTGGTTAGGAAAGGGGAAAAACTGCGAGTTCACCACGAACAAAATACAACTGAGTTCAACAGGAGGGTTGTGATTGTCCTTCTCTAGACCTTCAGCCCTGCATTCACCTTCCTCTTCCTCTTGGTTCCAGACTACCTGTGCCCTCTCTCCTCCCCTCTAGGTGTTTGATAACACTCCAGCAGCTTTAGACGGCACCGTCGCAGCGGGTGATGAAATCACGGGGGTGAATGGGAAGTCTGTCAAAGGGAAGACCAAGGTGGAGGTGGCCAAGATGATACAGATGGTAAAGGTGAGAGGTAGGAGGGGGCCACTGGGTTGTAGTTTGACCCACTTCTGGGTGATAGTTGACAGTTTATTGTTCACTGGTAAAGGAAGACGCTGCCACTTGCTTCCAGCCCAGCGGTTTGGGGTTTGCTCTTTTTACAGGGAGAAGTGACAATTCACTACAACAAGCTTCAGGCTGACCCAAAGCAGGGCAAGTCTTTGGATATCGGTAAGACTGGTTTCTTTCTCCATACAGTGTTAAAGTGACCTGGAGGGATGAAAGCTTGGACCCAGTTTAAGCCAAAGTAAAATTCTGGTTTCAGTCTTCCTCCTAGTTTAGTCCTTTTCGGATGGATGTTGTCAAAGAGAATTACAGGTTTAAAAAAAACCTTCCCTGACTTCTGGAAATAGTCTTGAAAATTAAATTGCAGTTTGGCTGTTGTTGTAGGAGGCTTGTCTTTCTATGCTGTGTTTTGCATAGATGATGAAACTCAACTAGATAGTAATTATTTTCTTTTAAATTGTTTTTAATACACCTAAATTATGCTGGTCTATCGAGAGTCTCTTCTGTACACAGAAATGTATCTATCAAAAACACTGGTTGCAGTTTGTCAGCTTGGAGAGCAGTGATGATATCGGTGCCTATTTGCACTGAGATTTGTACAACCAAATAGGAGAGAAAGGAGGTTCTATTTCTGAAATTAAATATATGTTTTCAAGTAAGCCTAAACAGCTGTCTCCATTATATGGTCTACCTTTCTCACTTTCCTAATAAAATCTAACTATTTCTTTTCATTTTGTTTCTTTTCATGGTGATTAAGTTGCTAATAAATTGATGGGGGTTCAGGAAGATAGTGAGGACCGAGATGGATTTCTGAGGAAACCAAAGTGCCATGAGAATATGGTATTTTCCAGAGGTGAACACCGTGGGTCCAGTTGAATTCTTGGGGGCTGCACTTGGCACCCCTGCAAGTTTGCCTCTAAATAAATGTAGCTTAGCAATCTGTTTCCAAAGAGAGCACAACTGTCTCCAGTAATTTTCAGGGTATGACTGCCAAAGACAGAAATTAATTCCATCAGGGGAAGGGTTTAACCAGGGTTAGGGTTTAACTAAGATGCAAAAGATAGAAGTAAGCAAAGGTGTAACTTCAAGAATTAAATGTTACCTATCACGCTTTCAGTCTTGTCTCCTGACTGCAGTTACAGTAATACAGCATGTGGCTTGAGCAAAGTTTAGTTCCAAATATCATGAGAGGCAACTTATATCAAAGGGATATATTAGAGTAGTCTCCAGGTGCTGGAACACTCTTAGTTGAAGTATATAGGCTGTGAGAGCAGAACAGAAGATAGGAGATGGCCTGTGCAGAGCTGGGCTGAACATCTAGCTTTTATGGTATTTTTTTTCTGCTTACTGCCTCAATAATGAGTTAAGGTCAGACTGGACAGTTTATTCAAGCCCTGAGAAGGTGGTGTAGCATGCCAGTGTGTTCTTCATGCCCATAGAAATGATGCTGATCCTGGTTTGCTGCTCTCTTTTGTCCTTCAGTGTTGAAGAAGGTGAAGCATCGACTGGTAGAGAACATGAGCTCCGGGACAGCAGATGCCCTGGGGTTAAGCAGAGCCATACTTTGCAATGGTAAGTGTTGTCCAGGAGGACATTTTCTTAAGGGAATGGTCACCCTCTTGTGCTTACAAACTTTTTATCTTCACTTACATTACTCCTTCATGATTCTTTCCTTCTGCTATACGTCGCTGTTGCGGTTGCCTCTGCCCTTCCTGAGGTATGCATCCTGTCACTGGGGCCATTTAAAGGTTAGCTCAGGTCAAATTAATTTAAAGTGGCAAATATTGCTAAGTGATGACACCCCACTGTAAAAGTAGTTGGCAGTTATTTTAAAAGCCTGGGCCTGGGGGCAGGCTTTGGAGGTGAGAGAAATTTGAACCAAAAATATGAAGATGGTGTTTTTCCAGTCAGTCAAATCTTAACCATGCCCTGGTTTGGACTGTTGTAATTCTGTATTCTGATTCTTGTTTCCATTTTAGATGGACTAGTGAAGAGATTAGAGGAGCTGGAGAGGACTGCAGAGTTATACAAAGGTAAATTGTGTCTTCCATTGGACATCAAACGGGAAAGAAGGATTAATGACTTAATAACTTAATTGTTTTTTCTGTCTTTCATCACAGGCTTGACAGAGCACACCAAGAATCTTCTCAGGGCTTTCTTTGAGCTATCCCAGACACACCGAGGTAAAGAATCTTGAATGAAGAGATCAGAAATCTTTGACATCCAGTTTCAGGGGGTTTAGTCTGTGCTTAGATGGATGATTCACTCACTCAACAAGAACTAAGCATTGCAACAATGAGCTGGGAAGGGCTGCTCCTCTGGCATTAGTGGTCATGAAAATAACACAAGCCCTGTCTCTCACAGGAGACACTGAAGAAACACCTCACCAACCTCCTGTTTTTAGGCAATATGTGGCATCATTCTCCAGCTAATTGTAAGGTTATGGGAAAGAGTTGTGGCACTGGAGGCAAGATTCTTCTCTAGGGTTAACCTCTTCTTTCATCTGTTTGTATTTTTTTACCCTTCTCCAGCATTTGGAGATGTTTTCTCTGTCATTGGTGTACGGGAGCCACAGCCAGCTGCCAGTGAAGCTTTTGTGAAGTTTGCTGATGCCCATCGCAACATTGAGAAGTTTGGGATTCACCTTCTGAAAACAATTAAGCCGGTAAAGAATTTAACCAGAGGAGTAAAGGGTATGGAGGGGAGGGGAATCTAGAAAGACAGAAGCCTGTCTTCAGAGGTGTGATCTTAAAAGTTCATTCACTGTGGGAAGAACTGTCTTTGCTTCCCTTCAGGGAGCTCTCTTCATAAAGAACCTAGGAGGTAACATAGTGAATATATCAGTCTTGCCTCTGACTTTTGCACATGATTATGTCCTTCTCTTTTTCTTCTGGGGATGAGGGGATAGTTTGATCAGTGTAGTCCCTAGAGTCTTATTCCCTGATATTGGTACCCATAATTAAAAGATGTCACTAAATTTAAAAGAGCTTAGATAAGCAATCAAGGAACAATCTAGGGATTTCGGTCAATATAGTGAGAGTCTCCAGGGGATCTGTCCACTGAGTTTAGAAAAAAGAGGGTTAAATATTGATTTGAGTGAGCACCACTTTAGGTGCCATGTTGGGTGGACAGAATTGGGTGGGGGATGTCTGATTCAGGGAGAGTGATTTCCAGGATGAGTTGAAAATGGAACAAGATTATTTGAAAGAAGACTGATTCAGACTGGAAGTGAGGCTTGCATTTCTAATGCTGGAACCACGTGCCAGTTACTGTAATGAATGCTCCGACCGTGGCAATTCTGAGTCAAGATCAAATATTTTTTTTCAGATATGCTCTAGTTAAAAAGAATTAACTCGAGGCAGTCTCATGACCTATGCTGGTTGGAAGGGTGCATTTGAATTTTGATCATGCTTTTTGGTCTTACATTGAGCAACTGGATGTTTCCCTTGCAGATGCTTACTGACTTGAATACATACCTGAATAAAGCCATTCCTGACACAAGGCTGACTATCAAAAAATACCTGGATGTCAAGTTTGAATATTTGGTGAGCCAGTCTTTTTGGTTTGCTTTTTTTTAGTGCTGGTTGCAATTATGTCTAGAATCATAATCTGAGGGTCACACAGAGCCTATACAATCACACATCCATCCTTCCACAGTCCAGGTGTTATTTTTTCCAATTTTTTATCTATTGCTGGATTAGTCAGATTGCAGCACCTGGCTTTTGACCTGCTAGTTCTCACTGGTAAGAGAGAATACACATGACTTATTTTCTACATGACCAAATTAATCTACTTATTTATTTGTAATGAGTTCCTGTGCAACTTATGCTCCTGAACTCCCCTATGTAGCTCACCAGCATTGTAGTCCCTATTTTTCAGGTAGTTCTGGATAGTCTTTCTTTAGCCAGATAAAGCCACTGTCAAATCATGTTTGTTTTCAATTAAACCATGTTTTTCTTCCTGCTTCTCCATTCCACTCCCCTTTTGATTTCCACATCCCCAAAAATAGAGTAGGGTTGTTAAGTGCATCTGCTCTATAACTGTAGGAATCTACTTTTACTAGTTTAGAGAAGTACTTGGAGCTGCAGCCCTAAGGCAAGTGAATGTGGCAGCATGTCTTCCCACATCAATGCTTCCCACAGTTCATCTTTTTTCCCCCTTCTTTATTTATTTCCTCCTCGTACTTTTCTGGTACTGTGTTTTCCCACACAGTAGATGAACACAGGATTTTTGTCTCACTTAGGTTATATTTCTCCAAAGTATTTGCTCCTTTAATAGAAATAATAAGCACCTTCTCTCTCCTGTCTTTCCCTAAATAGATTTTCTTTCCACTCGGAATATTTAATATACTCTGATCCCACTGTACTTCCCACAATGTCCCTAACTGCAGCACTGAAGGAAGGCTTGAAATGGTACAACCCTGTGACTATAGCTGATAATGAAATTGCTTCTAATTCTTAATATGTTGCTTCTAATTCTTCATATTTCCTTCTTGTTTTGCTTTTTGCCTTTTTTTTTTTTTAAATACTACAAAGTCTTACTGCCTGAAAGTCAAAGAGATGGATGATGAAGAGTACAGCTGCATTGTGAGTACCAGTATTGTGGCAATGACAACTGCATATCCTGTTTCTGCATCTTCCGTGTGCACACTGCCTTGTAATTGCAAAATCCCTCCTGTTCCTGTGTGCACTAGTGAATACATCCTAAGTTTTACACGCATTTGTTCTTAGCATAATAGAAATTTGAGATCCTTCAATGCTCCCCAGGAAACACTTCCCATAACTGTCATGAATCACTGGGGCTGTGTAATCGTAGAGGGAATAGACATCTCCTCTGCAGTGTGTTTGCTCAGTGGCTGCCTGTCTCAATGTTTAAGTAATACTAGCTTGTGCAAGGAGGATTAAGGTGTTATCTTCACAGACTGCGTTTGTGTGTAGTCTACAGCTTATCATTAATTCTGGACTTGTTTCTGAGAAATGGAGGTTTAGCTGCTCACGGCAAAATGGGTGTGAAAGCTGCATCTGTAGTTTTGGAAAATTGATAAATGGATCTCTTTCAACAATAGGGTTTTTCCTAAAAATAAGCCATTTAAAATCAGAAAAATAAACTGGCAACATTCTTCAGTAGAACAGCTTGCTGTTGGGTTTAAAGTTTTACGACTAATCCTTATCAGCTCTGTTTAAAATCGCTAAGGGTCTCCCCTGTGTGCCCACTTCCCCTGCATCAGAGTAAGAGCTTGGTTTGTCCTAGGCATTGGAATCTCAGAGCAGGAATTTGAATTTTTGGAATGCCCAGTTCCCAGTGCCAGGAAGGAACAAAACCTTCCTAACACAAGATTTAATTATATCTTTCCTGCTAAACGAGAAGGAAAGTATCCCAGTTTTGCCCAGCAGAGTAACATTTTTGGGTTCTGGCATGTGCAGTGTGCATTACCAAGCCATAGTCCCCAAGGCATATTTTTATGTGTGTTACGTTCACAGGTGCTAGAGAATAATGCTGTTTTGCTCACAGATCTGACCCCTTTCTCTCAATAATATTTTGTGGGACACCATGTAGGTCCCCCCTTACTGGTTTCCAGCGTTGTGCCTGGATGGTTGTACCACACCACAGCGTTCCCTGTGTAGATATGTCATGCAATGAAAACAGGATGAAGCTTGCAGAAGGGCAGAATTTTTTGTGTGGTTGAAATAACTTAATATATCCCTCAGACTTGAGACTTCTTCATAGTGCCTCTTTTAATAGTTCAGATTGGCAGCAATTCTGCTTCTCCATGCTGGGTTGAAAGGTGCCTGTCTTTGTCTTTGCTTAGCAGTGATGCTCTTCTTTCTTGTGGCTGGAGTGTATTTGGTCTTGACTGCCAGTTTGTTAATTTGGCTCAGTGTTCCTCATATCAGTTATTTTTAAAGCCTATTTTTACTAATGCCAGCTGCTACTAGCCCCCTAATTATGGCTGCACTTAAGTGATTGCCCCTGAGGGAATGAAATGATAGATTTAAGTAAAAGGGGTTCGATTCAGAGCAGATGTAAGAAGAAATTTTTTACGTTGAGGGTGGTGAAACACTGTAACATAGTGCCCAGAGAGGTGGTGGAGCCCCATCCCTGGAAACGTTTTCAAGGAGCTACGAGCAAGCTGATCTGGTTGAAGATGTCCCTGCTCAGTGCAGGGGGTGGGACCAGATGACCTTTTAAGGTCCTTTCCAACCCAAACCATTCTGTGACTCTGATGCTTCCTGACTGCAGGCCCAGTAAGCTTGAGAGGCCTGTAATAACCCAAGGTCACTCTGAGCCTGCAGCAGTGGGCAAACTGTGTACAAGCACTGTTGAGGGAGTCTCTAAAATGCCTCTGTGTTTTTGGCAGGCTCTGGGTGAGCCCCTCTACCGCGTCAGCACTGGGAACTATGAGTATCGCCTGATCCTGCGCTGCCGGCAGGAGGCTCGCACGCGCTTTGCCAAGATGAGGAAGGATGTGCTAGAGAAAATAGAGCTCCTGGACCAGAAACACGGTAAGTACAACTGCTGCATCCAGCACCTGAAAGGGTCAGGCAGACACGGCTTTGGCCTTCATGAAGAACCTTTCTGTGGCTGCACCCAAGACATCCATCTTTAGGTGCCAAAGGGGATTAGCGCGTAGGAGTCAAATTAATACTGATGAGGGAAGCTTGGAAGCTTCATCCTCTGCTTTTGAAGGGTTTTTTGCCTGATTTGTTCCCAACTTGTCCTCCACTACAGTGCAAGACATCGTGTTCCAGCTGCAGCGTTTTGTCTCCACGATGTCCAAGTACTACGATGACTGCTATGCCGTGCTCCGGGATGCAGATGTCTTTCCCATTGAGGTGGATCTTGCCCGCACTACTCTCAGCTATGGGCAGAAGGACACGTACACAGATGGGGCAGAAGATGAAGAAGAAGGAAGCGAGAGAGAGGGTAGTGGGAAAGAGGATGCAAATGGTGAAAAGCTCATTGATGATGCCTGAGCATGCCAGGATGGCCAGAGGAGAGACTTTGCAGACTGTTACAAAAACATGTATTACATGTGGCAACTCGTCCTCCGTGACTCTCTGTGTATGTCCAGCCTCGGATTCCTCCTCTGCTTTGAGTGGGGGTAGCTGGTTGGAGTGGACCCAGCCTCTGCTTTCTTCTCTCTTCTCTTGCTTCTTTGCCTGGTTATTTTGTTTTTTCCTCCGGAAGCCTCTGCTGCCCCACTTGGGTATTGAGGTGTGGGGAGGAAAATGCCCCGCAACACTTCTTTGTGACTCTGTCACAGATAGGACATTGCTGAGCTTGTGGGATGCCCCACTCTCCTCTGGCACATGGAGGCCAGTTAAACATCTGGAGATGATTCCAAATGGCTAGAACAACCCCCTCTGCCCTCCCCTTGTGCTGTGGGAAAATATTAGCACCAGCATTGTCTTCTTCTCCCCACTGCATGCTGTCTTGAAGCTTTCCATTCTCTGGCCTATTTTAACTTCCTCTGTCTCTTCCATGTGTCCCTATGGGCTGCAGGACCAATTTTTGTAGGATGATTACCCCCAGCACTCCAGTTCTCTGTGCTGCTGTTTTCAAGAAACAGGAGCAAGCCCAAGGTGACACCTAGAACTGATGGTGGTAGATTATAACATCTCATCACCCCTCCACCCGAGGGGCTGCAGGAAGCTCTCAGAGCAGGGGCTGCTGAAGCTAGAGCAGGAGCTGCCTGACATGCTGAGCTGCTGCAACCCCTCTGCAAAGATCTGGAAGTCTTTTCCCCTGTCTGCCATCTTCTTCATATTCCCTGAGCTCCTGCACAGCTGGCACTGTCTGCATACTCCGTAGCAACACCCCAGGGCTAGAATCCTGGAGGATGTGGCCCTGTGGAAAGGAGGGACCTGGCTCAGGAAGTAGCCCTCCTCCTTGGCAGAGATGCTGAGATGAACATGCTTGTATGAGGCAGGCAAGTTCCTGGGAATAACAGCAAAGCTGCATGCATTTCCTTTCCATCCTTTTCCTCTCATGGCTCCTTGCCAGCTGTGCTTCTCGAGGATGTGCAGCCAGTCCTGCACGCTCTTTCTTTGTACAGGTGCCTGGAAGAACCACCTTAGAACCACAAAGGAGATATCCCATCCTTCAACTAGAGAGGAGAGACAGGAAATACTGTGGAGAGAAAACAGCACAGCCTGTAGGCAGAGTCTTGAAGATTCTGAGTGCCATGTGTGACCAGCCTGCCAGCCCTACCACTCTCTGCTCTTCTGTCTCCACAGCCATTTTGTGCTGCCTCTGGGCCAGCCAGAAGCAGTAACTAACATCCCATTCCACAGCACAGGGCAAGGAAGGAAGGAAAGGAAAACCAAGGTGAGGCTGCCTCCTTCCTCCTTCCTTTTCTCCTTCCACCTGTGTGGCCTGATCCCAGGTGCTGATGGCACTTTCTCTTTTAGTGGGCAGCACAACTGCCAGGCAGGGTGTGCTTCTCAGAGGCCAGGGTTTTGCCTTCTCTGTCATTAAATTCTAGTGGTAGTAAGAGAAGTTATTTAAGGGCATTAATTTATGATCGAGATGTTTATTTTGTTTTGTTTTTTCTCTATGATTTGTTTATGGAACTCAGTCATCACTATGGGTGCCTGAAAGAAAGGCATCCATGGCCAAGCTGCTCTGGAAGATTTAAAAAGGCTCTGATATACAGATGATTCTCTCTAATAAAGAAAAATGTGACATTTTGTTTCCTGTCTTTCATGGCTTTTCTTTAGAAATTTCTTTCCTCAACCTTTAATCTTAAAATATAATGATGGGGAGATGGGTGCATCCCAGGTGCAAGCCTTTGTTTTTTTATTTCCTTGCTCATCCTGGTGAATAATTTCTGTGCCAGGCTGCAGTGGTGACTGTAGCACACTTTCCAGAGAAGGAGGCTTATAAATGCTGTACCAAGGCCAGTCCTCCATGTAATACCAGCTTCTCTGCATTTTGGCTTCTCAGCAGAACACCAGCCTTGTGAAGCTGCCAGTTGCTTCATTCATGCCCAATGGCATCCTTGCACCTCTCCAGGGCCAGCTCTTCCACACGGCTGAGTTCTTGCATCATAAGCATGAGCTGATGCCTAAGTCCCTGATCCTCTTTCAGAGCTGTTTGTTGAAACAAAATACAGAGCTGTTAAGAGGAAGAGGCACAATGCTTCCGTGGAGTCTGCCTCAAAGCCAAAGTTGATGGCAGTGTAGCCAGGTTTTTTGCAACCTGCCTGGCAGGAGAGGAAGGAAGAGGGATGAGTGTCTTACAGCACCATCTGTAGCAAGATCTTGTACCCTAAGGGCTTGTTTTTGCTTTTGTGAGTAGATTCATGAGCTGGGAGCTTAGTGGGAAGTGGTGACTTGTGATAAGGAAACAAGAGGGGACCTTGTTCTAGTGACCTGCCTGGTGCTGATGAGGACAGGGTTTGGTTTTTTTTTTTCATGCTGTGGACCTTGGGCCTCTGGGAAATTGTGAGCTGTTTCTTGGAAGGGGTGAATAAGGAAAATCTGGCCTGCCTTGGGGTTGCTGGGGAAAGAGCTGTAGAGCACCACCTTGGTCAAGCAGAGCAAAACCGGTGATCTTATATTGTGAGGAGAACAAGCTTGCAGAGCAGAGAATGAATGCCTAGAGGGCTCTATCAACCTTGTTGCTGACTCCCAGTCATCCCAGGGTTTTGCATCTAGGGTTTGTCATGGTCTTAGTCTGATTTTGGATGTTCCTAAGTCTGTTTGAACAGGAAAAACCCAATGTCACCACTGTGAGTATTTGATAATCAGAGCTAACAGTGGTGATGGGACAGGGCACAGCCCCATAGGCTTTACCTTCTCCCCTCCAATTTCCAGTTCTTACGTTTCTTCTTAAACTGCCCCTCTTCAGCTTTATTTTGCTCATCATTTTCTGCTCTTTCCTGGGAAGTATCTAGCACAAAACCCTCTCCTTCATGTCCTCCCCCTGCCTCTCCCTGGGTTTAAGTGGCTTTATGGGTCCTACAGGCTTTGTCCATTACCCATTAATTTATAGTCATTCTGGTCTGGAATGAAACACCTCTTCTGATGGTCCCATGAGCTGCCTTCCCTGTAGCCCTCTACTTAGTTTTTGATCCCTGGCTATAGTCACAGGTTCCCCCAGGGCCTCTGAGGTGAAGCGGTTCAGGAAACCGGAAGAAAGGGCTTTGCCCAGAGGTGTTTATAAAAGATCCAGTCCTAAAGCAGATTAGGAGTGGTTTAAGCATGCCAGGGAAGGTTGTCCTCTCTCAATCTAGAAATCCACCAGTGCAGTGGGGGTGAGGGGGTCATGCCTGTCTTACCACGTGCTCCAACACCCAGGAGCTGCAGCTTGTCCTTCTGCCTTACCTTTGATTCCTTTACGTAAGGAGGTTTTCTCTATTTAAAAGGAAAACACACACGTGCCCAGGGCCATTCCTGCTGAATGGACAAACGCTTGGAACATGGTTATTTACCTTCCCTGAAACCACCACCCCCATAGGGGCCAAGTTGTTCCTCTCACACATCAGCAGGACTCAGTTGAGCCTCGATAAAGCTGACTTGCTGCTATTCCTGTCGATGAGGCTCCGTGTCGTGGCTGCTTGCCTAATGGCATTAGACTTTCTTAGATGTCTTCTTCTTGCACCTCAGCAGCAGCCTCTAACCCAGCACTCCCCTACTTGGAGAAGCAGCATCATGTGTCACTGCCCACAAAAGATGCTCCAGATGGAGGTGGTAGGAGCCAGTGTCCTACCCATTTGGCAGTGCCCAAGGGAGGCCCTGCAACGAGCACAGTGTCTACCCCATGCTGGCGGCAGCTGGAGGTGGCCTAGATGACAGCTATAACTTAAAACCACCTCCTAATCCTACTGCCAGCTAGCCTGGCACTATCTGCACCCTGGAAGTGGGGCAGAGGAAAACACTGACACCAGACCAAAGCGTACCAGATCTGATTACAAAGAGTCTCTAAGTGTGTTCTGTATTGTGAGAATGCAGAAGGAAAAGGAGAGTCCTTGGCAGCCTCTTCAGAAGACTTTCTTCAGGGCTGGTTTGGAAGTGAGGAAAGAAGATTTTTTTTCTTTTTTTTTCTTTTTTTCTTTTTTTGGTGTTCGGGCTGCGCTGAGCCTGTGTTGTACCAGCATAGGTGCAGGATGCAAACAGACATATCACTGGGGAGGTATGTGGACATATGTACATAAAGACCAGCTATTCTTATACCTCTCCCTCTTACTTCTTACATCTGCTTTTGTCTCAACTTTCTCTATCCCATGTCCCACCTACCCTCCCACTCTTGAGGTGTGTGCAAACAAGGCCAGTTTTATACATCCCCCTTCCTCTGCCCTGGCTAAAAACTGTCCCTCTCCACCTTCTGGTCAGCATTGCAGCCATCTCGTGCCAACACCTCCCCGTCCCCCTCAGGACACCCTCCTCCCTCCCCACTCTGCTCCTCTGCCACATGGTTGGCCTCCTCGTTGGCTGCCACCACGGCGTTGTCGGTGTTGTGGCCCAGCTGGTGGTTGTTGCTGCTGTGCTCATCAGCTTCCTGCACGTCGGACTCTGCTTCTTCCGTGTCGCTCCCACCGCCTGCAGGGGGGTTCTTCTCTGGGGGAGGATCCTTCTTCCCACGGTTCAGGCAGCAGTAGGTGGCCATGGCCAGGAAGAGAGCAGAGAGTGCAACCTCCGAGCCCGCCAGGTAGAAGATCACCTCGTAGTTCTTGAGAGCGTCGACCAAGCGGCCTGATGGTTGGAGAAGAAATGAAACAGTTCAGCTCCAGCCTACACAGCCCTGCATGGACATCCCACCACAGGTGAGCAGCACCTGCATTTGGCTGAAGACCCCTTCTTCAAGGGAAGAGCAAGATGCCTGAATATCTTAAAAGGCATCCTGGGCAAGATCCACACTGTTCCACCAGGGAAAGTCCTTCAAGAGCTCAAGTGTTGGTGGTTTTGCTTGTTTGGCCAAGGTTAAATAATTGTGAGAGGTGAGAAAAGCCTCTGAGGACTTGGCTTGTCCAGTCTCAGGAAATAAACAAAATGTGGGAAAGCTTTGCTATTTCTTCAGCTACCACGTCAGGAAATCATTCAAAGGGGGAGAAGAAACATCACTTTGGCAGAGAAATCCCTTTGGCTGGCCCACACCTGGTGATTTCTCTGCCTAAGAGATGATCTCGATGCATCTTCTGAATACACCAGGGCTGGCAATGGAGAGAGGATTCCCAGTCCTCAGTGCTGGGAACCTAACTCATGGTGGCACCCGCTGAGGTAGGATAGTCCTGTGGTGACTCGGAGGTTTCATCCCAGTCTTGTGCACTCCTGACTGGGCATATGACCCCCCGCTCCCAGCTGTGCTGTAGTGAGTGGCCTGAAACCAGCCCCAGGACAGACTGAGGTGCCTCCAGGAGGAGGTCATGGGAGGCACGTGTCAAATTCCTCGCCGGGTAAATGTTCCCCTGTTCACCCAAGCCGGATGGCGAGCGAGGAGCCTGCGTGCGCGCACGCACGTGCGTGTGTGTGCGTGCAGCTTACCCTGTGACAAACACCCACAGCCCCACGGAGAGGGAAGCAGCTCAGGAGGATTACACCAAACAAAGCCACTTTGTTCAGCCCCCTTCTTCCAGCCCAGCGCTGCTCCCTTGACACCGAGCCGTGGGGTTTGCCAGCAGACTCAAGCTTCACCCCCCAACACCACTTTCTGGTGACCCTGCACCTCCTGCGACCCGTTGTGCGTATGCATGGTACCGAGGCACAGCTGGACTGGGGCAGGAGGGCTGCTAAATCCCCCTTGCCCACTATGGTCTCTCTGCAGCTGCCTCTCAGACACGTTTCACGACTCTCCCTGGCCTCGGACTGCTGACTGCCCCACAGGTTGTAAGATGGGAGGTGAATTGTTGTGAGTATCAAGAGGATCTTCTCCTGGCCAACCAGTTTTTACCAGAGAGCTGGGTGGAGTTGCTAAGGGTGGGTTTCACTCAGAGATTGGGGTGGATGCTGAGGAAAAGCTCATTCTACAGAGCATTTCTACAGACGTCACTGATGGGCTTTAGCTCATGTGTTGCAGCTGAAGGAAGGGAGTGCAGGAAGTGATGGAGTGGTTCCTGCCTGGGGGTTTGGCTGTGCGCTGTCTCTGAGCCTTTGCCACATGTGAAGGAAACTGCATTTCATTTGGAAATGATCCTTTGGCATGATTTGGCTTTCTCAGGCCTGATCAGACAGAATCCTAAGGAACCCACACCAGCCTCTTTGGTGAAGGGTCTTTCTGCATTCAGAAGCCTATTTATGGGCTGTCTGTGGGACGTGAACCTTACCATGGCCTATGGCCTAAGGTGGACTGGTTGAAAAGCTGTCAGTGTCTTAAGTCTCTTTTATAAAGTAACATCAAATGCCTCAGGTGGCTCTACGAACTGTTTTGCATTGATTGGCACCAAAAAACCCCATGCCTTGGGGTTGGTATCAGCACAAACTGAGATCATTATTCACAGCAGCAATGAAAAGACTGCGAACACCAAGGACAACTTGAAAGATCTTTCTCTTGTCCTACAGAAGACTCTTGATGGTTTGCCTGTAGCATGTGTCTGACCCTACCCATAATATGATTTAATGCAACATTCACAGTGAAGGCAGAGATCTGGACCCCAGCATGAAAGAGTGGGAAGTGTCACTGGTCAGGACAGAGGGGCACTGGAAGTTGTGCCACTCTGGATAGTCCTGTATGCTTGCCATAGCTTGGGTTCTCTGAGCAAAGCAGAGAGAGAAATGTTCCTTGCTATATTCTACCCCTGCTCAGATTGAGTGCTGTGGTGCACAGAGGGAGACTGGAAGCTCTCATTTCAGATCTCAGGTACGAGTGGAAATTTGGTGTTGAGAAACAGGGTCTTCCTTCAATGGAAGGCCCGTGCCCAATACTTGCAATACCATGGAAAGACAGACAAAAGGACCACCTGTGTTTTACAGCAAGACACCTACCTGCAGAGGGTGGGCCGATGAGCACAGCAAAAGCCTCGATAAGTAGGACAAGCCCGATGGCACTGGAAAACTTCTGGGAGCCAACGATGGCCATGAGCACCTCGAACTGCAGTGCCCCTACCATGCCATAGGAGATGCCAAAAAAGACACAGAAGATGACCAGCCCCGTGTAGTTGCTCGCCCTGGCACTGCAGATGTCTGTCAAACCATTGAAGAGCATCGCAAAGCTGAAGAGGTAGGAGACGTGAGGACGGACCCACTTCAACCCTGCCACCATGCCACAGGCTGGGCGGGCAAAGATGTCTATGAAACCAATGATGGAGAGCAGAAATGCAGCCTCTGTGTCTGGTACACCTGTGTCCTTGGCATAGTTAACCAGCAAAATGGGGGGAACGAAGAGACCTAAGACCAGGATGAATTTTGAAATTGTATAAATGATAAACCCTCGGTTGGAAAAGATACTAAAATCCAGCAGTTTCTTTCCTTTCTTGGGCTTCTTCTTGGCTTTCTTGGCTTTCTTGGTTCCATCAGTGGTGCTGATTCCCTCATCTGACTTCCCTCCTATGGGCAGCATCTCCTTTGCTTCGTATTTGTCCTGAGTCTTCTCCATCTTCCGCTTCATGCCCATATCCAGGGGTCTCATGACTGCCCCACAAGTGCAGCAGTTAAGCAGAAGGCCCCCCATGATCAGGAACCCTCCTCGCCAACCAAACTTCTCCATAAGCACTTGCCCCAGTGGAGAGAGGGCCGACAGGAAGACAGGGCTCCCAGCAGCAGCCAGTCCATTGGCAAGAGGCCGACGCTTGTCAAAGTAGGTGCCCAGCATGATCAGTGAGGGCTGGAAGTTCAATGCCATACCCAGACCTACATGAGGGTGAGAGCCAGAAGGGAGACAAGGAGTGCAAGAACATGAGACATGGTTTGCAACAAGCTGAAAACTCTCCTCGGTCTATCCTAGCCCCGAATTCCCATTATGGGATTCATGTGTTCCTCACAAGCCTCTCCTCCTTCATGTTGATGGGTTGCTGTTCAGTTGTTCCCAGAGAAGATGGTCTAAAACAGCCTGTCTACCTGAGCTGTCATTGAATTAGGTGACTGTGGCCATATTTAGACAGGACCTGCACCTTAAACAGGAACTTTGCACACCTCCACTACCACTATAAACTGATGTCACCCCAGCTGCCATGAACACTGGATATCACTTGTGTTTCTTCTGACCCCTGCCTGTTTAGGCACAGCAGAGGATTCTCCCACAGGTGTAACATTCAGGACTAGATTCCTTCTGTCAGAAGGTGTGAATAGGTGAGAGGAGACGTGATGCTAGACCCAGCAATGCTAAGAGGAGATATCACATGGCCTTGTCTCTTCCGCAGGTAAGTTAGTACCTCCCAGCTCCTGGGGCTCTCACCTGTCAACACTCCAGCTGTCAGATAAAGCTCAATGATGTTGGTGGTAAAAGACGCCAGGATCATCCCAGCAGAAGCTAGCAGCCCACCAATCAGCATCACAGGCCGGCAGCCAAACTGGTTCACCATGATGCTGCATACTGGTCCTGGGAGGAAGCAGAAGAGACAGAGTAGGAGACCAGGAAGAGAGAGGACAGCTGGGAAGGGGCAGCCTGCCCGAGCAGGGCACCTGGGGAAGGATGAAACACTGAAGAAGGAGATCACCACTTGGCTGCTTAGGTACACAGCCCTTGGGTCTTCTCTACTGAGAGAGACCTCAATGTGGAGATCTTTGTTTTGCCCTGCCTTCAGCCCCCAGTTCCCAAGAAGGACCTTAATGTGATTGGGTCAGCACTTCAGCAATGGGAGCAAACCCCATGTTAAATGGCTGAGAGGAAGATGGGTTGACCCAAGGTCTCCTTGGGGCAGAGGAGTCAGGGACATGAAATGCATCACACTTCTAGAAGAGAAGTGGTAGGAAAAGTATATTCTGCCTGTGTGGCTCATGACCAGGCCAGTGAGCGTGAGGAGAGCCCATGGAGACATGGTTTGGGCCTATAGCTTGGCAGGGAAGGCACAAGTTGGGGAAGAGGAAGTGGATCCAAGGATCACCTGTCCCATAGAGCATGGCCAGCATGATGGAAGAGATCCAGGCTGTGTCACTGTAGCCCACGTGGAAATCTTTCATGAGCTCCTTGAAGTAGACACTGACAGCTTTCGGGAAGGCATAGGAGAAGCCAGTGATCACAAAGCAGCCAAAGAGCACAATCCAGCCCCAGCCACCATCTGGGGGCTTCACAGGAGCTGGGAGCTGCCCTTCCTCTGGGTCAGCTCTCCCCATTGTCTAGCCTGGGAGGGGAAAGAGGAGGTAGGGCAAAGAGAGGGAAATGGGAAGGGAAGAGAAAAGGGAAAAGGGAGGAGGGAAAAAGGGGGAGAAGGGAGGAGAAGGGCAGAGAAGGGAGAAGAGAAAAGAGAAGAGAACATATTTACTACAAGGTTTTTCTCCATATCCACCATCTCCAAGCTCTAAGAACCTCACTGGGGAACAACATTATATCTCTGCACCTTAAGGTTGGATTGCTTCAGGGTGGGAGGTCAAGCCACAGTGGGACAGAGGTCCTAAGCTTGGGGCAGCCCAGAGATCCATAACCCCTGGTCAGACACAGTCAAGAAGGGTCACAGCTCCCAGCTGAGACTGGAGAGCTGCATCTGATGCAGTGAGGCATCAGGATCTGCAGCACACTACTTGCTTCATCTCCAGTCTTGCCTGCAGGCTGGTGTGGGGTGACAGCCAGCAACATGAATCCCTTGCATCTCCCCAGATCTTCCTTTGAGCCTCTCCCCTCCCGCTCTGATCCAGCTGGGAGCCCTCCAGGATCTTCCCTGCTACAGACACTTCCAGCAATGGGGCACAAAAGGTCCATTAACCCCACAGTGTTTTCCTCTGGGAGGCCTCTGTGCCTCTGTTTCCTCCCTTCCCCGCTGCAAGGGGTCAGATTTGGGAAATGGGTGAAGGGGGAGAGCCGGGCAGCCCCGTGGTGGTGGCTATTTGCATGCCAGAGAGATTAGGGCTCTGTACCTACACAGAAGGACCAGAACAAATCCTAGGGGGGGAGAAGGAGGGAATTAGAGGGGATAACTTGTGAGTCGCTTTCGGGGCTCTTAAGCTGCCCAGGAATTTTGCTCCAGTTGGCTGCTGTGGGCATGTTTTTCTCATTTTTCCCCTCAGCACCAAGTCTCTGCCATAACCCTTCCAGCACCACTGGCCTCATTTTTTTTTTTTTTAGTCTTACAGGCTTATTTTCACACCTGTATGCAAAACTGTCACTGGCTTTTGATTATAGATGCTCCTCAGTAGCATCAGGCAAATGTTAGAAAGCTGATGGGCTTTCTCCATGCCTGAGCTGGGTTTTGGTGGGCCTGGGCCATTCTGCCAGCAGTACCTTACCACCATGGGTCCTCTCTCCTTCCAGCTCCCTGTACTGGAGGAAGACAAGGTGGCAACAATGTCCACATCCCTTCGCACTGGTAATTGTAGGAAATGCCAGCAGTCACATGCTGACTGGAAACTGCTAAGGGGACAAGGACACTCCTATGGGTGGCACACACAGGGCTAGCACTTGGGAGCTTTAGATCCAGGTGCATTTCTCAAAGCAGCCCTTCTTCTTGTCATCCAAGCAATGAGGATGACTCACCCTTATTCTCATAGTACTGCTGTTGCTCTGCAGGTTAACCAAGTGCAAATCTTTTAGGCAAAAGCACAGATGGCATCAGCTGGGTTAGAGTCCAGGTAAAGGGTACCCTTGCTTGGCAAAAAGTGGTCCTACCCTGTGACACTCCTGAATCTTGCAGAGAGTGACTGGTCTTCCTCAGGCTGCAGGAGGTTCAGCCAAGGCTGGCAACAAAGCTGGGAAGTGCTCTGAGAGGGGTCTGAAAGCATAGCTTAGAGGCTGCTGGAGGAGGAGCTTGCAAGACAAGACAACTAGGTGATTCCTGAACCCCTGCACCAGGGACATGGCACCTGCAACCACAGCCCATCGATAGGAGGATGCACAAAATGTCCTTGGCCCGTTGGTTTTAGCCAGGTGCCTGGGCCAAGGTTGACCTATGGAGAGAAGGGTAGGATCAACCAGCCACAGCTCTCCCTCCTTTCCCTCTCTGGGTGACCCTTGCTCCTGAAAACACTCAAGGGTTTGTTCTTGCCAGCACCCAGGTGTCTGCCACCACCACAGGTCCCTGCAGCAAAGACCCCAAACTTCCAGGACCCCATCCTCCATGAAAAAAGGGAGCAGAATCTGGGTGTGAGTGTGGTTTGGGCAGCTATTCTTGCATGTGGCCATATCCTGACAACTAGTTCTTGGGCTGAACCATAGGGGCTGGCCCAGGCTACTCCAGTCTCTCCCTTCCAGCTCAAGTCTCAGGGGCTGTGGAAAGGGGTAGAGGCATGAACTGAGAATAGAGTGCTACAAAGACATTTTCAAGGCAAAGAATCATTGCAAGGAAGAAAAGATTCATTATACACTCTCCAGACACCTATATCTTCCTCCTCACACCCTTTCTGGTTTTATACAGATCACTGGCACCAGGACAGCCAAACAGAACAGGTTCACTCAGCTTCTGCCATTACCCACCTGCTGCTCCTCTCCCAGCTCCACCTGACTGATGAGCTAGGTACAGATGTACAAAATGTGACCTGCAGCAAAGGCACAACAATTTCTTAATTGGTGCTAGTGTTTCACCACTGCACCACCTACTGCAAATAGCTACCTCAAATAAAAGCAACTGACTCCAAGCACACCCTAAGCCTTTTTATCAAAGCCCTTCTCCCAGCCTCTCTCTTCTCGTTCTTATTTTGTACTACAAAACAAATCAGTCAATCAAACCATCAAAATTAACCTTTTGGGGTTTTGCCCCTCCAACTTCCTGGCAAGAATATATTTGTGGCATCTGTGCCATCTCTGGCACGGTCTTCAGAGATTTCTGTAGCATCACGTATCAGTGATGAATCAACACAACTGATTTTGAATAGCACATTAGGCAAATCCCCATCACTACAGCTGGGGTCTGGAGCTGGATGGCTGCCTCTGCAGGAGCCACTTGCTCCGTGCTACAGAACTGTACAGCAAGGCATGAAGGAGTTATTACCTGCCTGCAGCTAGATGTTGGCTGAAAAAGATGAGGTGCCACCAGAGAAGCTCACCTGTGGAGATGCCAGCAAAGCCAGTATGCTGTAACACAGCTCTGATGGAGATTTAACACAGCTCTGATGGAGATTTATCCCAGCTCTGAGCCAGGCAGCTCAGAGCTGCCTTTCCCCTAACACCTCAGCGCATACGCAGCTCACGGCTGCACACAGTGGTGACATCGTGTACCCTGCAGCTGCCTCTCTGCACTCTACAGCTTGCTATTATTTTCTCCTCGGTTAAGGAGCTTTATTCACGGGTAAAAATACCACGTGTAAGTTCACACGTACCTAAAAGCTCATCAGCACGGGCACCTGCTCTTCCCCGTGTGTCAGGCACAGGCGGGACAGAACCTACCTGTAGATGGGTGCCAGGAGAGGACTTGCACCAGCACCAGTCACCAGCCCAGGTTGGGAGCCACAGCAGGTTCATCTGTGGCTCTCAGTTTCTAGATACATGCAGAGCACAGAGCAGTCAGTGCTGGGTGATGCCCAGCAAAGCCCTGCTGGGCCAGGCAAGCTGCATCCAGGAGGTTCCACATGGATGAGAGGATGCTACCTTTTGCCTCCATGTACTATACAGATGGGTCTGTTTATTAAATACAGGGGCTACAAATCATGCCACCAGCCTCCCCAACCCACAGACAATGCCCTGGGAACACATTTTTTGGGGAGTTAAACTAGCACAGGCCTGGGACAAGCTGTCCTGTCGGCAGCCAGTGCCAGGATGTAAGCATCCCTCCATGCCACTGACCTGCACGATGAAGCGACGACCTCCCGAGCACTGGGATGTGCCTCTAAAGGTTGAGCAAACCTGTCCTCGGTGACCCCTTCTCCTTCTGGCTGGCACAAAACAGCTCTGGACCAGGGTGCCTGGTTAGATGGTCCTGCTGGCACTTCCCTCCATGGTGGGCGCGCTGTCAGCCAGACCCAGGGAGATGCCTGCAGGAATCCAGCACCCTTTGGGCAGGCTCTTGTGCCCCACTCCTTCCTTTGGGGCAATTGTGTCCTCTGCAGAGAGCTAATCCCCCTCTCAGCCTGTTTTGCTCTGATGCTGCCCAGCAAAGCTACTCGTGGCCGATCCAGGGGGACACCCCAAGCAGGGGACCCCTTTGCCTCCCGTGGGTGCAGGTAACGCCCCACGGCAGTCCCAGCCTGGGTGTGGGTCAGCAGCCACTTATGGTTTCAGGTCGGCAGAGAGGGGAGGGTGCTGAGCGGGCAGAAAGCACTTCTCCTCCACTTTTAAGAGGCTTTCCCAGCCAATGGGGAGGAGGTGGCTGCCTGCCTCGGCCAGAATCCCCTGGTAATCCTGCTGCCCAGGGGCTCCTTGCCTTGCTCCCAGCAGAGCAGGGCAGGGTACCAGGGAGAAGATTTGGAGGGGCCAAGGCAGGAGGAAGCAGGGGGAAGGTTGGGGTTCCTTATGATGGAGACAACCAGGAGAGAGGGTGCCAGGGAGAAGGGCAAAGGGGAACAAGGGCATGGACCCACCCTTCAGGAAGGGGCAGAACGGGGGGGCGGAGGAGGCAGTTTTTGAATCCCTCCACTGCTTCCTCAGCCAGTAGCCAGAAGCACAGGGAAGTGCTGGCGTGGTTCTGCCGGGCGCGTGTTCTGCTTCTGCATGTGCCCAGCAGAGAGCAAAGATGTGGTGGAGAGGCTGAAGGATCATTGCTGCCCGTGGCTTGAAGGGTGGGATCCAGCCCACCCCTGGCAACCCCTCACCAAAACCAAACCCCTCAGCAGCAACAACCCAGGAGGGGCTCTGGTGTGCAGCAAGGAGGGGCCACTCTCTGGCCATGTGTGGGGGAACCTGTTTTATTTTGGATGGGATTTTGGGGAAGAGGGAAAGACCCCTTAAGTTGTAAACCCCTGAAGCCCCAAAGCCCCCAGTGCTCTGCACTCCTGGTGGTGGAGGCTCTGGGGGGAAGGGAAATCAGGGAGGGGCACCTGTGGGGGCTTTGCAGCACTCACAGCCAGGGTTTAATTTCTATTAATAAGGCTAATCGGCTAAAGCCCTGGCTGTTGATCATGCTCCCTCCCTTGCCACCTCCCCTTTGTCCCTGACAGTGGGGCCAGCATGGTAGGGCACCCACAGGACCCCACAGATCCCTGCAGGAGCATTCCCCCCACTCCCTGCCCCACACTGAGCTGCCCCTGGGGCATCCCTGGGGCTCGCAGCCTGGCTGAGAAGATGGCCACCAGGCCTTGACCTCCTGGCAGCTTGGAAGTGAGGACTTGTTGCTGTCCAGTGACAAGACCAGGGGGTTGTGCAGCCCTTCTGGTACCCTTGGTGTCCACCCTGGCTGCAGCAGCCAGTCCACGAGGCTGCAACAGTCAACACCCCAACCACAGACAGCCATCATGGCCCCATTGCTGGCGGGGACCCCATGTCCACACCCTCACTGCATCCTCTGTCCCAGGCAATGTCCCAGTCTCTGGGACAGCTACAGAAGTGCATTCTTCATTTTAATTAAAAAACAAAAAACCCCCCAAAAACCCCACAAATATTTTCTGCAGGAGAACAGGCAAAGGCACAGGGCAGCAGCACTGGGCACTGTCACCTGCCCCAGTCTTGTCCCAGGGCTGCCCAGCAAGGGAAGAGGCTGTGCCAGGGGTAAGAAGGGACAGATGCTGCTACAGACAGACACTGGTTGCTGAAGTGTCTGAGAGCAAGACAGCTGTGTGCTGCAGACCCCATCAGCTGGATTATGTCTTTAGATGCCTTCTTGTGGCCTCCTCCCTTTGGAGTTCATTCTTGAGGTAGCAAAGGGACCGTTCGGCGAGTGTCCTTCTCTGCCCCCAGCAGGGATAGCAAAGCTTCACCTTCTTCATCCTGCTAGCACTGCCCCATGCTGCAGATGATCCTACCCATCCATCCCTCCACCTCCCAGACCAGCAGCATCCCCTCTGGCCAGGCAACAGGCACCAGAAACACCAGACTTCTCCCTCTCAATCACAGTAACATCACACAGGGAGGGGGAACAGGGGGCAATCAGGAAAAAGTAGCAGGGATCTGCTGCTGGCTGAAGCATGCCAGAGAGCAGGGTGAGATGGGTCCCCATCACCCAGAGGGAAGAAGGGAGGGGAAGAAGAGAAAGGGTACTGCATGAGTGATATAGCAGAAGGTTGCTGCCCAGCTGGGGGTCACAGCCCACCACTTTGTATGCCTTCCCTGCTGGAATTCTTTGCTGTTCACAGCCCTGTTTCATCGGATGATGGGTGCCGAGCGGTCGTTGGTGACGGTGGGACGCAGCTTGACTGTGGCAAAGGGGTTGGTACCTCTGGAAGGAGAGCAGGCAAACATCAGGAAATCTGCAAAGACCATGCAGGGGTCCTGCTGACTGGGCAAAGGCTGTTTAGTCCTGCCAAACAGCCACCTCCATGCCAAAGAGGAAAGTGTGGTAAAACTGCCTGTGTGTTTTCTCCCTCCTTAACACAGCCTACTGCAGGCTCCCACATTGTTCCCCTCGGGCTCTCCTTAGGGCTTCTCATTCTTCCCCTTCCATAGGATGAAGAAGGGACACCAGCATAAGGCTCTCCCTTGAAGTAGCACTCTATACTTGTGGCCCCTGACCCTCTGAGCAAGGAGTCAGGGAGCAGGGACACAGCACCATGCCAGAAATGTGGAGACACCAACCCAGCTGCAGGGGGAAGGAAAACAGGGATTTATGGCAATCTCATCTCTACAAACCTGACTCATCAAAGCTAAAAGCCACGTCCCTCATGCCTCAGCCCTTGGCAAGCAGGCAGAGCTGCACAAATCATGTAGCTCCACACTCAGGCTGCGAGCTGCTATTGTGGCTCTTCCAAGATGGATTAGAAGGAGCATGCAGGCTTGGCCATCTGCTCGGGGTGCTCAGAGGTCCTACCTCCTGTTACCAGAGGTAGGAGAGCCTTCCCAGTCAGGCAGAATGGCTGACTTCTGTGGGCCCTCCTGCTGTGCTGGGAGGGGGGTTGTGCACTGCTTTCCTCCAGACACTTCCCTGTTCCTCTGGCATTTGATAACCCCAAAGATTAAACAATACTAGTATTGTAATAATGCACCCCCACCCACTCTCAATGACTCTGTGCTCCATGCCTCACTCACCGTGGGAAGAGTTCAGGGGGCTGGTCAAATCCTCCTGATTTCTGCAATGAAAAGAAAGCCAGAAATGAGAGATCTAGGGTGGGTATGGGAACGGTGAGACAAAAGTGAGGCAGGAAGCACCACACACATGGAGGAAGATTTCACAAGACACTTAAGTGGGTTGGGAGCTGAAGTTCTATTAACAGGGCATTCCAACTTTGCATAATCCCACAAATTCACCACTACAGATAACAACCTGATTTCTGTGGTGGGGGTTGTCCCTGTACCACAAGTTCCCCGTTGCCCTGGGACAACTCCCTTTGTGTTGTGGAAGAAAGGAGATGCCTCAGATGCCCAAAGTGTCATGTCTGAAGATCACAGCAAACAGTGATAGTCTGAGCTACAATTCACCCTGCCAGCACAGCCAGAGATGCCCCCCTCACCTTGCCCACACATCCTGGCAAAGAGTTTATCATCAATGCCTTCATATGCTTCCTGCTCCCATGGGCACCCCAAGAGCTGCAGTGCTGCACCCTGCCCTACTCCACTTAAATGTGGACAAATCTGATGAGGGAAGATGGACCTAGGCCCTCTGGCCTGTATTCTCGACCAGTAGAAAAGGAAAGATCAGTCAAAATTGGGCTGCTAAAATACACCAGTTCCTGTAGCTGTGGCAGGCAAGTAAAAGTATGTGTTTCAGCTAGAGAGTCACACACCCATTTGCTGCTGGCTGAACTGCAGGATGTCTTGGGCAGAAGTTTAGAGGAAGGATGAGCTTTATGAACTTCTAATGAGGCTCAATTTCTCTGCCATGGTACTCTAAAGGTTCCATGTGCTTCATACATGCTCAGTCCCAGGTCTATCCCTACACCTTACACCTGGGAGGATGGAAACATGTGACGCAGAGGAGAGGATGGGCTGCAGAGCCTGTTCTCCCCTCTGCATTGTGCAGCCTGTGGTTCATTGAAACCGCAGAGCAGGACATGAAGTAAAAAAAAAAAAGTAATTAAATGGTACATTTTGCAGTCCTTTGAGCCATCCGTTTGCTTTCAACCTTGCACTGGCCTGGACACCAGTCACCAGAGATGAGATTTCCCAGCCTCCTGTGAGGCTGAGCAAGTAAACACCTCACAGGTAGCACTGTCCTTTCCTTTTCCAGGTCCTCAACTTGAACTCCCCTCTACTGTAACTACTGTATTTGACTGCCCTCACCAGTCAATTTCCCACAGCTGGAAGCAGTGGTAAGTGAGGCCATAAGCCATGGGTCGGACACAACTCATTCTAAGGCTTTCCAAAATGTCTGTGCTCTCAAGCCCTAGCTTTTCTCCAGCCCTGTCTGTGACTTTAACCCAATCCTCACTTGAATTTAGAGGAGAAGCTCTATGAAACTCCTCTCCATTCTCTGAAGGGAGAAGGAGGATGGCATCTCTGTTAGCTGGTCACCCACTCCCAGCCCAGCCTGATCATTCCATGGTCCTACTATTAGCAGAAAGAGGTGCTGCCCTGGAGCCACCAGAAATCAGGCTGGGAGGTCATGGAGAAAAGGACTGAACTGAAGGGTCCCTGGTGAGCAAAAAGAGAGAGAAATGAGGAGGGCAGGGGCAGAAAACCAGTTCCCTGGGGAAGCAAAGGCAGGCACTGAGGATCTGCACACAGAAGGCTGATGAGCAAGAGCCATCAGGACATTGCAAACAGAGCAGGTGAGAAAGGCCAGTGCTAGTCAGACCCCTTTAGCTCAGGAAGGAAGTCACACTCCAACATCTGGAAGATGTTTTTCTCTCTCAACACACCAATGCAGAATAGGTGTGCTTTGGAGGATGAAACTCAGATGTGACCAACTCCACACACACACACACACACACACACACAGTTACTTCTCCTGTACTCACCTTGGAGACAGAACTGGATGGGATGGCCACCCCACTCTGGTGACTGCTGGGACCCACAGAGAGGGGAGGTGGGGTGGGCACACTGGGCTGGGCAGCTGGAGGCCAGTAACTGCCAGAGGAAGGAGTGCTGGGACGGTCCAGGATGTCATCCATACTGTGACTGCTTCGCAGTGGGAAGGATCTGAGCAAGAGGAGAAGAGAGTGGGGGGAGAGTCAAAGGGCAAGGAGTAGGTGTCCAGCCCCTGTGGTGCTCCAACAGATGTCTCTAGAGAAAATACACAGGGTTTGTACTGTCCCAGTCACAAGCAGCTTTGAGAAGATATTGCATGTGTTAGGAGAGCCATCTAGGGTAAGCCTGAGAGATCTCAGGGTACCTCAAGGCTCTTAGCGCCAGCTTGGGAGCTCTGCAACTCTACACAGGGCACAACCTGGTGTTAGTGACCAACCAGGAGCTACTCCATCTCCTGTCTGGCCAAATGCTCTCCTGTTACCTGGTGGCTGGCTCCTCCATCTCCCTTGCATCCTCCAGAGGCTTGACATAAGCTTCAGGGAACCAGCCACACCTAGAGCACAGGAATAGAGAAGCATGAGGTCCAGGAAACAATGGTTTTGGGTTCTTCAGCTCCAGCTGTCTAGTTCTCCCAATCTATACCCATTACACACACCAACCAAGCTGCTGGTGCCACTAGCACATGTGGCAGAGTTCCTGCACAGTTTTCACTTCTCGGTGGGGCAGAAGGTTGTTGCAAGACAGTGGCTGAGCTTGGAGCAGGACTCACTAACTCACCTCAGAGGCTGTGCAAAATGCTTGCTGTTGGAAGCAAAGCTGGTGAAATCCAGGAAGAGACAGTGACCAAGCATGGTCACTGAGGCAAGCAAACAAAGAAGCTGTAGAAATCCCTTCTCCTCAGGGCACCCCAGAAACAAATCCCCCCCCGCACACACACAAAAAAGAAAATAAAATAAAGGCTCTGCTTTTTGCTCATCTCAGCAGAGATCTCAGTGCAGGGATGTTGTGTGGAACAGGGCAAGCTGTTCAGACAGGCAGCACCACAGGAGTAACTCAGTAAGCACAGGGTGCAGCTGTTTCCATGCTCTGCCTGTGCCACAGGGTGCAGCAGCAGTTGTGGTGTGAGCTGAGAAATGCCAGGGCTCTCAGGTAACTCCAGCAGTTCATGGCCCTGAGCTGGGTTCCATGACAGGAGTCAGCCCGTCATGCAAGCCAGGAGGGAGTCACCGTGTCCCTGGCTCTTCTACCCAAAGCCCCCGGAGTTTTCCCAGGCAGCTCATCCACAGCTCACCCTGCCCCACCACATCTCCTCACCCTGGAGAGCCCCCTGTGCTAGGCACAGCCCCTGACTGAGGACATGGTGATGTCCCACCCAGATGGTGGGGGAGACACAGTGCCCCAGGCCACACCAGGAGGGAAGAGAGGAGACAATTCCGTGCTGGAGCCTCTCAGCTCCCACCCTGCCTCAGCCTGCCAGGCTGACTTACAGCCACAAAGTCACTTACGTGGATGAGCCCTCCAGCTTTCCATAGAGCCACCCGTTCTGCGCGTCCGGCATCAGCACCGTGATGACGTCCCCGGGGTCAAATTGAAGCAGGGTCCGGTTGTTGCCTGCCACATGGGGCACGATTGCCTGCACTCTGGCTGTGCTGTTCCTCCTCCTGCCTTCGCTGCTGCTGCCAGCTTCACCCAAGGAACCCGAACGGGAGGTACGGCCAGCGGGGAGCAAACCTGCAAGGAGGCATCAGAAGGGTCTGGCTGGAGCCCAGCGTCCTCCTGCAAGACCCATCCTGCTCCGAAGGGACCATTATTTCCCCAGGCAAGGAATTATCCTAGAGGAGTAGGTGGCCTTTGTCTGCAGGTGGAGAGCAGGGCATAGCATGAGAAAGGCTAAAACATTCACCTTTTGGAGAAAAATCATCTCAAGCTGAAACCACTTGCTCTGCACTACGTCCTCTTTAGCCAGATGTCTGGGGCACAGTCACTGGCTGATAAATGACTGGATGATGTTGCTCTTCTGCTAGAGCAACCGAGAATCTGGGTCAATTTCCTCTCTCTTTGCCCTATTTTTAATTTTCACTTTTTATACTCTTTAAACTGATATTTTTCAGGAAAGAAAAGTGGATGAGACATGAAGTAACTGGATAGGTTTTGTAGGGCAGGGTAATATTTAATCTAGTAGCACAAGGGAAGGTGCATCACCAAATTGGGAACTCCAGTAAGCAACAGCCCTCATGGCTCAAGAAGCCTTGAAAATTAAACACCTGTGGGTTCCTTATCCTCACATGGACAGCCAGAAAGCCTGGTCTTGTCCTGGTTGGACCCTGCTCTGAAAGTTGTGCTCATTCAGCCCTGCCCTCCCTGACTCCCATATGCACTGTCCTTTCACCATGTCTAGAAATGTGGCTGAGGGCTGATGGCCTGGTAGAATGGGAGTTCCTCTCCAAACCCAGCCCTGTTCCCAGAGAAGCCCAACCACTGTGTCTTCCCACAGCACTGATCCCAGACATGGGTCATACTGGCTGACGGTGTCCTCCGCAGTGGCCGCCTGGGGGTCTCTGGTTGAGGAGACAGCGTCATTTCTGGAGGATCCGGAGAGAAGATGCTGGATCTACTCCCAGTCATGGAAGAAGCAAAGTCACCAAGGGGTCTCTGGGGCTGTTGGAAAGAAAGGAGGCTAAATCCACAGAGGCTGCATCAAGTGGGAGATGCTCTGAGAGAAACCCCATCCCTCTCAGAAAGCCAAACCCAACACATTGCCTCATTGCAGCCCAAACACAAGCTTCTGGCCAGGAAAAGCTACACATGATGGACAAGGCAGAAAGCAGCATCTGCATCTGTGCCATCACCAAGGCAGAGACTGTCTGTGGGCTCCTCACCATCTCGTGGTGGGTGGGGGTGAGCCGGCCTGACGGGTAGCCCTGGCTGTGGGAGGCAGCAAGAAGCCCGTGGGAGTGACTGTTTGAGGGGTTGCGGCTGGCCTCCAGCTGCTCCTTCCACTGTGGTGCCTTGGTCTGGATCACACCCCGGGCCTGGGGAAAGAGAGAAGAGGGAGTGGTGGATAGGGCAGAACAGCTACAGAGGGAGCCAAGGGCTGCCACATCCATTAGCTTAGGAATCAGGGCCTCCCACCATGACTTGTGTGGGAATGGCTGAACAGAAACCAGCAGGACTGAATTTCTAGGATGGCAGAGAACTCATTCACCCAGTGACCCTGCCATGAACACCTACAACACCCTTCTCTCTCCCATTGCTCACACACCCAACTAATCCCACATCAGCAGCATCCTCACCCCAGGCCATGCTCTCCCAGCCTAATATATTCAGCCTGGATAACACAGCAAGAAATGACTAAGAGTTTCCTGCCCTGTCGATGCACAGATTCTGCTTTCACCCAAGGGCTGGCTCAGCCTTGACTCCCTCCTGCCTGCGTGTTCCCCTTCCAGCCACGCTGCCTGCTCCCACAGCTCCTCTCCCCAGCACACCCAGGGCTGTACCCTGCTGTAAAACTGGAGGAGGGTGTTGTAGAGCATCTGGTGCTTCTCAGCCAGGAAGCGGTAGCGGCGTTTCTCCTCCAGCTCAGCCTCCCTCTGGCTCTCAGAGACAAATGCCTGCATCTCTGAGCGCAGTCGCATCACGTTCTCCTGGGCCACAAGGGAAAGAGAGAGGAAGGGATAAGCATAAGACCAGCAGGGTGGGCTCACACACAGCAGGGAAAGGGGTGAAGCTTGTCACTGTGTCTACCAGCTTGCCAGTCCTCTCACAGTGCTGGGGCAGGACAGAGGAACTAAAGCAGCATGCCAGGGACCAAGTCCTTGCTCACTGAGGCTAGATAAATGAGGAGAGGGCTTAGCAGGAGTGAGCATCACAGGTCAACAGCACCCTGTAGGAAAGGAGTTTCCTCCTTTCCAGATAAGCCTGCAGCCTTCTGAAGGCCCCCTGACTTTTATGGAAGGACAAAGTTGCTCAGAAATCAGTCCTGGCTCCAGAAAAAACATTCATGGGGGGTTTTTTTTGCCAGCTCCCTTTCCTGCAATCAATGCTCACCTTCATTTCCCGGGCATTTTTATCACGGGCCCTCTCCATTCTCCACAGTTCTGCCATGCACTTATCCAGGTTGCTGGCTCTGCGCTCGTACTGCATCTCATACTGCTTCTGGCTTTCCTGCCAGGGACAAAACAGGCCAGGTGAGGAACCAGAGAGCCAGCCACACTGTGATGCTGCAGGGGTCCTGCTCTGATGGGTGGTTGGGCACCTGAGTCCCCCTGAAATCAGGCTTCACCTGAACCTCTTACAAAAAGTCTTTCTTTTCTTTTCTCTTTATTTTAAAGGGCTTGGGTGTGCTAATGAGCCACAGAATCTCAAAAGCAAAAATTGAGTCCTAACTTCCCCAGCACTGGGAGCAAATCCCCAGACCTCTGTCACCCTCCATGACACTACCCACTGGCATGGCCACTTGGGGCACAATGGCACAGGACCCACAATCACACAAAGGTTGTGGCTCAGGGAAGCTGAGAACTCTAATTTTGGGATGCCAAGTCTTTCAGCACTATTGAAGCACTCAGCAAGTCCCACTATACAAAGGAGAGCAATTGCCTGCCCTCTTTACCTCTCCATCATCAGCCAAACTAGGGGTGAGGGGCTGGTCCATGATGAAGGAGGAAGAAACACCCCGCCCCCTAATTCCAGCTGAGGAAAGTCAAAGAAACACCTCAAGTGCTCAAATAAAATCCCTTATGTAGAGGGGAGAGAGAAAAGAGGAAGGTTGAGGGAGAAAGGAGTGAATCACTCACACTGATGAACTGCACATCCATTTTGGTGTTCTTCTCCATGTGCTGCAGCAGGTCCACGTGGAAGGTCTGAGCCTGGAAGAAGGAAAGGACCCATCCCCCTCCTCCATTAGCCATATGGGGTGAAGGGATGGCTCACAAAACCCACAGAGCTAGTGACTCCTTTGCCACCTGGGCCCCAAACAGAAACCAGAAATGGGTACATTAGGGCTACCATGGAGCTGCCCTGCAGTCTGGGGGTCAGCACTCAGCAGCCCCCTCCCAATAGTTAACCCCCAAGCTCTGGCATGGGCACAAGCAGCAGTGTTTGGAAGGGTAGGAATGCCCTTCACTCCTGTTCCACCACTGCAACCCAGGGAAAGAGAGGATGGAATCACCACATCTGATCAGCTGAACGTGCACCTACATCACCATGCTTGCAGAAAGGTGGTGACTGTCTACTAAGGACACCAAACACTGAAAACCAGCCAGGCTCTGGTCACAGCAGCTCTGTAACATGCCTCTGTCACATTCAGCCAAGGTAGGAGGGAGGCAGGCACCTGGCAGCAGTCATGTCAGAAGGCAGGAGATGGGGCAATACACAAAAATGCCAGCATGCTGTGAAGGAAGTCCCCTTTTCCCCACTTGCACCAGCCCCCAGAAAAAACACTCACCACAACTTCCAAATCAGAGCTCAGAAGTCTTTGTGTGTCAGACATCTGCATCAGAATTTCACCTTAAGGGAAAGAGACAGGAGAAGCTGGGAAAATCCCATGGCCATTTCCTTGTGCACTCAAGGAGGCAGACCAGAAGGGTGTGGGTCAGGCTGATGATATATGGGTGTGAAAGTCCAACAGCTATCAGGACACACTGCTCTTTTCATCCTGAAAGAGGCTTGTAGCCTTCCTCCCCAGGGCTCAGCTCCACCACCACTTCCCAAGCACTGCCAGTGTGGGGTTGTTGCAGCCCTCGAACCTGCCAGACCAGCACTCTGCTACACCCACATGCCACAGGTGCCCTCAGCTCTTCCAGGGGCTCAAGGTGCTGGGCTTCTGCTCTGCCAGGGCTTCCAGGAGCCCCATTCCCACACTTAATGTCACCCTAGGTACAGTGCATGGCTCCAGATCTCCTACAGGAAGGTAGATCCAGCAGCCACTGTGGTTGCTGCATGTGGTCCTGCTTCACCAGTGTTGGCATTATGGAACTGGGAGGGGAAAAAGACTGATGACAGGGAGAAGAGGAGTGAGCTGCACGGTGAAGGAGATGGTAGGGACCTTGCTGAAGGGATACATCTGCTGGAAGTTTTTTCACTAAAAATGTTCAGTATCAGAGCAGTTCCCTGAACGTGTTTTCAGCAGCTGTCATTAGGGTGCAGTTTTGTCCTGCTGGGTGCAAGCTCCTTGGCTCTGAGCTGCTGTTTCAGCTGGCTGCAGGCTCAGGAGGACAACACCCTAACAGCTCTTGTCAGCCCATGCTCTCCAACTTTTCCCTCCCACCCCCAAGGAGGAGCAAAATGCTTCCTCTGAGAGGAAAATTCCAACTCTCAGGGCAGAATGCCTCAGCAAGGACTGGTTTCCATTGATGGACATCCATCCCAGGAGCTAGGCTCAGTCACTGATCTCAGAGAGACACAGGGGAGAGCGCTGGGGCCTTATGGGATATTCAAGGACACACAATAAATTTGACTCTCACTGCCTGGACAGGTCCTGGTACTGTCAGACACCATTCAGAGAAGCTGTCTTCCTTCCCCCAATATCTGAAAAGGTACCAGCTAAGGGGAAAGGCCCAAGAAGTGTAACTGTGGCTCATCACAAGAGAGGATGGTGAGTAGGAGAGCCTTACCCAGCACGTGTGAGGTGGAGCTCTGCAGTGCTTGCTCCCCAATCTTCTCAATTGCCTTAAAATACAATTCAGCTGCTTTGGATAATGCTGTGAGGAGAGGAGAGGAGAGGGGAGGTAAGGATCTCACCTGCCTTCCAACCCTCACCAGCCCCAGCAAGCAGCACACAGGACAGACACCCCCTGGTACATTGCCTATAGGAAAGTGCACCCTGTTTCTCCCCATCTGTGCCTAATAATTGCAACAGGAACTGGAGGAGAAAAGTAAGAGCAGCTGACAACATGTCACAGGAGGATCAGCAGCCTTGCATTGGCTGACAGCAGTCCCTCCTGACACAGTGAACACACAGGATGGACACAGCAGCACAATCTGGAGCCTGGGTCATGCAGGACCCAACTCACCATGGAAGGCACGCAGGTAGTTGTTCCCTAGGTACACCAGGTTCTCCAGTGCAGGGTTGAACTGCTCCAGGATACTCTATGGCCAGGCAGAAACACATTAACTCCAGGCTTTCCCCACACCCCAGAGATCTCAGCAGGTCAGTGCCCTCCCATTGCTGCTCAGCTGGGCACAGCAGGGACCCAGAGAGCTCCCCCAGCCATGATGCTGAATTGGCCATGGTGATGGGCAGCAGTGTACAAAATCACCTCCCTGCAGCAGAGGTAGCTGAGACCTTCAGCTGCCCTCATTCCTCTCCAGCCATCTGGGAGAGAAGCAATGCCAGTGGGCAAGGTAGCTCACTGGAGAGCTAAGTGGTTGCCTGAGGATGGTTTTCTCCCAAGGCCCCACACCCACTGCAGACAGGGGAGTCACTACAAGGGGATCTGAGCAGTCTTTTCCCTCACACCTGTGCCTGTTGAGATGAGGGCCACCACTTATTATCCAGGCACAAACAAGACTTTTTCCTGGCCAGGATTTGGTGCTGTGCCAGAGGCAGCAGCTTGCTAAGAGAAGGGATGGTCCATTTCAGCCCAACCTCTCTGCTCTCACCTGCTCCACTTATCAAAGGTCTTTATTGCTTACACCATAGCAGACCAGAGGCTGGAATAAGCAATTCACATTTCTCCCAGCTCTCACCACCTTGGTGCAGCACTGATGCGTGTAGGGAAGCATTTGTGAGATCAGACTGCTCTTCCCAGCAAGGGGGAAAACAGCTGACTGAACTCCCCCCTTCCTACCGGCAAGCAACATGTGTCACCCTTCATCCTCCGTGTCCAAACCACCCTGCTTGCCCCATGCCTTCCTGGATCTGCCCTAAGACCCACGCCACCATCCCCTCCTGCAAGCCAACTGCTCTCAAACACAGCCCGGAGCCCACGGGAGCTGCTGCAGTTCAGCCTGGGGATGGATCCAGCTCTCAGCTGTCCACGCCTCAGGGGAGCTTTCAGCAGAAACCAGCTCTTCTCCTCCCCCCTGGGCAGACAGGTGAATCCTCTGGTGTCATCACTTACCTTATAGATGGAGATGGTGGATCTGTAGGACAGGTCCATCTCCAGAGCCTTTTCCCTCTCCCTCGGAGAAGCAAGGAGCAGAGGAGAGCACAAAGTTCTGTACTGGCCAGAACAACTCTGCTTCTGCACAGCCGGCGGGATGGAAAGTGCCTGTCACTGGCAAGGTAGGACAGCAGGAAGACACAGCCGTGGTACAAAAGGAACAGAGCACTGCTGGAGTTTAATAATTCACCAGCCAAGAGACTGGAACTTGATCCCTGGAAGTAACCGGACTCTGGGGAGAGAGGAATCCTGTGACAGCCAGCAAGGGCATGTGACCGCCTCCTTGCATTATTGATGGCCAGCTCGGTGCCCAGCTCCCCCTGCCCTGACACCTGCAGAGACAGCCACCTGCCAGAGTAACCACCTCATGGCTAGCTGCCACCATCACTGCCACCACTCAGAGGTGGCTCACAGGGTCTCACTGTGCTCATGGAGAGTCTCCCAGTCCCTCCATCACCCAGAGCTTGCGGTGGCAGCAAACAGCAGCGGCTGCAGGGAGAAGCCGAAGGAAAGCTCAGAACAGGTTTCACCTCTTCCCTGCCCACTGTTCCCCCACCACAGGCCTCAGCCCTCCAGCTCTTACCATCCCCCTCCTGCTCCCAGTCTCCATGACATGCCCTCATTGCAGCCATGAGCTTGTACCCGATCACTCCAGGAACTCCCTGCAGATGATGGAGGCTTAAAGAGGGGGAGCACAAGCCATGTGTGAAAAAGAGGAAATGAGTTCTTGTCCTCTCGACCCAAGATGTGGGGGTTTGTTTTTCCCCTCCATTATGGAAAATCTCTACTCCACATTAAAAACCCCTTAATTCCATGATCAGAAGGCAGACACTCAGTTCTCTGCATTATTTGTGACTGAGCACCCACCCTTCTGCCAGCAGTGTCTCTTAGGAATTAGGGGGCATTAGGTCCAGCAAGCCTGCAGCAGTTACCTTGTCCAGAAACCACCTGGGGGTACCCACACTAAAGCACTGCCTCCAGTAGTTTGTATCCTGAAGGTCTGCAGTGTTCTCCTTTTTAGGCCAGACCAGCTCCAAGAGGACTCTTGCACGTGAGCTGGTCCAAAGCCTCTATGCCTGCTCCCAGGGCTGGGTGCTGTGTCAGGCCACTTACCACTTCAGCCCATACGAAGGGTATGTGTCTCAAGGAGCCCCATTCTTCATTTCCTACCTGTAAGAAATTCAGAGGCTGCAAGTACAAAATCCCTTTGGGACAGAGAGAGACGAGACAACCAAGGAGTGCATCACAGTGGAACCAAATGAAAACCTCTCTTTATTTCAGGTCATGTTAGTTCTACATAGAAGCACTGTTCACAACAGCAGTCCTTCCAGTCAAAAGCAAATGACTGAGAATTCAGATTTTCAGGTTACGCCTCATGACACCTCCAATAGATACATAAATTATTTATAAATATGAAAATTTCTTTCAGAAACACTACGTAGTTTCTAACAGTAAAGTAAGTAAATCTAAATTGTAACAGGGTCAGCTTTTTTGTGGGAACTGATCTCCACATCAAGAATAAGGAGAAATGATCTCTCTACCAAGCCAAGGCTGTTGTCCCTTATCTTGAGCTTGCTGTGAGGCAAGACAGGATTTCACATCTCAGCCTTGAGTGCCACCCTGGGCACAGTCAGTACCTGTGTTCTCAGCCCACCTCAGAGAGGAAAGGGGAAAGTGCTACATTAGATAATTGGCTCAGGAGAGGTTCCCTCTGCTCCCCAGGCTCATGCTCAGTCACAATATTCTGCATTATATTTACTGTGGAAAGTTGTAGTGTTTCTGCTCCTATTCAAACCGGGCAATACTGTACATTCTGAACCACCTGGGCCCCAGTGGGCCAAATAATCACTGAACCTTTATCTGGCCCGTTCAGTGATGTGGGAAGGTGCTTTGTCAGCTGCACAGGCAGGAGAGAGACTCCAGCTGCTACAGCTCAAGAGAAATGGCAGAGACTCGGACTTGTGGGGAGGGCTGTAAGGTCAGAGAGCAGGGCAATAAAACTGAGCACAGCAGCAGAGATGGGTCCACAGTACAAAGAGAACTGTCAACATTTCACAGCTATCTGGGAATACATGGGTGTGTACTGGAATACATGGATGTGTGCAGTGTTGTCTAGTATATGTCACTAGTTCCTTGTTATTATTAGTAGTAATAGTCCCTCCCCCACCTCAGCAGCTTGTTTTGAGGGCAAATTCAGACCATCTCAGTGTCTGCTGCTCCTTGCCAGGGGGCTGCTGAACAGGAACTTCCTGGTTAGTCACCGGCAGAGATGTTGCACCAGCTGCTTGAACTGCTCCTGCTGCTGGTAGATGTAAAGCTGGGTGTCCCAGAGAGCATTTACCAGCACAGTGTCGTTCACCTCGTCCAACATCACCTCTGTGTGCAGCTGAGGGCTCAGCCTGCATACAACAAGACAGCATCACCACAGACATGAGCACAACGAGGCAGCAAGTGTGCCAAGCACAAGACTCGGGTGAAGTGGCTCCTGCCATCCTGGGCATTCACTTCCCCTCATTTAGGATGCTTGGAGAGCAGAGGCCTTCCCCCTCCTCCAAGGCACAACCACGCTCAAGGCTAAGGCTCAGCTGTACAGCTGCACCACCTGAGGCATGAGCCTTGAAACACGCTGTGTGTGGTGGAACAGGGCAGGATTCACATTCCCTAAGGACCCTGTCAGAGACCCCTCTATCTGACCCCAGACAAGGTGTGCTTGGTGCCGAGTGGGCCACAGCATCCTCTGATCTGCCACTGAGGCATGAGGAAAAGGGGCTGGGGGGGGGAGGGGGGCAGGTCTGGGCAAAAATGCTGCTGGAAGGGACACGATTTAGGATGACGCATGCCACAGCCAGGTCTGAAGTGAGAGGGCTAAAAATAGGTCTGCAAGGGGGAGTGGAAAGGAAGCTCCTACCGGAAATACGGGACATCCGTCATCTCACACCAGGCCCTGGCACGATCCACAGCTGGGCCGTCTGCGTCAGTGCACTGCAGGAGAGATGGGCACACAGTTACAGACTGCTCTCACACTGCTCTCCCTTCCTGCACAAGCTGCAGAGGAAGACCAGGAGCAAGAGCATCCTGGAAGGCAACCCTCACCACCAAGAGGAAGGGGGGGGTGGCGCTTTTTTTGTGTTTTTTTGTTAACGTAAGAACGGTGCTCTTGGATCCTTGGGATGCAAGGAATTACACCCTACAGGTTCACCATCCGTCACAGCACTGAGTGGATTCCTTAAAGAAACCCCAGGACGATTTGAATTGCAGCCTCCTTGGGATTACATCTCTATCCATTTCTGTCCAAGCCCAGTACCAGTAGAGCCTGTGACTATTGCAGCCTCTCTGAGCTGTTTTGGGAGCCCCAAAATAAAAGATGGGAGGAGCAGAGGGACCTCTCCAGGTAGTTTCTGGCTTTGAAAGCCAAGAGGAGATAAAGCAACAGAATTAATATTGTATTACTTCAGTTCTGATCTTTCTGGCTTTCATTCATTTGGAGTGTTTTCATGAAGAACATTTAATGAGCTTCTTCCTGAAGCATCCAAGAACGTGTGCCTATTACACACTCCTAACCACTAGGAGTGGTTAGGACTACTAACTACTTTTGACTACTGCTTTTTGTTAGTGATACTCTCACTTCTCCAGCATTTGCTAATTTCTCTGTTGGGGGATAACAAACAAAAAATTAATTGCTGTTTTATGAGGTGTGATTTTTTTTCTTTTTTGTCCAGGTTGCTCAGATGATAATCAACGCTCCCTGGAAAGGTGCTGAGTTTCATGAACTTGTGCCTGCAAGTATTCCTAGAGGTGACTGACCACCATCCAGCTCCCCCACACCTTAGCTCCTTAGTTCCTGCATGTGGAACCCTGAACAGACAGACAGGGCTTCAGACTTGCTGAGCTCCCACAATTTTTAGGTTAGCCCCTACATCCATTCCTCAAAGTGGCCACAGTCAACACAGCTATACAAGGAAACACAATTTTCTTCAAAAAAGGAAGAAGCTGAAGACTGGAAACCTTTGCTCCCTCCCTGCAAGCAGCCCCCGGGACCTTCCCCCAGCCCCTTCCTCCCAGTACTCACACAATCCACCACCATCTTGCCAAGTTCCCTGGCCCCAAAGACAGTCTTGGCCAGCTCCCAAGGGTTGGAGGGGCGGAAAACATCCACGGAGCTCACCGGGACCTGGGGAGGCTTCCCTGTGCCCAGTGAGACCACCAACCCCAATTTTCTTACTTTCTGCTTCTGACCCTGCAGACAAATAAAAAATTCGTTTGCAAGGATCAACAATTAAGGTGTAGCATCTCTTTCTCTAAAGTCCTGGAGGACTTTTGCCATCAAGGCAAATGGCTCAGGAGCTTTTTCTCTCCCTGTCATCCCCTTTTAGAATTGTCTGGTGAGAGAGGTATAATCCAAGTGACCTCAACAATTGCACTGCACTGCCCTGTCCCTTACACCCCTGGTGCACCCAAACCCATGAGATCACCCCAAAGATGAGTCTTAGGACATGACTGTGAAACAGACCAACTCTTTCAGTCATTTTGGCAATACACCTCCTCTTTCAGCTACAGGAGCAGTAGCTGCCAGTAGTTAGTCATCTTTCTGAGGAACTTGCCATACCACAGGAAGCATTCATCCTTCACCCTTGCAGAGCACCCCACCATTGTCTTCTGCATTTATTTTTGGGTCAGAAAAAAGCCCTGCAAAGCTGCATCAAGGGCCACACACAGCCATCAGCTGAATCATCCTTGCCCAAAGTAGCAAAGATAGCCCCATGGGGGACATCTCCCTCCTCATCTCACACTTGTCACAAGAGGTATTTCACCACTCAGCCACTATTCCCAAAAAGACCCCCCAGCCACTAAACCCCTCCATACCCTTCCTTCTAGGGTGCTGCAACTGCTAACTTGTTTATCCTCTAGAGAGGCAACCATTTCCAAACCCTCTTTCCCTTCAGGGGAGGCTCAGTGAAGCCAATAAAGCCTTGGCTACCAGTCAGGGCCAGGATTTCCCTCACCTTCTTGATCAGGGTCTTGTTGTACTCGTGGATCTCAGCCATGGCATCGAGGGTTGGGTTGTTGGCTAACAGCCCCCCATCCAGAAAGCGTCCTATCGGACGGAAATAAGTGGGAGCCGCACCGCTGCAGCGGGCAGCACGCCACACGAGCTGGTCTGGAGGGAGAAGAAAGCACACAGCATCTTGCAGCAGCTTCCCTGTGAGCAAGAAGCACCCCTCTCCTTCACTTAACACAAAGCAGGAGGGCTTGTGACCCCAGAAGAACCTGCCCTAAGATAGCTGTGCCTGGTTGTCCCAGTAGTAGGGCTGCTGTGTGGAAGCAAAAGATTATTTCGGAGAGGCTTTAAAAGATGGTCTCACCATTTTCTACATAACCTCCCAGGTCAAATCCACTCTCTAACAGTTTCACTGCTGTTATTTTGATGGTGAACAAGTTATGTTTGCTAGACAAAGGAAAAGCACGTTGGAGGGGACTGCATGCTTCCGTTACACAGCTTTTCTGTGTTTATCTGCTCCTGAAAGCCCAGGGAAAGGTACTGATTGTACACAGGACTCTCTGGTAGACCCTTTCCCCATGAACCTCACTAACCAGCCCGTATACCTGGCACAAGAAAAGCCAAAAGAGGAGAGGGGAGAAAAGAGAACCATCACTAGGGCCAAGCTACAGTTCAAGACCAGGGATGAGCCACTGCTGAGCCACCCCGGTTTTCAAAGCAATGGGAAGAAGAACAGGAAGTCTTCTGACTCTGAGGGATGATCCTCCCCCTGCCCAGCAGCTGGACTGCTGCACGCCAGCATTTACCTTCTGGCCGAGTGAGTGGTTTGAAAGATGCAGTTGTCTTGTATTCAGTGGAGGACTTTGTCTCTGGTACAGGGTAATTCCGGAAAAGGTGGAGCTCAGCTGGCTGCCGGTCACACAATGTCCCTGTCACCATAACCCTGGGAGAGAGAGGACATGAAAGAATAAGAGTGAAATGGAAAAAAATGTGCACTTATGGCTTCAACAGTCTGCACACCACACTTCTCCAGATCTGCTCTAAGAAGAAGCTGAGCATCTCTGCTGAGAGGGGTCCAGAGCACACCCAGGAGAGCATAAACCAGCGCAGCCCCAGGCAAGACTTACTTGGGCTTTTGGACATCTGTCATTTTGGTGTTTTCCCCAAATTCTTTCTTCAAGAACTCATCCAGGGGCTCCGACTCGTAGGGCCGAGACCCCCGGAACACCATGTCCTTCATGCGGAAGTACAGGCAGCGCATGTAGTCCATGGACTTCCCTGAGACGGGCAACAGCGTCGGCAGGAGCAAGGGGTGGGAGGAAGGGCAGGCAGAACAAACAGCGCATCAGAGCTGGGACTTCCCAGGACCAGCAGGAGATGGGAGGCATCGCTCCCCATCTCATCCCCTTCTCAAGCTGCCTGTCATCTGCTCAGACCTCAGCAGCATGTCTGGGAAGGACTCAACGGGAAGGGCAAGCTCAGAGAGTAGTTTCCCACTACCAGATAACACCAAGCACCTTGTGAAAGCCCTTGTGGAGAGGGTAGGAAGGACAGAACGTTGCACTCTGCCACCATGTGCTTCCCAAAACACAGAAAGCTGATGTGAGAATCAAGAACAAAACCAGGTCTAGGCTTTCCTTCATTAACAAACATCCCTTCCCTCCTTTGGCAGGGCCAACAAATTTCAGTCAGGACTCAGAGGCAGGTCCCACCCTGCATCTGCTCCCCACAGAGGAGAGTGCTCGAGACCACAGGAGTGAGAAGGGGCCCATTACTTGCACTGTCCTCACCGTGTACGATAGCCAAGGCCAAGATCCCCCCAGTGCTGGTCCCTGCCACCCAGTCAAAAATCTCACGAATGGGACGTCCCGCAGCCTTTTCGATAGCCAGGAGGAGCTGGATGAGCACCAGGCCCCGGATGCCCCCTCCATCCAGGCAGAGGAGGCGGTCGTGACTGGAAAGAGAGAGAGACAGATGACTGGGAGCTGTGGGAGAGCTTCCAAATCACAGCACACTGCATGAGAAGGCAGCCCTAGGGGTGGGATTTCAGGTGATGTACAAGAATGCAGCTGTGGGCAGCGTAACCGGTGAACAAATAAATAAATCCAGTGGTGCTTCCTCAGATGCATTTAAGACTGGACAGGGACAAATAAGCCTCACCAGACATGGTGCCACACCACTTGCTCTTTTAGCCACCTCTGACCTCTATGCTGGAGACATTCACAAGCCAAAACCACATCTGTGTCCCTTCACTACACAGGAATGGAGATGGTCTCATAAATAAAAATCAGACAGCCCTAAGCTCCTGCGAGCAGCACTTGGGTATCAACCCTCCCCCTGCTCCTTGCAGGGTGAGGTGCAGGCACTGCCACGGCAGGGCACAGGCACGCTTGGGTGAGCATCAGGGCAGAGCATGGAGATGGGGAAACCCCAAAGCCAAAAAGAATGTTTGGTGCCCAGGTGGCAGAGGGGAAGGACAGAGCAGGGGTTACACCTGCTGGCTTGATCTCCACTGGCCATGACCAGCCCATGGTCATTCATGGGAACAGAGATTTATGGCAACAGGGTGCAAAGGGGGAGTCTGGCAAAAATTGAACATCAAGGGAGGCTAAATGTCAGCTCTGAGGATGCCACACCCACAGGCATGGGTGGGAGACTTCACACACATGGCTTTCACCTTCAAGTGGCACGGAAGCCTGGACAGAAGCTGTTCCTCACTTACTTTCTTCTGCCTTCACTGGGCGAGTCCACAACGTCTGGTGCCTTCAGCAACTGCCCAAGTGTTGAGGAAACATACAGAAGGTCCTGGTACCCTAGGAGGGCCATGAAAGGGGAAAAAAATGAAGAGACCACTTTGCTACCTGAACCCTCTGATACATGCCTCAGAGGTATTATCAGTCAACCAAACGATACTTAATCATTACAAAAACTTCCATTATTTTTCCTGATTTCTCTATGCCCTCAGAAAGCTTGGTCAAGCTACCCAAACATCTCATCCCCACAGTAAATAATTTTCACTATCATCACACAGAGAATATTTGACTAGGAACTCCCTTCCCAATTGAACACAGCTATCTGCAGGAGGCACAAGCCATCCTACCCACAGCCACCAGGTACCCCTCCCCCAGACAAACTCCACACCAAAGAGGAGAAACCCCGTCCTTTAGAGCAGGCAGCTGGAGGTGCACTAGCAAAGAGGAAGGACTTGTAGAAGCAGATGATGAGCACAGCAGGTAAGAGAGAAGGCAGAGCCCAGCAGCATGCCCACTATGCAGTTTACTGCAAGCCTTAAGATAAAACCTAAATCTACTCCTATGAGGTAACCTAGGCAGGAGAGCTGTGGTGACAGGTTGGCTTGTCACTACCCCTCAGCTGATGTACACCCAGGCCACCCTGGGTGTTGGGCACCAATCCAGCCAAGGTGAAAAGCCAGCCTGCAGAACCAAAAGGAAGAAGAGGGGAAGAGAAGTTAAATACTCCTGCCAGTGCCCAGCCCAGAAGACAGCTGTAGATAACAACGAATGTGGTGAGGAGTTTCTTCAAGGGCCAGCGTCAGTGATGAAAAAGGGCCTTGTTCTGTCACTGCATCAGAGCTGAAACTGCAAGGGTCATCTTCACAAGGCCACGGTGAGAAGAAATCCTGGTGTCACCAACCAGCGAGACTTTTGGCTACACAGATGCACTCCAGAGCCTGGGGGAAGAGTTGTCCTCTAGCCCCACAGGAGGGCCTTTGCAAAGGAAACCACCAACCTGAGAGGGGAAGTGGACCACAAGCAATCGTCATCTGCCTGCATTCCCCTCTCAAAAGGGTCAGAGCCTCCCTCCAAGCCAGCCCATCCACTGCCCACTCCACAACCCCTCACTGTCTGTGCTCTGGAGGTCCCCAGAGGAGGAAAGCCCACCACCTAGAACAGACTCATGGGTTTATTCACACAGTCTGATTAGTACAGAGCACAAGCTATGACACAATTGTCTGTCCTAAGGCAGGCTTTCCCTATGCTTAACATAAACCCTGGGACGAGGGTCACTTATCCTTGGGTTTCATCCTTTCCCTCTCCCAGCAGCTGGCCTCCAGGATCTGAATGAACAAGACTTTTCATTTCTCTGTGCCCAGCATGACACTGGAAGGACCTCAAGGCAAGACCAGCAAGTACCATCCATCCCTTCTGTACGTAACCCAGTGGATAAAGAACACGCAGGCAACTAAGGCCCTACACCTCTTCCAGAGGAGTGAGGGAACCAGTCTGCCCTTTCCTTTCTACAGAGCTGTACTGCCAGGTCTAGAAAACAAAAGTTAAAAGAGTACAAGAATTTAGAGCACACACAGAGGAAAAGCAGGTAAAAGAGATGGGAGCCTGCAACAGCTGAATAAGGGTGGAGTCACCAGAAACTGAGAGCTAGGAGACAGTCCTCAGAGCAAAGACCAACTGAAGAAAAGATCCAAGACAGCACTGTGAAGGAAGGAACGCGAGGGAGGGCCAGGGAAGGCTTTACCTAAGCTGTTGAAGCTGCTCCGTGAGGAAGGTTGGCCTTCCAGGAAGGAGGAGGCGGCAGATGGTGCCAGGCTTGGGGAGTCAGGGTTGGGTGGGTGGCAACGTTCGGTCCCTACAGTTTGCAGCAGGTCTAAGAGCACTTTCCGGTTTGCACCTTAGGTGACGAAGGGGGAGTCACAGATCAGAATCAGGGGCATCAGTCCCCCTCTGCCAAATTCACAGCAACCCTCACAAAACCTCTGGGATGACCCAGGGAAGGGGAAAGCACGTCCCAGGTTATTTCTCCCCCTGCAACAGGACTCGAGCACAGCAGGGTCACCCAATGCTGTGCAGCTTCAAGGGTGTGTGCCATGCACTTCTTCCCACTGAAGAACCACCCGTGTTTGCTTACACCTGGGAGGTTCAGCATCACTGCATCATCCTGCTGTGAGCCTCCAGTGCCTGACAGCGTGCCTTGGAAGAAGGGGAGCGTGTTCTGGCTTTTCCTCTTGCATCTCCATCTCACAGAAGAGAAAGTCATCAAGGGCTATTAATGCCAAGCCTATGCTGCTAGCTCAGGAAGTGTCTAAGCTGTGACTAAAAGCTGGGAAAGCATGCTGGAGAAGCATCACCCATGTTTGGCACGTTTCCACCTCTCCCCAAGGCACTGTTTTGCCACCAAGGGGAAACAGGATGCTGGGTTCACCCTGCAAGGCTCCCTCACCTTTGCTGCTCCTGGCTGCCAAAAGCCCTGGTGTCTCCCCAAAATCATTGGGGATTTCAACATCTCCTCCAAACACAATAATCGCTTTGATCATATCCAGGTTGTCATGCTAGGGAACAAGAGAAAGCTCAGTCAAAAGCCACACTCCCCTTGGCTACATCATCTCTCACCCCCCACCTCCTCTTTTCATTAGCCAAAGCACCCACAAGGGATCACCCTTTGAAACGCAACAATTAGAACTTCAAGAGTCTTCCCCTGCCTCAGCCCTTCAAGAAAATCCTCTCTCTTCTTTCCCACAGCCTCTGCAGAACACTCACCTTCATGGCCAGGTGCAGAGGTGTGTTGCCATCCTGACCTCTGGCATTGGTGTGGGCGCCGTGTGTCAGCAGGACCATGGCACAGTCAAAGCGTTCCCTCTGGACAGCAATGTGGAGAGCCATGTCAGCTGTCCGGCTGCTCAGATTCACCTCAGAGCCATATTCCAGCAGCAGCCGTGTCATCTGTGACCAAGCATGCACATGACAGGTTGTGACAGGTGACAGGTTGTGGAGAGAAAGCAAATGTGAGGACAGCTGCCCCAGCGATCAAATGTTCCAGGTCTCGTGGCAAGCAAAGCAGGGGAAGAGGCAGGACCCTTAGCCTGGACATGGCTGGCTGGTAGATGCATTGTTCCAAGCACTGAAGATGGAGTATTTAAAAAAATGACTTGGTGGTTTCACAATCTGTCTAGAGCTTCTGGATGTTTTGGGGCTTACGTGCAAGTGTAGCAACCGGCTGAGAGCAATAGAGAAAAAACTCCCTACTCAAGTTAGAATCACAGAATCAGCTGGGTTGGAAGGGACCTCTGAGATCATCAAGTCCAACCCTTGATCCACTACTGCTGTGGTTCCCAGACCATGGCACTGAGTGCCACATCAGTCTCTTCTTAAAAACCTCCAGGGATGGAGAATCCACCACCTCCCTGGGCAGCCCATTCCAGTGCCTGATCACCCTCTCTGTAAAGAATTTCTTCCTAATATCCAATCCAAACCTCCTCTGACAGAGCTTAAGACCATGCCCTCTTGCTTACTGATGGCTGCCTGGGAGAGAAGATCAACCCCCCCCTGGCTACAACCTCCTTTCAGGGAGTTGTAGAGAGTGATGAGGTCTCCCCTGAGCCTCCTCTTCTCCAAACACCCCCAGCTCCCTCAGCTGCCCCCCATAGGACTTGTGCTCGAATCTTTGCAGATTGGAGGGAAAAAGTTTGCATTTTGATCTCTTTATAAGCCAAGCAGATTTACTCAGAAATTTCATGGGACATTACTAAGAAGGATGTGTCACTGCAGGAGGGAAAACACGTCTGCCATAGGAGGGTCCTCTGCTTGCAATGAGCACAATTCAGGTGGTCCAGCATGGCACATCACACCACTGATCTTTCCAGGTCTGGCAGAAGATGGATCATAACCCACACACCACCACCCTGGGCCTACCACACACTCGTCCTGCAGTTTTCAAGGCATCAGTCTGAGAAGAGAGCTCCCCCCAGGGGTAACAGGGACACTGCTGCCATTTCACCAACAAAAGGGGAGAAGGGGTAAGTTGGCAGTGTCACAGCCAAGGGTGACATAGTAGGGATAAGCCCACCAGCTGGCTGCACTGCAAGGCTCCACTGCTCTGTCCCCCCACGCCCAGGGCAAAGAGAAACAAACATGGGGCTGCAGGCTGAGCTCTGAGACCCCCAGGGCTCAGCACATTTGCTCAGGAGAGGTCAGCAGCAGGAGGAATTAACCAAGTGCTGGGTGGCAGGAGAGGCCCTCAGCATAAATAAGCTCCATTTACCTCTGCCTTCTTTGCCCAGTGTAGTGGAGTGGCTTCATAGCGTGGGTCCCTGGAGCAAACCTGGCTGGCATCTGCTTCAAGGATGGCCTGGACACACCTGGCAAAGACAATGAGGTGAGGGGGATGAGTGGCTGCCACCTTGACTCCAAACCTCCACTTCCCTTTCAGGGAACCCTTCAGCATCAGCAGGCTCTCTGCAGCACCTGCAAGTTCCTCAGCTGCAGTACTGTTTGCCTGTTTTTAAGAAAGGAAGGGTGCAACAGGAAGCATACAAACAGCACAGATTTCAGAGGAAGTGGGAGAATCTATTCCCAGTTCCAAGTTGTGGAGCCTGGTTCACAACTGGTGAAACTGGGTGCTTCTCCAATACAGGAAAATACAGCATTTCTGGAAATTCTCAAGACCCAAAAGGAAAGTCTTCTCTTATCCCTCTCTTCCCATGGAAGTGTGGGGATAAAACTGAAATAGTTAAATAGCTGCTGAAATTAAGCATCTCTGTACTTCCTTGTGAGTGAAAAATCACACCCATTGTAAGCAGACTAATAGTAATTAGTGCCCCGAAAGTGTGGGCAGGTAGACAGGTGAAACAAACATATCCCCTCCACTCCAAAGCCCCACCAAATAAACCATGTACAAGAGATCAAGCCCCACTGCAAAGTAAAGCACCTAAGCAAGTTTTTGGCTTGTGTCTAATGCTGGGAAGTGCTTCTCAAAATGCTGGAAAAATTAGCCAGCAGTTGCTAGTATTGACTTGAGAGCCCTATTAGTAGAGCTTGGACACACTATGAAAATGAAGTATTATAAAGCACATAAAAGAGAATCACATTTATCCAGGGAGAAAAAAAAAATCAAACAAAAAAACAGGGAGTAAACATTGCATCTCTTTTGATTCATTTCCAGAGTGTGTAATTAAGAGTCAAGAGTACCTTTGTCCCATGGGAAATGGGAATAACTCAGCTTTGAAATGAAAGCATATTAGAATCAGAGCACTCAAAGAAAAAGGTACAGCAATTAGCAATACTATTTAAGCATCAGAAAATCACCTTCTCACAGCTCATTCTGAGAAAAATTAATTCGCAAACATTTTTTTTAAATCTGTGTCTTTCTCATGATGCCTGATACTTAATTTTATATATATATATATATATGTGTGTGTGTATATATATATATATAAAATCAGGGGAAAGCTTTTTTTCTGAAGGTATTTCTTTCTTTTTCACACCAGCACTTCTCTGTTCTTTTGCCCACTCAGTGATGCAGCAGAGGACAAGCACAGGACACCTTCCCACTGTGCCCTGCCCTGAAAGATGTCAAGCCTTGGACAACCCTGAGCGAGCAGACAGGTCCCCAGGCTGGAGGAAAAGCCCTGTTTTAGCAGCCCAAGTGGTTCCTTACCCCTTCTGGGAGAACTTCAGTGCTGTGTGGATGGGGTAGCCCAGTGTCCCTGGAATGCTGCAGCTGGCACGGCATTTCAGCAGCGACCGAACCATGTCCTCTTTGCCCAGCTGGCAAGCGAGATGCAGAGCTGTCAGCCCTTCATGGTTCAGGTGGTCCAAGACAGAAGTCGGGCCACTGCCCAGGAGCTGGGAAGAGGAGACAGTAGATAAATAAAAAGACAGACATGAAAGAGCACTTCTCTCTTCCCGACCTCAAAGGACAGACTCTGGAGCACTGGATTCCTCACGATGCTGCAGACTGCCCTCTCCACCCCTGCTTCCAACACAGCAGCAATGGAAGCACTCCTCATTTTCTTTCCCTAGAGGGATTATCTCTGCTCTCTGTGCCCTCTTCCTCCGGGTGCTTCTGAGACACCCTTCAGCCAAAAATGGCTCGCATCACCTGGAACAACACAGCACAGCCAACTCTCACTGCCAAGTTCAGCCCAACTGAATGACAGCAACAACTGAAACCAGTGGCTTTCTCTTCTGCTCTGGCCCCACCAGCTACCACAGCCAGTCAGCAGGCAGGAGCTCATCCTCCTCTGCCACTCCACCATTGCTTTCATATACAAACAGGGTTCTGTTTAAGATAGACACGTGGGGATAAGTTTGAAGGGATTCTCCCATTTCCCTCAAATTTTTGACCCGTTACGGGCTGACTGGTTTGTTACACAAAAATATCCCACTGCTGTACTGGGGAAACCCCACAAGCCCTGGTGCACACAAGAGAAGAGGGAACTTAGAATTTCTTTTCTCTGGTTTAGCAAGTAATCAAGAGAGAAAAGAAATAAAGATCAGACCTGGAAGTATTTCTGTAACAAGTCAAGTTGCTGCCACCAGAGAAATAAAGGAAGAGGCTATCTTTTTAACACCCTGCTCCACAGCATGGCAAGCCCAGATAGATTGTCATCCCTCCCCCATCGGGAAGAAATTTCCATTAGGAAATCCCAGCACAGTCTGGCAGGCAGAGGGAGAGCTGTCACAACATCTGTTGGGCAAACCCAGGGGCTGCAGACATAGGGCAGAGCCAGTCTAACACTGGCTGCTGGGGAGCTGATAGACCTGAGGAACCCACATGGAAGGCCACCTACACCCTTATGAACTCTGTCACTCTGCCCAGCACTCCTCAGCAATCGAGAATGCCTCTGGCTTCTGACTATCTCTGACTCAAAGCTTTGCTCACTGTCCCCAGTGCAAGGCCACTCAGTTCAAACAACAGCTTCTGCAGCTCAGGAGAGCTCAAAGCAGGTACAAAATGTCCTTCAGTTTGTGGGCCACACACACTACCCCACAGCAGCTTAAACACACACTCCCCCACAGGAGCACAAAGAACTCAGCTCAGAACCAAACACCCTGCTCAGAGGAGATGAAGAAGGGACAGCCAAGGGCCTAAGGAAACGCAGGACAAGGCCTGATGCAAAAAGCAATGAAGGACAATTCCTGAGGAAACTTGCTTAATAACCTTGTTCCACTGCAGGGTGCAATCTGGAATGTGCTTAAGGGAAACACCACCAGTAAAGGAGAAAAAACAAGAGGCTGAAATCAGCCTCAACGATTAACTCAATATGCTGCAGCAGAAGGAACTTTCTCCTCCCCCGTCTGCAGCTATTTTTCTGACTTCGCCCTCACAGCACAGAGAGGACCCATTCTAGTCCCACTCCTGGCCCCCCACCTTTGAAAAAAATTCTTCAATTTAAGGCTGTTGAGACACTGCCACAGGCTGCCCAGAAGAGGTTGTGGCTTCCACCTCCCTGGAAGGATTCAAGGCCAGGTTGGATGGGGCTTGGAGCACCCTGGTCCAGTGGGAGGTGTCTCTGCCCGTGGCAGGGAGGCTGGAACCAGATAATCTATAAGACCCTTTCCAACCCAAACCATTCTATGATTCTATGAAATCGCTCCCACCTCAATGATCTGGGGGTTGTTCCCTCGCACAGCGTAGTGGAAAACAGTCTCCCCCTTCCTGTCAGTGATGTCCACCCGTGCGTGGCATTCCAGCAGCTCCAGCAGGCACTCCATGTCTCCCTTGCGGCACGCCAGGTGCAGCGGGGTGCAGCCGTCCTCACTGTCCGTGTTGTTCACACAGCTGGAGGAGAAGAGCCAACGTCAGGACAAGAAAGACCTTCCACGTCTGCAACAGGCCAAGGCGGTGCAAAAAGCCAGGGAAGAATCCCAGGGAAGGGCAACCAAGCATCCCTGCCATAGACGTTCTTCCTGAGACTTTGGTCCCTGCTCTGCACCCCATTGGGGAGCAGCTCCTGCTGCCCAAAGGAAGGGAGGAGACAGGTTACAGGTTACAGTCACCAACCTGGCAGAGGGGCTACCAATTAGTCCCACTGTTCCCTAACTCCTCACAGGTCTCCTCTATCCTCAGAGAACTTCCCTATGGAAAGAGAGCAAGGGCTCACGGCCAAAAAGTGTTCCCACAGACAGACAGTCCTTCTGGACCTCCTCTCTTGTGGTGGACCAAGTCAGCCACAACCTCCTTGGAAAAGCAGTTCCACAAGGCCTGTTTAAAGACCCAAGTAGCACCTCCAGCAAAACACTCCAGTCCTTTGGCTCAAACACCAGAGCTCCAGGCTGTAACACTGTCCACAGCAGCGGGTCAAAAGCCCACCAGTAAGCTCACACAGTGACCACTGAGCCCCCTTTGCTGCCTCATCTGTCACTGAGGCAGGACGCACCAAGGACACCGCTTTCAAACGGGACCTCTGCAGTAACCCCAGGAGCTAAAGTTCCTCCAAACAGCAGACTCCACTGCTTTGGTTCATCAAGCCAGGACACCTTAATCCATCCTATCCTGCCCTCCTCAGCACCAGGCCCACCAGAGACCCCTGCCATCCCTTGCCTCAGAATTTGGTTGTGCCGGAAGCTCTCGCGACGGCCAAACTCCACCGCAAAGTGTGCGGAGGACCAGGAGGGGTGGCTGCGGAAGCAGTCGCTGAGCTGCTGAAGATCCTCCAGGGACAGGGGCTGGGATGAGCTCTCGTAGAAAGGGCGCAGGTGCTTGGCATACTCTCCAAACCATGCCAGGGCTTCTGCTTCGTTGTCAAGCTGGAAGAGCCTGGAGGAAAGGCAAACAGAGCGCTAGTGCTGCTCAAAGCAACAACCTCCATTCCATGCTTCTGAGAGAAGGAGCTCTGCCCAGAACATTAGAGCAGAGGATTTCCCTACTCCTTCTCCTCTGGGGTCGGATCTGTTCCAAGAGAAGAGTGGACGCCACTTCATTAGCAGACAGCATCTCCTCTACCTGAGGAACATTAATTTTGGGGTTGAATTATCCTGTGCTCCAAATGCTGAAACAGCAATGGGTAGGAGTGGAAGTGCATGTACCTGTGGATGTTCTGACCAGAGCACCGATTTCACAGTTGCTCTCTTTCAATGTTTGTACTCAGTACTGCCCTGTTCTCATCAGCTGTTTTGATGACACCAGCACACACATGGGCCTCCCACTCATCATGAGCCCACCTGATGATCAAACACGCTCCCAAAGCACCACAGCCCTGACATGGGAGATTTCGGGTCTTTAGCTGCATGCTTGAGGCACTTCTCAAGATCTGTCACTTACCGGAAAGCAACCTGTGGGCTCTGGAGATTCACCAGCACGCAATCCCACGAGTGACCGTGTCTGTTCTGATACAGGGCCACCCTGCCTTCCTCCCTCAGGCAGGTCTGAGCAGAGTACTCTGCAGCCGACACCTCTTTCACCCGGTAAGGGTTTGTGAAGATGTGGGTGACGCTGTTGAAAGTATCCACCAGCCGGCCAAAGAACTGCATCTTTCTGGAGACTCAGGGTGCTTTTCCTAAGGGAAACCCAGGCACAGGCGCTGCCCGGCCCTTAACTCAGCAACCCAGAGTCAAGAAAGAAGAACCGAAAGCTGCCTGGGTGACAAGCTGCCCGGCAAAAAAATCCCAGCAGCGGTTTCCTTCCCGGCCTTTCCGGGAAGAGCTCCCACTTCTCCTCAGCGCCCGACCTCCCTCTCACAGGCCTGAGCGGGAAACACCCGCCTCCACGGCCACTCCTGGGAGGTTCCGAAGGAGGCGGCGGTAGGGCCAATGGGTCCGAGGGGCGGACCTGAGGCCCGAGGGGCCGAGGCCGGGTCAGGGGGCGGACCCAGGGGCTGGCAGGGCCGGGCCCGGCACTCGGGGNNNNGCCCACGCCGCGTGGGCGCGGCCCCGACCCCTCCGCCCCGGAGCCTGCGGCCCCCTGAGCCGTGCGCAGGAAACGCGGTGCCCGTCGGGGGTGGCATCTCCACGGGGTCCCGACTTGGTGGCTTCGCCACGGTTGGACCCCGGGGGGGCTGCTGCTGCTGTTGCTGCTGCTTTTACTTTCTTTTCGGCTTCGGGCGGATCTCGTTCCGGTTTTCCCTCCAGGGGGAATCCTTGCCCTCCTGGCAGCCGGACTGGGACGTTTCGGGTCCCTCGGGCAGACAGCATCCTCGCCACTTTGGGGTGGAATGAAGAAGGGCTGAGAGGTCCAACCTTCTCCCGTTTTTGTGGGGTTTTTTTGTTGGTGGCTTTTGTTTTTGTTTTTTTATTATTTTTTTGCAGTAATTATTACTCTTAATTCTAATTATTACTACGTTCATTTTTAAAGGCATAGGGATGAGTCACACGGTCGGTTTGGGGGGGATATGGGCAGAGCCAGTGCCCTCTTTGCCCAGGCAAGCAGGACGGGTAGGCACTAACCAGCTTTTCTCCTGGCTGCTCAGCAGGGCCCGTGTGAGGCAAGGATGGCTGCGGACGGGCTCTCCAGCAAGGCCCTGAAGGTGAGCACCAGTGGGACCTGAGGTGTGGGGGGGGACAAAGGTCTGGTTTCAGGGGGCTCGAATAACAGCCCCTCTCTCTGTCAGGTGAAGCGGGAGCTGGGAGAGAACACTCCGCTGCTGTCGGATGAGGAGCTGATGGGGCTGTCGGTGCGGGAGCTCAACCACCACCTCCGGGGCCTCTCCAAGGAGGAGGTGGCAAGGCTGAAGCAGCGCCGCCGGACACTGAAGAACCGGGGTTACGCCGCCAGCTGCCGGGTGAAGCGTGTCTGCCAGAAGGAAGAGCTGCAGAAGCAGAAGATGGAGCTGGAGTGGGAAGTGGACAAGCTGGCCCGGGAGAACGCTGCCATGCGCCTGGAGCTCGACACCCTCCGTGGCAAGTACGAGGCCCTGCAGGGCTTTGCCCGCAGTGTGGCCACCCATGGGCCGACCACCAAGGTGGCCACCGCCAGCGTCATCACCATCGTCAAGTCCAGCACCAACCAGGCTGCCTATTCCTAGTGTCGGCCTCTGTCCCCCGGCTGGGCACAGTCCCCCCGGGGTGCCTTTCCCCCAGAAAACCCTCCTGTGCCCTCCCTGACCTCCTTTCCACCAGGATCTGTGCCTGAGATATTCCTTCTCCCATCCCTTGGTCTCCAGCTCCTTTGTGGAAGGAGAGCTGCTGCAGCATGGGTGCTGGGGCAGAGAACAGGACACCACTGGTGGCTCCTGAAGCTCCACAGCCCCCTTCTGTCTGACCCAGCCCCATCCCTTGCTGCAGGCCCCCTGTCCTGGCACCCTGGGGGGTGCAGACAGGAGAGGGTGAGCCCCTACAGGCAGCAGTGGGGAGGCATCCTATGGCTCCAAGCTGGCAGGAAAGCACCAGGTGCTTCTATTTTGGGGGGATAGGACATGGTGGAGCTAACTGTTGGCCAGGCAATCCCAGGAGCACATGCCAGGAAGGGAAATCAGGAGAGAGTTTTCACAGTGAGGATAGATGTAGAAAGGATATGATGAAGAGTGGTTGGCATTGGCCTTGCAACTTTGTGGCTGGAGGAGGGAGGTGGCAGCAGGTCTGGAGCCTATGGAGATTGTGAGGAAAGGCAGCAGGTCAGAAGGGGAGAGAAAGTGGCTGGCAAGGGGTAGTGAGATGGGAAATCACCATGGCAGCCTGTGGTGCTGCCAGGAGCCTACAAGTAATGGTGATGGAGAAGGGACTCTCACACAGGAGAGAGCTGGGGTATGTGAGAGGGTCAGCCTAGGCTGTTGCAGGCAAGGAGGAGGAGCAGTGGTGCTATTTTATCTTCATCAAGCACATCCTTCACACCTCTTCCTGCCTATGGGACACTCAGCCCAGTTGACTGGGTGTCTCCAAAACACAGAGGCACTGGCAGGAAGGAAGCAGAGGCAGCTGGAGCAGAGATAAACACTGTTTGGCTCATTACAGGCAGGCTTGTACAGCCCCACCAAGCACAGACCCACAACAAACATGCTGTTGGGCCCCCAAGCACCAGAGATGCTGTAGAGACAGAGAGGGGTGGAGGTGCAGGAGGTGGGAAGCGGAGGTGGAGAGCATCCCTGCTCCTGGGAGCTGCCTGGCAGACAGGTAGGCTCCTCCCTTTGGTTTTCATCCAGCTTGGACACCCATGTAGGACAACCAGCTCTTCAGCAGGCAGAAATGCTAAAGAGTTGGGTTTGCTAAATGCAGGCAGCATGGGGAAGGTAACAAGAGGTAAGAACCTTCTTGGTATCCACCACCATCTGTAGATGATCCCCTTCCCCCCCCCCCCCC
>JAAWXA010000003.1:6929644-7033753 GCA_038090715.1 Florisuga fusca
CCCCCATCCCTTTTCTCTGCCCCTGCCTGGGCATTGCCACGCCAGCCACCCTTGGCTGCAGCCTCCATCCCTCCCCTGAGAGAAGCCCCCACCACTCATGGAGAGGGCACTGTGGTTCTCATCCCCCACCCTAAATCCTCTTGGGTTTATTTATTGCACGAACGTAAGTTATTTTCACGTCCTCTTTGCCATTCCGCCTCTCGGCACAGCCAGGATGTTGGTACAGAGCCGTACTTTATATTTTATATATGCAAATCACATTTTATCTTATATAGAGCAAAAAAAAAATATTTATTTTCTGACTTACAGTATGTGTCCTACCCGACTCCTCTGTATTTTGTAGACTTTACAAATAAAGTAAGTTTGTTTTTGTTGTTTTCCACAGTGAGAGTGTGTTTGGTCATTTGAACTTTGGGGCAGACCTATACCTCTGAGACCAGGCTTTCTAGCTCCCTCTAGCTTTGCTGCAAGACATGTTCAAGAAAGTGTCCAAAAAAGACTGGATAGGGGACAGCTTTTGACTTTTTAGAACAAGGATGGATTTATAGTCTCTGGAAGAAAAGGGCTCAATAAGCAAACTTAATACTGAACGTCATCCCCACCCCAAAGGACTTGATTTCAGGAGTTCAGCTGTGCTGAATCAGCTTTTTCTAGGAAAAATAATGCTTTTTTGCTAGAAAATTTCTTTCCAGGCTGACCTTGGAACAGTGCAGAAGGAGAGGCAGGTGCAAATAGGGCAGCTCTACCCAAAAACTTCCCTGCTGAGTGACCTCACTGCCTGACTCAGGAACAGCGAGGAGGGAAACAGAGCTTCCATCTATGGGTGGCAGGAGGAGAAGGAAGCCTGGGAAATGTCATGGAGGTGAAACCCATGGGGAAAAACCATTCTTCCTTGGAGCCAAGGTAGAAGTGATGAGCATGTTCCCTGACACTCAGGTCCCAGCCTCCTTGCAGCACTCATAGGATTTTACATTTACGTAAAATGAGTGCTCAACATCAGGACCTGTCTCTGCTCCAGGTTTTTGGCAAATAGGTTTTGCCCCTCCTATCAGTGATCTTGCAGCCTCACGCTGCTGCAACGCTGCTTCTCCTTTAGTTCCTGTGCACACGGGCAGCTTTCCTCTTGAAGCCTAGGAGGACAGGACCAACTGACCCACTAAGCCTCAGCCCCTGTGCAACAAGCAAAACCTCAGAATCAGTTCAGAGTAATCACCCAGACAGCACCACGCAGAGGCAGCTTAAGTACAATCTATATTATCTCTATATTTTTATTTGTCATCATATTTGCTCATTTCTGCAGAGTATAACGTCACAAAGACCAAAATAGAGAGAGCGGCTTGTTGCTGAGCTCACATCAGTTAAACACAATAGGTACAAAACTAGGTGACTCTGTCTTATTTATCATACATTTTTTTTTTCAGTTGTTTATATACAAAGAACTACTCTATATGGAAAAATAATAAACAAATCCCATGGGTATGTTACATGGTAAACAAAAAGGAAGAAAGGAAAGGGGAAGCAGGTGAGGGAGAGCAGCCCCAAGGGCCTACTCCTGGAACCAACACGTTTGTTGGGGCCCTGGGTTACTGCAAGCAGACCTGCAAGACCATGGATGCCTTGGCCTCCTTGGTCTCAGGCTCTGGGTCTTGTATTTGTTTCTCCAAGCCAGAGCAGCTTCAGAGCCAGTCCTTGCTCTGGCAGTTACCTGTTGTGAGGGAGAGCTGAAAGCTCAGAGATGATTTTGTGTGTTGTTAAAAATATATATATTATATATAAAATTATAATGCATGGCAGCTGGCTGTTGTTTGGGTGCTAGTTCTTCATCAGGCTTTTCCAAAGGCAGCTAGTGCAAAAGGGTTATTTATACTTTAACCACTACATACAGGAAGCTTTGAGAATATCCAAATCCTCTGCACAGCATATATATGCAGCATACATTTAAAAATAATTTTAAAACAAACGCTTCCCCACGCCCGGATTATCTTCAAGCTCAATGGGGCAAGCCCAGAGATTTCAGATCTTGGCCACCCAGTGCAACAAAGGCTGGGGACAGCCACCAGCTACGTGACACTGGGATGGCATCAAGGCCTGCAAATGCAAGGGAAGGGAGGAAGGGATCATGTCCCATGTCCCATGCCCCACTTCCCTAAGAGCGAGGGTAAGTTTAAGATACACACCTCACGCTGAAGGACTATTATTGAAGCCATGGATGGACAGCCCTTTCCATCTTAAGCCCTGCCTTCCAGATGGTTTATGACATGAGGAGGGGTTTTATACCAAGCCCACACAAAGCCTGGCAGATAGCAATTGCATTTCCATTTTAAGCAGTGACAGATTTTGGAAAAGCATTAAGAAACTGCATGGCATCACCAGATGTGTGCAAATGGGGAATTCCATCAGCAGAGAAACTGCTGGATCCACTGAACCTCTGTCCAGCTCCCTCGAGGGTCAGGCTCATTGCTCCCACCTGCTTCATCATCTCCCTAGAAAGGTGAGTATGGAAGGAGACATTGTTCTTAAGCCTTCCCCTATCTTACTCTCACAATAGAAAGCAAACCTGCCTCTCCCCTGCTCCTGGGCCCACACTTCTGGAAGGGGCACTAAGGAAATGAGGAGCTCTTGTCTCACAGTCACCTCTGAGAAAGTGGCTGTGCAAGCATGTGGGTTAGGATGCAATAGAGAAGCTAAACCTCAGGCAGTAAACCAGACACCAGTTCTGCTAGTGGAGCAGTGAGGGGCAATCTGAAAATGTGCAGGTCTGCTGATGGCAGGGGAGGCATCAAGCAGAAGAGGAACAGAGAAACTACAGCCAAGCACAAGACAGCAGCTTGCTCCATCCTCTCCATTTTGCTTCTTGCACCTGACCTGTGGCACTTGATTGTGCTCCCACATCCTCCCCTCACCATTTTTAAGCAAGCAAGCAAGAGGCATTTCCTGGAGAGATGTACAGAGGGATCATTTTCATTTCAGCGCCAGTAAATACCTAGGGGGCAATCCCCAACCCAAGAAAAGCTTCATTTTCCCACTCCCACAGATGCTGGATTCATCCTCGATAGCACTGCAGTTGCTGCAGGGCCTGTGACAATGTGCAGCAGCAGTAGCAGCAGCAACTGCTGCCTGTGAAAGTAAGGACAATTTTAGCCAGGCAGGTCATGTTAGATTTCAAATCTGCTCCAGTTTGGCCTGTAACAGCTATAGTGATAAAAAGCAAAAGAGAAGTGTGTAATATCTCTTCCTGAATACTCCCGCCTAAGGGCAAAACTTGTGCAGCTCAGAGGGAAAGTCAGTGATGATGAGCATGGGGAGAGTGACCTGTGAGACACCTGGACCTGCTCTGGCAGCTACCTGTTGCAACCCATACCTTTAAGAGGGGCAGCTATGTTGCTGGGGGACAGTAAACAAGAAGAAAAAATGTTTTAGTGTTTACGTATCTTCCTTTCCCAAAGAGGGGTGGAAAGGCCAGAGCTCTGCAAATTTCCAACCGCCTATCACAGTCAGTCTTCAGTCCTGTTAGCAAAAGACAGACCCTCCAGTGAGGAGGGTCACAGGGGAGATGGGAAGCTGGGACAGCTGGTGATTAGAAAACCCTGCCCTTGAAACAGTAATTCCATCCCTCCTGAGCTTCAGGAAGTACCAGCTTTGATGGGGAGCAGGGGAGATCCTGGGAGAGGAGGAACAGGAAGGAAGTCCTGTCCTTTTCTCCCTTGCTCACTCAAGTACAGGACTGCACGATCAGGTGCTTAGGAGGGTGGAGAAGATGTACCTGACTAAGTGTCCAAGTCAATGGCTATAGAGAGACCAATCCCCAGTCTGGTCCTCAGGAATCACTGCATCCTAATCCTATTTCCCAAGGATCACAGAGAAGTTAGTACCAAGGAACTGGGGAACAAAACTGCCTACATCAGCCATTCAGGAAAAGGAATACAAAGCAGTCAGCCTGTCCAATTGGAAAAAACCAAAACGTTTTTGGCCACAACTCCAGGCTCTGGTCAGTCCACACCATACTAGGCAGGTGTGGCAAGCCAGACCCCCAAACCCTGGAACTTTACTTCAGTTAATTCCAGTTGACTGCTGCTGTAAGGAATGGACTCAAGAATGGAGTCCTGGCCATTCCCTCACCTCCGCACTGCTCATTGTGTCTGTACCCACACAAGCTAATGGGAAGCGCCCAATTCTGCAATCTGCACTCTCTAGGAAGTGATACGACTTTTGAGTTTCTGCTTCAATAAATTAAAAACAAAATAGAAAAAACAAGATAAGAAGGAAAACGACAGCCTCTGCTGGCAGTTTCCTCTCCTAGAATTCATCATCAGAGCTCAGCAAGAGGGTCTTCTCGTTGTCACGGGCACCCGAGCAGCTGTGGGAGCGCGAGATAATGTGACTGCCATTGCGCCAGGGGGGACCGTGCTCCAGGGTTGACTGCTGAGTGTACTGCTGGTAAGCTGGGGAGAAGTTGTGGATTGCATCTTGGACAATGTCATGGGGATTCATGGTCTCCTTAAGACTGCTGGAGATGCTCTTCATGGGAGCACAGCGACCTGTTGGGAGTAAGATGAGGAGGGAACAAGTGAAGGATATGCTGTCTCCCCCACAGCCCTTAACACAAAGGTAAGGAGGACGCGGAACATGCACTCCTAGATCCTGCAAAAGTTATCTTACAGCCTCCCTTAAGCAGCTGCTGAATAAATGCTACACAAATGGTGTCAAGTTTTACCAGTACTGCTTCTAAATCCAACCACTGCTAGTTAAGTGAAACCACCAGCACCAACCAGGGGACATGCCATGAGGATGGGACATACCCACAGCAACAACCTCCACTACACACTACCTGTGCTGGCCTGCGTGAGCAACAAAGGCAGTCAGGCAGGGAGGTGCTTCAGAAGACAAAAACAAAGGGAGTTCTACAAATATAGCAGAAATTATATTTGCCATTCCCACTCACTGGAAATTAGACTGACAGGTGATATCAAAGTGCCCACAGGAAAGAGACTGGATGAGTGGAAAGCAGCACAAAGGAGGGGAAAAGGCAGTACGAGAGGCAAAACCACCCCACGGGTGGAGGGTGTGACAGTGATGCTGTGAAGGAAGCAACAGTTGGAGATTGTCCCACCCCAGCACTGAGCACAGATGAAGGCTGGGGATCCTTCTAGGGGATGCTGTTTCTTGTGGCTTCTATGTCCCATTTCTGGCATGGGACATTGCTCATGTCATGTGTGTCATGGGACACTGCTCACGTTCTGGGGATGAACTCCCCAGAGCATGTTGATCATCTGTGGCAATTATGAAAGCGAAGGCAGGCTGGAGTGAGAGAGCAAACCAGCTCCTCTGAGACCTTGTGCAGCTCCTTTGAGAGAGATTCACATAGTCCTGACAAAAATACTCTAAAACTACATGGTTATGCCACTGCCAATGGGGCTGTTCAATACCTTATGATCCAGACAACGTTAAAGCAACTGTGTGGACCCACAAGGAAGGGGGAACAAGGGACACAGCAGGCAGCAGGCAGACTGGGAATTGGGACAGAACTGCATCTCAGTTAAAATCAACAGAGACAAACACAGAGAGCATGCTGTACCTACCGTATGGCCCGTATGATGGAACAGCTGCAGCAGGGACCAGTGGCCAAAGCAAAGGAGAGATAAAAGGGAGAGAAGAAAGAGACAGAGAAAGAAAGAGAGGAAATAACAAGAACTGAACAAGACCCACCACCGAAACATTCCCCACTGTGCTGGCCAGCAGTTTACCCTTTCATCACCCACAGATCTCAGCTCCCTCAGCTGAGGCCACTGTCCTTCCAACCCCACTGGGGCTGGCTGGGATGGACAGATCACCTACAGGAACCCTGCCCAAAGGCTGCTGTCTTCCCACACCTCAGCACAGACTCCTCTCATCAAGAAATAAACTTTTTTTTTTTTTTTTTAGCAATACTAATGTAATTGCACAGTTTGGGCAAAAGATCCACCTTTTCCTAGAGATACCATCTACCTCCCTCTTCCATGGAATAAGACTTGTAGCAGCCCAGCCCTCACAAAGGCATTACAGGAAGATCCTCCTCCTTCAAGACAAACATATTGCCAAAGCACAGCCTCATCTTCCTGAGCCAGATTCAAAACAAAGGCTGTTTCAGGCCCTGTCCCTCCTGCCTTCAGTCTGTTGCACAATCTGGAGCAATGGAGTTCCCCTCTGGGGAGACAGGAGGAAGGACAAACCTACTCTACCAAAAGGATGCAACTTCTTGCAGCCCTCAGGTCTGCAACAAGCTGTCGTGGGTGGCATACTGGGGAACTGAAAAGGGAACAATGCAATCCAGGCAAGGTTTCTGCTCTGCAGAGCCATTGAGCAACTCATCTGTTCACACACCACGGAGAAGGGGATGTGACATTTTCCAAGCCTTTAGGTTGTGTGAGCCATACCAGTGTATTGGCTGCCAGAGGGACCAGCCTCCACCCAGTCTTGCTACCAAACAGACAGGACGTAGGTGCTGGCGTATTTCCTACCTTGAGCATCAAGTCTCTTGTCCACATACACCTTGTATGTGAAGGCATGGCGCAGGGCGATGGCTGCAAAGAACATTTCCACGCAAATGATGAAGTCCTGATACCCAGCAGCTACTGTGCCTTCACCCACGGACACACTGGCAGAGCGGATCTTGGGGATGGCACCACACTTTTCCAAGATGGCTAACAGCATCCCTAAACAAAGCAACAAGCTCATGTAAACGTGCAGAAAACACGACTGCGTAGTAACTGTAAGGAATGGAAATAGCTGTGTGCACTGTGTGTCCTAGTTGCAAATCCATTTAACACAGGAGCTACTAAGAAAGCAGACGAGATACACCCATCTACACTCACTTGTGCAACAGAGAAAAGAGGAAAACATGAGACAAATGCATTCAAGCAAAGAATGTTCAAACACTAACCCTCTTCTGTTCTCAACTGATGCGTAAGTTGTGGAGCTAGCTGCTGCAAGACTTAATAGGGACCAAAAGGGTAAGAAGCAGGCAGATATTTCTATAAGCACTTCTGTGATCTCAGCACTTCCACTAGCTAGAGCAAAAACTGAAGTAACAGAACTTCTCATTTAAGCATAAAGTGGTTTTGATACAACACTGCAAGAAAGATGTTTCTCCCAGTCCATAGCAAGCTGGCTGAAGAATTCCGGAGAAGGCAGAAATCATGTGACCAGATCCCTTGAGATGATAAACTAGACAGCCTATTAGTTAGTCTGTAGACAGGAAGGATGGACCATACTCCCAGAAGCCTGAATTCCACCTAAGTTCCTACTCAATGAGTCTTTGAAGTGCAACTCAGTAAACCTAAGTAGGGCATTGAACAGGGAAATGCTTAGAGCCAATTAGTAAGAAGTACTAAGCTCAGGTGGAATTTCAGCTTTCTGAATGTGCCTCTGCATCACGTGTAGCTAATTGTGAGTGTCCTTCCCCTCAGTGGTGGTTCTGCAGCAGCAGACACTGTGTTCAGCCAGCTTGCTGCTTCACATGAATCACAGACATACCATTAAAATTTTATTTATAGAGCACTAAAAAAAAAGTACTAAAATTTTTTATATGTGCCACTTTAATCAATAAGATGGCAGCATGCAGATAAAATGTTGGCAGATTGTGCTTTGCAATTGTTCCAGGATTGTGGAGGACTCTTCATGCAAAAGGCTGATTTTGCCAGGCAGATATGCACGTGCACATCCACACAGAGCAACAGTGAGGATTCAGGAGCACAGAAGCAAAGGTGAAAATGAGCAAAACAGGTTTCCTAGAGAAAAGCAATGACAGGCCATAAAACAAATACATTAATAATACAGAAGGACATTCTGGCTATTACTCAGAATATCTCTGCTCTATCAAATCTAGCATCTGAGCCCTTACAGAGATCTATTTGTGCCTAACAAGGGAAGGGAAAAGCAGCTCACCTTGCCAGAAGGACAGGAAGATGACTGACTTCACCATGAAGAACTTGAGGACTGGACTATAGGGACTGAGCAGCTCACGTGTGGCAAAGTAGAAAAGGAAGAGGGCATACAATGCCAGGCTGACAGAGATGTTATAGATGATCGTCACGTAGAGGTAGCCACTGGTTACACTGAAAAGAGAAGATATATGAATGCCTGAAATTTCAGCATGATCTTTCCCCCTTGCTGCTGTCACTGGAAAGTTCTAAGACTCCATTTCCTTCCTGCCTCCCTGTCCCATTCTGTCTCCCAAACCGAGACAGAAAAAATCTGAACCCAACAGGCTTACTCCTGCTGTTTTTTCCTCATGTGCATGTTCAGCCCCTCTTGACCCCCTGAATTTTCCCATGGCCTAGCACACACACCAACCCAAAAGCAGAGGTGGGCATGCTTGTTAGACAAACAAACTTACTCAAAGTCACCATCCTGGTACTTGTCAAAGGCCTGAAGGATGACTGTGCTGATCGCCATGAGGGGCTTCACCACACAGAACTGCAGGGTAGCCTACAGGAATGAGCGAGGAGGAATGAGAAGACAGGATATCCAACAGGCCAAGTATCCAAACAATCACCATGACAGTGTCTCCACCGGGGCAGCGCAACAACACAACATGATCCAACCCCAACACAAGGCCTGAACGTACTGCTTGCTAATTGATTGAGCCTGAGGACTGCAGCACCCAACAGAAGATAAAGGAGATTCAGAAGAAGTGCATGTGCTATCTCCTTGTCCAGGATAGGAAGAAAAACCTTTCTCTTGCCTGCTCCTAGAAACTGCTCAGCTACTCTCTTCTAGAGGCCTCTTTCACAGGCTGTGGTGTAGCACATTTATGCTTGGTGATGGTCTGAGGAAAAATAAAAATGCCACACTGTGTTCTGGTACAGTCAGAGCAAGTTTAGCAAAGGAATAGCAGAAAGGGACACAAACTCCAATCCACAACTGCCATAAAGGTGGCAACTTCCGAGGCAAGATGGTCCCCTGGACAGGAGGGGAACACAGCTTTTTGAGTAGGAGCTTTTACAGCTACCAACATGTTAAAGCATTTTGTGTAGTCACCAGTGTGTATTGCCAGACAGCTACTCAGCTGTCACCCACATGACCTTTACTGAAGCTCCCCAAAGGTTTCAGAGCACTTGGGATCAGCTCTATCTGTTCTGCCAATATAAACCACTGGTCCTACTGGGACTCCTCCTCTCTCAAAGCAACTTCATTTTTCTGGAGACACTGGACTCCAAGGTTCAAAGACAGCAGAGGGTTGTGACTCTAAAAATGTCACCCGTGCCACCCTGAAGGAGGCTGGAAGAGACTGGGCAGGTGTTGAGCTCACATGTGGGGAGGGCTGTGCATGGAAAGAAGGCAAAAACCAGACAGAAATAATTGCTTTGGATACGATGTAATTTGTTAGTGGTCATAAGACTTCAAGGAGATTAAAAACCCCAGCACATGCCAGTTAGTGAGTCACTGTAAATATGTGAACTGGAAAAGGTCAAGCTAATTCGTAAACAACCCTGTCCTCTGAGCTTCCCCTCCTTCCAATCTGGGGATGTTTTAACCATTTCCCTGCAATCCAAACCACCACATCCTAATTTTAGTTGCTTCCCTAGAAGATGCTACAGCATACCAGAAGCACATGGATAGTGTGTGACCCAGCTGTGAGAGTCACCAGACACAGGTCCAGCAAAGAACCTTGATCATGACATCTTTTAAGGAAAGAAAACTGTTGAGATTTTACACTCAACACAGAGATTCCTTCAGGACAAAAGGGGCTAGAAAGAGCAGAAAACAGGCATGTGGTGGTGAGAGGCAACAGGAGTGATGGAGATGCTAAGAAGAGGGATAAAATGGGCAAGGTGCTCCTTCCAGCATGTTCTTCTTCCTCATCATAGTAGAATAATTTGGGTTGGAAGGGACTTCTAAAGGTCTTCTAGTCCAACCACCCTGCAGTAAGCAGGGACATACTGAAGTAGATCAGGTTGCTCAGAGCCTTGCCAATTCTCACCTTGAATATCTCCAGGGATGAGGCCTCAACTATCTCCTTGGGCAACCTGTTTCATTTTTCCACTACCCTCATGGTAAAGTTTTTCCTCACATCCAATCTAAATTTATTCTTCCCTAATTTAAAACCATTTCCCCACACTCTATCACCATAGGCCCTTGCAAACAGTACATCTCCAGCCTTCCTGTAGGCCTCCTTCAAGTACTGGAAGATCACAATTAGGTCTCTGATGGTGGATACCACAGAAATCACCATTGAGATATGCTCTGTTGTCCTTTCACAGCAGCTTTCCCAGGAATTTGCCTTTAAAGGTGTCAGCCAGCGAACATCGAAGTCTAGAAGTACCAGAAATGGAGTCTTGGTGTCAAAGATTTCTCACCAAGGCAACATTTAAGCTTGAGACAAGAAGGATGTGTATTTAAACATCCCTTTGCAAGACAACTCCCCTACAGTCTCCACAGCAGACTTAGCAGCTTGCAAAGGGCAGACCTGACTAGAACTGTTGTCAGGTAGCAGCAATGCCAAAGGAAGATATTCACCTAAGCCAGCATTATCAAATGAGCTGAGGCCTTGCAGAAGCCAGCAGAACACCTCCCACCCCAGTCCCTCTCAAAAAGTGCTTCTTGCCTTCAGTGTTGTGAAAAACTTTCACAGCCAGGTGCAACCAATGTGCAGATAACTGTCAGATGCTGTGGAATGTGAGAAAAAGGAAGGCTAAGGGAAATTATTTCTCTAGCACCCATGCACCTTCATAGGTGTTACATCTCCTTACAGCATACTTGAAAGATAGAAGTCAACATTAGCAAAAAAAATTAGTAATGCACAGAATCAAACAAAGGGTGTACAAATGAAGCCCAAGAGACACGTGAAGCAGCACACCGGGAGCAGATTAGAAAGTAAAGTATCAGGAAAGAAAACAGGAAAGCCATGAGGACAGAATATGGGAGAGAGACAAACACAGCAGAGAAGAGAAATATGTGGTCCTCTGAAAAAGGCCAATTGTGCTGCACAGATTAACACTGGATGCTACTATGAGGCTGCATTGTACCTCTGAAGTTCCTGTATATTGCTAAAACATAAAAGATGGGAAATGATGTGGAAGCCAAGGCAGATATCTAGAGCCAGTGACTCAAATTCCTATGACCTGAGCCCTTTCAAAGAACCAAGCCTGCTTCATGCTGTCTCCAGAGAAACCTCATGTGTTCATTTTTGCAAGTGAGCAAAGCCTTGAAACTCACCTGCTGTTTTATGGCAGCCAGAGGTGACTGACCCAGGATGAGCAGACAAGAGCTGTATCAAGGTTTCTATCTCTCCCATTCCCTCCCCCTCAACATACCCAATGCAGCAGAGGCAGACACACGGTGAGCAATACCCCATTCCTCCTACAAAGCATTGTGTCATGCTTAACCTCCACACCACAAAGCAGCACTGGTAATTCAGGAGGCTGTTACTCAACTTTGAGGTGTCTGCAACACAACACAGCCATCAATTTCTTAAAGTTGGGATCTCTGCAACCCAGAGAGGGAAGAGGAAATCAGAGTTTCTTCCCAGGGCTAACATCAGATCCAGGAGTCTTTTTCTAAGGCCTTCCTGACGTGAGGTTGAGTATAAAACATTATCATTCAAACAAACAAACAAACCCCAAAACATTCTCTCTTCTCAGCAGCCTGCAGGCTGCTCAAAACAATATCCTAAACCCTCTCTCAAAGTGTTCAGCAGCAAAAGGCACCATTGTCACCCACACACTTTATTCACTTGTAGAGGACAGCACAGATCCCCCAGCCCATACCTGTTTGCAGAACCTCAGGAATCCAATTGAATAGGTCTTTCCCCACAGGCAGCAAGTCCCGTATACACAGCTGGACCTGAAAGAGCCAGCACAAGGTGACAAGGTTCAGATGCAAGATTTGGGCTAAAGTCCAAGATTCCTACTTTCTTTGTCTACTTGTCTGTGGCAAAGTTTCAGCACTGGTGCTTTCTGCAACCATTACAGTTACAGCCATACCCTCTTTCAGAGATGTGTGTAAAACAACATCCTGACTCCACACTCTGACCTTTTTCTTTTTTTATTTTTCTATTTAAGTGAGTAGCATGGAGAGAAACTCATGATTGCAGAGAAAGCACACACCACCAGTTGAAGATAGAAAAGATTTAAAGGAGAAGAAGGGAATGAGAAAAGAAACAAAGCAGTAGGCAGGTGTCTAGAAAAGCTGTGAATCAGTCCAGCTTGCCTAAGAGGATGTGATCAGCCCGATGTGTCTCAGAACAGGGTACCAGTAAATCATCATCACCACCCATGCTGCCCAGTCCCAGCAGACATTTGCCACCTGACACAGTTTTTCAAGGCAAGGACAGAGGCACAATAGACAGGCACAGAAGGAGGAGAGCGTCATGCTGTAAGCACAATAAATACTCACTCAATTGGTTTCCCTCTGATCTCAGACATGATGGAGCTCTCCCCTCCCAAGTACTCATAGCAGAGGCTGAGGAAGTTGTATATTACAAAGGCTGCAAAGACATCAATCAGAGCAAAAGGACAACCAACTTCAAAACAGGTGCAAGGACCAAGAGTACAGGCAACAGACCAAACATTAGCAGGGACTGCTTATGCAGCATCTTTCCCTTCAAAGCACTCCAGATTATTTTCACTGCATTTATCATCCTACCTCAGCACTCACAAGACTATCTGAACTGGAGTTTGGCCAAGGTCCCTGGCCAGCTCCATGACTCATGCCAAAAGCTTTGGTCACAGAACCAGTTAAAACTGTGGTCAGTCTCTGTTTTACTTGGCACCTGTAAGATGCACAGGGTTCCTGTGCATTATTCCAGGACATTACACTGGTACTAAGTAATTTGGAAAAATTATCTCTGATCCATCAACCGTATCTTATCTCCTGCATTTAACCTCTTAGGTGATGAACACAGTTTCTCTCTCCTAGATAATCAGACTATAGATGTAACAGTTGGAGAAACAGAGGGTTTAAACAAATCAGTCAAACTGCTTTCATGTCTGATGGAGATTTTTGAAAACCAGACTCTGTGCTTCAATTCCTCAGAAAGCTGAAATTTCTTGCATACTGAACAGCCTTTTTCTTGGGCCAACTCTTTTTTCTGTCTTCCCCAATCAACCTGGTACAGACAAGGAAAAACCTTCTCAGACAGATGGCTAATTCTCTGCCCCATTTCAACTCTCTTTGAGGCTCAGTTTTCCTGATCCATATAAACTGAGGTGAAAACACTGTGGGGAGGGCTCTCACCATAACTACAGACACATTTCCATTTCATGGGATCCAAACCCACTTACCTGTGCATGGAGTAAGCCGGTATGTGTTGTCTGCTGCTCTGTTGACCTGTTATAATTGCTGTTGGACACTCAGACAATTGAGACTTTCAAAGGCATGGCCTGTCCTCCTAAGTCTGTCACATACAGTCTTGGGGCTGACAGACCAGCTGACCCTTCCTTCAATGTTATTTTCTATGATAGTCTGTACCTGGTCATTCCCTGGAATACTGACATCCAAATCCTAGTTTTGGTCCCCAGTATTGACATAATACAAAGAGAAAATTACTTGGGATGGAAACAGAATTCTTGTGGAACTCTGAAATAAGAACAAAAGCCTCATAATGTACAGTGTTGAGAAGCTGACCTCACCAAGCAGCCAGTTATTAGACCTGAGGTCAATTATCCCACATGGATGAACTTCTAAAGTCAGAGACAGACATCAATTCTAATTCTTCTACAAGCATTCAAACTATGCCCTGGAAAGGAGGTACTCAACACTCCCCAAAATGCTCATAGTCTCAAAACATTATATTTATGGATTGCAGACGTGCCTGGCAATAATGACACAGCACATAAAAGCCAGTGGTATATCTGCTTCTATGTATTTAATTGAAATATTGTTCTTCCATCTGTAATCCTTGTTATTGAACAAAGTTAGGTATGTTCACACAGCAATGATTTCACCAAAGCCTTAATTAGGAGAGAAAACACCAACCATGGAAAAGTAATTTAAATAACTGTGGTAACCCCCTTTTGCCTGGAATTTTCCTGCAACTTAGCAGACAGCTCCCAGCACACAGAGGAAGAAAAGCTGAGCTTTTCCTATTGTCCTCCACTGACCCCTGCCCTCTGATGTGGTCATTACAATACCATCTGCCCATTCCAAAGCACTAAGGAAGAGATGACATCAGAGGGAAAAGAGAGGGGGAAATATCTGCCCTTCCATCCCCAAAACAAATGAGTGCTAACTACCAAATCTTACCACACCAGCAAACATTTCTTCTATTTCTGATCCACATTCAGATGATGCTCATGACATCAAGACAAAAAAAATCTACTTGTCTCAGTGTTACTGATACCTGGATTTGTACAGAAGCAGTGACATGAAAGAGAAACATTAACAGCCCAAGACACCTCTCAAAATTTATTAACAGCGTCTTCTCCCCCTGTTCCCTAACAGAGCTCCGCCCACTTTGCAACATAATACCTTTCAAAAAAATAAAATTGTCAGGTGGATGGAAAGGGAAGGCAGAGAACAAAAAGGCTGTTTCAAAGCATTCCCCAGAAAATGCAAGGGAGAGAGCCTGCTGACCAAAGGTGCTTACACCTCCACCTGAGGTGATCCCCAGAGCATGGGCTGCCTTCTGAGCAGATGCTCAGCTGTTTGCAAGCTCCCTGAGCAAGGCAGAGGAATACTGGCTGTTACTAGGAGAGGAGTTTCTCAGAGCAGCAGGCTTCCTGCTAGACCTACATACACACATAGGGTGGGGAAGGAGAGAAGAAAAAAACTCAGACTGAACAAAGATGCCTTCTGAACCACGTGTGCATGTTTGCCATCTGCTGCTGCATCTCAGAGCATTGTCACAGATGTGAAGGAGGGCCTGATGGTCCCTTCCAATGATTAACTTCTTCGCATGGCCAGGGGCACCTGTCTGCAGTGCAGATCTCACCAAAACAACTGCACCAGCAAATTATGATTTAACGAAGATATGGCAATAAACTGTCCTCAAAAATCCACTGCTGGAATGCAGTTTCTCCTGCTGGATGGGTAGAAGACTCCTTTCTGGATGAAATCAGGGGGGAAGTTTAGACAGCATTTATTGGAGAGTAACTGTTTCCCTTGCATAAAAAGCTAGTGGTATCACCTGCAGCAGATAATTGAAAACGAAGCCATCAGTAACTCATCCTGAACACATCTCCCCCTATCCTGCAGTTTATCTCCTCCCCTAGCACTTCACACCTCACCAACACCAGCACATGGTGGCTATGCTACCCCAGGTCATCACACCAGTGGCCACTGGATGGGACCAAAGAATACATTCTCAAGAAAGTGCACCAGGAAAACAGGACAAAGCAAGTGTCTGGCTGCTAAGTAAGTGTTGTTACAAGACCTGGAAGAGCAAGCTAACCAATACGTTGCTTTAACCACCCAGCCAAAACCAGATTTTTTGCTTCACACCCTCCTGAAGCAAAGAAAATCATAAGCTTTGCCTCTACAGAACACTGTAGGTAAGGCTCAACACATCTTGTCATGCTCAGAAGCCAGCAAGGGAGCAGGTCAGGTTGGGCAGGGCTTTTAGCAATCTGATCTAGTGAAAGATGTCATTGCACTAGCTCATCTCTAAAGGTCCTTCCTAACCTAAACCATCATAAGATTCTATGATTTTCAGTCTCTGAGCAAGCCATATGCCCCACCAGAAGCCAAAGTTCTTCCCACCTCCCCCATTTCCTGTCTGACCCCTCCTTACCTTCATAGCAGTCCCGCACTGTCCCAAAGTAAACATAGTACTGGTCATTGGTGAAGAACAGGAGGCTGAGCCACGAGTCAAAGGCGTAAATGGGCACAATGAAGAGGATCCGAACGATGTAGCGCTGCTCGTTCGGGCAGCTGTAGCAGCGGAGGTGCATGTAGATCTGAGGAAGTGGAGAGGGAAGACCAGGATCAGTGGTAGTACAGAACAGAGAAGAGAAAGTGGAACTGAAGAGTCAACTGGGACAGGAAAAACAAACTCAGTAAATCATCTCTTGATGGCCTCCAAGTGCCTCAAGGTGATGAACATTAAAAAAAAAAATAAAAAAATTCACTGTTATCATATGGCATTAGTATACAGAGTTGGAAGGAAAGGAAAAGGAAGGGGAACATTTCTTATCTAGTTCCTCATAGGGAATTAATTTACTGTTATTACCATCACCACTTGCCCACATTATTTTGTTCATCTGTTTTTTTCTAATTACCAGTCCCATATTGCTGTTATCTTCTTTTAAGTACCTAAGATCCACAACACTGCAGGCTGCTTTTCTCTGAAGAGGGAAGAGGCATGCGCTTGAGTGCACATAAGCTCATTCTAAACACCCTCACTCTCTTGGCAGTTTTGCATGCTCTTGAGACTTTCACCTGAAACAACCTATGAGAGCCCTCACAGCACTGCCAAGAGCTGATAAGCCACAGCCTGTCTGCTCACAAAGTGCCAACGTGCACATGGGTGACAGCCTGGCCATGAAGCATCAGCCATCGAGGGAGCACTGAGCTCACACAGTGTGCCCAAAGGAACAACGCAGCCACACCACTGTTGTCTGACTGTCTGCACGCAAGCCAATCCCCCTAAGTCTCTGCCAAGTCCCCACCCTACCCACTCCCACCGCTCACACTTTGTTAGACATCATTAAATCCCACACCTAAAATGGTTTTTCTCAGAATACTCACCTCCTCAGGAAGCTATTGGCTGCAAGCATATCCTGAAGATGAGCACCACACCTGCAAAGGCCCAATAACACAGCCAGAGCTTTGGCTGAGTCGTGCTTAAGTTCTGCAGGGCAGAGAGTCAGCAGAGGGCACCTTCTCCAGAGGCAAGGCCTCTGTACAGCAAACCTCATGGAGGTGCTGCCCCAGCTGAGATTAATAACAGCTAGTTTATTACACACATGCCTGACAACTGAATGATTTTGCTGCTTGAAAAGGCACAAGCATTTGTCTGAAGCTTCACCTTGCATTTGGGGGTGCTGAGGATTCTCCAAGGTCTATGAAGCATCCATTGATGCTCTCACTTTTCCCTTACAAGGAAGAGGGGGTTGTCTCTCCCTAGCTGTCTGTTGCTTGTCTCTCTATGCCTCTTGGACAGATCTGATCAAAGTCGACTAAAGGGCTCAAATTACTTCTGTTTCCTCTCCCTAAGCCACGAGGAGCTCATGAAAGCCTCATTTCCTGAGGTGAACAGGTTGAAAATATACTATCAAAACCTTAGGGATATTTTTTCCTTGCGACAATCCCAGTGACACACCTCACCCAGCACAGGGACAGCTGACACTGGAGTTCAGATGACCCTAAGCTTTGCCCTTGACATGTCACAAGAGCCCCCCGGTCTGTGCGCCTCCAAGAGCACAGGAACTGCTCCCTTGTTAACAGGATAACAGCACGTTTCAATCAACACTCTCTCTCTGGCACTGACCTCCACTCTTCAGAGAAGGGCATTAATTCCTAACCATGCAATGCTACACTGCAGAGGAAAGCTTTCTTTCCTACCCACAGCAGGCAATCAATTTGCACTCGGAAAGAGGAGGATCCATGATACCTGTAATTGTTACCCAAGCTGCAGGTGAAACTGCAGGTGCTACTCTTATTCACCAATGACTAATCCATTTTTTAATTTCACTACCTCCCATCCTCCCATCAGTAGGCTGTAGTTTTCCATATCCTAGTCATCGCTCTGGAATCTACAGACCAACAGGTACAAAATACAGGTTGATAAATAACAGGGCTTGCATTTCCCCACTGTGTTTTTCAGTTCACATGACAACCGCATGAAAGAGAGCTACAGAACAGGATGCAGGGTTTGACTTGTTCTGGCTTCCAGGACACCTGCCCCAGAAAGAAGGGAGGGGAGAAAAATTAAAATAAAACATTTCCTGCTACTCCTTTCCGCAGCAGAGTTCAGCCTGTGGAATCCACTGGCACAGGAGATCAAAGGAGGTATGTCAAAAAACAGATGACCACCATCATTTAGCTAGCAGCTGACACAACAACAAACTGGATAGATTCAGCTACAAGACCTGGGAAAGGACACCTTGAGATAAGACACCTTTCTGCAAACACTAAAGAGATGGACAAATGTTTTTCACCTGTTAGTTTTAAGGAGCTTGCTTTCTCTCCATTCACACTACGGAAACAGTCTGAATCTGGGCACAAAAAAAGCCTTCATATATACAAGCCACCTCCTTGATCAACCCAGATAATATATTAAAGAGGTACCACTCCAGAGGCTGCAAACCCCCATCACACAGCTGTATCTGGCACAGATACACCAGGGTATCACATGCGCACCTCTGTCTGGGGAAGTGAAAAGGATGAGAAGTACAAGTGACAGGATTTTACCTGATGGCAGGTGATGAGCAAAGCTGTCCATACAAAGAAACCTGAGATAGCCTGAGCAGCGGTGGTCATGAGGAATATTGGCTGCTCCACAGCTGTGGGGATGCCATCCTCTGGCATCCAAGAGAAGTTGGGAGATGCAGCTGGAGTGGTAGCAGTTGACCCCAGTCTGGGGGCAGCAGCGACGTCAGTCATCACTATCATGGTGCCTTCTGGTGTGAGGTTCCAGTTGGGATTGCTAAAGAGTCACCCACAAGCCAAGACCTGTCAAGGAAGAGAACCAAAAAGCAATTGAACCCAGCTGGAAGGACACAGGAGCATAACAGTAACAGTACTTTGCATCTCTCACATGCCTTTTACCAGGTTGCTTACGTGCTTTACGAACAAGACCTGGAGAAGTCCACCACTGCCTCATGATACAACACATCATGTGGTCCTCAGAACCACATGCCACTCTGTGCCACTGCCACTGTCTCTCTGCCACTGACAACACAGCCTCCCCGAGATCCTGAAATACTGCCACCACCATTGTCACCACCCTTCCACAATAAGAATATTTTAAGAACAAGATGAATACATCATTCACCTGGCATCAGGAGGTAGTATCTACACCCATACTGGAAGATGACAGGCACTCCCAAGTTAACAGCTTTACTTCCCACAAAAGCACTGACTACTCTGCTGCACCCTGAAAAGACGGACTCTTTAGTCTTACGGTTTCATGTGGAAGGCAGCAGAACAAGCAACAAAAACACACACCAGAAAGTGTCACTGTGCAACAAGGGGACAAGAAGAGCATCCTTATTCCTCCATTGAGCAATCCCCACCTCTACTACTGCCATTCTGAAAACTACACTCAACCCAAAGGGCCTTCCTTGGAAGGACATCTGCTGAAAGCTCTTGCTAGACAGAACACGAGAGCAACGCTTTTACCAAAACACTGTATGGCACAGTACTGAACCACCCTGTCATTAATTCTAACTTAGCATTGTTTTCTACATGACGTAGATTTAACCTGACTGGCTTTTAAAAGCCAGCTGACCCATGAAAACACACCCAGAACACAAGGATATGAAAGACTTCCAAGCAGCATGACCCCCGGTCATTTCCCGGATGTAAAGCTATTTTCTTTCAATGGAACAAATTCTTGAAGGTTCAAGATCTGAAGCAGCTATTATTTTTGATTTGGTTGTAAGTAGGCTCTAATATGACCTCTGGATTGGTGGAAGACAATCCACTTAAAGAGAGATCACAAGCAGGCAGCCATTGGCTCTATCAACTCAAAGAGCTGCTTCTGATGCAGCTGTGGTAAAGACATTGTTATCAAGGGAAACAAAATAATATTGCCTCTGTTTGATAACTTCCTAATAGTTTGGGGGATATGATATCCTTTCTGTAAAAGCACAAGATATAGCTCTCAAATAGGCCTTCAGGTTTAGCAGATGGAAAGGGCTTTACAAAGGCCAATCATCCATCATCCAGTTCACAGCTGCAGCATGAAAGGACAAATCTGTCGTTTACTGGGTCATGCCAGAACATGATAGAGAACATAAATCCACAGATCATCTGCCCCAGCCTTGCTTCACCTGAAGCCATAGCACTCATCAGAGAACAGACACTCAGTAAAAGCAGAGGGCCAGGAGTAAATGATTTCCACATGCACACTAAGGTGCACAAATGGCCCCTACAGCACACAGTTTTTAAAACCATGTGCTTCCTTCAGTGGTGCGCAGCATTCTGAGGTTACATGTGCCTCATGTCTGCTTTCTTCCACAGGGAAGAGAACAAATACAAATCGTGGGAAATATTTGGGTTTGTTTAAGCAGATACTCTCTTACTACCAAAGCAGCTGAACAGCTGCTATGGTTTAATTTACAAATTAATTGTTAAACTTAGCTTTCCTTAGTTCTTTCTAGTAATTCTCTTCCCAAAATATTCCTGCTGAGTTACAGGTTTCCACAACTGCACATACTGAAGGACAATTCCTTTCCAGTCGTGATCCAAACAAAAAATGTAACTGTTAAGTTTTGAGTTCCAAAGCATACACATACCTAAAAATTTGGGGAGACAAAGGCTGGATGGAGATGTTACAAGATAGCAAGGTTTTTGCTGCTTTGAGATGTCTACTCAAGTAACCTCTGATGCAAGTGAACACTCACAGTGTTGAGAGTGCTCTCACTCAGCTCACAAAGGGCACATCTAAAATGAAATTAGAGCAGATGCACCCGTGGTTAACCTATCTCTAAATAAAGTCCAGCCTCCTGCAGTCCTTCACATCCCAGCGCACTCTGGGAGCTATGCAAGAGTGGAAGCTGCTAAGCATTTCCTAAAGTTCACAGGGGAGAAGATCTCAACTGCAGACCACCATAAACAGCAGGGGAAGCACCCGGGCCTTCAAGCTCCAGCTAATCTGACCACACTGACAGCACAGATCCAAATGCAGTACTAGGAATGTCAGCAGAACTGAAGATCTGAATGGGAATTCCTCTGCTTCTCTGCACTCGTCACTTTAAGAGAAGCTGAAACAGCAAAAAGTGATCATCAAGCATGTGACATGACAAGGGTTACGCATTCAGAAGCAAGGGCACTTGAAAGTTCAAGCTGTATACATAACCTTAACACTGCCCCCTTGTGATTACACATCAGCTGTCATTAATTACAGGATTATACATCATTCTTCACCTAATCCCCTTCAATTCACAGTCATTGAAACTAATAACTCTTCCCAGCATGGTGTTCTGAAAGAAAACACAAAACTTTCTTAACCAGAGCTCGGCTTCTCCTACCCCAAACCCCAAGCCCCAAACCCCCAACCACCTCATCCATTAGCACCTCACTCTTCTGCTGAGTTGACCCTGACAGCACCCTTTTAATTAGTTGATACTTTTTTTGGTTGTAGGCATCAGCTTGTGGTTCATTCTCCTTGCTAGTGAAATGCAAAGAAAAACTGCTCTCCTGAACCTGCAAACTTAATATGTGCTTTCCAAATTGTCCTTCCTAATCTCCTAAACTACCACACACCATTGCTACAGTGACAGGCGTAAGCAGTGCACAAGGCTATTATATGAAAGACTCCTGTATGCAGGAAGCTGAAGCTGTAAGAGCAAATCTTTACTATTTTTAATAAACAGATAATAGCATAGATGACTGGAGCCTTAACCAGGCAAGTGGATTTCAGCTCATTCACTCCCACCAGCTCAGAATCTGCTAGCTCCTTTGGAAAAAAGAGCATAATGAATGTGGGCTCCAGTAACTCTCTTTATAGGCCTTGTTTCCAAGATCTCTTCCCCACCATGAAGCGGGACACAAGCCCAGCACATCACTAGAACAGGCTTCTAGGCAAGGTGGTGCCTGGGAGCACATGCCAGCAAACCCACTGCCTTGACAAGCACCCTGGTGTAAGCAGCTTCCCCTCTCACCTCACACAGCAAATGTGTCTTGATGCTTGTTTCTTGGACACCTACCTCCATCCCATGCCAGTGCCACAACACACACCTTCCTGCTTCCTCTCATGACCAAGGAAAAAGATCCCTTCCAAGAACCACAAAGCCATATTCACCTCGATTTTGTCATTCTCCCACATTGCTGCTCTAGCCAGGCACCAACCTGACAGTGGTTAGACTACTGGTGGCCATCTCTTTCCTGTGTACTCCTCCCCAGCTGGCTGCGTTTCTGTTCTTCCAAGCTCCCTGGGACAACTGTCTTTTTGTTCTCTGTCCATGCAGTTCCCAGCATTGTGAGGTACCAAACCATGAGGAAGGCACTAGAGGTTACCATACAGCAAACTGGGGGCAATTAGAAACCTGAATTACCAATGCAGTACAAACCAATCTAATGCATAATTAATTTCAAAGAGTTCTTCACTCTTCTGCTATATCCTCTTTTCTTTTCCCATCTCTCCCATCTTCACCTCACTGCTCCTATTTCAAGTCAGAGTAAAATTACTTGCACACTTATTCTCCCTCTAGAGGGCTACCCTAAATATACCCAAGGAAAATATTTCAATACTTCCAAATTTCATTCTTGAAGCTTTACCCTTCTCCAACTGACTACCTTGCTCCCCCATGAGATAACCTGTAACATAGCAGGTCCCATCAGGACCAGGAGAAGCAAAAAACTTAAGAAACTCGAAACATGGACACAGAAAAGTACATCTAGGTAAACACAAAGAGCTTTCAGACATGGATCTACATGTACTTCAGGATGGCTGCAGGAACCTCAGATCAGCTGGTACAATTCTTTTATTTGGGCTACAAGAGCTCCAGGCAGTGCTTACATCTGTGTGAAGCCTATATCCAAGAACTCTGTATGTGGAAGACAGAGATGACACCTCCATTCCCAATGAGCTATTACACCTTCCTGCCTAGATGCCATTACAAGCATTACACATTAGAGCAAGACAGGAGTTTGTACTGCTAGGGCATTAGCTTAAACACCAATCTAGTACCAGCTTAAACTTATCTAGCAGATCTTCTGAAAGCACTTTAGGAGTGTTACATCTGCTCTCAACGCAAGTGGGAGAACAGAAAACAAAGCAAAGCATGTGCTATTTGTATCAAGATAGCTATCCTGATGAAAACCTAGAGATGTGAAATGCTGCTACTCAGATTCTATGAGAGGGAAGCAGCTCTGACCAGCATGGGGACCAGTTCCATGGCAGACACCACATAAGTATAGTTAGCAGGGATGTGCCCATGAGGCCTGGATCCACAGAAAAACAGCAGCACTGCAATTCCTGATCAGGAGCAGATTGCTATTCCTGTATCTTTTGGAAACCAAGGTCTTCTGTCTCTAACATTAACGTGGCAGTTTGCTGCATCAAAAATAAACTCGGGACAGTAAACAGAAGGGATGTGGCACAACTACACCAAAAAAAAGTACTTTGCTTTTGGCTTGCATAAAGGCATGGAAAATGTTACTACAGAGGAGTAGCTATTTCTACATAAAGATAAACAAAGACAAACTCAAATTTCTGACGCAACAAAAGCAGTGCAAGAGGAGGGAATAAACACCCAAGTTTGGTCCTTCAGTTCCTAGGGGTACACTTCTGAACAGGTATTCAGCCACAGAGCCCAGTAGGGAGGAGCGGGTTGACAGCTCTGAGCAAAACCTGTTCTACTGTGCTGGCAACAGTGGGCTCACTTTGCCCCAGTGTTGGCAGGAAAAGAACCTCAGATGATGTGACTGAAGACATTTTCTGCCATCTGCAAAGGCAATGTGTGTTTTCAGTAGGCATCTCCTCCGAGGCTGAAAAGTATTTCATTTCTAAACTGCTGAGAGCACAATGAATGATATACAAAATTATCCCATGAAAGAGTCTTAACAGCTAAGCCTCCTTTCTGCTCAACAAGATACGGTACAATAAAACATGTGTGACCTGGCCACAAGGTTCTTCTGGAAAGCTACAAGGCAAGAAATTGCTTCTTCTAAAAACCTACTCCAGACATGCTGTTTCATATCCTCTCTGCTTAACTTTGTTCCTGTTAAGATACCACAAAACCACTCCCTTCTTGTTATTCCTCCAAAAATTTCTCCACTAAATTATCCTTATGCTGGACCGAAAAAGACCAATGCAGAAGTGCCACGTGGCACGTGATTTAAAGCCTGAATTTTCTGCATTTATTAGGATGCAAGCCAGAGCTTTAGATCAGCAAAAGCAGGAGCTTCATGGTTTTCAGAATGTCCCCTAGACTTACAAATAGTACAAAAACACACAATAAAATTGTTAGAGGTTTATCTTAGACTAATTATAAGAAATCCTAGAGCTGCCAACTGGGATCAGCTCTTTCCTTTGTGTTAGACATATATTGCAAATTTGTAATTGATTTCAGGTATTTCCAACCCTGAAAGGCATGGCATCACCAGCTGATCTGGCAAAAACTAGAAAAAGGAGCAGGTAGAGAGCCAGGACAAAATAAAAATGCCATGCACTAAGAGAGTCACTGGTGCAGTTCAGCTAAGTGATAGCGATAAAGAAATTAAAATGCTTTTAAATTTATTACTACTTAAATTGTTTTTGCTCTCTGGGGTGGCATCTAGTTTAGTTAGCTGTGAGACATGAAAAGGTCCCAGCAGTGCATTTTTAAGCACTCCAGCAGCATTCCTGAAACAATCTGTGAGCTAAGTATGTTATCTGGCATGCAATTTTTTACAAGTGCAACTCATTTACATCTTACTATTCATGCTGTGCAAAGCTGCCTTAATTTCTAGTCAGTAGAATTCACCCCACTTCACAGACATCCACCCACACGTAACTCCAGACACACAAGCAATACTACTGTGCTCAGCTAGAAAGGCATTCAGCGAGATTTACAAAAACATGAAGCAACTGAATCTACAGTTACTGTGCTTCCTAATTAAGTCTTAATGCAAGACTTCTCCCTCTGCACAACAAATTCAGACCCCCATGCAGTTCTTTGCAATGCTAGCTATTTCTCCAGAGGCGTAAGCAGTCTTCATGCTGAAGGGATTTTGCCAGGTCACAATTTTCGAAACATCTGTCAGTACCAGTCAGTGAAGCCAAAGTGTCACTAGGACATAAGACCAGTAGCACCAGTACGGTTGGAGCTGGAAAACCATCAGCTTCAGAAGTAGAAGGCAGAAGAGCCAGGCACCTGGGAGGACAAAACTGCATGGCAAGGCACACACTCACTAATCCATATTCAAGAGATGATCCAACGCCTACTTACACATAAGAGCATGTGGTACACACAAACAATTTAACCTTCAACAAGGCCACGCAATGTCTTGTCTCATTTTAAGGATATTAAACTGTGAGAATACCACAAAAATCTTCTTGACTTCAAGCTCACGAAGTCCCCAGCTATTTTGCTAATCCATACAAACTCATCTGAAGAGACAGCAGCTTCCTCTCCCCATGGACCCATTTAAAAACTCAGAATCAACAATAAAACCCTTTTACCCTGAGCTGTGCACTCTTCTTTCCAGAGTTTTTTTTCTGCTCTATTAATTTCTGTTGTCTCTGTACTCACACAGCCCTCTTCCTCTTTTTTTTTTTTTTTTTTTTTTTTTTTGGTGGACTGACCCACATTGCGATAGGTCAACATCCAGTCACTTTTTTGGAAGGAGACAGGAAAAAGAGAGAAAAGGGGAGGGGGAGGAAGAGGTGTTCCCCAACCTTTCACCCTCTCCTTCAAATGCAGGATCATGCACACCTGGGCCATGCATTGCATCGCTTTCCCACACTCCCAGCAGCCCCACTCAAATCAATCAAGCCCTCTGCTCCCACAGGAGAAACACAGAAAAACGACAAAGATGTTCTGGAACTGGCTGAGGGGAAAGAGACACTGAGAAAAAGGATGTGTTGTAAACCCTGCACAAAAAAGTGCTAAGCCTTAGATACCTCAGCATTACAGCTTTGCTCATTAAAGAATGAAACCAGACCATGGACTTCCCTTATGGAAAAGTTACCTCTGAAATCTCACAGGCAGTGGCTTGATAATGCCTGGAGAAGGAAACATTCTCAGCCTTGCTTGCTAAAGCACATCAACTAGAGACAGCATTAGAGGGAAAAGCCCTGCCCAGCACCCTCTTCTGGAGGCTATTTTTGCCACACAAGTGGTGAGAAGCTGCTCACCCTATCCTGACTCAGCACTGAAGATGACCACAGAGGTTTGCAGGGAAGCTGCCAATACTGCTAGAAGCAGGAGGATACCAAGAGCTATTAAAACACAGCTCAAAGTGATTCTGAAATCCCACTATCTGTCCCAGAAGTCAACAACAGCAGTGTATCCTCCCTATACAAAAAGGGGCACACAAGCATCCACCTGAGATGGTGTGCACTTAAAAAAGGGTAAAACTTCAACTCAATTTTTCCAGACACAGATTTAAGATTAAAATACCCAGATGGATGAAATTGCCTAAATGAGAATTTATACTAATAACTTCTACCTAAAAACTCTGCTGCAAAATCAGTACCATCACAACGCCATTGGGGTAGGGGAAAGAAAGTCAGGAGAGTCTGCAGGAGGAGAGAGGTCACTCCTGGCTCCTATGGGTCAAGTAGCTTCCACATCAGACAGCTTCACCCATCACTAACCACCCTTCACTAGCAAAACTGGCAACAAGGAGAAAAGCTGTAAAACCAAATTTGGTCTATTCTAACCTGCCTCCCCAGGTGACTGGCTTGTATTTCAAGTAATCTGGGCAGAGGCACAGCAACTTAGATCACAGCTGCCTGGGCTCTATCTGTGCTGGAGATGACCAAGCAACTGCAGGCTCCCAAGTGATCAGCTCAGCAGCCTCCAACAGCATCAGTGTTAAGTTCAGCAGCCTAGGGAGGGAACAACAGGACAGGAAGGTCAGCTTTTAAGGTATTATTTCATCTCATCTCCTTCTCAAAGCCTCACTGATGCAGTAGGTAAAGATGTTGCAGTCATTTCTTTTGCTGAACCAGAGGACCCCTTTTGCTACTTTTTTTTTTCCACAGAGTCAACCAAACATACTGAAGAGAGGACTGTTTTTAGGTTGCACACCAAAAAATCCAAAGCTTTGACACCATCTCTATGCTCTTGGTCACTCTCCATTATACAACATCCTCAAATTTTCCTTTCAGTATCATCAGACTCATAGGTACTGTGACTGTAAAATAACAAAATCAGTATTCTCACAGACAGACTTGAAGATGGGGAGACAAAAATACAGGTATTCTGTGAGTTAAAGGACATTCCATGCTGCAAGTAGAGCATGTAAGTTATTTCCCTCTTCACCATTTCCCATAAATTATGCCCCTCAGGGGTTGTAAAGACCTGGTCACACTCAGCTACAGCACACTTGCCTGTACACTGCACTTTCACTGGCCACTTTCCTCTACTGCCTTCCCAGACATGTTACTTGCACCACCACAAAGAAAAAACTCACAGAGACCGAGCTGATTTTTAAAGACGAGAGAAAACCAGGCTGCAAGAAAGTACTCCACAGCCCTGCCTCTTCCTACAGGAAGAAGACTCCAAGGTGAGACACTAAGAGGGTGGCTACAGGTCATTGCTTCAGCTGGCAGAATTTCACCTCCGTAACCTTCCTGTGGGACTGCTGCTCCGAAAACATGTCCAGTTGTTTTCCTGAAAAAGTCCATAAGAAAGAGTGAAAAAGGGAGAGAAAGAGGGAGAGAAAGAGGGAGAGAAAGAGGGAGAGAAAGAGGGAGAGAAAGAGGGAGAGAAAGAGGGAGAGAAAGAGGGAGAGAAAGACCAAAAAAACCTTTCAAAAGAATGCTTCCAGTCCAAGTGCTATCGTATGTTACAGTTAGTTCAGCTAAGTGTTTTAATCTGTCTTATCACAGCGTCAAACCGCTTTCACAGTCCCAAGCATTCTGGAAGGGCATAATGTCTTGGCAGGAAACCGCTCTCCCACCACAAGAAAGCAAACCCCCGAGAGTTTGGGAAGAAGTGAGAACAGCACACAACACACACACACCTCCGCTTCAAGCGACCAGATGGGTGAGTCAGCACAGGGAACCCAAACGTGATGTATTCTCCACAGCACCTCAGTTTTGCTGGGCTTTGGCGAGCACGATCAATCACAAGCCCTGAAACAGCGAAAAGCTTCTGCCCCCAGCCCCAGCTATTCAATAACCCACAGGAGCTTTGTTAGGCAGACAGCTAGCAGGAGTCATGCACTAGGAAAGCTCTGCTACACAAAGCATAAGAGGCTGTACAGTTCTCTTGATTCTGCAGACAGCCCAACCTGTACATTACCCACTGCTTTAAAACCTTCATTTCCTCAATTTTAGCCTGAAAACCCTATGAAAACCAGTAACAGCAGTGGCCCCTCAGAATTAACAAGTCTAGTTTACATCTTCATTTTTTATCTCAAACTGTGATACTTTGAACAATGGAAAAATCTGAGGGAGGAAGGGGTTAATAACCTCACATTTGCCTGTAACAAAAAGTGGGGCAGCACACCAGGGGTAGAGGGATGGAGTGCTCCTAAGGGCTCTCAACTTACTGCCCTGAGGCAAGCCAGGGAGGATGCACCACAGTGGCTATTACTGAAACTTGGTGGAATGATTCCCATGACTGGAACGTAGGGATAGAAGGATTCAAGCTCTTTAGGAAGGATAGGCAGGGTAGGAGGGGAGGAGGTGTTTCCCTCTACATCAGTGAAAAACTGGAATCAATGGAGCTCCACATGGGGAAGGAAGACAAACTGATCGAGTGCATATGGGTTAAGATGAAAGGGAAGAAGGGAGATGGCAATGTCACAGTAGGGGTCTGCTACAGGCCACCTGACCAGCAGAACCAAGCAGATGTGGCCTTCCACAGGCAGATAGAAGAGGTTTCGTGTTCACAGGCCCTGATCCTCATGGGTGATTTCAACCACCCTGACATCTACTAGAGGGACAACACAGCAAGGCATCAGCAATCCAGGATGTTCCTGGAATGCATAGATGATAATTTCCTCCTCCAAATGGTAGAGGAACTAACAAGAAAAGGTGCTATGCTGGACCTTGTTCTCACCAAAAGGGAAGGTATGGTGACAAATGTAATGCTCAGGGACAACCTTGGCTGCAGTGATCACAAAGCACTTGAATTTAAGACCCTCAGGGCATCTGGGAAGATGTATTCCAAGTTTACAGCCCTGGACTTTAGGTGTGCAGACTTCAACTGCTTCAGGGATCTGCTGGCAGAAGTACTGTGGGACAAAGCCCTAGAGCAAAGGGGGGCACAGGACAGCTGGTTAATATTCAAGTATCACCTTCTCTGTGTCCAGGTGCAAAATATACCAACAAAGAGGAAGGCAGGAAAGAAGGCTAGGAGACCTGCCTGGATGAACAAGGAGCTCCTGCATACACACAAAAAGAAACTTCACAAGGAATGGAAAAAAAGACATCTAAAATGGGGGGCATATAAGGAAGCTGTCTGAGCAGCAAGAGACCAGGTTAGAAAAGCCAAAGCTCAGTTAGAACTAAATCTAGCCAGGAAGACCAAGGAGAATAGCAAAAATTTCCACAGGTATATTAACATCAAAAATAAGACTAGGGAAGGTGTGAGTCCCCTCAGAAAGGAAATAGGTGAACAAGTGATGAGTGATATGGAGAAGGCTGAGGTTCTCAATGACTTCTTTACCTCAGTCCTAACTGGCAAGGGCTCCAGCCACACTCCTGAAGTCACAGGAGACAACAGCAAGGGTTGGAAGGAAGAACTGCCAATTTTAAGTGAAGATCAGGTTCGTGACCTTATGAAGAACCTGTACAAGTCCATGGGACCCGATGGGATATATCCAGGGGTACTGAGGGAACTGGCAAATGTGGTTGTTAAAACAATGCCTATTATATTCCAAAAGTCATGGCAGTCCAGTGAAGTCCCCACTGACTGGAAAAGGGGAAGCAGAAGAAAAATGAAGATGTGTTTGGGTATAATCAACATGGCTTCACCAAGGGCAAATCATGCATGACAAACCTCATGGCCTTCTATGAAAAGGTCACAACATCAATAGACAAGGGAAGAGCAACGAAAATCATTTACCTGGACCTGAGCAAAGGCTTCAACACAGTCCCACATGACATCCTGGTCTCCAGGATGGCAAAATATGGGTTTGATGGATGGACCATTCGGTGGATTACGAACTAGACTGATGACTGCACCCAAAGAACGGCTGTCAACAGGTCCATGTCCAAGGGGAGGCCAGTGACAAGTGGAGTCCCTCGGATCAGTGTTGGGACTGCTCTTGTTTAAGATCTTTGTTGGTGACATGGATGGTGGCATTGAGTGCACCCTCAGCAAATTCACTGATGACACCAAACTGTGTGGTGTGGCTGACATGCTGGAGGGAAGGGATGCCATCCAGAGGGACTTTGCCAGGCTGGGGAGGTGGGCCCATGCAAAACATTGTGAAGTTCAACAAGACTAAGTGGAAGGTCCTACATCCAGATTAAGGCAATCCCAAGCACCAACACAGGCTGGGCAGTGATTGGCTTAAGAGCAGCCCTGAGGAAAAGGACTTAGGAGTGCTGGTGGGTGAGAAGTTCAACATGAGCTGTCAGTGTACACTTGCAGCCCAGAAAGCCAGTGGGATCCTTGGCTGCATCAAGAGCAGCACAGCCAGCAGGTCGAGGGAGATGATTCTCCTCCTCTACTCTGCTCTTCAGAGATCCCACCTGGAGCACTGTGTCCAGTTCTGGAGCCACTTTTACAGGAGGGACATGGATGTGCTGGAGTGTGCCCAGAGAAGGGCCACAGGATGATCAGAGGGCTGGAGCACCTCTCCTATGAAGACAGACTGAGAGTTGGGTTATTCAGTCTGGAGAGAAGAGGGCTCCAAGGAGACCTATTGCAGCCTTCCAGTACCTGAAGGGGGCTACAAGAAAGCTGGTGAGGGACGTTTTAGGATGTCAGGTAGTGACTAGGGGAAAGAGATTCAAACTAGGGGAAGGCAGATTTAGATTGGATGTTAGGAAGAAGTTCTTCACCATGAGGGTGGTGAGGCACTGGAACAGGCTGCCCAGAGAGGCGGTGGAAGCCCCATCCCTGGGAGTTTTTAAAGCTAGCAACCTGATCTAGTGGGAGGTGTCCCTGCCCATGGCACGGGGGTTGAAAGTAGATGATCTTAAAGGTCCCTTCCGACCCTGAAAATTCTATGATTCTATGAACACTGGGTTCTTGAAGCAGCTGGGACCAAATAACAAAAACCTCCAAAGGAATTCACTGCTCCCATCAGCCATTGCTGCAAGAGCTCAAAAATATCTTTTGAGGTGCTGCAAAATTAAACTTTTGCTAGGAGCAGGCAAGAGCTCATCTCCATCACTGCGAACATAAGCCAACTAAACACAGACCCAAAACAGGAGAGGAGGAGGAGGGGATGAAGTGTAAGTTCCATCACACGGAAATTAAAAGGTCTTAAGTCAAAACAAGCATATTAGATGTTTTAGTTAACTCAGCAGTGGAACTGGATGGAGAAATGGACTGACATTTTCAGGCAGTGCATAAAGTATTTTTAAAGTCACTTTCATTACGAGCTGGGAAAAAAACCCAAATCAAAACAAAATCCAGCCCATTCTTCCTTTATCCCCAGGAAGAAAAAACCCTAATGCCACAACTGCAAAATGCAAAAGTTCATCTCCCAGCCTGCTACCAGCACACAGGCAAACAAGCTGACAGAGAACAAGGTGGAATTTCTATCTGGATTCTGTCAAATCATGAGAAACCAGCCAGCTCTGAATGCTTTCAATATGCCAGACCAGTTTTGCTGAACTTCATTTTCTGACCAACTTATGCATGTCTAAGAACCTTCCCCTTCTAACTGCCACGTGTCCCAAGGAGACAGACAAAAGTACAAAAGATGCCTGAGTGATTGGGAGGCATTCTTCCCCTTGCCCCACATTTCCAAAACACAAGCCATTTAGCACTCTGAACAGATTGTAGAGACCTGAGCAGAATACAAAGATAACCATCTTCCCACACCACCAAACTCTGTAGAAGTGCTGACTTCAGCAAAAACGTTTTCCTGATCATTTTACAGCAAGACCTTATCACGTCTGCTCCTGATGCAGACAGCCACCTGCTGCATACTGCTGCACTTAAGATTTACAGCACAACCATAACAACAGTAGCAAGGACTTAAAAACTTCGCTACTACACCAGAGCAGACTCAAAGCCTGTTTTCTTGGGGACAATGGTAAAAAAAAAAAAAAAAAAAAAAAAAAAAAAAAAAAAAAAAAGCCCTTTGACAACATCCTAGAAGTGTGAGAGGTTTTATTCCAAAAGTGCCACACAAACACAAACTTTGAGTACTAGAAACCCAAATAACTCAAACTGTTCTAGAGAAATCTCTGGTCCCTTTCAGGGAAGCTGTTCAGCCCTTAGAGTCAAGCGTAACTTCCAGCACAGAAGTTCAATGGAACAGTTATCTATTGTGTTCAAAAAGCCAAGTCTTTGTTAGCAAGATGTATGCATTATTACATTTTCATCGATTGTTGCCTTTTTCTTGCAGGACAGGAAATGGACAATTCCATTCACCCTGTTAGCCTTCACTGGCTATTGATCAATACCTTCTATTTTTCTCTTCAAGAGATAAGCAGTCTACTCTCTGGGGAAGCCTATGTCTTCAGTAATTACTCCTGCTCAAGCTCCTCATGTGGCAAGAACACTTTTCAGTTTTCTATAAGGAGTATTGTATTGTATTTCCTCTAGACTTCCCACTCCTCCTCCTCCCACTCCTGACAGTTCTGTGGTGTTCCACGCGGCTTTCAAAGAGCTGTCCCTGAAACCACTCCAGTCCCTTTCCTGGATCACAACTTACCAGAACCCAACCTTCTTTCAAAGCCTTCCTTCCACTACTATGCTGCAGTTGACCAAGATTCCACAAAGCAAGTGAAATTGAAAGTCACCGTCAGCACCCAAAAAAAAAAATAACCGGTCACAGCTCACCAGCGATGCAGGAGCACACAGGCACAGAAACACTCTCCGTGCACAGGCACGATGTCCATCAGTCCCCCCAGCCTGAACCAGAAGATGCACAGCAAACACAAGCCTGCCGCCCGCCACCCTGTCGATGACGACCGCGCTCCCACAGCCCACCTGGGGACAAGGACAGCCACCCCATGCCTCTGAGCAGCAGAACAGCATTGGGAAGGTGCGAGGGCTGAGCCGGGGCAACGCGTGTTGTACGCAAGGGGAGGCTGGGTGGGCTGCAGCAAGGAGATATTGGGGAAGAGGCTGAAAGAGACTGTTTGGGATGCACCAGGGGGGAGGAGGAGGGAGAGGGGGAAGCACTGGGAGCTTGTGGGGAGGTGGGAGGGGGGGATATGGAGGCCACGCGGGATCAATGTGCGTGGGTAGGGGCAACGGCAAGGGATTGGGAATGGGGTGGTGGTGGCGGTGGGGAGCAGGGATACGGCGGCCACACCGGNTGAGGACCCGCTCCCTTCTCGTCGACGTCGCCCCTTTAAGAGCCGGGCGGTTACGTCACCCCCCTCACCGCGCGAGGGAGTGGGCGTGGCGTGCGGGCCCCTGCGCATGCGCGGAGGGCCGGGGTGGGCCCGGCGTCGCCATGGCCTCCTGAGGCCCTCAGCGCATGCGCAGGGGCCCGCACGCCACGCCCACTCCCTCGCGCGGTGAGGGGGGTGACGTAACCGCCCGGCTCTTAAAGGGGCGACGTCGACGAGAAGGGAGCGGGTCCTCAAGGACCGGGACCGGGATCCAAACCCGAACCCGACTGCCCGCTACGATAGGACTGGGCTGCCGCCCCAACCCCCCCCGGCCATACTTCTTCCTCCAGCAGGGCAGCCGGGGTTTCCAGCGCTCCAGCAGCTCTTACCCCTTTCCCCAGGAAGGGTAAGGGCAGGGAGACACCCCCAGCCCCCCTCGCAGGGCAGATTCCCACCTCTGCCTCAGGATGGTTTTGCCAGAAACTCCGAGGGAAAAAAACAAACACGCGTCTGGGTGCTGGAAACCAAGGCCATACCTGCGCTCAAGCCAGAATAATGGATTCTTAATTTTTAAAAGAAAGAAAAAAAACCAAAAAACAAAAACCACCACACAAAATTAAAAAAAGGCCCCACACAAAAGTAAACCAAGCCCTAATGCGCAAGTGCCGACCTGCCTGCAGCAGGGACTTGTCACCAAGAGCGGCTGCCGGGCCCCCGGAGGCCCTTGTAGGCATCTCCTCCTCCTTGAGAAGGGCACTCGCCCTCTTCTTCTGTAATCCAGAGGCACCCATGGACCTGCTGTCCCCACTGTCTCCTAAAAATGTCGGTGTGTTTCCCTCCTGTCCCAAAGAGACCTCCTGCCCCCATCCACATCCAGGCTCTGATGCCTCCAGCCCAGCGCTCAAGCCACACGCTCGGTGGAGCAAAGGCGACACGCAGAAAGGATGGGTGTTGGCTTCCATGTAGGCAAAGCTCCTCTTTTTGACAGAAAACAAGATTTAGAAAGAGTCCATTTGCATTTTGATACCTCAAAAACACAGTCAAAATGGAGTCAGGACCAAGGTGGAAGAGAGGCAACAGAACAATACCCCATACTCCTGAACTACCATCCTCTTCATCTCTCGTCAGAGGAGCTGGAAGCCCCAGGCAGCAAGCAAGGTAAGGAGGGGAGCAGCTCTTCCTGCTCAGCTGGCAGCAAACAGGCTTGGAGAGAATTAGCAAAGTCACCCAGATTTCAAGCAAACTCACTCACTCACTCCCCAGCAGGTGTTTTCTGAAAATCAATTTCTGGAGTTTTGCACAGCCCCCAAGACATAGGCCTCATCTGGATAATGTAGGGATGCGTAACTGTAGGACCAGCAATTAAGAAATAAATCAGTATTAAAATCTAGTCATTTACTGACAGACTGGTCAGGCAACCAAAGGAGGAGAAACCCAAACAAACCACAGCACCACAGACACCAAAGCAGCAGGTGCCTTTACATGGGAGTTCAGCATGTTTGCAGCAGGCACTGTGCTGTTGGCAAGCACTCAGGGCTGCTGCTGTGACCCCTTTTTCCTTCCCCTTCTTCCAGTTTTGAGTGTAGAAGAAAAAAATAGAAAAAGAAAATCCGTGCACACCCAGAGCAACAGCAATGAAAGGTCCCATCATCCCACCCCTCCTGAAAGCCAGATGCCTGGGGCACCAGAAGCTCAGATGCAGAAACCAAGAGAACCTGAATCAGATTTCACATAGCTCTCACTGTTCCAAGGCTCTAACTGCAGAGACCATCTCAGATTTATTTTTAGGCATTCCAGCCCTGTGCTTTTTTTCCAGTAATTCTGATTAAACTTGTTCCTGGAACTCAGGAACAGGTTCGGCTGCAAGACGGTGCTTCCTGCGGTTAAGACGTCACTCCCAGCAAGGATGCCATGCAAGGAAGAAATGACAGATGCTGGCATCACTTTATCATTTTCTACTTTATTACTTCAAATTAACAACCACGATAAAGCTCAAAAAAGTCCAATATTTACACAGGAAAAAAGTACAAAATCCCCCCCCAAAGTTCTTCAGGTTTTTTTTTTTTGTTTTTTTAAATTACAAAGTAATAAAAAGTTTTGCTCTTTAATTAAAAAAAAAAAAAAAAANGGGGGGGGGAGGGGAGGGGAGGGAGACAGGTGGGAGAGGGCAGGAAGGGATTGTGCACGTACGGTGGATCTTACTCAGGGCTGCATGAGGGAAGGAGAGAGCAAGAGCCATCGCTCTGAAAGAACAAGAGACTCCAGTCTGTGTGCCCCTCTCTTCTCCTCAAGTCCCACACTCTCTCCGCAGGAATTAAAACAATTGAAAACCAAAAAAAATTAAAATAGAAAAACACGCACAGCCAGACGAAAAGACCACCCCACTGCATGGATGGGAAATGGGTTCACATCTCCCTGTATTTCAGCTCCAGCCTTTCCCATCCTCCATGAGACCAGGTGCCTCGCCACAGAGATCCCTCAGCATGTGAGGGACACTCAGATGAGTGAAATCTGGCACTTGTAAAAAAAAAAAAAAAAAAAAAAATTGCAGAGAAGCCACCCAAGGAAAGGAAGCCCAAGTCAACGATTAGGCCGTTGCCACAATTCCCCTCACAGCTTAAAATTCATTTAATGCTTGAGAAAATAAATTTTGTTATTATAATAAAAGTCAGCCTTCTATCATATCAAGTGTGGCTGGAATCCGATTCCCTCCTGCCCCACAAGGCTCCTGAAAAACAAACAAAAAACCAACCCCCCCACACCATCCCCTGCCCTCAGAAAAAACGGAGAGCAAAGTTAAAATTTATATGGCTAAAAACCATATGATTTGAAAAGTTTAAAATAAAATAAAACCAGGAGAAAATATCCAAGATGAAGGAGAAGAAAAAGAAGGAGAGAAACCAAAACCAGGAGCAGAGTCAGGCGAGGGAGCTGGGGGTGGCAGAAAGGCCAGGGTAGGGCTGGGCGGGCAGTGGAGGTGTTCTTGCACAGCTCCCATGTTGTCAGCTTCTCTTCTCGGAGGTGCTCACACTGGGGACACAGCTCAGCCCCTCTTGGAAACAGCCCACGTCAGTGCGGGGACACAGCTCAGCTCCTCGTCGTTGGCAAAAAGAAGTTCTGTCGGGGTTTTATGTTGTTGTTGTTGTTGGTTTTTTTGTGTTTGGGTTTTTTTGGGGTTTTTTGTTTTTTAAAAGAAAAATACAGTGAAGACACTAGAAAGGAAAAAATAAGGGGAAAAAAGGGAAGAGGACATTAGGAGAAAAGGCTCTTCAAGAAGTATCAGTGCCAACTCAAAGTGTAACAAATCAAATCGGCCCTTTCTTCTGCACGCCTGCCACCCCTCTGAGTTACTTTGTCCAGCTACTGTTGTTTCCCCTATGAGAGGGTCTCCCGTAGCTATGTGAAGTCTTGTACATTTGACTACATGCTCAGCACTCACCTCCCTAACACTATCAGGCTACCAGAAAAGCATTCATCAGGAAGTAACAAAGTGGCTCCCCATCCCAGCACCTCCTCCACCTTCCCTACCCTCCTGGAGAAATGGAAGCTATGTTCAACCCAAGATAATCCATCCTGCTCCAAGGCTTTGGCAGCCAACCTTACTCTTCCCCTGGAAGCCAAAAAACACATCACAAAGTAAGGCAAAGGGAAAAGAAACGTACCAGTCCCCCACAACATAAAAGCTTTTAACCTAATTCCTAATACTAGCAATTCCCTCCTTGGGGGATCACAGGCATGAGGACAGGCTCACCTAAGCAAACACTGGTCCAGTGGCAATTTCTCCTCACTTCCCAAGGTGATCAAATGGCACACTTGTCTGCAAAAGAAGAGGAAGAACAGGTAAGAATGAAGAGGAAGAAGAAAGTACAAGGGGCATCAAAACAGAGAAGCTGCACATTTCTCTCTGGATATCCTCTCTCTCAAGAATTTACTGTTCTACTTCTCCAAAACACTGCAGTCTGGAAGACAACTAGAGGAAGTATATTACTGCGAGCAAAGCAGTAAGATGAGAGTACTGAGTACTTAGTACTGCGAACTAAGATGAGAGTACTGAGCACGGCCTCCAGAAAATACATAAATGAAGAGCCAAAGCATAACCTGGTACCACTCCACTCACCATACTGTAGAAGCTTCAGCTAACATAAGGTCCAGCAGCTCAGCTAAAAACTACCATGTCCCTTTCTGGGACCTCCAGGCCAAGGCCACAAACACTGCAGCAGGGACACTCACCTGTGATGCTGAAATCCGTGACACTTCTTGTCGCCCTGTGAGGTCAGAGGAGGAGACGTTTGCAGGAGCTCCTCGGTGTAACCTCATGCTGACCTTCCGCTCCCTGTCCACTCTTGAGATTGCTCTGGGGGATGTGTTTCCTGAAGAGCAGAGAAACAAGGCAACAGTATCAGTCAATAGTTTGGGTTTCTAGACAACAACAGGGGTGGCACCCTGCCCCAAGGCCTGCCACCCTCCTCACCGGACTGCTGGATTCGGGAGGTTGGGGTGGAAGCCATGGGCTCAGTGACATTGCGAATACGGTTGGCAGTGGCCCCAGCAGGCGGGCCGGGTGGCAGCGCTCGTGTGGCTGAGCCCCGGAGCTGACCCATCCTCTCTTCTCGCTCGTGCTCTCGCCGCTCCCGATCCATATCCTCAGGGTTCCGGGCTGCTCCCTGAGGAGAAAAATCCCCAAGCCATGCACGGCTGTTAGGCAGAAGAGCCAGCAGCAAGTCCAGACAGAAAACACACACAGTGCTCCATCACGTCAAGGAAGTGGAGCTCCGTCCCCCAAAACTTATTCTCCTCCCACCATCCTCCCCTCCACTCAGAGGGGCCCTCATTCTCTTCCATGAAGAAATGGTGAAGAAAGCATACAGCTGCTGTTGCAATCCATGCCCGTGTCTCATCTCCAAATACAGTTCTCTCCTGAAAATTTGTCTGCCCACCTACAGATCTATTGACAGGCATGCTCCATCCGACACACATCAGGAGCTATACCCCCCTGACTAGCACCACCAAACAACTCCAGCTCGTTTCACTCCACCTTGTCCCCTTCCTCAAATGCCTCACTGGGGTTGAGTATAAATCACAGGCAGTTTCCAGCCTTCCTCCCCCACCTCCATTATACAAATCAACCCCTGTCCCTCCAGCCCTTCCCCCCACAAACACACACTCACAAATTTAAGCATGTTCCAGTCAAAAACGTAGTCATAGGAGAAGCCTTGGCGGTGGAACAGGTTGCGGAAGAGCTGCCGCAGGTAGGAGTAGTCAGGTTTGTCATCAAACCTCAGTGAGCGGCAGAAGTTGAGGTATGTAGAGAACTCAGCTGAAGGGAGTAAAGAAAAGTTGTTGAACAGTATTCCACTTCACTGGTCCCACCACACAGCTGCTTTCAGCAGCACTGTGCTGTACCAGGACAATGCCAACACAATGCATACCACAACCAGAGACTGCTGGCTGCAGTGCCTTGGCCACCAAAAACACCCTATTTTTACCAGAGGAAATGCTCATGGATCCTATTTTTCTGGCTGCTTCTCCAAGCAAGAGATAGCCAGTCACAGAGCCTACTGAAGCAGTGTAAGAACACAGGCCTAAAGAACAGGTGGAGGTGAGCTTTGGGAAGTTCAGCTGAGACCAGACATCCTCCTAGTTCTGCAGCCTGTCTTAAACAGGGGCAAGCAGCTGGCAGCTATGTAGAATAAAGACTGGGGCAAGATGTCTGACACATTGGTACTAATCCAGCTTCCACCTACTTTCAGCTCAGGGAACTTCCTGACCTGGATGTGATTTCTAATTAAATAGTAACCCTTGGTGAGTGGCACTGGTCAGCTCAGAGCCCACTACTCTGCACGTGACGTGAGGCTTGGTAGCCTTCTCTATCCTCTCATATACATGCCTTCACATTTACCTATAAAGAACTGCATTTGTCACCTAATTGCCTGGTGATTTTTGGGATTCATCACTGTTGGCCCTCATCCTCATTACCCAGTAGAAACTCAGGATCATCAGCACATCTTCTCACCTCATTGCCCACCCCTTCCAGACTTCCTCTGAGTCTAAAGATCCCTCTCAGCACTCTCAAACCTTTACTAACACAAGGCTTGATTCTCACAAAAATATGTTTGTTTCTCTCTTCTGAACCAGAACTGTATCACCACACCAGCCTCATACTTCTCATCGATGGGTGTCAGCAGGATATCCTGGTCTGGGAGTACTGGGCATTGCCCTTCAGGACTCCCTGGGGTTTCAGGGGGAGAGCAAGCCACGCATCAGACAAGACAGCCATCAAAATCAGGGCACTTACAAGGATACCCTTTGCAGAGCACCTCAATGGGCGTTGACATCTTTTTCTCACTGATCCTCTCGTACTTTTGGCGCTTGGTGGCAGCCTTGAGGCCCTGCCAGGGCAGTGAGCCCAGGTTGAAATACATAAGCACATAGCCCAGGCTCTCCAGGTCATCACGGCGACTTTGTTCTGTGGAAGGAAGTTACACAGTGAGCAGCAACCAAAACTGTTTCGGCAATCACACAGCTGTGGAGGTGAACAATAAACAAAAACACAACAACCCCTCTTTTCTCTTATTTGGCAGATTTCTATGGCTAGACAGACTTGTAGAAGACATTCCAGTACGAATTCTTGTGGGGGATATTCACACTGCAACAGTTAAAGTGCTCCTCTCCCCACAAAACCCAACCCACTTCATAAATTAATAATCACTCTGACTACTTCCTCACTTGGACAAACCTTAATTCACACAAGAATTCAACAGCTGAAGAAATGCTGCAGTGACACTGCCTACTTTGCTCTTCCCAGTCCCAGAGGAAGGGCACCTACACTTCTCCACCCAGAACGATACTTCACCCCGGGGATTAGTCATGGCAGAGGTAGTCATGGAAAGACAAAACTAGCAGAGGCAAACCCAACCCAAACCTTTCAAACATATCTTCTAATTAACCTGCTAATACTCTTTAAACAAGTAGAAATTAGGAATTAAATAATTTTGTTGACAGTTTTAGAGAAGCCTAACATGTAAATACTGCACACAGATCTTTCCAGAATGGTGACATTTTTCAAGCTGTAGAGTAAGAAAGAGGCATGAATACAGAGGTACACTTTTAAACAAAAGGTTTCCCCACCAAATGGGGAATGACTGCATAACTGACATCACTACCAACTCTACTCAGCAAAAGGGTTGCCCTTAATATGTCATTTATGCTTTTAGATGCTTATTACAAAACAAAAAAAATTGTTTCCCCCCCCCAAAAAAAATTAAAATTCCACATTGAACTGACTCTCTGGAATGGCCAAACCACTTAAAGTTGCAAGTTAGCTCAACACAGAATTGATGCAGAATCTCAGCAGCTGAAAATTTTGACTGGTTAATCCGTGAAATTCCCCCTAGCTCCTCCAACATGCTCTCAAATTTATCCATGAATTTTGTCAAAAAAATTCTTGTCCCTGTTCCCCTCCCAAATAAAAATAAAACAAATACTACAAAGCAAGTACTTCATAACTTGTGGAGAAAAACAACTTGCATAGATAACAGACAGACAAAACATGGCTCAAGGGAAGAGCACAGAGGCAGAGGAAAGACTGGAGAGATTTGTGGACTAATCTATACTAGAGCACGTTTTGCTAGATCTGGTGTAATGTCCTAGAAGATGCTGCAGATTATGTATTGGGTTAATTCTCAGTATCAGTTATAGGCTGCCACCTGCCCCATTTATCCAAAGGAAATTAATTATTACAGCTACCCCTTACTCTGCTGGCTGAACTGAACCCTGACAAAGGGGTCAGCTGGAGCATGTCACAGATCTAGACATTCATATATACCAACACAAGATGTCAATCACCAGGGGTCTTCTTCTCCTGCACCATTCTCGCCACCTCATAGTGTTTTTGAGGACTAGGAGGCTTGGCAAGTTAAAAATATTGGGGGGGGGGGGGGGGGGGGGNGGGGGGGGGGGGAGAGGGGAGGCACTGTGGTTGCAGAAGAAAAGTGTGTCACCTCTCAGTAACTGAGGAGAGCCTTTGGCTCAAACCTCATGAAATGCCATAAAAAACATGTTCAAAGATAGGAGGAGAAAGACATGGAGATTCCACAAGTTTCTTACTTCAAGCATGCAGAAGTAACAGTGTTTTTTGATCTCACTAACTTGCTGCCTCAAGTTGCCCACTTTAAAGGGGCTAATACTTCCTAATCTTATCAGGCTGCTGCCAAAGATAACTACAAGACTGTCTAGGAGATGCTTAAATGCTATGAAGGGAGCAAAGAAAAGAAACCCACAGTTTTGCATTAAGCCTATGGCTGGAATATGTGTACTCTCAGAGGCCTGCAATATATACAGTGCATACCAAATAAATAAAACTAAACAACATTTGATACTGACCTACATCCTGAGACAGGAGGCCTGTGGAAATGTGAGTCAGAACATGCATTTAAGGCCTAAAAGCATAGGTGACAAAGGTAGCCCCAAATCCTGCAATTTGCTATCCCTCAATTTTCTGAAGAGTTTAACTGTAGGTTCTCTGTCTGGAGCTTGGGTTTGCCTCACAGATGCGGAGAGAGAGGCAAAGAAAACTACTCAGTGGACAGATCAGCCTTTTAGAAGGCCGAGAGCTGAAAGTAGCCTCATAGTCACAGGCCCTGGTTCTCACAAGGGACTTCAGCTACCCTGCTATTTGCTGGAAAGACTACACAGCCAGGCACACAGTCCAGAAGGTTCCTGCAGTGCACCAATGATAACCTCTTGACACAGCTGGTGGAGGAACCAAGAAGGAGAGAAGTATTGCTGGACCTTGCACTGACACATCAGGAGGTCATGGCTGAGGATGTGATGGCTGGGGGCAGCCCTGGAGGTAGTGGAGTTCAGGATTCATGTGCAAGAGCCACAAAACAAGGAGAATCATAACCCTGAACTTCAGGAAGCAGACTTTGACCTCTTCAGGGATCTGCTTAGTAGGGTAGCAAGGGATAAGGCCCTGGAGGGGAGAGGAGCACAAAAAAGCTGGTCAGCATTCAAAGATCACCTTCTCCAAGCCCAGAAGCAATGTGCCCCAAACAAAGAGAAAGGCAGGCAAGAATGCCAGGAGATCTACATGGGTGAGGAAAGAGCTCCTGGACACATTTAGATATGAAAAGCAAATCTAGGGCTTGCTTTTCACATCTAAAAAAGCAAGGGCTCTGGTCACACCACCCAAGTTGCAGAAAGCAAAGGAAGACTGGGAGAAGGAAGATCCATCCACTGTAGGAGAAGAGCAGGTTCCAGACCACCTTTTCTCTCTGAAAGAGAACAAGTCCATGGGACCTGATGATGGGACCTGCAGCTCCTGAGGAAACTGATTGATGAAATCATGGCAGTACTTTGTCTGAAGCCCCCCAACACAGGAAGGACACAGAGCTGTTTGAGCAAGTCCAGAATAGGGCCAGTAAGATAATCAGAGGGCTGGAGCACTTCTCTTATGAAGATAGGCAGAGAGAGTTGGGGTTGTTCAGCCTGGAGAAGAAAAGGCTCCAGGGAAACCTTAGAGCAGCCTTGCAGCACCTGAAGGGGACCTACAGGAAAACTGGGGATGGACTTTTTACAAGGGAACACAGGGCTGGGATGAGGGTAATTTCCAGAAACTAGACAAGGGCAGACTGAGGTTAGACATTAGGAAGAAATTCTTCCCTGTAAGGGTGATGAGACATTGGAATAGGTTGCCCAGGGAAGTTGTGGATGCTCAGTCCCTGGGAAGTGTTCAAGGCCAGGCCGGGTGAGGTCTCCAACAACCTGGTCTGGTGGGAGGTGTCCCTTGCAGGGGGGTTAGATCTGTAACATCCCTTCCAACCCAAACAATTCTATGATTCTATGAAAGGCCAGATTTAGAGACTTGAGGTTCAGGAACCAAAAGCCAGTGGTAGATCATGCAAGCCCTTCCTGGAGACAAAGATGGGAGTTTAAAAAGTCAATCTGGGCACTCCATTACAGAATCACAGAATTGTCACAGTTGGAAAGAACCTGTAAGATCACCGTATCCAACTGTCAACATCCCCCCAAATAAAATAAGTAAAATATATTTAGCAATATCTGTATTGCCATGCCCCCTAGAGAATGTGCTGGAGTGCCTCACCTATCATCACGTTTCCAAGGATGGCAATTCCACCATCTCCCTGGGCAGACTTCCAACACCAAACTACTCTCTCAGTGAAGAAATACTTCCTAATATCTACTCTAAATCTCCTTTGTAGCAATACATGCATGCAAACACACCCTAACTGCACCTTAACACAGCAATATGATTGAGGAAAAATAATAGTAAGTAGGACACCCAATTATTTAAATGCTGAATGATCAATGTCTGATTGTATCATATCCCTGAAGTACAATTTCCCTCTAACAATTCCAGTGAGATGCAGATCTATGACAAACCCAAAGCACCAACAAGACACTGTTGTCAAGCTACCTCAAAACACTGTAGCTGTTTTTCACCTGCAACCCTAACTACAAGATCCTGAATTAAACCTTGGATGATGGTGAAGAACAACAGTTCCTATGTCCCATTTTTTTTTCATCTTCAGTTGCTACTACACATCTCAAAATTTTTAAAATTTTTGTTCTTGCAGGGCCTCATATACCAACACCCTCAGGATGCTAGGTAATAACAGACAGCAAAAGTGGAGTAATTAATTAAGAGTTACAAAAACAATCATCTCTATTCACCAAAGAAACAATAGAGCAATATTGTTTGTGAATAGTGATATCAAATCACTACTTTCCAAACTCTTGCAGCATCTCTGGGATGGAGGCAAAAAAACCCCACCACACAACACAAATCTCAACTTTACAGTTTGACTAGAGAAAGAGAAATACAAGTGATGTGAATAAATGTCCAGATCAAGTCAGTCCAGAAGCCAGATGATAGTTGTGACCTGTGACAACACATCACTTCCTCCCTGCATTTTCTTTCCGCTTCTCAGCTCTCCTAAAATACACACGGGACTGCTAATTTTGTAAGAAACACATCTTTTCCTCCCTCATGAACCCCCTTCCAACAGAAAACACAAGGTTGCCTTCCCACACAATCCAGCATGACCACTCAAACCCAACCCCCTCTGCAAGCAACCTCCTGCCAGTTCTCTCCCACTCACAGGGAGGCTCCCAGCCAGCCCACACCCTCACTGCCTTCCCAAAGCAGGGTCCCCAGTAGGAGCTGAGTCAGGGGTGAGTAGCAGGTTGAGGAGCTACTTGAGGAAGACATGCTTGGGCAAAGACAGAAGATTGGTTGCCTCAGATATACGGTTCTTGACAAAACTTGTTTCTCTGCAGCCTGAAGTGCCTCTCCTGGTCCCCCAAGACAGTTCTTCCCCCTACTTCAATCCTATCCAAAGCCATGCTGTTCCCATGCAGGTCTCTCTAGAAATCATGTTTTCACTGAAGCCAGCCCAGCTGCACGCAGCCTTAACCAAGCAATGTTTTCCCAACTACATACTTAAGATTTGATTTTGCATATGCTGTGACGTGACTTCCTCTTTCTCTCCCCACTGCATGGCAACAGACTTTAAAACCATGCAAAAATCTGGAATGGGGAACAGAGGACAGGGGCAGCACAACAATCTTATTATCTGCACAGCCTACACCGATGCCATCTAGGACAGGGGTTTGAGGAGGATCTGCCCCTCCAACCCCAGCCTCTTGTTTTCCAGACAGAGTCCACCAATCTTCTTCCAAGACTGTCTCCTGGGCACCCTGGGGCATCTATTTCAGACTTTACAAGCTCCAGAGGGTGCAAGGAACTCTCATCCCCAGAGCATGTGAACACTGACTGGAATGCATGAACCAAAGCCTGCACAGTGCAATGACTCCCCCAACAGCAAGTCTCCAGCTGTAGAAACCCTCCCAAGTCTCGCCTCCTACTTTCCTCCCCCACCCCCCCATCACTGAGAAAAGAATGTGTTTCCTCCAGACATCAGAATGTCCAACCCTGAGCTTGCACATTCAAATAAAGGCATTTATTCATTTGCTATTCCTGTCACATGAATACCCTGGCACCTGGTTCCTTCTCTCTCCCTAAACTGCATTAATGTAACTTTTAAGACAGAGAATTTAGTCTCCGAACAGTCAGAAGAGAGTCAGAACAGAGTGACAGTTCCCATGGTGATGCTGCTAAGTCAAAAACGTGAGTGTCACAAGCCCTGTGGCAAGGTCTTGAGAAACAAGAACTCCAGCTGCAACCCTGACACCCCCATCCCCTTTCCTCTAGGCAAGTCATGTAACCTTTATGCCATTCAAGGGACCTATCTGCAACGTGGAGATAATAAACCCAAGACCTGTTGCACAGTGTAACTCACAGCCAGACCTTCCAGAAGCAAAGGGCAAGAAGAGAGCAATGGCTGTGCTCAGACCAATGGTGCATGCATTTTGCCCTTGGACTAGTGTTCAGAGATTGCTTGCTCATCCTGATACACAGCCCAAGCACCAGTAGTAAAGGACTAAGTCGGGGTGGGATGAATCATAAAGTCCTTCAAAAAAACCAAACAAAACAACCACCCAACCAAAAAAAAGCCTCACAATCAGACATTACTAGCCTCTTGATCATTTCAGACAGAGCAGGCACACAGGGAAGAACTGACAGACATAGTAGTGAGAATTATTTTGTGCATGTCTCCTTGTGGCAGTTACCACGGCTGTGAAAATTTTGACTGAGAACTCAATGGAGAGTCAGTTATATATAAGCAGGTCAAGCCAAAATACAGAAGACCAACTCGGGAAGTTCTGAGAACTATTTTTACTACACAGTCATGAGATCACAGCCCACTTGCAACACACCACTCTTCCCATTTTGATAAAAATAAAGCATTTTCAGTCTACACTTAATAAAGTATTAAGTGAAGAAGACAGTGGGAAACTGCTTAATTTTCTGTAGGTTAAGTCTTGACACCAGATTTCTGAGAAACCAGCTGCAAGAGGGGAGAATGGGAAGCTTTCCCTAGGAAGAATGAACATGAAATCCTCTGGAAGCCATTTAAATGGTTTAAGCTCCTTGCTCTGATTTTCAAATTGCCAGCTTATGTATTTCAAAGTAAGGGCTCCCTGAGATACAAACTGTGCTGTGAGCACAGAATTTAGTTTCCTGGGTTTGTGGGCTGGGCAGTAACAGTGCTTCAGCTCTTCAGATTTTCCAATGAGTAGCAAAACTGAGTCAGCCTGTTCAGAACAGACCCTGTGGTAACTAAGAAACTCTCACAGTGTGGACAAAGTTTAGCCTGAACAGGGGGAAAAGGTCAGGCTATCTGGTCAGGGAAGACAAAACTAGAAGAGGTTTTTTCACCTCCATTCCTCACAGCAACCAAGGTGTTGTGCATAAAGGGCTCACTCTCAGGACGCGTTTGGGCAACTTCATGAGGTTGAACCTGCACAAGGTTGAACTCTCAGCACCCTTTCCCAGCCTAGGTTTATCCCCACAGTAATAGCCATGGACACTACCACCCTTCCCTAAAACTGCCTCAATCTCTCATGATGGTGAACAGGGCAGTGTGGTTCACAGACACACACATATTTTGAAGGCCCGTGACAGCCAATCCTCAGACACAACACCTGGATGTCCAGGCAGCATGAAGCCTCCTCTCATTTCAACTTCTTGTATGTTTCCAGCACATGGCTGCCCCCATCCTCAGTGGTGTTTAACAGGAGTAGGACCATATCACAGTGGGACTGTATCCCTCAGCTCTGACAGCTACAGAATAATCACTGATAAATGCACCCACAGTTCCTCAAGAAGAGGGACATAAACTTCAACACAAGAAGTTTCAATTGCATGTACCCCTGAAGGCTCAGTGTCCACAATTGTCTCCTTTACGTATTTAATCAGCCTGCAAAAATTGTGCAAGGCAGAGTTTGTAGCAGTAAAGCAAGGGAGGTCACAACCTTGATGCTGAAATGGGGACCCACTGTATGAAGAATTGCACGAACAAATGCCAGTAGATAAATTTCTACCTTCAGAAGCTCAAGAGTGCCACCAAAACAGGAGAGGTAACACAGGCCTAACAGTGACATTATCTGCCCAGACTCTGAACACAAGTCAGCGGCAAAGCCAGGCACAGAACCCAAGCCCCTTCTGAGGACACACTACCTCCCCTGGGAAGTCCCACCAAGGGGCAAGAGCAGGCTCACCAATTCCCAGGTGTGTGTTGATAGAGGCATAACGGGCTGTGCCAGTCAGATTCTTGTTTTCCCGGTAAGGGATGTGCTGGTGGGTCCGGGCATCTCGGTACTTCTTGGCCAAACCAAAATCAATGATGTATACTAGATTGCCTTTTTTGCCAAGGCCCATAAGGAAGTTGTCTGGCTTCACATCCCGGTGGATGAAGTTTTTGGAATGAATGTACTCAATACGGCTGATCTAGAAGGGGAGAATATATAAAATAACAGTGAGGTAAGCAAAAAGAAAACGTCAAAAATGCATCTGTTAAATAGAAACTACTCTCCAGGACACTGGCCTGACAGAGCACAGAAGGGGACTTTGTAAAGAGTAACAGAGGCTACAGCCAAGGAAAAGACACCCTCTGGAGGAAGAAGGATCTGGAGATAAAATCCTGCACATTACCCCAATCCTCCATCTAGGGAGGAGCAAGTTTGGACAGATTAAAACTTCACGCTTCACCTGACACCAGTCAACTTTCAATCTTATCTAGGCTGGAAAAGTACTGGTTCCAGAACAGTTGAGGATATTGAACCCAGGGCATGTGCAGTTGAGTCAGGATAGGTAGGCAAGGCCAATCATTCATCAGGCAGGCAAAAGCATCTATGCATGCAACACTAACACAGGGTGAGCAGCAAGGGAAGGAAGGAGGGATGGATATCAGGAAATCCCAGCAATGCCTAGGTTCCAGGCCCCCAGCTTCAGCAAGAAACAGAAACTTGGCAACCACTTGCTGCTAAATGAAAAAAAAGCCTGGGATATAGCTGTTCTTGAGCAGGGGGAATGGGAGGAGAAAAAAAAAAAGTAATGGAAAAGCAGAGTAGGCACAAATGCTTCAGAGGAAACTCACCATCTGGTCTGCCAGAAGCAGAACTGTCTTGAGACTAAATTTGCGGGAACAGAAGTTGAAGAGATCTTCCAGGCTGGGCCCCAAGAGCTCCATCACCATCACATTATAGTCCCCCTCTGCTCCACACCACTTAATGGAGGGGATACCCACTGGGGAAAAAAAAAAGATTAAGGCCACAGAACAGGAGAACAAACTGCTGCATCCCCTGCTGAGAAGATCATATGTAACACCAAATAATTTCCTTTCTAAGGCCCTCAAGAATAATTTCCTTCTTCAACCACTCCCCCAGCCCCATCCTTTCCTTCCCATCTCACCTCCTCCCTGCATCATCTTGTAGAACTTGCTTTCAATGTGGAGCTGGGGATGCTTGGTTTTGACACATTCCAGTTTTATGGCCACCTCTTCACCAGTTGCAATGTTGGCTCCTGCATAGAAATTAGGGTGAAATGAAGATTGTGCAACCTTCCAGTGAAACTAAACACTTTTAACAAGGCCCATACAGATGCCAAAACCTTAAGATTTGCCCTTAAATTTATGTTCTGTGACAGAAATGAGATTCAGCCGCTTCAACTTAATATAGTTTCCAGTAGTGCCATTTGCAAAGGCAAGCCCAGAGAAAGGCATACAAATAGGAAAACAGCTCTGATCCTGCAGCCAAGCTAGAACAACAGTCCTGCAACACGTTAACTGCCTCATTATCTTTCAAAAAGTGCCACACTTTGGGAGATCAATCTGTATGTACCAGCAGTACCTAAAATGAGCGGAAGGTTTAGATGTCCTTGATCATACACCTGCCCCTGAACCCAAGCTGCCCCCCCAGGCAGTGATATGAAGCACCTCTTCCGGAGCAAAATTACTGGTTACCTCAGGTACATAGTTTCAACAGAGCCAATTAGTTCAGGAGGAGACATTGCTAACATTCCCAGCTACCTCTTGCTTCTCCACAGCCCTGACCTGCTCAATACAGACAATTTCCAAATCTCCAGCTTCTCCCTCTCCTGTGGGCTTTAATAATAGCTTTATCTTTTGCCAACACAGAAACATTTGCTACATCCTAATTTCAAGTGTGAAGAAATACACTGAATCTGGTACTGAACTTAGCTACTCAGACACTTTTATTGAGGGTATGGCTAGATAGTTTGCAGTGACACAAAACCACCACCCCACACACTTTTTTCTGAAAATAAGTGAACTGCCAGCCACAAAAGCAGCACTCTGGGTCCCAAAATGCACTGCCAAAGGAGGAACAGGCTGATCTTTTTCTTGTACTCCCTGGGAGGATTCCAGATGTTTCACATCATCCTAAGATGCAAAGAATGAAAATCTGTACACAGGTCACGGGAATGACACTGAAGACTTGCTTCTCACTCCCATATCTGCCTTGCACACATAGACAAGCCCTTCCTTCTACCCAGAAGTATTGAAAGTTGCACTCAAACAAAAATCAGAGAGCAGCCCTGATCATGTGCACCTTGTAAACACTGTCATAAAATGAACTATTCCAGAATATGCAAGCTAAACATGAGCTGGAGTCAAAGGTGATGTTCTTTAGATATCCCACAGCTTGTTTTGGTAGGTCTGGTTAATTCATGCCTCTTGATCCCTGGGATAAGACTTTGAGTCCACAAGCACAGCTGCAGATAGATCTATCCATCCATCTTGTTTCACACACCACCTCTAGGGCCAGGAAACAAAGAGAAAAAGGAACTGTTTGCACAACTGGATCTCTTCTCCCCCTGGATCCTAAGGAGATCTATCTCCTGTTGAAGAGTTCTGGCTAACAAAGTTAGCCAAGAGCTGCCTGCTAGAAAAAAAGACGTCATCTAGATACTACAGCACCAGGTCGAGACAGACAAGCTGCTAGGAATTTGTAAGAGAGGAACAAAAATGATCAGGGCCTAGAGGGATTGATTTACTAAGGAAGATTAAAAGAGCTAAATATGTAACATAGACAACAGATACAACTAAGGGTGGGGAGGAAGAATGGGACATGACAACAGTCTGCAAATATTTGAAGGCTGTAAACACTAAGGAGGGAGAGGAATTATTTAGGGTGCTATGAGGGAGGAAGGAGGAGGAGCAATGGGATGAATTTAATAAGGGTTTTTCACTCAAGATCCAGAAGAAGGGAATGAGAAAAAGCCATCCTCACTGCCAGAGCCATTTGTCCAATGATTACTTTTGGACAGATGCTGGCATTTTCCACTTGAAAGCAGTGGCCAGCAAAACAAGTCTGAACATTCCCTTTACTCCACCACAAGACCCTTCTTGCAAGCATCAGAACAAGGAGGAAGACAGAACAGGGCTCAGATAACAGTAAGGACACAGCCTTGGACTAGTATCTACCTTTTAAATTAGTGTTAAATCACTGGCCCTCATTCCATGTGGAAACACCCAGGACATACAAAAATATAAGAGCACTTGCTTTTCTTTTTTCTTTCCCCTGCTTTTGCAAAGACTTTTTGTCCAAATTCTCTGCAGCAGCTCCCTTGCCTGTTCCCTGGGGGTATTCTTCCCCCCTCCTAGTCCATCTGCTGACACAGAGGCAATGGCAAGTTTCGTTCACTTCTGGCAGCTACTGCATTTGCATTTCGAATGAACTCCACCGCCCGAAGTTGAACAGTGGAAAGATGAACAGGTTGTCATCTCCTCATTACCCTGTTTTTTTAGGAAAATGATGATGCATCCATCTACCAGGCTGTCTGCAGGTGGGGAGTGTTACCTGTGAGCATGTGAAGCAGGAAAAGAAAAAGGAGGGGTAAGCATCAAGAAAACCTAAGATTCTGCACAATGCGAATATGCCACTCAAATAATAAACACGGCCTCCAGCCCCACACTCTCCACGATGCCAACACAGGTGTTAACCTCTTAGAAAAACATCTCTGGTCTGGAACAGCAGAAGTAGGACCTACTACCTAACAAGTAGGACCTACCTGGACCTAACAAGGAGATGTTTTCTGCTCAGGGGGTCACCACCTGAACACTTTAAACTCCCCCTCTCCCCAAAGGGCTCCAGGTTGTTCCTGGAGGAGGGAATTCACAGGCAGGAATCTCTCTGATCCTTTGTTCCGTGCATTAACCACCATCATTTTTAAATCTACAAGTACAAAAGCAACAGTTCTCTGCTCCCTCTCCAGACTGGAAAGCAGGACATTTCAGACAAATGCAGCAGAGCCTGCTTAGCTTCAGCCACCAGAGATGTATGCAGGATTGGGAATAATTCCTAACATCCACCCCCAGTCTCGCTCGACTGTAAGGGCTGCACAAATTCAACTCATTCATCACCAAGCCATTTGGAACAGGGCCCCAGGGACAGAGGATGTCACCAGCTAAACAGGATCTTTTTGGAGTGGAAGCTTGCTGCATGTCTGATACAATAAATACCATCCTCCCTGTATATCAGGCAAGCCAACAGGCACATCCCCCTGCTCTGCCCACCGACCCCCTGCTCTGCCCAGTCTGATGGGGGAAGAAAGAAGAGCTGGGAACAGATGGAAGAAGTCAGATAGGGCGACAGAGAGTTAACAGGCCGGGAAACAAAGGGAAGGCACTCTCCTCCCAGTAAGGGAGGAGCCTACCACCAGGAACTATCCCCAGCCAGCGCAGGTCCCAGCATGCTTTGTCTGCCCCACCACCCCCAGCTCCTCTCCACAACCCATATCCCCTATTAGAGCACCCTGGACCCGACTGTTCATACCATCACGTCCAGTAACCCTGCCCTGCCTCGTGGCCAGCACCCCTGACAAAGAACCTCTCACTGACACCTTTGGGCTATTAGATAAGTGCCTTACAAGCTGGGTTTTGCACTTTGAGTCAGCATTTCTATAGAAATGGGCCAGCCAGGGCCCCTGGGCAGCACAATCTCATTTCACACCCTCACAAGCCAACGTGGGGAGAACAATTGCCCACCACATCTACACCCCCAAGACAGAGCACACAATTAAGGCATTGTGCTTTAAGCCCTAGCCAAGGATTAACAGGACTCCATCCTTCATGTCTGACTGTGTAGAAATTCAAGTTTCTTTCTGACAGGAAAACCCAAAAAAACAAATCCCAAGGACACAGTGTCCACTGGTCACAGAGCAGGCAAAGGTACAAACATCTGGAAAGAGACAAACTTGGGATAAACCATACAGCCTGTGCTCGCCTTCAGAGACAGATGAGGCTCGTCTGTCTCTGCTCTTGTCTCCACACCGTATCAAAAGAGAACTATGAGGTAAATCTGGTGCAGGGGAGAAGCCCTCGTGAATGAGCCTCTGTCTGCAGAGCAGACAGTGAGAGGACAGCGTGAGCACAAGCGTCCTCCAGACGCACCATCAGAGACTACATGCTCCATCCCTCCAGGCTGGGGAGTCACCCAGGCTCCAAGAAGTCTCACTATCACTGCTTCAAAACACGCTGGCTTGCACCTCAATGAACATCACAAGGGCTTTGATACTGCATTCAAGTAACTTGGCTGAACTTGGCTGCAGTTGGAGGCATCCTGCTGTGCTCACCACTCTAGGGCACTGGGGCTTCCTCAGCCTCTCATGTTGTTTGGTTATGGGCGAGGCAGGCACAACCACTTCACCAGAGCCTGTTTTCCATGCAGCCTTTGCACAGGTGGACAACCTGTTACATGGTGCAGAGGAACACCGTATCAGACCTTTACAGTACTTCAGTTCTTTCTCCATGTGTATCTAGGATGTTTCACCAGATCCTGACAATTTATACTGTCCTAGGCAGGGTCTGAAATGCTTCAAGCCCTAGCACAGGTGGAAAACACCGTATCTGGGCAATCAGTTCATAACCCCTACCACCTAGGGATTAAAACCACCATCACTGGAGACATTTACTGGCTGGAGAGAAGTTACATACAGGAGTAGGCTGCAGTAAAGGCAGCACACAGTGGAACTGGGATCCCAGATCCATTACTTATCATCTTTGTTTATGCTCTGGATAAAGGTGGCGACAAAACCTGTTACTGATGTTTCCCACAGGATACTTAATCAAGAGAGGCTGCCAACACCAATCAAGAGAGAATAAAAAAAGCAAGAGGGAACTGGAGATAAAAGCCAGAGGTAGAAAACAGAAGGTGATTTACAAACACAGAGAAAAGTAATCTGAACTTGGGGCATTCAACAAAAGAAACTCAGGGAGGGATGGGAAGACGTTGTGGAACCTAGAAGAGAATACAGCTGACAGTGCACTAAAACCAATTCTGACACCCGATATAGTGTTGGTGATGGGGGAAGCCAAGGAGACCCAAAGCAGCCTATGCAGAGGCATCACATTACAGATCACTCAAGGGTAGTAGCCCTTTCAAGCCCAGCACTGAAAATGCCACACCTCGAATGCTATGTAGGCTCCAAGTTGCTTAGCAGATGGACATAATGGGAAAAACTGAAGATGCAGCAAGAGTGAGGAGTGGTGGACACTCTGGGAAGCAAAATACAATTCTATTGAGCAAATTAACAGTCAAGGAGTATAAGATGACCATCTCCAAGTACCCAAAGGGTGCAAACACACAGAAAGCAGAGGGCAATCCTTCTGGTCTTCCAGACTACAGCTGAACAGGTAGTGCTGAGAACCAGATAACAGATAAACCCAAGCAAGCTCTTATGTAAGGATCAACCAATCTACTGGGTAGTCCAGCCACTCTTACCCCACATGGTTTAAGCCAGTAAAAACCATCATCAGGCAAAGCATCAGGAATCGTACCTACACATCAGCATGCATGGAAGAGCTTCTCTGCTTCCCCACAACTGACCTACCATAGTAACAGGAAACCCAACGTGTCTCATGGACTCCATTCACTGAGCTCCCAGCTCAGGTCATTCCTCACATTAAATCCCATTACAGATCTAGAACCCAGCACTTCAGCAAGGCTAGCCACTCTGATCTGTTTTAAACCTCCTCATCTCAGACCTCTCTCTCACAGGTGCTGAGCTACCTCTTTGACTATCAATCTTCCTGAGACTTTACTCCTTCTACCCTGAAGGAACAACTATCTCCTCCCTTTCTACCACCCACTCTTTACAGAGTTTATAGCCACACACACAAGCTAAAGAAAAGGAAGCAAGAGAGCTGGAGCAGGCTGTATGACAAATATGCCACGAATAGTCCCAATCTAAATCAGTCTGACAAAATACCACTGCCTTTCCAATACCTGTGAGGCAAAGCTGAGCTCATCCCACTTACTCTGCCATCGGAAGACCAGCTGCAACTAGCAGTATTTCTTGAAGCTCTTTTTCTCTCCACCACCTCCAACCTTAAGTAGTGTCCACAAATACCAACAAGCAAGAAAAACAACCTCAAAACAATGATGCAACTGAGAAAAACAACACTGCAAGTGGAAGAACAGAGGCTAACACTCACCTAGATAAATGTCTCCAAACGAACCACTGCCAATCTTTCTGCCCAACCGGTACTTGTTCCCCACTCGAAGCTCCATGGTTCAGTTGTGCTGAAAAAAAGAAGCACAGAAAGCAGTGTCAAAGCAGAAACAGGAAGTGAACCACCTAAGACTACAGAAGAGACCCCCCCCAGTTCACCCAGAGGCAAGGTATAGTTTGTATCTTGAAATACTTCACTTTCTATAAGGCTTCTACCACCTCTCCTGATCTCCTGGATGTCCAGGGACAGCATGAGCTAGAAAAGATGAAGGAACATGACCCTTTCCAGCATGTTCCCATTATTGGAATGAAGAACAACTGAATCCATTCCCCACCATCTTGCTAAGAAACTGGGGGGCAGGAAATCCCTCCTAAGAACGTTTCAGTGGGTCACTTCACACTACTGCCAACAGAGATGGTACTGCTCCTTGTAATCTACAGTACCTGGCACTGGGACACTGGCAACCTCATGAGACACCAGAAGAGACAAGCATAATAAAGCCCATGAGAGGGAGCACTCTGTGGCCCAGCACCTCAGTGGCAGTGAAGCACAGGACCCAAGGGCTGCAGGAGAGAGACAGACAGACTGCCAGGAGCAAGCGACTCCATCGCCCGTAGGCAGGGGCCAGCACAGGGGAGGATGCACACTGATTAGGAATGACATTTGCTTATCTTCATGCAGCTTCTGTTGATGGGATCACAGCCTCCTCCCAACCTCTGCTGCCTAGCCAGGTGTGCCAGCTGTTTGTTTTTAGCAGCTCAGGCCTTTCCCCATCCCTTCACCCGAGGTGATTAACTAACCCTTTGACCTGCTATACCCCATCAACATGCCCAGACTTAGCCTACTCACCTTCCACAGAAAACCAATGAGGTGGAAGGACCATAGCCACAGAGTATGTTCTCTCTGCCAACCTCAACTTCTGCTTGCTAACACCTCGGCCAAAACACAGCTCCAGTAGTTCCCCTGTTAACAACCCCCTTTCCCTTGCCCCTACCATGGCCACCAACTTATTCTGGGAACCGCAGCTCTTCCCGAGACAGCCAACACGTCTCCTTTTAGAGGGATTTGCCACACTCCTAATTTATGCGATGCCACATTAGCGTACAAAATACAGACACAGAGCCTGTTGGGGACAGGAAAGGTGAGGAATGATTCATGTTTTCACAAGTAGGTGAGAGGAACTTTCCCTTGCTGGAGCTCAGTGGGGAGGAAGTATCACCGAAGGAAGAAGGGAGGAATGGCCTTGTAAGACATAAGCACAAAAAAAATAATCCCAGCGACAGGATTCTGGGCACACTATAAACCCAGAGCTGCTTCTCCTGCCCCAGGAGATGGGATTACAGAAAGAGGAATAGACGGGCTGCAGAGGGAAATAATCCTATCAAGGCATTCAGGGGACATTGTGAACCCTGAAAGCAGAGCCCCAGTCACCAGAAACCACACACAAAACACTGTGAGGTGGAGTCCCCTCACCTAGTATTTACTTATGCATGTGGGTTTCTGTGCGTCTAAAGTCTACAAAACCCTGTGGCTATTTCTGGTTTTCTTACTACAAGGAATGTAGGCAGAGCCTTGGGAACTGAACCAGGAGGCAGGCGTACCTGGGCAAGGGTGCAGCAAACAGACATGATTTTTATCCGCTGCCTGCTGTTCTGTATAACCACATTAACACACAACTGACTTGCTTACACTCCTACTCCAATAAACGATCAAAGGTCTGTAACCCCGGGAACCCATCACACCACCAGAAAGACAGCTCTCAAACCTCCTTCCTTCATGGCTCTGTTTGCCCAAGCACACGAACCCTGAGCACTTCCAGTCCAGTCCCAACTCCCAACTAGGGCAAGCACTGCCCAAGCGAGCTGCAGAGGCCAGGAAATCTGTCTCTGCAGGGTCCCCTCTCCATCAAGGCACAGCACTTACTGTTCTGGAACACCACAGGCCCAAGCCTAAATTTGGTCCCACCCTTCTGGGACAGGCAGGAGCCAGGTTAAGAAGGGTTTCTCACACAATGAGGCAGCAGCCATTCTAGCTGATTAAGCAACAGGCTCCAAAGGGGAATCTAAAAAATGCTCCGGGGCGAGGGGGTGGAAGCAAAGAGCAGGATAATGGAGTGAAAAAAAATCATGGTCTCGCACAGCTGTCATTTTGCCTTATCTCTCCCCCAACACACATACACACACAAGTGTGCTTCAAAAACCTGGGAAGAGGATAGCTGGAGAGCAACAGCCTGGACTCATGGTAAGGGGGCAGGACACACACATCCCACCCCCCTGCTTCCCCCTCAACAACTGCTCCAGGAGTTCTAACAGCTACAGTTGCTTCTACTTCACACATATACCCCCACCATTTACAGCTTCCACCCTTATAATCTGATCTTCAGGTCTACTATTACAAGAAGAAAGAAAATTTTACGTATGAAGTTTATATTATTATACATGCAATTTATATAACTCCCTATTATTTGTGTAAAATTTAAAAAGCCCTCCCCTTCCTCTCCCCCCCACCCCGAGGAAGGCTTAACCCTCCCTGCCCTGCCACCCTTCCTGTGCTCTCCAGCCAAGGCAGCATTCCCAGGGGCTGCAGGGCAATCATTTAGTTAAACCATTTAGTTTTCCATAAGGGATTAGCACGCATACAACCTCCAAGCAAATGTGTGCTCTGCCATGAGCCTTTGCATACGTGAATATCCAACATTACACAGACACCTACAATATACAACAAAGCTTAAAAAAAAAAAAGGAAAAAAAAGAAGAAAAAACCAAAAATTACTATCCAGCCACCAGTGTTGATTCCACACACACACCATTTTGCACCAAGCCCCTTTTATATAATATAAAATACCCATGTACAGGCACAAAGGCCATTATATAAACACATGATAAGAGTTGATTTTGCACTGCTCTGCCAGCGCCGAAGGCAACCGAAGACATGGGGACTACCTCGGGGACGAGGGGGCTACGACAAGAGGGCCACCCGGGTCCCACCTGAGATGGTCGGAAGTGAGAAGGTGCCCCGGCTAGCAAAGGCCAGACAAAAAAGCCAAACCCAGGGTTCCATAATGGTGGCTGCCGAGCCCAGCACCGCTCCGGCTTTCAGTGAAAAGTGTGGGGGAGTGGGGGCTTTGCTCTGTCCATAGACCATAAAGGGTTTACATGGCTTTTTGTGTGTGTGTGTGTGTGAAGGGAATAAAGGAAAAAGCTGGCAAAACAGTAATTTGAACTGGCTTAAAAATGGGAAGGAAAAAGAGGGGAAAAAAAAATAAAAATCACATTTTGATTGAAATGCAAAACATTAAACCCCTCCAGAGCCTTTCACACTTACAGAAAAAGAGAGCGGCAAATAAGATGGGGGAGGGAGGGGAAGAAACCCCACGTACGGAGCATTTGGGCTACATATGAGGAAGAAAAAGCCACAACAGGAAAACAAGGGGGGGGGGAAAAAAAAAAAAGAAAAAAAAAACCACCAACAAACCCCAAAACAATGTCCCTTACACCCCCACCCCCTAGAGGCAAAACACTACGCGAAGACAGCCTTACCCGGGCTGTTATTTTTCCGGGTAGGTAACACAAAGCTGCCACCCCCGAGAACGGCGCTGAACTTCTCTTCCCGCACCCCCACCCCCCCTCACAGCACAGCACANGCCCCGGAGCCAAACCCACTGATGTCACCCAGCCCCGGCCCTCCTCCTCCTCCTCCTCCTCCGCCCGCCGTTAAAGGCGCAGCCGCCCTTCGCCGCCGTTCCCGCTGCCCTCCTGCCTGCCGTTGCCCATCGGTATGGGAGGCCTAAGCCCCCCCTACACACACACAGACACACATACACATACAAGGGGCGGGTTTTGGGGGTGGGTTTTAGGGGTACCTGTCCCTCATCGGCGGCCAGGGCCCACACTGGAAGTTTTTCCTCGGTGGGGGACGTGGGGCAACCGATCCACTCGTTGCACCCCATAGCCGATGGGGGTGCAGGAGGGCGGGGGGTTGCCAGTGGGGCAGCCCCAGTATGTCAGCATTGCTGCCTCAGCAGGGTCATCAGCCCCTGACCCCTCTTGGGGGTGCTCCCACAGGGGCGCAGGGTCCTTTGTGATGGCGGCAGATGCCAAGCAGAGGTCTAACAGGAAGGCCCGTGAGACATCAGAGCCACGCCAACCACACAGAGAGGGTCAGAGCTCAGCCCACACCCCTGGGGTGAAGCACCCACAGACCCACTTGAATGTTGGCACACACACATAAACCCTAATGCAGATGTTCAAAGGACAATGAGAAGCCCACCATCAGATAGAATCATAGAATGGTTCAGGCTGGATTCCAACACCCCTGACATGGGCATTCCCGCTAAACCAGGTTTCTCAGAATCCTGTTCAACCTGGCCTTGAACACTTCTAGGGATAGGGGCAGCCACAGCCTCCTGGGGCAACTTATTCCAGTGTCTCACCATCCTCTCAGGAAATAATTTCTTCCTGATACATAATCTAAACCCACCCTCTTCTAGTCTGAAAACATTCCCTCTTGTCCCAGCACTACATGCCCTTGTAAAATGTCCCTCTCGAGCCTTCCTGCAGGCCCCCCTCAGGTACTGGAAGGCCTCTATAAAACCTCCCTGGAGTTTTCTCCAGGCTGAACAATCTCAGCCCTCTCACCCTGTCTTCATAGGATTGATGCTCCAGCCCTCTGATCATCTTTGTGGCCCTAAGATGCAAAGCCATGGGTAGCCCCCCAGCCTCCTGTTGTTTGGAGGCCAGGTGGCTGCTGTGGGCTGCAGCAAGCCCCAGAGAAGCTCAGGAAGAGGCAGCTGGGCCAAGGGATGGCAACCAGGGTGTATTGGACCTGCATGGGGGTGTAGGAGCAGAGCCTCAGCTGAGCAAGTGTTTGGGGACTTCAGGGAGGTGGGAGGTTGGGGCTGGATGGGCAAAGGAGGACCAAGATCCCATTGTGCAGCTCTGGGAGCAGGAGTGTGGAGGAAGGCTGGAGAGGTGCAGGGTGAAAATATTGCCAACAGCAGTAGGTACTGTGGAGGAAAATCCAGACACTTCCATGCTTTGCAGGCACCAGAATGCCCTCATTAGTGAGGAGCTGCTTCAGACAGTCATCAAAAGGTCAAGAACTGTAGTTCCTGCAGTTGGGCTAAGGGTAGTGGAGGTAAGCATGATGGAAGAGAGCTCAAGAGTTGTCATGCCAGGCCAGCTCTTGTGTACATCTAGGCCAGGACTTTCAGCTGACAGTTGACCCCTCATCAACTTTCAAATGCACAACGTGAGCATGCGCTGTTGACACCAAGAGGCCCCAGTTGCAGCCCTGCCAGCATTACGTGGTGGACGTATCAGTCTTGCTTCAAGTCATACCAAGATGGTGGGCTGCAACGCTTTGAATACCGCTGCCGGTCAGCGCCGCATGCTGAGCTGATGGGCCATCGAGAGCTGAAAATAGTTGCTGGTTTGTGCAATGCTTTGGGAACCAGTGCCATTTCCCTCTCTCGCTTCCGGGCCAGTTTTATCACAGAACTTTGTCTCCATTCCAAGAAGTTAAAATTTAATTTAGTTTTTCGTATTAGTGACATTTCCTTACACATGCTCCATTGAACCTCTGTAAGTTTCACAGCTTATGTAACAGTGAACAGATGGGAAGGTAGGTGATAAAGTACATGGCCGCTGCTGAATCCAGCCAAGATTCCCTGGCTGGGTGGGTGCACATCAGCTGAGAGGGAATTTGCTGGAGCCCAACACTGCTCAAGACTTTGCTGAGAGAGGCAGTCTCATACAGGCCCTGAGAGAGGCAGGCTATGCCAGAGAAGGCTCCTGTAGGGATGGATCCAAATTAGGTCTCATGAGAATTGGCTCTTGGCATGGCAGGTGGGAGCAGAATTTGGGGTGATGCTGCCTGGCAGGTTGGTGCAGGGTCTGTGGGTACGGTGGCCGTGTCAGCTCCATGCCTGTTGCTGGCTGAAGTGGTGGAAGGGAATTTGAAGAAATCTCAATGTAGACAAAGCCCTTGGGGACGAAATTAGAATGTGTGTACGGACACTTCAGCTACCTTTATTTTAATCATTTAGGGCTTAAAATAAGAGCTCTGTAATTAGAAACATTCCCTTAATTGAATTGTAATCAAGCTTTAGTACTGTTAGCCTGGCTAGCCATGTGATCTAGTAACACCTGCACTCCTCTCTCCAAGCATTGTCTAGTTATATGTCTTCTTCTGGTGTGTTTTTAATTAAGGAACCTGTGGCCTGGGATCTGCTAGTTTTGGCTATGTGTGTAGGAGCCAGTGCCGTGGGGACCCGGTCTCCATCGGGACTGTTAGTGCTCTAGTAGTACAACAGATAACTCCTTCCCCAGTGTCTAAAGACAGCTCAGTGTTATATATAACACAAGCAGCTTGACCCCGACCAGAGAGGTTGGGGTTGGGTTGGGAAGAGAAGAAATTTGAGGGACAGGAAGAATCCATTCTCACAATCTGTGCCTGGTCATCTCCATTCCTCTCCAGTTACCACACTGGGTGTGCAGTGGTAGCCACAAGCATCTTTTGCCCTCTATACACCTCTTAAAATAATGAACATCCCTTCAGATCTAGTCCTGTATTAGCCATCAGAATACAGTAATGAAGGTGCGTTAAGACTTTGATTAAATTACAGCACCTGTAAGTCTGTCTAACCTCCCAAACCCAGCAGTGAGTTGTAGTCACACTCGTAATCCCATGCCAGAATGACACCCTGGGAGGCTCCGTCTCATCCCTTCTCCTTGGCTTGCCTGGGAAGGCTCTTTAGGTGTAGAGCATGGAAAGGAGTTAAGGCTACAGCCAAGCCACATAGCTCAGCAGCTGAGTGACCTGTACCTGGGGCACCTCATGTCTCCCTTTCATAGGTTTCAGACATGACCAAAGCATCCCTGGATGATTTGCAGGCCCTGTGGCTGCTGTCCTGTCCACTGGCAGACCCCAGTGCTCGCTCCCTAGCACTGTAGAGGGAACCTGTGGCAATGTGTTTTGGGCTCAGCCTTGTGGGCTGATGTATCCAAAGGGTCTATACCTCACTGGACACCCACCCAGCCTCACCACTGCCTGCCACGTTATTCCTCAGGTAGGAAAGGAGAAGAAGAGATCTAGTTGCACTGTTTTTTCACAGCTTCACTCACTGCTGAGTAGCCTTTCAGTATCCCTATATATGTTCACCTAGTAAAACTTGGGGAAAGCTGAGCTCCAGTGACCAAGCAGACCCCAGAGAAATTCTAGGCTGTATTTGGAAGCTCTGCCTGATCTGCAGTGAGCAGCATCCCATTTCATCCACCATCTAGAGAAGGACATGCTGCTTTGAAGACCAAAACCACTTCACTTGCCTGCGCTAGGAAAGTGTGAAGAATCAGGGGAAGAGCAGAGGAAACTTTGGCTCTGTGCTGATATTCTACTTCTACAAGGCCAGTGAAAGCAAGAAATACGAGAAATGAGAACAAACAATATTTCCATGTGCAGTTCACGAATGGAGATTCCTGAGGAGGCAGGTACCTGTGGCTTGCCACTTCCGACACAGTAGAATAGGGTTACTCAAAGCCTTAACTCACAGTTTATTCAAAACATACAGCCTCTACTCAAAAAAATGCTACATTTTCACAATATCTTTTTTACAGGACACATACTTTAGTTTTTCAGTACTTCCCAAATAATAATGGATTTGCCTTTTTCAACACCAAGAAAGAGAATAGTGTTTTAGAGTAGATCCAGCATTCCTGGAGGGAAGGTCAAATGCAGCCTGCAAGGTGGGGATGCTGATTTGAGTGCTTTGCCAGATCGCTCTGCATTTTAAAGCCTTTTCTACAATCAAGTGAAAGTTTCCATTCACATACAGGAGGGAGCAATAAATACTCCTGCAGACAAGACATGAGGATCCCAGGATAGCACAAGGCTAAAAACAATGCAAAATGCCAAAATAAATAAAACATAGCTAATAGCTACCTCTGAAAAGGTTGCTGTGAGTGTCTTGCTCAGCATCAGGTAGGAAATCCGCAGCAGGGACAGGGATCCAGGCCAACACACAACCGTCTCAGCAATGAGTCACTCCTGTTTCTTCACACTTTTTGGGAAGAGGAGAAAAAAAAAAAAAAGATGCTGTGTCCCTGCAAAGAGCTTTCTTCATGACGCAGCCCGTACTCATCCAGAGCACCATCTAACCTGTGTGCTGCAGTTGTCCTGTGGAAAAGAAATCTGCAGCCTTATAATTAAAGACTCAACCATAATTCATATGCATGAGAACATTGAAGGGCAGTCGTACAGGCAGCCTTGGTGCTGCCATTTCTCCCTGATGAGAAACGTGTATTCTGACATAACAGATATGGCCTCTTGTCCTCAGTGAGAAGTGGAGCTGGCAAGAGGTGCGGTGCTCTTTTAGGTGGCATTAGGGGGTGCTAGAGCAGTGAGACTGGGGGGAATACTCTTGTTCGGGCACTGAAGAAATCTTTAGTCCCAGAAACACAAGCTGATAGGGCTGTCCTCCCTGCTGCCCTTGTCATCTCAAAGATTTCCCAGTTTTGGCTTCCTCAGGCTTGTCACGACATCCTGGGCTACAGGCTCAGCCATTGCTCCCTCACAGGTCCACCTCACCTGCCCTTCCCTGTCTGTTTCTCACTGCACCCCTGGGCCCAGCTTCTTGCCCAGACAGAAGCTTCATCCATTCCCTATTCAAATCAGGCACTTTCTTCCACAAGCTTTTCCAGAAGCTGAAGGAGGGGAGGTGGCCAGGAGTGCAGGCCAGAGGGAGGCATCAAGGGGTTAGCCTGGTGCCTGATGCAGAGCAGAAGGATGAGGCCCTAAAAGGAAAACCCTCCTGGTTTCAGCCCTGCTTCTCCATGGGAAAGCCCATCAGTCATCACTGTGACGAGCCTCAGAAACCAAGGAAGGGTTGGGCAGGTTAGCAGAGGCTGAAATATTTGTATCAGTGAAGCTGTGACAAGTCTTCCTCCTGTGGTTAGCTAAACCATGTAATTTGTCCATGCCAGTGAGGGGGAGCAGTGGTGTTTCACAGAGCTGGCATAGGACAGCCTCTGTGACACAAAAATTGTTGCCCTGCCCCAGGCCAAGCCCTTGCTTTAAAGCCCTGAAGGTCTGGAGCTTTCTTTCCCTGGGCCATATCTATTCTTCATCCACCTAGTGGTGGGCCAGCATTTTCAGAAAAAAAACTAAGGAAACACCCCAAATGAGAGTTGAGGCACTTTCTGTGGAAAATTTCTTCTCCAGTGGTGAAACTTTGACAAAGTTACGAGCAAGTGAAAACAGGGTCTTAAAAGGGGAAGTGTCGGCAGCCTTAATAATAGGAGCTGCTCTTGGCCACACCTATAATTAAGGGCCTTCATTGCTTCTTTCCATATACCTCACCTTTTTTATCCTTGTGGTATTCCCAGCTTCTCTCAGTTTGCAACTGACTCTTTATTACACCCACACTGGCTTGCAGTGCTATAAAAAACACCAGACTTAATGGAAAAAAACCAAACAGGAATACTTAGGTGCACCTGCATCAGGCCGGGGTGGACATAGAGAAGGACTATAGGACAGAGCCAAGGTTCCTGGATAGGAGATGGATTCAGGGCTGAATCAGCAGGATGTTGCTTGAAGACACCTAACCTTGTCCTCCTTGCCTGTATGCTGGGAGCATCCTGGGTACCAAGGCATCTGAGCACCTGACAGTGGCAGAAGAACCTGGCCCAGCATCCTGAGACAGATGCAGGGATGCAAGGGAGGCACCCCTTCTGCCTTGCCAAGTCTTATGGATTCCTCCTCATCCCGAAAGCAGCACATATTAAGAATTTCCCACCCTCCAATTTTTTAGTGAAAAGGAATTGAACTGGTTTCTCCCTCTGAGCTTTTGCCCCCATGGCCATTCCCTTTGGCATAGCTGTCAGCTAGGGCAGCCCCATCCCATCTTTCTGGAGAGTTGGGATCTGGGATCAGGCTGGTCTGCTCCCCTCTCCCTTTCTGCATGGCACTAAGGATGGCTTTTGGCAGCTATATCAACTTCTCAAAGACTCCAGTGAGAGGATGTGTATCCTGAGGAGAAGAGAAACCACCCTGGGGCTCAGGACACAGCCCTCTCTCTGTCTCTCTTAGGAACATTGGGACCAAAGCAGTCGAGAAGCCACCTTTGCTCTTGTACGAAGATTTTCAGGTCAGACCAAATGAAGCATTGGACTGGTCAAAGAAGAAGCAATTCATCTGTGAAATGACTTATGTTTGGGGGGCTGGCTGAAGGAGAGGCTAGATACAGAAGTACAGATCAGAGGAGGTCCCCCGTGACTAAAGAAAGGCAAACACTGCATTCTTCTTCAAAAATGTCCAAAAGGTAAAAAATGGCAAATACAGGCTCATCAGACTCATTTCAGCCCTGGAGTGGGTCCTCTTGGAACACATTTCTGGCCACATAAAGGAGAAGAAGGTGACTGGCAGCTGTCAGTGTGGATTTATCAAGGGTACCTCATGCCCGAGCAACCCGATCACCTCCTTTAATAAAATGACCAAATTTATGGGTGAGAGGAGACTAGTCGAAGTTGCTTATCTAAAATTCAGCCAAGCTTTCAACACTACCTTTTCAATGTTCTGATATCCAAGTAAAGGTGTTGCAGCCTTAATAGGTGGACAAGCAGATAGGTAAAAAGCTGGCTGGGTGGTGAGACAGAGGGTAGTGGTTAATGGGTTGTACTCTGCCTAGAGGATGGTCCCAAGTGGGGTGTCTGTCCCGGGACCCATCCTGTTTAACATGGTTATTGATAACCTAGAGGAGGTGATGGGGTGCATTTTCACCAACTTTGGAGGTGACACCTGGTTGGAGAGGAAAGCAGTTAAAATTCCCAAGGGCAGGGCTGCCATCAGAGGGCTATAAGCCAGCTGCAGGCTTGGGCTTGAAGGATCAGTGTGAGTTCAGCAAGAGCAAATGCACAGCCTTGGACCTAGGAAGGAAGAGGCCCTGGCCGTGTTATGGGCTGGGGATCTGCCGGATGGAGAACAACTCTGTGGGAAAGGACCACAAAGCCAAGCTCCTCACAGTGAAAAGATGCACAGTGGGAGGAAGAGAAGCAACAAACGTAAGTTGAAACAAGAGAGGTCCAGCTTGAATACAAGAAAAATCTTTATGTCCCCAAAGACAGTCAAGGGTGCCCAGAGAGGCTGAGCAATCTCCATCCTTAGAGGTTAACAAGACCTGATAAACTCTGAGCAACCTCATTTGATCTCTTTGCTGACCCTGCTTTGAGCAGGAGGCCGGACTAGAGCTGTCCTGAGGTCTCTTTCATCCCACATATACCCCACGACCCTGCGACGCATGGTGTTCTGTTTGCACGTGGTGAGTGCTTGGCATCTTGTCAGGTAGGTATGTGCCACACAAAGGTGTCCATGGCAAGGCTGAGCTGCACAAGTCCCATTCTGAAGGGTGCAGCTGAAGGGGGACGAGGTATCACACACACACACACACACACACACACCCGATGGGTGATGGGTGAGGCGCACACCGTGTCAGGGAAGCAGCTGGGGCAGAAGCTCCGAGCGCGCGTGGCAGCTGTGCCAGCTCTGCCCTTACTGCTGAGCCCACCCAGCATCACACGTGTGCCAGGCAAGGAGCTTGTGATGGAAGCTTGCCCGCCTGTGCCAGGGGCAGCGGACACAGACACGGACACGTTAGCCAAATGCACGCCTGACGTGCAAAATACTGGCCTCCCAGAGAAGGAGGGAAAGCGAGTGTTTGTGTGGGCTTGTTTCTCACAGCGGCGAAAACCGGCGGTGGCTAAAAAGCCTCCCGTGTCTGAGCATCTCCCGTGCGGGCTCGGGGGGTGGGGGCACGGGATGTAGCACAGGCGGTTATGAAACCAGCTTGCCCAGTCAGGATAACTCACGTACTGCTGTGGGAGGGACAGGAGAGATAAACAACGCACCAGGAGGGCCGGGAGAATGGCTTAAAATGCAGCTTCCCGGCATGCCCTGGTGGATTAGTTCAGCATCTCAGCCCAGCTCCTCTTTAATTCTTATGCAAGGGGTTTCTCTGGAAGGGACAGCCTGTCCTCGCCAGCTGAACGCCGGGCACAGGGCACTGATTGACAAAAGGCCATCTCACCACCAGTCCCACACAGGGAAGGGCGAGAGAGGGAGCTGGGGACTCACTCCCTGAAAGGACTGAGGTTGTGGATTTCTGCTTTGCATCATGCCATTGCTCATCAGGAACCTTAGAACATGCTCACCTGAGCCTGCTGTGGCTTCTTATTCACACGTGGTGGTGATTTGTATCTGTAAAGCCTCACGTAGGCTGTCTTGGGGGAAGTGCTGCAGACTAGTGGCTCCCAGTTCCTGCGTCTGAATGTCTGGGGGCCAAGGATATCCAAGTTGGGAATATGGTCTGTCAGAGATGCAGTGGCACAAAGGTGATGGACATTATGTACACACCTATGGAGGTACAATGTCCTATCCGTGGCTTCACTGCAGCAGTATATGTAGGATGGGCAGAGCCCTATTCTAGGAACTGCTCCCATTTCATTATCATGTACAACATCCCTGGCTGTGCAGAAAGTGCAGGGAAAGCCACAGCAGTAGGTTAAATTCCTCCTTGTGCTACTGACTGCTTCCTGATCTTGGGCAGGTCACTTTGCCTTGCTCGTAGCTGCTTCCATCCTCCTTTGCTTTCTTCCTGGCCAAAACTGGAGACTCTCAGGAGCTGTTCTTTCTCTAGTGACTGCAGGAGCAAGCACAACAGGGCCATGGAAGTGCTGAGGGGCTTTGGAGGCTTCTCCATGGGATAAATTATCAAAGAATTACAATAACTCAGGAATTCCTGTGTCTTTCACAATTTGTTTTTGCATTTTAGCAGCTGACAATGCATTTTGAGCTCCTGGGACTCAATCTGACTGCTGCAGGAGATCTGTGTCTCCGGTACAACTCCACCAATGCACCTTTTATGTCCTCTGCAACAACTGCTGGCAGCTGCTCTCACCCTAACTTCCCTCCTCCACTGACATCAGACTGCACTGTCCCAACAGCCCCCACCAACTGGCCAAGCACTGCTGGTTTTTATGGCACTCCAGGGCTCCCAGTTATTTAACCCTGGCACACTGGGTGCAGCCAGTCAACCCGTGGCTGCAGCTCTCTGCTTCAGAGCTGCTTCTCATCACATTTCCCCCCTGCTTCCCCGACAGACTCATGCGACATGGGATGGGTCACATAAGTTTCTCTATTCAAGGCAGCCTGGTTGCTAGTGAGAACAAAACTGTGTCCTGGAAAGCGAAAGGCACATGGTATAATCCAGCAGCCTGCAGCTAAATGATGTCTCTGCCTTGCTTATATTTAATCAGCTCCTTCAGTGTTGTACCAAGTGTTCTGCTTGGTACAACCCTGTCATGTGCTCACACCCACTCTCTAACTGATTCATTATTTTATCCCTGAAAGAAGCACGTGCAGGCTGCAGGTCATGTTTTTATATGTATATCTATCTATATCTTCAAAGTCTTCTCTGGAATTTTTCCATCAGCTTGTCCTCCTTTGTTTTGTACCCCAGGAGTGGTATGCAGGCCTGTGTTGGGTCCCTGATAGACACACAGAGTCTGTGGGTGAGCACCTAATCACCTGTCAGGAGCAATTTCAAGCTCCTTTTTCTCTGGGTTGCACAAGTCTGTAATGAGGCTTTGTGCTGTACAGACCTTCAGCTGACTCTTTCAGTGGCTGTAGTGCTGGGACATCCAGACAACTGTCAATGCACTACAGACAGGCATCCAAATATTCCCAGGTCCCAGGTTTCAAGACGTGCTATTTCAAATCTGCAGCCAACCCCAAAATAATCTTGCTAATTTCAGACTCAAAAAAAACCAACCCCAAAACCCTTTTAAAGCTCAAATATCCAGTGTCTCACAGACTATTTCAGGATGGTGTTTGTGCTCATCCTGGTGTGGCATCTTTGCAGGAATAAGGGCAGTAAAATCCCATGGCTCCTCTTTCTACCTTGACCTGGCTTTGGTAGGCAGTCACCTGAGGTCTGTGTGCCCAGGCTGCCCAGGGAACAGAGGGACTGACCCATTAGATAGTTCTTCCTGAAGGGGATATCTTCAAAGGTAAGCAAACACACTAATGTCCCACTGACTGCTCTGCTGGTGTTGCTTTCCCTAGGCACTGAGAGAAGCCTGGGAGCCAAGGTTCTGCACAGTTTGCAGGCCTGGCTGCCATGAGCTGATGTCTTGAGGGAGTATGAAAAAGTTGGTTGCCAGCAGAGCTCTTGGGGCACCGCAGACCTCTACCTGTGAGCCCTCAGACTGGTGAGGACATGTTCAAGCAGGGCATTCCTCCACTTCCATGAAGATTCACTGCCCCTCTCCCACTGAGGGAGCATTCTGGCCAGCCAGCTGAGGCAAGGGACAGCCACCAGCACCCTGCTGCAGTCATAGGTTGTGTATGCCAAGACAGGGGACCAAATAATAAGAGGAGCAAATGTCATACAGACGTGGAACCAAGCAGGGCCTGTGAGGAGTCGGCTGAAGGGCAGGCAGGCAGCAAAGTGGCAACTGGAAGAACCTGATTTTAAACCCAGATCGTCTCTGCACAACTTCCCAGGGCTGGGGCAGCTTTGAAGACTTCTTCTTCCCCATAGTGGCAGTGGGCAACCAAACTGCTTCCAGAATCAGTTTTGTGAAAGCAATGGCCTGGCTGTCGGGCAGGCTGACCTTTATTGCAGGCTATCAGAGCAGCATAAGCGGTGGGTGCTGATCCTCTCAGAGTCTGCCTGCCCTCAGGATCAAACCTTTCCACCCATCTCCGACCTCACGGCACTGCCGGGGAGCCAACCCCAACCTACAGACGCCGATTCCAGCCCTGGTCCAGCCCGGGGAGTCGGTGCCGGCGTGGAGGGAGGGATGCAGGGACCGGCGAGGGTGTCAGCCTTTCTTCCATCTCTAGATGGTGCTCTGAGGCCGGGAACCGACTCCTCCAGATCGTTCCAAAGCTCTCAGCCTCCAGGCGCCTTGTCCCAAGGGCGGGAGCACATCGGGGCTGGGGACGGCATGAGCTTCACCCTGCTGACCGTGGCAGGAGGAGAAACCCGTGTAGCCCCTCCAAGAACTTGCAACCGTCTCAGCTCCTCCTTTTGTGGCATTCCCCGGGCGTGGAGTCCCTTGTCACGGGCGGCTGCAGGGACAGGCAGCCTCCCCTTCATCTCCAGCCCCTTGCATCTCCCCTTCGTCTGCCCCAGCGGGGATGCCTCAGCTGGCCCTCTGCTGCCCCGTGTTTCAGCATCCCAGCATCCTGCCTTCTCTCCTCTCCCCCTCCTCTGCAGCCGGCAAGTGGTCCTTCCCGGCTCTGCGGATTGAGCACAGGGATGCTGCCTGAAGGGTTTTCCGATAGTGGAGCTCCATTAGGGCCCAGCTCTGCTCTGACCACGGGAAATGGCAAAAGTCCCAATGACTTCACGGGGGCAAGAGCAAGCCTTTAATGGCCCGTGAAGATAATGTGCCCATGTGCCCTGTCCTGCTTCTGGGCAAAACCTCACCTTATAAGCACCTCTCCTGTGAAGAGAGGCTGAGAAGGTTGGGGTTGTTCAAGCTGGAGAAGAGAAGGCTCCAAGGAGAACTTAGAGTGGTCTTCCAGTGTCTGAAGGGGCCTACAGGAAAGCTGGAAAGGGACATTTTAAGGGCATGGAGTGATAGGACAAGGGGTAATGGTTTCAAATTGAAAGAGGGTAGATTTAGGTAGATATTAGGAAGAAATTATTTCCTACAAGGGTGGTGAGACACTGGCACAGGTTACACAGGGAGATTGTGGCTGCCCTCTCCCTGGAAATGTTCAAGGCCAGGCTGGATGGGGCTTGGAGCAGGCTGGTCTAATGGGAGGTGCCCCTTCCTATGTCGATGGGGGTTGGAACGGGATGATCTTTAAGGTCCCTTCCAGCCCAAACCATTCTATGAAGACCTGGACAAAACCAAACTGGTTGAAAAGGAATGTGTTTGTTCAGCAGCATGGACATTTTCAACACTATTTTCTGATCATGGAAATCTAAACCCATTTTCTCCCTGTTTGAGATTATTGTTGTGTTTCTTGAAAATATTTTTAGTCGCAGTGTGTACCAAAATGTTTTGCTGAGCAAGTTTTGGGTGAGTTGAAAGGTGCCAATGACGGTTTCTTTTCAAAAGGGTCATCCAAAAGTGTCACCAAAAATAAAACATGAAACAACTTTCTCAAGTGTCATTTAAAAACAACAACATTCATCTGGGAGCTGGGAAGAGTGACAGCATGTAGTTAGTTGTCATGGGGTAGAGGATCTGAACCAGTGCCTGGATCTTATTCATAGGGAAAAAGTCCTTCCTCTCCCCATTATCTTTCTGGTGTCTGAATAGCTTTCATTAACGAGCTGAGGAAATCGTTCAGAAGTAAGGCAGGAAAAAAATATAGGTTGTGGGCAGATAAACAAAGAAGTAGTGTCCTTCTCCTAAAAAGCAAGTTGCCAGCCCCTTGTGATTAGGGGCAGGTCCTGGGGAAGCAGTCCCTGGAGGAGGGAGGGAGGGAGGGAGCCTCAGCACATCGTGGCCTGATGCACGACAGAGTTGTCTTCTCTGAAGAGCACAGGACAAGAAAGTGTCACCTATCGGAAAAGTGATACCACACTATAAGGTGTGTTTACAGTTGTGAATGTCTTAGATGCTGATTTGCAGCCTCTGTAAACATATCCAGCCTTCTTCACAGCAAACAGCCTTCCCAGGTGGATTCTCCTGGTCTGGCCTTTCATCATCTGCATAGTCCCCAGCCTACAGCCAGAGAGACACCTCTGGAGAGGGCTGCTGCTGCTGCATGGCATATATGCAGCTTACAGAGGTTGAAGAGTGCCTTTTACTAGGAGGAGTGACCACAGCATGCCATCAGATGGTCTATGTGTGCCCAAAGAATATGTCATTTTGGCAACATAAGCACAGCTGTCGGAGGAGCACCTGATGGGCAGAGGTTTACCTGTCACCTCTGCTCTCTTGCACTCTAGATGTTCCTCTCCTTCCCTCTGCACCCTCAGCCCCTTGTTGAGTGGTCTTCTGCCTCTCCCTTGAGTCTTACTTAGCTCTCTCATCACCTGAGAGTTGGCACTTTCTTCCAATTTTATTATGAACAGCAGGGGTTTCACTCCATTTTCCTCAGTGCTTTGGTCTCTCCGTCATGGTGCCAAATGGGGCTTAAAAGGACCAGCAGGTTAAAACATAATAGTGTGAGTTGAGATACCAGTGTGGCCACATGAAGCTTTTCCCCCTAGCCTTCTTGCAACCTCTTTCCATTTTTCCCCTGAGAAATCCTGCCATTTGAAATGCCAGCACTAGCCTGTGTGCCACCTCCACTGCCCCAGCTGTGCAGGCCCATGGCCCTGGAGCACTTCAGCTGCTCCATCCTTGACTGGGTTCCCTGGGCACTTGCTCCTGGGAGATGAGCCTCCCAAGAGCTACCAGGCTGCGGCCACTTCATCCCCACCAAGCACTGCCACCTGCCTCCAAAGGAAGCTGCAAGAGGGTGCCCGTCCACGCATGTTCCCCCTCTTCTGGGGGCCACCACCACAGTCTGTGTCCTGGATGCACGTGTCCTCACACAGAGTCCTTCTCTCTCGGTCCATTAGTTTGTTTCCACTGCTATGGCCAGTGGCAGGCACCCAGCTCTGAAAGCTGTATTAAAAGCCAGGTCAATACCAGCACCCTGCTTATTCCCTCTGGGGAAAATACATAAAAAATAAAAGGAAGGAGAGAGGGACTTCATGAATTACCAGTAGGGATGAGAGGTAGGGTAGGGACCCACATGGAAAAATGAAGCTCTGTATCAAGCCATACGTGGGAACAGTCAGGAGGCACCAGGATCCACGAGGTCCTGTTCCCTCTCTGTGGCTGAAGAGAGGAGAGGGAGGCACCAGGAGTGATGCCTTTCCTTTTCTCCTGCCCTCTTCTGATGCTCTGCTCTTTGTTTGTCACCTATCTGCTCTGTCTACTCTTCTCTCATCCTCTCCCCAGCTTCTCTTCCCTTCTTGGCAAGGCTTGCCAAAGGTGTCTGATCACTGCTTGGGTGCAGAGCAAACCCATGCAGAGCAGCTGTTCCCCCACAGAACCTGTGGATGAGAAATGGACACTTATGGGTCTAGACCCATCTTGTCAGTCTACCCCAACTCTTAAATGCTCAACCATATTACCTCACTTTGTTTCCTTTTTCCTTCCCTCCTCCTCCGCCTGCCTGCTGTGCCTGCTTCTTCCTCTCACTCCTGCTATTTCCTTCCTTCCCCTTCTGCTTCTTCCTCTCACTTCTTGAACCAATTCCAAATGGATGTCAAGATTCAGTTTTTCTGCTTTGTAGATCAGGGGTTGGGTGGGATATAATTTCTTCAGCCATTCCCCCCCAGCACAACTCTTGGGTGCCCAGAGCAGCTTCCTAAGCCACCTGTTTGCCTTTCTGTCCTCATATCATCTACACTTTGATTCCACTGCTCCTGCAGGAAAAGGCTCACCAGGTTTTCACATGGAAATGGCAGCAAAGTGATGTTACAAGTTTAGCTTGGGTTGATGATCTGCCTTATTTCCTCTAGTTCGTACTTGCTTCTAGGAAAAAAAAAAAAAAAAAAAAAAAAAAAAAGAGGTTTGAGGGTTTTCTTTTTTTTGAGCCTTACATCTAGAGCAACATCTTGCACATCTCTGTCTCTTCAACAAAGACATCAATAACCCTTTCCTGGGCAAAACTCATTATCTCCAAAATAAATAGGATTGTTTGACCTGTCCTACTGGCAGTTTTAATGCAAATATTTTCCTCTCTCCCTACATTTTGTGTGATCTTCTCCCAGAGAAAATTCCTGAGCCTTTTATTGTAGGTTTTTACCAGGGAGACCCAGAGCAGGGGAGCCTTCATGGCCAGGCTTCCAGCCACACAACCACCAAACATCAGAGCTATTGATGCTTGTCAGTCTCTATACCAGGCTGCAGCCTTGGAGTCTCTCCTTCACTTCTAAATCTCCCTCTGTGATATTAGACTTTATTAAAAATAAATAGTTACAAATTCAGTTTTACAGCTGAGGGCAGCAGGAAGAAGAATGAAGAAGGTGGAAGGAGCAAGTCAAGGGTCTGCTGTCCACTCAGGTCACTTTTCTGTCATCCCAGCCATGCTGTCCCAGGGAGGAATCTGAGTGTCCAAGCACTGGGCCCTGCCTCCTCTTGTCAGGCATCTCAACAGAGGAGCAGGACATGTTTTTCAAGAGGACTGGGAGAACTGGATCTGCGTCCTTGGAGCCGAGCTGCTTCTGGAAGTGTCAGATGCCAAAAGCCAAGAAGAGAGCAGAGTAGGCTACATAAAGCGTCCTTGTTTCCTAGCTTGGCATGTGCAGTGGAAGAATATGGATTTCAGTTCTCATTCTGTTTTATATACAAGGAAAGAGTCATGTGCAACACGTAATAAACATGCAAGTACACCCCTTCCTTGAGATCTTTCACCACACCCTCCAGGAGTCCTAAACTCTCCTGTCCATCCTCATCTGGTCAGTGCTTAGGTCACTCCTCTCCTAATGGTGGTCATGACTCTGGACAGCCATGGGCCCTACTCACATCAAGAGGGAACAGAAAGTCTGCTGTTGGCTCAGCAGCAGAAACACCTGTTGAGGGACCTGGTGTGTGTGTTGAGGGCATGGACTCCTTTCCAGAGATGAGAAATCAGGAGTGCTGCTTTCCTGTCTCCGGGCAGGAAAGGGATCCCAGCACAAGCTGCCAGACGCTGGAGGAGCAGTATATCCTCACTCCTCTTCCAGGCAGTATGACTTCATAGGAAAGGGAATATACCAGAGCAGCTCCAGGCCTCGATGTACTCAGGGGCTGAGAGGCAGTCACGAGAGGCATTTTTTGGTGGGCAAGGGGCTTATCCAGCTACATACGGGTGAAGAATGGAGGAGGAGACTGTGCACAAGGGGTGTGGAACGAGGAGGCTGGAGGAATTAGATGGCTGACTCCCTGCGGTATGAGATTGTATCTAGGGGCAGACTTGCCTGGAGCCGCTCCAGGTCAAGGTGGCTTCCAAAATCCATCATCTGGATGACACCTCCCTCTTCTTTAGTGCTGCCCCCTAACACCACGCCCACTTCGTCATCATCTTCATCTTCGTCTTGACTGACAAGGGCCAACTCATTCTCATAGCAGAAGGCACTAGGAGGTGGGGGAGAAGGTAGGATAGTCATCTTGCTTTCTTGCAGCTCTCGGGCTGAGCAGCAAGGTGTGCCAGCTACCTCATAAGTCTTGTGGAAGCGCGAATAATCCACTTTGTAATGGTTCTTCTCCTCAAACACAACTGGTTCAAAACGGTGGCCCCAAAGGATTTCGCTCGCAAGGTAGGAGCTTCGTGCCTGTGTGGTCATGGCTGTGGCTTCCACCATTCCTTCCAGGATAACAACAATCTCAAAGTTCTCTGTCTCCAGCTCCTCCTTGCCAATCCCATAGAGAGGGCTCTCCTCGTCAATCTCATGAACAATAATAATGGGTGAGACCAAAAATATACGATCAAGGCCCACATCGTAGCCTACATTGAGGTCCCTCTGGTCCAGGGGGAGGTATTCCCCTTCTTCTGTCATGTAGGGCTTGATGAGCTGGGCTCGGACATGGGCCTCCACAATGTGGCTCCTCCTCAGGTTGCCTACTCGCCACATGAGGCACAGTTTGCCATCTCGAACAGAGATAACTGCATGATGACTGAAGAGGAGGGTCTGGGCCCTCTTCTTGGGCCTTGCCATCTTGGCCATGATGGTGCCAATCATGAAGGAGTCAATAACACAGCCCACAATGGACTGGACCACAACTGCCATGATAGCCAGCGGGCACTCCTCAGTCACGCAGCGGAAGCCATAACCAATGGTTGTCTGTGTCTCCACTGAGAAGAGGAAGGCCCCTAGGAAGCTGTTCACGTGCATGATACAGGGCTTGGGGAGAGAGGGGCCTCCTCCCACTGCTGGTGCGTTGAGGTCGCCATGGAAGAAAGCGATGCACCAGAAGAGGAAGCCGAAGAAGAGCCAGGAGGCCAGGAAGGCAGCAGAGAAGATCATAAGCATGTACCTCCAGCGTGTGTCCACACAAGTGGTGAAGATGTCGGCCATGTAACGCTGAGATTTGTTGCTCAGGTTGGCAAAGTAGACATTGCATTGGCCGTTCTTCTTCACAAAGCGGTTGCGGTGCTTCCGCTGAGGGGCATGGCCCTTCCCGTTCCGGCTGTGCCCATTTATGCTGCCCAGCGTGGAGACCTTGTGTCCATCCTCTTCAGTTGAGACAATGCTGTACCTGGAAGAGAAGAAACAGTAATTTCCAGCAGAAATACGTGAAGAACAACAGCAGCCACCGAGTCAGCGAGAGTGGAAGGTGCATGGGGGGCTCACGGGGCTATGGTACCACAGTGACAATGGTGGCAACAGCACTTTTCTCTGTTTATTGCACCATGGAGCTTGGCTGCAATATTTGCTGAGTCTTGCTGCCAATAGGCTGCATCTAGCAGAGTCCTGACAGGACAGCAAAGCAGGAGAATCTAGTAGTGCCATGCTTCCTTCCAGCCTTTTTGGTGAGGAGGGACCCAAGGCTTCAAATCCTGATGGCAGATGGGGCAGCCAGAAAGTCTGGGAGCAAGCACCCACAGGCTGGCCACATTTTGTCCCCAGCATTGTATAAGATCCTGAGTTTCTATTTTTTCCTCCTATCTCCTCACTGATTTCATGGAGTGTCAGTGACAATGGTTATACACTTCTGGTGCTCGGGACAATTCTGTTGCCACAGCAACGTGCATAGCTCCCAGCATCCCATGTCCAAAGCCAAAGGTGTAATTTGGAGATCAAGAGCCAAAATGCTGGCAGATTTCCCCTGGGAGAAGCTCCCCACACATTTTCAAGGGAGTGCACAGATCCACCAAGACCACTGTGCCCTCATGACCACTGAGCCCTGGCTTTCCAGAGCCTGTTGGGCTGGCAGTGTCTCCCTTACACCACATAGTGTTGACAAGTTAGCTGGAGCCCTCCAGTATGGGCTCCATGACCCTCATCCTCCTCTCATAATAAGAGGGAGCAAGGAAAGTATGTGTGGCTGGAGTGGGGACTCCTGGGGACAGGGGGCTTCTGCAGCACTTCTGGAACCATAATTTCTGATCCAGCACCATGCAGCATTTTGCTTCTCCTCTGTAGCACTCCTCCTTCTCTGAGCATTGCCCCTATGTGTGGTGTGTTTTGGATTGGAGAAGGAGAGAGGACCTATAACTTGGAGCAGGAAAGACTCTGTCAGAAAATTCAAGAAGCATATTATAGAATCATAGAATTGTTCTGTGTGGAAAAGACCTATATGATCATTAAATCCAACTGTTAACCTAGCACACTGCCAAGTCCACCAAGAGGCAGGATGAATTTAGGGCTTGAGGGGCCATTTGTGGAGAACCAGACCACCCTGAGCAGCAGCAATCCTTGAGAACAGGGTTACTCACCGGTTGACTCGGACGCTGCCCATGGCTCGTTGTAGCATCAGGTGTCAGGGGGCTGCAGGCACTGGGAGGGCACGGGATCTCATGCAGCAGCACTCAAATAGGACCAGGTCCTCCAGGTTTCACCTCCAGTGAGCTGGCACCCTTGCTGCCATTGCAATTGCTCCTGGGCACGTGCCTTGCAGAGAAGGACAAAGCAAAACCTGGTCAGAGCCTCCCCGACAACACCCGACCCAGTCCCGGAGCAAGAGGTGCAGGGCTCCCAGCCTGTTGCTCATGGGAAGGACATGGGGGTGTCCATGGGGCAGGTGAGGAGCTGATGGATGCAGAATGGGTTGCATGGCACACAGCCCCAACACATCTACAAACAGGAGAGGTGCAGGGCCAGCTGGGCACTGCTCTCCAGATCAAGGGCACAAAGACCTTTAAGAGCACCAGCTTGCAGGGCCCTTGCTCTGAGCCATTTTATTAATATCATAGCTTACATAGAGATCAGCCAGGCTAAATACCTCACGCACGAGGACTAGCAAAGCACAGACACCCAGAGCAGCCCTCAGGGACCCCCGTCAGCCCAGCCTGGGATTTAATTCCAGGGGGTGCAGAACATCCCCCCAGCTTCAAAGAGGAGAAGAAAAGTGATGGGTAGAATGAGAAAGGAAAGCTGACAGAAAAAAAGGGCTTAGAGGTAGCCAAGGAGAAGCCAGTCAGCGCAAACAGACCTTGCAAGGTGCCCTGTGTACAGCATCCAAGAAGCAGCTCAGCAGCAGAGCCCTGGGGAGGATGTCCAAAAGATATTATGTCCCAACCTGGTCCTACCTGAACTGAAGAACAGGGAAACCACAGACTCAAGAGCCGATGTATCCCACCTGCCCCAGAGCTGCTGGGAAGTGAAATGCAGTGAGGACATAAGGACTCACAGATTAGGAAGGGCTTTGCACACCCATCTTAATCCTGCACTGTAACCTTTGGATTACAGGAGCCAGTTGGAGTGCAAGACACGGCCAGCTGGTTTGCATCCTCCCAGCCTCACCAATGAGCAATCAGTGGCTGCCATATCTAGGACAAAGCCAAGGACTTCTTGGTCAAATCCAAGGTTTAGAGCAGCTTGCAAGTGGTCATGCATGGACAGGAGAGAAGAACAGCAAGAGATGTTGTCGAGGACAGAAAAGCTGGTAAGAACCATCTTAGCAGAATGGGGCTAAAGGTGACCACCAGCCTTCCCCAGTTAGAAGCGTAGAGCAGAAACCAGTAAGGGATCTCCAGACATCACCTCTGATGTGCATGCACTTCTGTTGGCATGTCTGGGATGAAGACGAACAAGCAGTCTCTCCTCCAGAGACCAAGGATGCAGAGGCAGTTTAAGCCCTGTGGCAACATAAACATGGTTGTTCAGAGATATTACGGGACCAGGAATAAACAGCAACTTCATAGCCCCCAGGTCACAATAAAGAGGTAAAAATGAGCATCTGACACAACCTTCCCATCAGCAAAAGCACTTTGGCACTGAACTTCACCAGCACTCACCCCACTCACCACCTTACAGCATCCAAGTCTTTAAGGAGGGTTGGTTTGTCCAGATACAGAAATTTTGTACTGCAGCTGAGTCAACCTACAACAGAAACACGGGTAGGTAACCCAAATTAATCAGAAATGTTGAGGGATGAGCACGTGATGAAGAAAGGTCATTTCATGCCCATAGGTGGTCCCACCGGAATAAAACTAAGATGTATCTTCAGTGATCACATGGTGAGTTTGGACTGCAGGGTCCCTTAGGTCTTTAGGAGGTGACAAAGGTGGGAAATTTAAGTCTGCTCCTCTACACCAGCTCCAGCCAGGAGAGGGAGGACACCTTCCCAAACCGGCACCTTCCTTAGCCAACCCAGACAAGCCAAGCTCATCCTTAGCCAGCACTGACACTGGTACCAGTGGAAAGACACTACCATAGCTCATGCCTGGATACCTCACAACTTCCTAAAGGTTCCTGACCACCAGTATCACCCCTTTCCCCAGCTGCAGAAACAGATGCACGATATCTAGAGACTTCAGATTTCTGGCGCAGGTGGTGGCCACCTCGAAAAGAAGAGGAAGAAAGACCTAAAGAACCTTTGCCCCCTTAAAATGCATGCATCAACACCTGAATATCTTCCCCATCTCCTAACCTTCCCCATCTCAGGAAGCAGATGAAATGCCAGAACCACAGGTACTGTTCTCATCTCCAGTTCTGGCTGGTACAGCTACTGGAAGGGATGGGCACGCTGTTTAAGAGCACTACATACCATGTTGCCATGCTTCCTCCTGCTCTCCCATGTAAGCTCAACTCAGCTGGAGCTGTGCCACAGGTCCTTGCCCAGGGGCCACCACATCTTGATCTTGCATCTCAGAGCCTGGGAAATGTTTGCTGCTGGCTCCAACAGTGCCAGAATGGAGCACCAGCAGCTAAAACTATAACACTATATCACAGCAACCTGTACTTAATTACAAGAAAAATATTTTCATGAAGAATAGAGGCTACAAATTTCAACACACACATTCGAGCAAGTGAAAGCAAATGGTTTTTAGTATAAGTTGTCATGGGAGACGTGGTCTCGGTCCATACACTCATCTGTAGGACCCACACAGAATTGAGCTCATAGATCTTTTTCTGCCTCAGCTTCAGAAATTTTCCCAGCAGATTTAAGGACCTCAGCAACAAAATTCAGTGACTCCACTCCAGAGGCAAGCTGTTTGACGGATGAGTTGGCACCTGTTATTATCTTGTAGAGGTTCTGCAAGCCTAAGTCTATGTTGTGCTTCACCGCTCCCAGGTCAGTCATTTGGCCTGTTCTCAGGTTTTTGTTCTCCACCTTGTAGCTCTCCAGCTCTCCTTGGAGGGTAAAGACCTTCTGCTTCAGCACCTCCACAGTGCTCTCTGCCTCCACAGCCCTCTGAGTCATTAGCTGGAGACTCCTTTCAGTCTGTTGGACGAAGGACTGTAGCTCTTGGGTTTCCCTCTTCTTTTTGGCCTGGCTGGCCTTCAGCTGCTTCTCCAGCCTGCGCACCTTGCACGCCTGCCTCTTCAAGGTGCTCTTCAAGCTGTTGGTCATCCTCCAGAGCGTGGAGTTCTCCTCCCTGAGTCCATCGTCGGTCAGCTGCAGGGATGGGAACTCCCCAGTGGCCTCCTCTTGCAGCATGTAGGGCTCTGCTTCTGTGATGTGCTCTGGGTACCCCAGGCAAGGGTCACTGACATGGGCCTTTGGGGTAAAGGCATCCTTCCCCAAGAGCTTGCCTGCATTACACTGGAAAGTGTCACAGCAGCAACATGTTGCCATACTGGGAGTTTGGAGAACATGCAGCCTTTGATGCATAGGAAGATGACAGCTCTGGCTGTCGTCCTTACCTTCAGACAAGCTGTGAAACATTTCCGTATCTTTGTAAAATGGTTCTTGAAACTCCTGAGCTTCCTTCTTAAGCTCTAGTGCATGCTTGGCCAATCTCTTGGCATATGTTCTATTTTTCACTCCTTCGTCTTTCACCATGTCCTTGAGATTTAGGGAAAATGGGATGAATTCTGCCAGTTCCTCAACCTGACTGTCACCAAAGCTGTCATAGCTTTTGCAGTGGAGTAGAGGACATGCTGTGTGGCAGGGACAGGTGAATTCATCATTGTTGTCATCATCCTCATCATCATCTTCCAAGCCTTGAGATTCTGGGCAGAACTTCTCCTTTGTCCCAGAGATGCCAAGCAGCCAGGACATTTTTCAGGATGCCTGGGGCTGCAGCAAGCAGGAGGATCCAAAATATCCTCCTGGACCCCAGATCACGCAGCCAGGTGACAGTGACAATCAACGTGCCAACTTCTGCAGCCTCAGCAACACTTGTGGGAGAAAAGGCAGTCACCAGAATCCCTCCATTTAGATCACCAGGGGTTAGGGAAGGAGCTGAGAGGAGGAGTAGGCATCTCTGTGTCTTTGCTATGGGGGAACAGGAATCACTAGGGTCTGTGATGTCATCGTGTGACTTCACTGCCCATGGAAGGGGAACCCATCAACTGCAAAAGTGCTTGTTTGGCAGTGGGGAGGTAAGCTGGATCCTCAAGGCCACAGAACCGACCACAGCTTGGAAATGCTGCCAGTGGGCATAGAGGTGCTCATGAAGCCACCTTAGACCTCCAGGGTGAAGGAGGGACAAGGACTGATTGGTCCTGGGGCAGAGGGGACGACACTGCCCCCAAGATACCACGACATCTACAGCACCAAAATCAACCTGCTGGTGTTTGGGTGCGCGGGCTCACCCTGGGCAGAGGCAGGAGACATCACCAGCACTTTGGCCAGAGGCACTGCCCCGAGCTGGCCACCAAGGGGTCCATGCTACGATGCTGCTGATCTGATTCATTCCCTGCTGCCAGCTGGCGCAGGGATGCATTAGTAATACCCGGCGCCACAAACTCGGAGTGGCACGAGCCAGGAGACGAACGAAAATAAACCCACTTACCAATTCCACCCCAACACACCCCCAAAGCGCGCGGTGCCACCACGGGAAGGACAGGCAGGCAGCTGAGGAGCCTTGGGCTGGGGACTGCCATAGCATTGGCCTGGTGTTTGCATAAGCCCTCCCTTGAGATGTCACACCGGGGGGTGGTGTGACCTCTGTCCGTCCGCAGCAGCTGGTGGCCCGGGGCCACTGCTGGCATCCCTGGCTGCAAAATGGGTGCTACCAACTTGGCAAGGCCAGGGGATGTAACAGGAGTCTGAACCATGAGCAAACTCAATTCAAATGGCTGTGAAATGGGCCCATTGCTCCTTCCAAACCTGAGACACAAATGGGATGAAAGGGGAAGGTACAGAGCTGCATCCAGCAAAAGGGGTTGCCATTCCCACCCTTAACAGGCATCTGTCTATTGCACAGACCAGGGGGAGGAAAGCCTGGCTGAGGACAGAGGTGTGAATCCCAGAGCATGCACAAGGGACTTTCTTGGAGTTTGCTTTGGAGCCTCCTCAGACCCACATGTATATGGAGTCAGCAGCAACTCCCAGGGAGTGGGATGAAACTGCACTGGTGGTTGCAACCTGGGATACCATGGGAGATGCCAGGAAGGAGACCGCAGTGCTGAGGGATGGCTCTCCATCCCTCCTGTCCTCATCATGCATAAACACCCACATGTTCACCTGAGGATGACTGAGGGAGTATGGGCATCACAGCCCATGTCTTGAAGCATTGAAGCTGCCAGCCAGGTCAATCTCTGGGGGCTGACATCCACCTCCAGCCCTGAAGCAAGGGCTGACTTCCCTCCTGCTCTTTCCAACCACTTTCCCCCTCCTGCACCCTAGATGGAGTGATGTCAATGCCAGAGACACTGCTGCAGTGCTGCACTGATCCCCTCCTCCAAAGGTGTCACCTCTCTTCAGTGGCACAAGCCATTGCACCAGCCCATGCTGAAACCCCAGAGCTGCTCTGACCCTGAGAAGACACATGGAGCCAGGCTGCTGCCATCACTTTCTGGAGTATCTGCTGGCTAATGATAATGTCAAGGTGCTTGGTGATGATGCAATGCCTCTATCACTCCATCCCCAGGAGTCCCAGGCTTTCTCCAGCTCCTGCCAGAGCAGATCATAAATTGTCAGTCCTTCCTTTAAATTTGCGCTGGAAGAGTCTCATGAAACAGAACAGAAAAGTCCACACTGAAGCACTCCCCCACTTCTCTTTTTATAACAACTGTATCTGGTGCTCTGGGAGCTACACTGTGAGCGACGATGATGGAAAAATCCCAAGGTATTTTTACACTCTTAGTCTTTGCTTTATCTGTAGTCGTCTGGCAAATGCTTCCCTCCTGTCTGTGGTCAATGCCGCAGCCGCTGCTTGCGCTGCGCTTCGTGCCTTTATTCCTCTCACCGGCTGCATAGCACCGTATGATTTTGACATCAGCATCCACAGACCCGTTCTGCCAGCTCAGGCACAGGTCAGGCATGATAGATGACTCCTCAGCTCTTGGATAGTCAGGGTGGAAACACCCGCAGCAGAGAGGGGAACCCTTTGGCTTTTTGTAGAACCTGACAGACCCACAGCATTCAGGTTGTCCTCCCCATTCTCTTTGTAATTCCATCTCTTCTCTGATTCCTCATTCCCTGGATTCAGGGCTCGTAGGGTAGCTCAGTGCCACGGGGCTACCTTGTCTCAAGATACAGTGGCCAAGCTCTTGGTCCTCCATGCCAGCAGGGCTGGGTGCTAGGTGCTGTACCAGGACACCCGAAGGCACAGTCACTGTGCAGGAGAGTTTTACCATATTAAAAAAGCAAGTGACATATGGAAGGTGAGGGGAGGAAGCTGTAATCAACTCTATACCATTTTTATATACACACTTCTGCCTTTTTGTTCAATAATTATAAATAGATCAAGCAAGTGCCAACAGTCCCCATCTGCCCTGCAAGGCATGATCTGCTGACCAGTTTCTCTCTCCAAAGGAGGATTTTCTTAATGTGCTTCTCCCTGGTTTATATTTTGGGGTGGAGTGAGAAGGGGGGATTTTTCCTCCCCCCCTCTTGTGAAGCTCTGGAGCCTGGGGATGGGTAATACGAAAACAAAACAAAATGATTTGAAGTTAAACCATCTCGGTGTGTGACTCAGAGCTATTCATAGCTCCCCAAAGCCAGCTGCAGCAACGGAGCCAGAAGGATTCTGCCCGTATTATTATTCCAATTACCATCTGAATTAAAAGTTTGAGCAGTGATCAGCCCACATACTGATGGGAGGGGGAGAGAAGAAAGCAAAGAGAGAAGGAAAGAAAGAGAGAGAGGGAAAAAAACAGATTAAAATGGGATCCTCACAAAGGTCCCCAGGATGACAAAGTCGGGAAGAGGCACAGAAAGGTGACAGCATCACCTCCTGCACGCTCCCACACCACCTCAGCAATTCCTGCTCTGGAATGGGCAATGGTGTTAAACAGCAGCCATCAGCTGCCTGGGATCCTGGTGGTGAGGGGGATACCCTACACTGGGCTGATAGGACTGGCACAAGTGCTCCCCTGTGCTCCTCTGGCCAAAGCAGGGCTGGAGGGACAAGTAGTAGGGGTTGGGGAGCAGCTGAGTAGGAGAAGATGTTACTGGGAATAAGCCCCTGCTTTTTCTTGTCGAGTGATGTGGGTGTGTGTTATTCTCTGTGGCTTGCATCACAGGGAAAATTAAATGCTGAAGGGCCCCCTGGTCTTCCCTGAGTGACGTTCTTGGCCAAAAAGGAGCTGGGATTTTGCAGCAGTGATGCCCTACTTGCTCCCAAGGAGGTGTTGGGTCTGACATATGCCCCAGCAGCCATCCTGCCGAAACCATGGACTAGACCATGGTTTTGTTGGTGTAGAATCCACAAGAGCTGAAAAAATGAAGGTGTTGTGGTGATGCTGAGGTCCACAGGTCCCAGACAGCTGCAGTGCACTCAGGTCACCTCATCCAGCTTCCCAGCACAACTGCACCAGTGAAAAGGACATCTCTGCTAACCCACCATCCCAGGAGGTCCCTTCATTGAGCACCCTGCCCTGCAGGAGCCTTGCCAAAACGTGGTCCCTGGCAGTGTTCCTGCACCTTGGCATCTTTTCAGCAGAGCCTCTTCCGTGACTCTGCTGGCCAGGAGGGCTGCTCACACAGGGTCTCCCAATGGCTTTTGGCTAGTTGAGAATTTTTATCAGTGGATAGAAATAAGGGGGGCAGAAAGGCAGCTCACATCATCTGCCTGCCCACTGCGGTTGTGGTCTTGGGAGGGCAGGGACAGTCTGCTGGTGACTCTGCAAAGCACCCAGCAAGGCAGGTGCCTGCAATTGGGTTATGAACAATAATAACAATAGCGACAGCAGCAAAGGAAGAGCAATACCCTGGGCAAAGCCTGATCTGTGCCAAGCCCCCAACCGAGAGAGGCTGCAGCCGCTGCTGCACCACGGCTGAGTTCCCAGCCTGGCCATCAGTTACAGGGAATAAAAAATTTCCCACCCCAAAACCCTTGTTACTGCTCTAACAAGGAGCCCAGAGGAGACACCAGCCTAGTGAGGGGGTCACAGCTTCTCCCCTTTTCAGTCATGCCTTCTGGGCACCAGAAACAGAACTGATGGAACACCCCAGGTAAGCTGCAAAACCGCACTCCTGCAGAGAGCAAACCAACTATTTCACTGCAAGCCTGCTGACTCGTGTTGCTGCAGTTTGCTCGGGGGTCTGGTAAAACAAATGCACCTGAGAGACATCAAGGTAAAGTGCTGCTCGATGCCTGCAGTAGGGACGACCATCCCCCCACCTCCTTTATTCTCCTGCCCCCCAATGTGGCAGAGGCCGTCAGCGCAGACAGGTTTGGGTGCAAGGAGAGAGCAGTGCAAAGCGGGACATGTCAGCCACATTTGCACTCTGCTACACCTCTGATCTCCCCCACCCCGAGCCCCCCGCCATCGTTATGGGTTGCTCTCATACCCCTGCTCCTCCCGCTGACAGCACGACCTGCCTGCTCACCTGCCTCTCTCCCACTGGCACTTGGTGCTACCTGCAGCTCCTCCTGGTCACCTCCACCCGGACTCAAGGATCTTTCTTGGTGGTGAGAAGGATGGGGACAGGAGAGGGACTTCTAAGGCCAGTGGGTCTAGTCCCATGGCAGGCACTGCCTCCTCGTAATTCCATTGAGCTTCTTAGAGAGATGAGGCACCTGCCTGTCCAGCCTTTGGGATCCCCTGTCTCCTTCAGCCCCCTGGCTCACCATGCCACTGGTGGGGTCAATCTGTAGAGCCTTCATGGGGCTACAGGGATGCTTTACCCTCCTCTGTAGTGGGGTCACTTTTGTCGACCTCTTTCTAGAAGTCTTTTTTTTTTTTTTTTCAGCTGGCCCCTCTGCACAGGTGCCCAAGCAGGCTGCCAGCAACTGCTGTGGCCTGGCACAGAAAGGGAGTGGGTGAGAGGAGAGGGGAGAGCAAAGATGAAAGCAGGGGAAGGAAGGGAGAGGCAGACGGGACAAGGCCGGCAGCTCATTGCACCACTGCTGGCACCGCTCACCGGGGAGGGAACGAGGGTGGGAGGTGTGGAAGGAGGCAGGAGAGGTGTTGGGGTCTTTTCTCCAAGCCTTTCACAGGGGACAGAGTGGGGGACGCAGGCTCTCGTTTTCGCACAGCACCACCAGGCTCTCTCTGAAGTGTTTCGGGAGAAATGTTGCCATAGAAATAAAAAGAGCCGTCCAGATTGTGAGGGGCAGGCCCACCACCATGGTGGCAGGGGCTGTCACAGGGGTGGGCAGAGTGGCCACAGGCATCCCTGGCCAGCAGGGCAGGGCAGTGCTGGTCTGGAGGGTACTTTGTCCTCCATTCCCCGCTTCCTCACCTCCAGTGAGAGTAGCAGTGATACTGCCATGCCAGGGTGGCCAGTGCCAGCCCCAGGTGGCCTCTTCTCTTCTCCCAGGATGCCAAAACTGCCCCTGAAGGCAAGCTGCCTGCCCTGGGTTCCCAAAAGGACCAAGCATGGGGATGACCAGGTCTCTGAGGCAGTCAGGACAGGATCGCACTGCAGCTGGCTCCCATCCCTCATCCGCCCAGGCCACAGCATCACCTTCACTGCTGGAGACCAAGCTTGAGGGGGCTGAGGGTGAGAACCAGCTCAAAGGCAGCCCCTGCCAGTCCCGAGCCCTCCGCGTTAGAGGATCAGCACATCTCCCAAGAAGTGGCTTCAAGACCAACCATCCTGAGTAAAAGCCACCTTATCCAGGCAGGAAAACCAGCACTGGGGGCTCCATGCAAGGCCCCTCCACCCCGCTAAAGTGCACAGGAGCAGCACCATCAAGGAACATGAATTCAGCCCAGCAGGGATTTGCAGCGCTGCAAGGCAAGAGCAGACGGCTTCGCTCAGACCTCACCATTCACAGGAAAACGAGGGCCAGGGGGAGGCCGGGGAGCTGCACACATGAGCAAGGGATCGATCGTGAAGACGTGAGCAGCCATCTATTGATCCTCCCCGACATGCTGTCAGGTTAAGCCAACCCAGCACCATAACGAGAGGGGACAGCGGGAACTTGCTGAGGGCAGAGTGCCATTAATTGCTCCCCTCTGCCTCTGCCCTGATGTCAGCCCATGCCAGGCACAGGTGTTGGTCACTGTGTCCTTATCCCCCTTTCTGGCACCCTCCCAACAGCAATACCACCCCAGGTTCCCAGGGTGGTGGCTGACAGGCCAAAGAATCCTGATAGCTAACTCCATCCTTCCCTCGTTGTGTCCTCGCTTCCCAGATTTCCTTGCAAAGAATGGAGGAGGGCTGCCAGGGGCAAGGATGGCTGCCAGCTCCCTGCCAGTGTGGCACATCATGGCACTTGGTCTTGGCACCCAAGGAGAGGGGGGAGCTGAAGTAGGAGGAAGGTGGAAGAGAGGAAGACCCGTTTTCCTATGGATCATCCCTCTCCAGCACATCCTGTCTGTGACCATCCTCACCATGCCCCTGTCCCCACCAGGCTCACGTTTCCCTCCTAAGGCACAGATTCCCCCTGTATTTATTATTCTTGTCAGTGTCTAGAAGCAGAGGTGGCCATGTACTGGTGTGACTCAGGCATTGGTGGGCACCACTTCCAAGGGTGAAAAGAGAGGGGACACATCCCCATGTCTTTGGTGGGTTCCCTGTGCACCCACCCCCCCTGTCTTCTCCCAGTCTCCTGGTGACCCCAAGCCCTCTCCACACCTCCCACCTCCTGTGAATCCCTCCTCCCCTGAAGGAGAGTAGGATAAGTATTGGGGGTTGAGCGTAGCCTTGGAGCCATGTCACTTCCACCATGTGTCCTCCACGTGTACTGTCACAGTCTGCCCTTGGCAGCACACCTTCTTGAAGAAGGGAAGAAAGGGAGAAGGGAGAGACCTTGGAACCACCATTGCCATGGGTGGAGCTGGGGCTGGATGGTGGGATGGGAGACTCCAAGCTCTTGGAAGAAGGATTTAGTTGTCTCCAGGCAATTTGCCCGAAAGAGAGGGCATCAGAGGCTGAAGGTGGCAACAGACATGTCAGAGGTGACCTGCCCATGCCATGCAAACCTGCCTGACAGCTTCTACCCTGGCAGGGACACTGGGCCTGCCTACTGACAGCAAGAGCAGAGTTTATCCCCAGCTCTTGGACTCAAACTCAGTATCCAGAAGACCCTTTGCACCCTGTGGGACATGTTGGCCCACTAACAGCAGGATCAGCCATGCTGTGACTGGAAGAGCTTGAAGGTAAGAGGTCTGGAGCCCAGAAAGCTACACACATAGAGAGCCAACAAGATTTCTTTGGCCCCAGTCACACCCGAGTGCTTGGAGAACGTGTCTCCAGCTCCATTCTCCTTCAGGCTGCCTTAGGGAACCAGCTAGGATGGAGCAGGAGTAAAGAACAGTGAGCAAGAAACAGCTGTGGACAAGAATGTGCTAGGGAAAGATGGGGAGCCAAAAAAATCAGGAAATTACCTGCAAGGGGACCCAAGTCAGGGCAGCAAGGGGAGGGAAACTGGGGAGATTTTCAGGTAGGTACCTATCCCTGACCCTCAGCCTGTGGCTGCCCGGGTAGCCATCTGTGCCTACGCCGTGCACACAGGCAACTTTGTTATTCACTGGCATGCTCACATGAAGCCACGCATCTTTCCCGAAGTTATATTTATAGCTGGTCCTCAGAGCTAGCGCAGATGAAACAATCCATTATTTTCCTAAGAATTAAAAAAAAACAAAAAAACAAAAAACAAACAAAAAACCCCAAACAGATTAAAAAAAAAAAACAAAACAACCCACAAACCGACCAAAAAAACCCCCCAAAAAACAAAAAAACCAAAAAAAAACAACCCAAACCCAAAACGAAACAAAGCCAACCCTTCCCGGTCCCATGTCAGTGAGGGGAGCAGCACACCCCAGCACCGCCTCTTACCCGGGTCCTGCCGAGGGCTGCCTCCTGCTCCAGCCGAGCCGAGCCAACATCAGGGGAAGGGGAAAGGGGCAGGTTTTTCCATCTCACCGTGAAACATCTCCGCTGGACGGGAGGAACCAGAGAAGTCTCTCTGCAGCCCTTGCTCGACTCTGGCTTGGAGTGGTTTGTCCCCCCTCCCNTTGGGGTGCTGAACTGACATCTCGTCCTGAGGAAGGACCAGGCTCTCCTGGCTCATGGCAGAGCGTTTGCTACCAGGGTATCACTTCCCCAGACCCACAACCTGGCCTCCTGACCCCACAGAGCTGCAAGGCCACATATTGCTGGGAGCAAAAGCAAGGAGGGACCAGCCCGTGGGGTTCCAGGATGATGCACAGCTGCCCCAATGGGAAACATGACCCTGAAACCTCCTCTCAGTCTCTATGGCCAGCAGCATCTCAGGGGCTTTGAAGAGGTCACTTCTTGGTGGCAAAGTGGGGGGCTGGGGGCAGTGAAACCCCTCCTTCTGTGCAGGACAGATGTTGAGGGATGAAGAGAGCCCTGAGACTCCCCAGACAGCAGCTGATGGAACAGGCTCCCTGGGGCAGCCCTGCACCAGGCCAGCAGGGGCTTGGGGCATGGTTTCCCTCTCCGTCTCTTATCTGTCATCTCCAACATTAAGGCCTCTGCTGGAAAGGAAAAAACCATCAAACCCCCACCTTCTTAGTGCCCTCTGGGTCCCAATCCTGCAGCAATTGTGACCCTCCCTTTCCAAATCACCCTAAGATCCTCTGGCACATGGATGTGCCCTCTCACACTACACTGCTGGGCCCACCATTCCCCTCCATCCCCAGCAAGCGTGGCTGCAGAGAGCCATGCACAGACCCAGCACACCCAGCAGAGACACTCTGGGGTGAGCAGAGGGCATTTTTAGCAGCTCCCCAGGGGTGCAGATGAGCAGCCACAGACAGAGAGCACAGCAGCCTCTTGCCCCAGCCAGCTCCCCCCAGCCCATCCATGGCTGCTCCCCAGCACTCACCTGGGGAGCCTGGGGAATCGAGGCGCTCAGATGGAGCAGGCCCAGCTTGCTCCCTCCCTCCATCCCCTCTGCAGCTGTCCTTACAGGGACCTATTCAGGTTCAGGGGGGATTTGCTTTCCTAAAAGACCCATCCCTAGGGCCCACATCCCAAGAACTACTTCCTGATCCCAAGAGCTACTGCCTGGGATCTGCATGAGTGTCCTGCTGGAATGTGTTCTGGTCCTCTGGCACCACAAGAGGCCTTTCTCTCTGTGCACTGATGAGATGAAGATACCTCTGAGACATCTTGCCCCTTCCTCAGAAGGACGAAGCCACCAGGCACCTGAGCACTCCCCTTGGCTTCAGGTTGGGTTTCATTCTCTCTGCCTTTTCCTCCTCACTGCCAGCTCCCCTCAAGACCTCACCACATTTCCCTCTGCCTGGGCAGCAGGAAGATGAATAACTGCACCTTGTGCATGGCACAGCTCACTGGCATGGCCAAGAAGGAAGGCAGGCAGGCCAAAAGCCTTTGGAAGGGACACGGGGATTTTGCTTTGAGGATGTCACCGTCCCCTCACTGTCCTTGTGCCCTTGGGGTGCCGTGCCCCGGCCACCCCAAACCCTCTGGCCCCAGCAGTGGGGTGGCTCACACTCGCCACCCCCGCCCGTCTCCACCAGCACTGTCTTTAATAAGAAGTGTGGAATATTTTAGCACCTATGGAAAAGCCACCACAGACGGTGGTGGCAGCCGTTGCCAGGGAGACGCTCCCAAAAATAGCCCCACTCCGCCAACCTTTCCCAGTGCTGCTGTGGGGTTGGGGGAAGGCAGAGGGATGGAGGGATGGGAGGGTGGGGCTATGGATGGAGGGATGGAGGAAAGGAGGGTAAAACAGGTGGAAGGATGGATGGAGGAATGTTTGGAGGGATGGGTAGAGGGGTAAAAGGATGGATGGAAGGATGGATGGATGGATGGAGAAACAGGAACTTCTGGGAAGATGATCCCTACCTGATCCCTGTCCTCCCTTGGGATGAAGACAAGCCCCATGCCAGCAGCCTCTGCTTGGGCACATATGGTAGGCCCATTTTCCTGCAACACCAGCTAAGCCAGCACAAGCCCTTGAGTCTTATCTGCTCTGGAAAGGTCTGAATTTGGGTGTTTAAACCAAACAATGCAGATTTGGACTCCTTGGGACCTGCTAGGCTCCCTTTGCCAACCTCTGACCATCTCATCTCTGTCCCCAGTGCTCCAGCACTGCCCCAGCTGAACCATCCTGGTCACAAGGGCAGAGGTGGTGAGAGATGGAGGTGACCCATGGTGCTCAACTCCACCATGTTTCCCAGCACCTCCAGGAAAGCCAAATTACTTCCCTCTGTGGGCCTGATCTGGGATGAATCCTGCCCTCCTGGGGGCCACAACCTGCAGCAGAAATGGGGAAGAACCTCTGGGGGCAAAAGAACAGAAGCTTTTTGGTGGCAGGTAGCTGATGCTTTAATGAGAAGGAAATTCCCTTCTCCCATCTTCTCATGCCATATCCATTGCCTCACAGGACAGGCAGAGGTGGAGATGGGCCTTCAGCGGGGCCAGCAGCCACTTGGCCCAGGGACTCTGCAGGAGAAGGAGCATCTCACACCAGCAGAGTCAGAAGGAAACCCAAAAATAGAAGAAAAGGGGAAAAAAAAGAAAAGAAAGAAAAAGAAACCAAACAACTCCAAATTCTTGTTTTTAATGCCAAATCCCAGCTCACTCTCCTCCCTGTCACCCTGGCGACATTCCTTGCTGTCACCATGGAGACAAGGCATGGAGAGAGCATCACCATGCAGGGTGGTGGCAGTGCCCAGCATTATTTAGGGAAGTGGGGAGACACCCAGTGCAAGGCACTTCGTGCTGAGGGAAGGAGGGAAGGTTAATTTTTACTTGTTCCCACTTCATGTGCCAGTTTTGCCTTCTCTAAGCATCTGGGTGCCCCTCTCTCTCCCCAGCAGTTTTCCCAAGGCCCTGTCTCATGCCTCACAGGAATGTCCCATAGGACGCCCCAGTCCCAACACTGTGTTCCAGCTGTGTGAGGTCAGCTAGGTGGCTCCTGTGAAGACCTTCTGATGGTCACTTCACATTGTGCTTTCCGGTGCCCCAGCTGGAGATAATTCTGTGGCCTGGTGGTGATCATCGCTTCTTGGGAACAGTAGAATTTTTTTGGTTGGAAAACACCTTTAAGATCAAGTCCAACCCTTAACCCAGCACTGCCAAGTCCACCACTAAACCGTGTCCCTAAGCACCACATCTACACAACTTTTAAATACCTCCAGGGATGGTGACTCCACCACCTCCCTGGGCAACCCACTGCAGTGCTGACAACCCTTTCAGTAAAGTAGTTGTTCCTAATATCCAACCTAAAAAAAGGTGCAAGATTAAGAGAATGTGCCTTTTCCACCCACAGCAGTCTCACCCTTCTGCAGGAGGCTTCATCCCCTGGGTAGAACAAGAAGATGCTAAGAGGAGCAGAGAGACCAGAGGATGACAAAGGTTCTAAGACATGGAGCCCTGGGGGCCTTGAAGGGGATCTATCTGTATAGGGTACCCTAAATCTTTTCCATTTAAATCTCCCATCACTGCTCCACAACTCAAACCTCTCTCTGCCCACTTGAGGAAGGACCTGGGAAGCCAGGGTTCTGCTGGGCCACTCAGGGCTGGGGCTTGGCTTTCACCACCACCTGCATGGCCTCACAGAACACTGCTGAAACCCCAGGCACCTCCACTCCAATGGCTGGAGAACAAATTTCAGCCTGCCCCTTCCCTGTTGCTCCTTCCCTGAGGCACTCCTTTGGCCTAACCTCCTCTTCTCCCACCACACTGACCCCTGTCTTGATGCCCTGGCAGGGGCAGACAGGACCCTCCCCAACTTTGCAGGCCTGAGACAGGTGTTTTCCAGCCTGGACTGGGAAGACAGCTGGAAAAACCCAGTGCAGCAGGTGCTGGAATGGCAGAGAGGGAAAACACAGCAGCCAGCCTAATGGGCAGAGAGGAAATGTATGCAAATATATTCAGAAAGGAATCCGGTGATGCTAATAGACTTGTTAGTTCTCCCCGTAAGCACGGGGACTAATATTTTTATGATTTGATCATCGAGGATTTTACTCCAACTGAGCCCATAGGGGGACATGCTGCTGAGGGAGAGGCAGAGGAGGTGGCTCCTGGGGACAGGGCTGGGGACAAAGAGGGCAGGACCCAGTGCTGGCCTCAGGGCAAGGGCAGGTGGGGTCACACAACCCTTCAATAACCAAATTAGACCCAAGCCCATATGCATTTTTCTTGTGGATGAGGTGACCAATTAAAGCATCATCTTGGTTCTATTAAAGCAGCTTTGTATTAATTATTAGATAATTAATGTCTAATGGCTCCATCTCGATGCAAAAAGTCCCCTCATGCTGCCACGAGCCCACCCCTATGTAACCACTTGCCCTGTGAGGACAAGATTTATTCCAGCCGGGCTGGTCACCCAGGGCTATTTCTGAAGACATGAAAAGGGCAACTAGACTGGTGAAGGGACTCGAGCACAGATCCTATGAGGAGAGGCTGAGGGAGCTGGGGCTGTTCAGCCTGGAGAAGAGGAGGCTCAGGGGAGACCTCATCACTCTCTACAACTCCCTGAAAGGAGGGTGGAGCCAGGGGGGGGGTTGGTCTCTTTTCCCAGGCACCTCTCAGCAAGACAAGAGGACCCGGTCTTAAGTTGTGCCAGGGGAGGTTTAGGTTGGATATTAGAAAGAATTTCTTTACAGAGAGAGTGATCAGGCATTGGAATGGGCTGCCCAGGGAAGTAGTGGATTCTCCGTCCCTGGAGATATTTAAAAAGAGACTGGATGTGGCACTCAGTGCCATGGTCTGGTAACCGCAGCGGTAGTGGGTCAAGGGTTGGACTTGATGATCTCTGAGGTCCCTTCCAACCCAGACAATTCTATGATTCTATGAAAACTTTATAGCCATCACTACCAAGGTCGTTGCTATTAACTCTGCTTCTTTCAGGCAGCACATATAATATACGATTTGCAATCTACTTGCAGGAATCCAGGATTAATATTTCTAGTGAAGTTTGTTTCAAGCTTTGCCCTTTGGAGAGGATCCTTCTCTTTTTTTTAATTATTTCCCCCCAGGCTGGGCTCCAGGATCTGCATCACTCCACACAGGGCAACCAAAGGTGGGGGCAGCTGAGGGGGCTGGGGCGTCGCTGGGGAACGGCTGTGGATAACCTGGCACGGGAGGGATGGAAGGAGTCTGGGCGGGATGTGACATCCAGCTGCAGTGGTCCAATAATTCTGGTCTCTTCCCGCTCCTTCATTTGCTTCAGGAGAAAAGGTGGAGCACCATGGAGAAAGTGCTGGAGGCAGGATGGGGCCAGGAAGGGCAAAGGGCAGGAGGCTGCTGTCTGGGAACAGGACAGAGGTTAATGCATCCATCGGGAATGTCCTCGGGAAGCCAAGCCCTTGCCGAAGAGGGTGCTTTGCCAAGGCCAGAGGATGGCGATCCATTTCACTCTCTGCCTTTTCCCTTTTAATGACACTTCTGCGTGTAACTTGAGACAAGTTGGAGAAGAAAAAAGAGGAAGGGGAAAAAAAAAAAAAAGGGGAAAATAGCACAGTTATTCCCGCCTCTGCCTCCTCCTCCATCTCCTCCCCAGCCAGCCAGAAGCCACGTCACCCAGCGCTGGCTTTGGGGCTGCTCAGCAGGCTTAAGACAGAGTTCTCCGGGAAACAAACCCCAACTTTTGGCTTGGAGTAGGGTGAGGAAGGCCCTGAGGGGGGGAGCGAAGAGAGAAAAATCCACACTGGGGGTGAAGTAAGCAAGGGAGAGGTCCGGCTTGTGCGCCTGGCTGGGGAAAGGCACTTCTGATCAGGGGAGAGAAAAGCCTGAACTTTTCTGCAGCAGAGGAGAGAGCTCTATACTGGGGGAAAAAAAGGAAAGTTGAACCAGAGGAGAGCGTCTGTTTGGTCAAAGCTCAGGGGGAAACAACTCCCTGCCCTCACCCTGCCCTCCTGCAGAAAGCACCCCACTCCCTTCACCCCAGAGGAGCCTCCCCGGCACCATGAACATCTTCCGCATCCTGGGGGATGTCTCCCACTTGCTGGCCATCATCATCCTGCTGCTGAAGATCCACAAGTCCAAGTCCTGCGCTGGTGAGTGCTCCCATACCCTGGGGAAAAGAAAAAAGGGGGCCCTTCCTGAAAGGCATCTCAGTGAGGGGTGTGAATTAAATGGGTGGAGAAAAGGGGAGCAAATACCCCATTTGAGCTGGAAGCCCACTCTGGTGGGGACCTTGAAGGATGTCTTCCTCCTCCAGGAAGTCTCCCTGACAGGAGGAGAAGGATGAGTTGGAAGGATGTGATGTGGCAAGGAGCATGGCCTCAGGCAGGTGTTGGTGTTCGGGAGGTGAAGCAGAGGGGAGGACAGCAAGGCCAGAGGGAGGTGGAAAACTAGTGCAAAAAGTTGTGGCAGCACCAAAACCAAATACCTCAGGTGAAAGCTGCTTTAGGTCAGATGTACTGACAGCAGGCAGGCATGTAGCAGCGGCTGCCCCGTCCCTGGGCAAGGAAACTGGGACAGCAGCTAGCCACGGGAGGTCTTTGCTCCGTGTTCATGGTTTCCTCCCCAAGAGACTTTGGGGCTGGGCTGCAGCACCGTGGCTGTTATCAGGGGTAGAGGAATGGGTGGGTCTTGCTGTCACTCCTCACCAGTGATGAGCAGGATCCATCAGCATCCCCAGGAACAGGCCCTGATCCTATAGCTCTTCCCTAGCATTGTGTCACATCACACAACCCCCTGGCAAGAAGGGTGGGCAAAGAATGTGAGGGAGGGAAGAGAAAGGCATTTTGATGTCAGCAGTGAATGTGCTCACCAAGTGCTGGTCCCTACAACCCAAGGCAGGGCTCAGGGGCATCAGCAAGAGCCTGCCCTATTACTTGGGAGACTGTCCAGTCCTGGGTTTGGTCTAGAGTTACCACAGCACCTCCACATCAGATCAGGTTCACAAAGCAACATGCACCTATATAACCACTCCCAAAGAAAGTGTAAGGGGAAACCACCATCCTAATGGTCCTTCCTCTCGACTGCTTTACCTCTCCCTGCCATGCAGGTATCTCTGGGAAGAGTCAGATTCTTTTCGCCCTCGTCTTCACAACCCGCTACCTGGACCTGTTTACCACCTTCATCTCTGTCTATAACACCGTGATGAAGGTAAGGAGAGGGGAGTGTGGGAGCAGAGGTTCCCCTCAGCTCACTGCAGTTTCTCAGGAAAGAGAGGGTACGTGGTCAGTAAGTTTTTCAGTTAGAGGGAAGCAGCAGCAATTCCATTTTCTTCACCTGTCACCAACACTACAAGGAGTTATACACAGGAAAGATGGATAAAGATGCTTTCTTTGGTGTCATTGGTCCTCCATTGACCAAATAACTCCTCGCCACAGTCAGTGAACGAGATGCCACATTTAGTACCACTAAAAACAGAACAAGATGTCTTGAATCAAGCTCAGGTGTCCAGACAGCTGAGAGCAAGCTAACCTCTTCACACAGAGCCCTAAAGGGCTGAAGGAAGTGTGACACTCATGGTGGGGCAATCTGAAGTTGGCTGCTGGATTATCTCCAGAAGTCAATCTACAGCACAGAAAAAGCTTCCACCACTATCTGACCCTGGCACAGCCCCACCAAAACCAGGTTAAAAGATCTTGACTTTGGCAAAGCTATCCTGTCTTCAAGCACAGAAGGTGTGATTGCAGGTAAGATCCGGCCATCTCCCTTCCCTCCCCCAGGTCATTTTTTTGCAATGTGCCTACGTCACTGTGTACATGATCTACGTGAAATTCCGGAAAACGTTTGACAGTGAGAATGACTCTTTCCGCCTCGAGTTTCTGCTGGTCCCTGTCACAGGCCTGTCATTTCTGGAGAACCACAGCTTCACCCCCTTGGAGGTAAGGAGCACCAGGGGAAGGAAAGGGGAGGGGAAACAGCAGCCTAGCACCATGCAGTTTTTAACAAGAGCAAGCAGCGTATCTGAGGTTTTTTTAACAAAAGCAAGCAGAAAAAGCAAGGCTGGCAGGTCTTGAAGACTGTACCATCTGCAGAGCAGCTCGGGTCTCTCTCCTCTCAGTCCCTGCACAGCAAGCTCATTTTCCCCAGCTTCAGCAGCACTACCCATCCTGCTTGGTCACTGATATTGGTGCTCTACCAAATGAAAGCTTTGGCTCTCGATGGGTATCAACCAGCACCAGATAACCTTCCAAAACCTTCATTTTGCATCTCACAGATACTCTGGACCTTCTCCATCTACCTGGAGTCCGTGGCTATCCTTCCTCAGCTCTTCATGATCAGCAAGACAGGGGAAGCAGAGACCATCACCACACACTACCTTTTCTTTCTGGGCCTCTACCGCACTCTCTACATTGCCAACTGGGTCTGGCGCTACTACACAGAGAATTTCTACGACCAGATTGCTGTAGTTTCTGGGGTGGTACAAACCATCTTCTACTGTGACTTCTTCTATCTCTACATTACCAAAGGTAGGTAAAGGGGTTGGTAAAAATCCAAAATGTTCAATTGTCACTCTTGCAATGTATGGCAGGGCTGCAGCTTGCGGTGAGTTAATCCTTATGTGACTGTATCCTATGCTGTACTTGTGATGTACATTGTCGATCTAAAATCCACTTTTAAAATACATCTGCTGAATACAAGTGGGCATATCCGCTCACAAGGCTTTAAGCAGACGTGAAACAAAATAGAAATTAAATCAGAGCTAAGCCTGGTTTAACCCCACCTTGGGAAGTTAAAAACAATTAAGGTTTCAATTCTATTGAATTGTTCAATTCTATGTACATTCCAAAAGATTATGAACCACAAAAAAAGAATTTTTAGGGGGGAAAAAAATAGCTGCAGGCAGATAAAGTACCCAAGAAAGCATCTACAGACACATGGATATATTATCAAGCCCACTTTTTCTTTTGATGGAAAAGAGGCAATGTTCCCAAAAACTGGTTCTGTAGGAAAATGGGCACCTGCACAGACAAGACACCCCCTTCTGCTTTCCCAGATCAGATGCCCCTTACACTTCAGAGCTGTGCTTTGGTAAACAGCTACACACCAGAGCAAAAACGTGCATCAAGGGGATAAAATTTGGTAGGACACACTATAAAATACTTTTCTCTGGAGGATGGCATTTGATGAAATCTAGTTGAGTGAATAAATATTTTCTTCCTTCTTCACATTCCCGAAATAGTCTGCCAAAAGCAGTAGTGAGGGCCCGCATTTGATGCCTCAAGGGTTCATGCAATATACCTGCTGATAGAGAGGTGACAGGAACACTGAGCAGGTGGCTGGCCTTGGCAGATTAAGACTTCCTTCTGTCAGAGAAACATTTTTGTAGCCAGAAAAGTACTTTGTAAAACTGCCATCCAGGTGCTCCACGTCAATTCCTGTTTTAACTAATTCTCATTTTAGCTTCAATCGACTCACGTCCTTCTGTATTTTGGGAGAAATCCATACCCTTTGTAGTTGTGGATGGTGGAACAAAAGAGGGGTAAAAAACAACTGCTGGCTTTCTGTGGCGCATTGCTAGTGATGTAACAGCAACATTTAGGTGATACAGGAGGCAGAAGAAAAAACATTTGTTCCTGGGGACATCACAGCAGTAAGAGAATTGCCCTTTTTTGTGTTTTTCTTTTACACAAATGTTCTGGATCATGGGAGAAGAAAGGTGGCTGACAATACGCAGCCATTTATGAAAACCAGCAATATTATATCAGGTTGCATCTCTCTTCCAGTCTTAGAAAAAAAAAATCTTTTCAAAACATTTCTAACAGAGAAAAGCTCAAAAGCAATGTTAAAAAAAAAAAAAAAAAGTTGTGTTACATAAAGACTTCAGAACCCCTACCAAAGCATTGTAAGGAGATTTTTATAGAACACAACTTCTCTTTATCTTGTTTTCCAAACTGGGTGATCTCCTTTCTGCTTAACACCTGGATCTGAAAGATATTCTGAGGAAGCTTTCAGCTCCCCAAAGCTTGTATTTCACAGCCGTCTGTGGTTGGGAGCAACTCAGGTGATCATCTAAACCAGCCCCATGCTCACAGCAGTCACCTAGAGCAGGTTGTTCAAGGACCTATCCAGTCAGGTTTTGAGGATCTCCGTGACTGAAGCACCACAGCCTTCCAGGACAACTTGTGCCAGTGTCCACCCTCACTGTAATTTTTTTTTCCTTATGCTTATGTGGAATTTCCCATTGCCCCTTGCCTTGCCACTGGGCAACACCAAGCAGATTCTGGCTCTGCCTCCTTTACTGCCCCCTCTGTGCACCCTTAACTTGGCTGCTCCAGTCCCTTAACCATCCTCAGTCTTTCTGGACTTGCTCCAGTATATCCTAGACCTCTTGTACTGGGAGCCAAGAGCTGGAGTCATCACTCCAGCTGTGTCCTCACCAGGGCTGAGCGGTGACGAGGAACCACCTCCCTCATCCCACCAACCACGTAGCTCAGGACCCTGTTCACATTTTGTCATGAGGGAACATCAATGGCTCATGTTCAACTTGGTGCACACCAGCACACTCAGGGCCTTTTCTGCCAAGATGCTTTCCAGCTGGGCAGCCTCCAGCACATTCTGCTGCCATGAGGTTGATCCACACCAGGGGCAGGATGTAGCATTTTCTTGCTGTTCTCCAGGAGGTCCCCACCAGCTTGTTTTTCCAGCCCAGCACGGTCTCTCTGACCCCACCTGGTCTATTAGCCACTCCTCTATCTTGTGCATCATCAGCAAATAACCCCGGGGTGCTCTCTGCCCTTCCCTCTGGCACTAACTACAACTTTGAGCAGTACTGGCCCCCCCTCCCATCCCCAGGGTCCACCAGTACCTGGCCACCATCTGGACTCCACCCCACTGACCACCACGTAGCCAGGGCAGCCACTTCTCTATCCACCTCATCTAAGCCTGTGGGCCACTGGCATTTCCCAGAAGCTTCCCAAATCTCAGCTTCCAGATCAGATGGGGCAGACACAGGGAGGGTCTGGCCATAATTATTTATTCAGGTCATGTTCTCCATTAAATGCGGAAAGACAACGGGGACAGAACAAGAGAGTCCATACTACATCTAGGAAAAAGAGGGTATTTAGGATGGTCTTTTCTTAGCAAGAATAGCCATGGAAGAAGAAAAAATAACCTTTTCCCTTTGCATAAAGGAGAGTAAGTTATAGAGTTTGCTTCCCTTGAAGCAGTTTTTTTTAGTCACAGAATGTCAGGGATTGGAAGGGACCTTGAGAGATCAGAGTCCAACTGCCTCCCCTCAGTGATCACAATTTTTTCCCTTTTCTCTGGATTCACTTTCACTCTTCTTGCCAAGTTCTCCTACATGCTCCTTGCACAACGAACAGGACTCTCCAAAGCTGCTCAATCACAGCTGTAACTGAGAACAAGCCACAGTGTCACCTGAAAACACCACAGCTCCTATCCTACCAGCCCACAAGGGATGCCCAAGGTGGCCCTTCAATAGCCCTCATTTCACTGCTATCTGCTAATCTGGAAGGGCCCTACTCAGTGCTTTAAACAGCAAGTTCAGAAAAAATGTTTGTTGAAAACCATGAAAAAGTTTCATTCTCCAGATTTCCTTCATTACCTTCTCTCTTTTCACAGTCCTAAAAGGAAAGAAGCTAAGTCTTCCCATGCCTGTCTGAAGACATTTCCAGAAACAACCTAAGGAATTTCAAGATGAAGCCCTTCACGTCACAGCTTTCCTTTCCTGGCCCTTTCTGACCAATGGATGGCTCAGCTGAGTTTTACTCCAGTGCCAGGAAGACAATGAGGCCTGGAAAGAAAGCCAATACGCTTTCCATCCATATGAGACTTTTTTTTATTTTATTTTTTCTTATTTGAATTTGGTCTAAGTAGTGCTGGTCAATATTGAAATAGTGCAAATTATCTCCTGGTTCTTCCCAGCATCTACCTCCAGAACACACCTCTTAACCTTGACCTGAGGCAGCACAAGGAGTGTCAGGGACATTGTCACTGCCTTTAGTCCTGTGGTCCTTTAAAGAGTGCCTGTGTCAAAGGGAACACAGTACTGACAAGTGAGCCAACTAATACAAAGGACACCAACCCATTTCACACATGGCCACATCCAACGCAGCAGACACTGCAAACTGCCATTTTAACTCTGTGTCAGCTACCATGCTCATGAAAGCTCACTCTGCCTGGTCCCCATTTTATAATGTCTTATAACATTATGGAAAAATACACTCCTTTTCAAGAACATGAATCTTTCAAGTACACACGAATTTAAACATTACCTCCCCAACCCACTCACATTCCGTGACAGTTCCTTGTAGTGTACAAACCAGGCTGATTTCAATTAAAATGCTGTAGGTTGTAAACAGATCTTTCCAACTCCTTTTTTTTTTTTTTCCAAGCACTGGGAAGAACAAGGGAAAAGACTGTTTCACACTCAAAAAATAAAGACAAATTCCACAATTTATTGACAACAGTGTTTTTATTTATACCTACAAAAGAAAACAAGATGGTATCAAAAGGACGATTTACAAACTAAGAATAGTAACATAGCTCTTAGTATCCTGTGCCTGAACACCACAGATCTATGACTCTCTCAATTCAAGTCTTCATTAATACAACAGGAATGTGTTTAAAGACCAGCAGGTGTGTGAAACAGGATGCTGATCCCACACAAAGCCACTAAACCCTTCCATTGTTCAGAGAAGTCCAAAACAGTAAATTGCTTCAGGAAGTGGGAGGAGACACCCTACTCATGTGACACTCCCACAAACTTTTTACAGATTGAAAACAAGGCAAACAATACTAGAAGCTAATGCTTTATCAACAAGGGCCCTCCAGCTGATAATATGGAACAGAGCAGCGAGCACCAGGTGGGACAGGGGCAGCACATGCCAAGGTGCATTTCTGCATTCAACAGTCTGGTTAACACTCTGAAGTGAACCAAGCCCCTGGACTTCAGCTGACTTCAATGGCAATTAAAGCACTGCAAGACTTGGCAAAGATGGTTACGTGTGCTCAAGTCTCTCCCAAAAGAAGCAGAAGCTGTAACAGACTGTAAGGCAGCTTTGGCGGTCCAGAGACCCTTTTTTGAAGCCAGTCAGATGTCCTACTCCTACACCCCTCAAACACACTTCTGCATTGAAGTCACAAATTTAAAACAAAACAGAACAAAACTACATCTGCTTGTGAGGGAGGTTAAAGACAAATCAGGCAGTGCCTGGATAAATGACATGTTTTTGGCTTTCACCTAACACATGCAAAAGAAATTCCTGCCCAAGCACTGGAATTAGAAAATGGGATGAGGGAACTAAAGGTCTGGAAGATCTCTCCCTCCTCCATGTCAGCAACCTACCTGTGTACTGCACAAAGAAAGTGTGCATTCATCCCCCAAAATTTTACTCTGGGAAGAAATTAAATAAAAAAAGAAATAATTTCTGTATAAGCAAGCTCTTTTCCTGGGCTATATTAAGTTCCACTCTGCTACACAAGGAGTGGGCTGCTTTGTTCATCCATATGCAAAAATGCCAACAGAAAAAAACCCACAAACCAAACGCAAAAGCTTGCACTCTTATAAAGCAAAGATTATGCTTCACACACCAGGAAACATCCATTCTTTTGTCATATTATCAGACCAATAGCAACCAACTCCTTTTATCATCTACTGTCTCTGAACCGTCTGGGATCAGAAGTAACAAGTTAACATGCTTTACTAAAGCAGAAACCCCCTCACACCCACCTTAGCCTGTAAAATAAACAAGTTTTATTTACGTATTTACTAAAATTTCACTCATCTCTAACATTTTCTAAAATGCTACCTACCTGCAAGAGCTCAGCTCAAAGGGACCCATGGAGCAGGGGAATGCACCCAAAAGCCAGAAAAAGCAAGTCAGTGAGGTACAAAAGAAACAAAGCTTCAGAATCAAGATGAACTAACCAGCTCACCGCTTACCTCATGGAGATTCCAGGCAATCTCCTCCCTCCCTCTTCCTCCCCTTATCCTCCCTCCCATCCCACGATATTCAAACCTTTGAAGTTTAAGTGTGGAAAACTCTGTCATTTTATTCAGTATAGTGGCATTCAGAACGTTCCCTGTGGCAAAAGGCAGTTTGCTCATGAAGGACAGACAGATGAGATATGCTGTTCATCATCTCGGTTCTGCTTAGTTTCTGTGCTCTCAAAAAAGAAAAAAAGACTTCTCTCAATAAACCAAACAGGAATTTGAGAGCAGAAACTGATTTTAAGGATAACCAGGCTCCATGCATTGGCAATGCTGCACTTTAACAATTGGAGGGAAAGAACTTACTTGGTTAAACATTACAGCTGTGGTACCTATAGGGACTACCTGGCTTTCAGGTATCAAAACCAAGACAGGTTTGGTCTCTGACACTAGGGGAGGGGGAGTTTACTCCCAACTTCCTTACTGCAGGCTGCTATAGGTACCAGAATGCAGTAAACACCAGCAGTGTACCTGGGGCGTTCCTCTGAACACCGCCCAGCTCAGCCAAATGAGCAGAGTTTTCCTATATATAGTTACCTACGATAGACTACAAGCAGTAATAGTGAGCTATCAAAAAAATAATTAAGATTTAGAGAAGTGAGCATTGCTCCCTTGCTATCATTTTAAATGAAGTGCTTTTTGGCTCCCCAAGGTTTCCCACCTCTCTTGATACTTCCTGAAATTAAGTTAATGTTACAGAATAGAAACTTCACCCCCTCCAAAGCAAGTTTTCACACAAACCTTAGACACCAAGATGATTGAGCTGGGACCTATCTGCCTTATACTCATTTCTTTTAGAGAAAATAAAATTTCCAATTTCCTCAACATGCAAGACAAAAAATAATAGATTTTCCAGTCAACTATATATCTCTCTTAAAAAAAAAAAAAAAAAGAGGAAAAAAAAGAGGGGAAAAAAAAAAAGAGGGGAAAAAAAAAAGAGAGGGAAAAAAAAGAAGAAAAAAAAAAGAGGGAAAAAAGAGAGAAAAGAGGAGGAAAAAAAAAAAAAAAAAAGACAGTCAGTAATATGGACTGGGGGCCATTTTTTATGGGCTTGAGTGATCTGAATGGTGAATTCTAAGCCTAACCTGCATGAAAGAGACATCACAAGGGCAAAGAAGAGAAAGAAAAGGTTCTTTTAAATGCAAGAGGTCTACACTGGTCACCAGCAAGTGGTCTCATTTGCGTGCAGGGGGAGGG
>JAAWXA010000003.1:7033771-7053502 GCA_038090715.1 Florisuga fusca
CCCCCCCACCTCCTTCAAGAAGCTACTTCTCTGCCGTGACCTGCTCCTCTCCTAACTCTGTCCTGCCCACGCCAATGCCCTCCTCCTGCCTCTGCCTCTTCTCAGCATTTTTCGCTCCCGGGAGCATCCATCCCACGGAGTGCTGGTGTGCCTTCACGGCTCGGCGATGGGTTCAGGTCTCTCCCTCCTCGCTGACTCCCTCCTTCCCTTGTGCCCCTCTCTGCTCTTTTAGCTCCGGTCTCCGAATCCCCCCTCTCCTTTCCACACTCTTCCTCTCCTTGCGCTCCGCTCCCTTTCCCCGGCTGCCTCTCCCCCTCGCTGATTGCTATGCAGTCTGTAGCTGAGAAGTCAGTAACTCCGTGGTAGGATCCAACAGCTTTCTGCTACTTTAGCCCATCCTCGCCTGTGAGCTCAGAGCCGCGGAGGCACCGCTGCGGAGCTGACACGGGGGAGACGAGAGCGAAACCATCGACAGCGGGGACAGCAGAGCCATCGGATGCCCTCCGGGGGAGGCAAATCCTCCCCCCTGGGCTGGCTCAATGGGCTGAAAGATTCATTGTCAAGCTTTTTTCCCCACCTGGATTTGGGGTGCTGAACTGACATCTCGTCCTGAGGAAGGACCAGGATCTCCTGGCTCATGGCAGAGCGTTTGCTACCAGGGTATCACTTCCCCAGACCCACAACCTGGCCTCCTGACCCCACAGAGCTGCAAGGCCACATATTGCTGGGAGCAAAAGCAAGGAGGGACCAGCCCGTGGGGTTCCAGGATGATGCACAGCTGCCCCAATGGGAAACATGACCCTGAAACCTCCTCTCAGTCTCTATGGCCAGCAGCATCTCAGGGGCTTTGAAGAGGTCACTTCTTGGTGGCAAAGTGGGGGGCTGGGGGCAGTGAAACCCCTCCTTCTGTGCAGGACAGATGTTGAGGGATGAAGAGAGCCCTGAGACTCCCCAGACAGCAGCTGATGGAACAGGCTCCCTGGGGCAGCCCTGCACCAGGCCAGCAGGGGCTTGGGGCATGGTTTCCCTCTCCGTCTCTTATCTGTCATCTCCAACATTAAGGCCTCTGCTGGAAAGGAAAAAACCATCAAACCCCCACCTTCTTAGTGCCCTCTGGGTCCCAATCCTGCAGCAATTGTGACCCTCCCTTTCCAAATCACCCTAAGATCCTCTGGCACATGGATGTGCCCTCTCACACTACACTGCTGGGCCCACCATTCCCCTCCATCCCCAGCAAGCATGGCTGCAGAGAGACATGCACAGACCCAGCACACCCAGCAGAGACACTCTGGGGTGAGCAGAGGGCATTTTTAGCAGCTCCCCAGGGGTGCAGATGAGCAGCCACAGACAGAGAGCACAGCAGCCTCTTGCCCCAGCCAGCTCCCCCCAGCCCATCCATGGCTGCTCCCCAGCACTCACCCGGGGAGCCCGGGGAATCCAGGCACTCAGATGGAGCAGGCCCAGCTTGCTCCCTCCCTCCATCCCCTCTGCAGCTGTCCTTACAGGGACCTATTCAGGTTCAGGGGGGATTTGCTTTCCTAAAAGACCCATCCCTAGGGCCCACATCCCAAGAACTACTTCCTGATCCCAAGAGCTACTGCCTGGGATCTGCATGAGTGTCCTGCTGGAATGTGTTCTGGTCCTCTGGCACCACAAGAGGCCTTTCTCTCTGTGCACTGATGAGATGAAGATACCTCTGAGACATCTTGCCCCTTCCTCAGAAGGACGAAGCCACCAGGCACCTGAGCACTCCCCTTGGCTTCAGGTTGGGTTTCATTCTCTCTGCCTTTTCCTCCTCACTGCCAGCTCCCCTCAAGACCTCACCACATTTCCCTCTGCCTGGGCAGCAGGAAGATGAATAACTGCACCTTGTGCATGGCTCTCTGCAGCCACGCTTGCTGGGGATGGAGGGGAATGGTGGGCCCAGCAGTGTAGTGTGAGAGGGCACATCCATGTGCCAGAGGATCTTAGGGTGATTTNAGGGGGAGGGGGTGGGGGAGGGGGTGGGTACTGGTAGGTGGCAGTCTGTCCCATATAGCCCATCACACTAGTGCCAGGGGGCTGTGGAAACTGTTGTGACATGAGTGGCTGTGGCTGCTGGCCTGAGCGCCCCACCATCCCTGCATACTGCTGTTGGGTAGTGCTCTGTGAGGTTCTCCCAGCGGTGGCAGCTGTGGTGCTGGCACCATAGCCACTGGCACTGTACTCTGCAGTGCCATAGCTACTCGTGCCATAGGCAGCAGCTGCTCCATAGCTCCCCTGAGTGTAACCATACTGGCTCTGTGCTGCCCCGAAGGCAGAATTTGGGCTCCCGTAGGCACTGCCATAGGTCTTGTTGGCTCCGTTGGCAAAACTGTCACCACGCTCACGGTCTCTGAAGCCACCCGAGTCTCTCCGGCCCTCTTTCACTCCCCGGAGCCTCCTGTCACACTCCTCCTGGTACATCAGGTTAGGGTTGTTTACTGAACTGCTCGTTCGGTAACGAGAGCGACCTCCTGGCGATGGATATATTAAGATTTAGTACCACGAACAAGTCTTAAACAGTGAACTCTGGTACAATGATGCCACCCTCTTTCCCCCCTCTACATCCACAATTTTGCTGACAAGTTCTTTTGTCTGACTACAGCTTCCCTGAGCAGCTGTGCCCAGGCCTCTTCATTTTGTTCAAAGTGCATGTATGAAGCTGAAGAAGGGTTCTTCATGCATGTGCTTGGAGACAAAGAACCAGAAATTCAGGGCTACTTTGGAAATATAAGGAAACCTATTTTTCCTTCAGAGAACAGGAAAAGAAAGAAGTCTCAGTCCCTCAAGGTAAAACTGAGTATCTCTTTACTGATTTGGATTTTTCATGTGCAACACATACTGTTGCCTGTGCTTAGCCAGAAGATGCAAGGAATTAATGAATTCAACTGAAATTAGCTCTGGGAGAACTTAAACTGTTTAACCTCTTTCCCTGTTTTACATTAGCTGTTTACCTTACAGCTAAGGTAAAACAGTAGACTGTCTTTTTTTGACAGAAATACTACACCTAGGTAACATGGGGAGATGAGCAGCTTTGTTACTAATCTACTGTTTGTTATGTAAAACTTGTGCTTACTACTACCCGTATCCTCTTTAATCTTCCCTCCCTCAAAATGAGAAATAGATGCCTTGTGTCACCCTTTGCCCGTGTGTTTTTACCTCCACCGCCACCTCCGCCTCCTCTGTGGTCCACAAGCTGCATCAGTTTGGGATTGATGGCTTGATTGGCTTCTTCCAACACTTTGATAAGCTCTCTGGCTTGTTTCAGGTTTCCTGGTGTGAAGAAGGTGTAGGCAGTACCTTTGTTGGTGCTACGTGCGGTACGGCCAATACGGTGCACGTAATCTTCAGAGCTGTTCGGATAGTCGTAGTTTATCACAAATTTAACATCTTCCACGTCTTGTGAGGTGCCCAGGTGCGAAGCACAGTGAAGGGGTGGGGTTGAGGAAAGGGGAGAAGAGAGGACGTGCCAACGATAGGTAGGGAGCACGAATGCAGGTGACAGTAATAAGAAAAAAAAAAAAAGTTAGTAATTGCATGGAATAAATACAAGACAGACTCATCCCAAAAGAGTAGAAGACTAAGATCATCAGGAAGGAAGACCAGTCTCCTGAAATAAGTGGCAATTTTAAAGCAGTTTTGCCCTGCACTCAAATCATCCTCCCCGGAATGCAGTTCTCTGTCTTCACGGGTCAAAGACACTGATGTTTGTGAATGACCTAATTGAATTTAGTATTTTTTTAAAACAAACCAACCATCACACAAATCTGGAAAGTGAAAATGCCACCATCAGACAGAGCAAACCAGGGTGGAGGGAGGGCAGAACTGCTGCGGTAAAGCTTTTACTCTGTTGGGAGAAGTCTAACAAATATTAACACTAACGAGATCACTTACCTTCCACTTTGCAACATGAAACAAAAGGCAATCTTAAATACATTTACAGTTCCAATAAAATACGTGAACTACTTTCCCTAACCTAAAGCTTAAGACGCTGCAATTACATTAGTATTATTCAGGCAACTCATTAAAAATTATTCTGACCTAGAATATCTTAACTGAACTTCGTAGTTACCACCAAAATGCACTTGTGCTAACATTTCACTGTGTTGTTCTGCCCAGTTCTGGCAAGCTTTAGTAATTTGAACAATCCTGAATTCCATTAACAATTCTTTACTTCCAGTATCAGATGGAAGCAGGAAACGAAATTATCAAAATTGTTTTGTATACAAAATAGTATTAAAATTTAGGAGATCAGAACTGCACGCCATTTGGAAAGTCAGACATGAAGAACTTAAGGGACAGAAACAAAGTAAATGTTAGCGTCACACTTCAGTAAAAGCACCTCAAATACCAAAAGCACCTATTTGCTATAGTAGGCAAAACTTTAAAAAGCATGGTATTACAGTAAGTACCCTAACAGCTCAAAAAAAAAAATTAAAAATCTGCATTTTAAGAGGAATATTCTGAAAATATCCAAGATAAAACACAGATTTTTGTGATTTCCTTTCTTTTTTTTGTTGTTGTTTGTTTGTTCGTTTGTTTTAAAGAGAGAAACATTCTCTGTTTGTTACCAGACCGATGCACACTCCCTCCTCCTGTGGGAAACCGCTGCAGCCGATCCCGTCTCTTTGCCTTTTATTTTTGGCGGCCTCCTTTCGAAAACTCCGCCCTCTGACACGGGACCACTGGAGCGCGGGGAGCATGCATCAAGGGTCCATGGCAGCGAGAAGTCCCCACACACGCTCGCTCTGTGAACTGGCTTAGACGCTTCTCTGTTGCCCCATTTGGTTGTGAAGCGCCGGAGAACCTGGGCTCAGGTAAAAGTTTCAGGTCCTCCAACGCTTTTTGTCCCCTATCTGGGGTTCTTAGGGGCAAATTGTCACAAAAAATGAAGATACAAAAATGACATCCAAAGGGTCAGACTGCATCTATTGCCCAGACTGCATCAATTTCGAAGGGGTTGTAGGAAAAATAAAAACAAGAAGGTTGTAGTGACAAGAGGGGAACTTTAGGTCTGTTTCTTATTACAGCAAAGGGGGGGGCTCCTCAGTCTTTGCTGACTCCAAAGTCCTGAATCACACCAAAAAAGGGGAGTGAGAAGGCAGGTTTCACAGGGGGCTGCGCGAGTCTCCAGCTAGGGTCCTTGATGCAACAGGTTTTTTTTTTAAAAAAGAGGAAAGCCAAGTAAAGAGGAGAGTACGTATGACAGATGGCATCTTCACGGCCAGGGTGGAACTAGTTTGAGAAGCTGCAGGCTACAAGATCCTCAGTCAGTCCCGTTTGGCACATCCATCAGTAGCAAAGTAATCTGAATTACAACAGAGGCCAGAAGGACATGCTTTCCTGGCAGAAAGCACAGGGAACTGTGGCTACCAATGCAGACAGGACTGACTTGACTGGGGAGGAGTGGGAAGAATGGGAAAACAGGAAGAGGAAAATGCAAGGGTGTTTCCAGACTAGAAAGTGGTCCTGGCAGGGCACACAGCTGGCTGAAGAAAGACCAGAGCAAGTACAAGACTCTGCTTCTCCAGTCTAGCATGCTCCAAAGTGTTTGCACACACTCTCAATATTCCTGCACTTTTACAAGATAATATAGCAGGATCAAGAATTGAAACTCTAAGTGAGTTTTGACCGCTCCCTGGGAAACATTCCCTTTGTCAGACCATCAGTATACCCTATGGCACAGACAGTCTCCGATCATTAATCAGGAGAGAAACTAGCAAACATGCTAGTCTAGAGAGCTATTCAGACCATCAATGTAGATGTGCCCCCACCCCTGCACTGAGAATGATCTGCAGCTGATATCAAAGCTTCTGTTAAAGAAAACAAAACAAAACAAATTCAATGTTTTTAGTTTAATAGACTGAACAAAAAAAAAAAAAGTAAGTAAAAAAAATTAAAATTCAGTGCAGAGGGAGGACCTCACTCCAGGGAATTATCACATAGCAGTCATTATGGGACTCAGAAACTTACCTGGAAGCAGCTTTTTTGAAACCAATGTTCCATTAGGAAGAGGGAAAGCCCTGGTGACTCAGCCAAAAGGCGCGCGCCCCTGTTTTATGTTATTTAGGTAGAAGCCTTCACTTTCCAGGATCTTGGAGGAAGTCGTCCAGAAGTTTGCCAGTTAACTGACTTATTTAAGAAGCAGCAAACTCAGGGCCCCAAAACAAGCAGAGATGTTGTTCAGTAACAAGAAACAGACTCTGGTACCTTTCCCCCTTAGCTGAGGTGAAGTGGATGGGAAGAGGGGAGACTGTTTTCTGAAGTGTTATCCAATTGAGCAGTTTTGGGGAAAGTGGGTTTTTTTTGAGGGGGGTGAGGCTGTTTTTAAATGTCTAGGCAAGATGCACAAAGAAGCTACCAGCACATAGCAAGCCTGTTTAAAAAATGCTGCTAGAGAAAGCAGCTCTCTTTCATACAAACTGGTTTCAGGCCTCAGTCCCTTCTCCCAACAGGCCCAAGTTCTAACTGCACAGGTCCAGACATGACCCTAGAGGGCAGAGACTGAAGTCCATATAATCACCTCTCTGAGGAAGTGTTGGATGCTTTTTGAGGGGGAAGGGGAGGGAGGGGTGAAGGTTATGTGAACAAAGGCTGCCAAGCCTAATAACGGTCTGCCTGTATTAAGGTGAGATATGATGCACAGCACAGCCACCCTTTCAGCATATGAAAAAAGAGCTCAGACAATGGAGATGTTTACCAGCTAGGTGTTTTTCTGAGCTTATTTGCAATGTCTTGCAATAGTTTTGTCTAGAAGTTACTACAATAAGACACGGACCCCCGAGTAGCTTATCTTTTACCATACTCAGGGAGGGGGAATATTCAATGTCCATTATCAAACTCAGAGCACTTCAGAAGTCATCCTCCTCTTCTAGAGTGGGCAGATGTTTAAGGACTGTGCTTGGCACACAAGTGTTTCACTATGCAAATATGCTTATTAAAAAAGGGGGCACAACTGATGCATCCAGACAGATCATTTTCATACCAGCAGAATACAGCTGTGCAATTTGGATTCAATTATACGTTTGGGTAACACAATGTTAAAGGCCATATGCAATCTCAGTGGTCCTGCCTAGAAGGAACACAGAGGAGGGAAGGTTACATGTCAAGACCAAAGATCTGGAGCAGTGCTTTCTCAGATGCCAATACATCTGTGGGGTCAACTTGTGTGTACACTGGGGCTGGTATGTTCAAATCTGTAGTGTGTCTGTCACATGGGGAGAATATTAGCTATTTGCTGTTGAAATGCTCTCCCACAACTTCCTACTTGATCTGACACGCTCTGAACTGAGAGCAATCCATCCCTATCATCCAGCAACAAAAGCTGGATTTGGGGAAGAAGTGAGTGTGGTGGAAGGGTTGGGTTGCATAATTGGACGTCTCTTCTCCCTCTTGGCGATCGATTGGTCATGCCTAGGCCTTGCTGCAGACCAAAGCCTGTTCATTAGGAGCAGGAAGAGACTTTGAATATGAAAGAAAATTTTTTTTTTTTTTTTTTTTTTTTTTTTTTTTTAAATAAAACATATTTTGGTCCAAAGAAGAAAAATATGCAGCAGTAGGCAAGAGTGGTCTATGTGTACAAACCTAGCCCACGAGATGCAACGTCGGTAGCAATGAGGATAGGAGCCTTTCCAGAACGAAACTCTGTAAAACAAAGCACGCTATGAAGCAAGACTTCAAAAATGAAAGCTACCTGAACTTGTTTTACACTAAATGCTCTCTTTTCAGAATCTAGGTTAGCTGGGTCAATTTCAGAAACCACAGCAAGTCACGACATAATGTTTCAATTATTTTTTTTAAATCCAGCTCTCTGGGTTAAGTCCGACTGGGGTTTTTTGTTGTTGGGTTTTTTTCTTTAAAAAAAGATAGAAAAAACCCTACAAATACAAGTACTGAAATTACCAGTACCTATTGGGCATAGAGACAAAGAAAAGAAGACTGAAGAAAAGCACGTCTCAGTAAACTGTGTGCAGCAGCCCCAGTTACTCTCCCCTCAGTGATGGACTCACCATTAAGCACCCAGTCTCTTTCTGGCTGACTCTTGTCTCCATGGATACACATAGCTGGCCAACTGCCAAACAGAGATGCACATTAGTACAGACAGAAAGTACATACATTAAAGGCAAGAGGGAGATTTATTGGCATTTTGGTAAAAAGGCAAAAAAATAAAAAGACTTGAGAAATGGTTTATTCCCTATACTTTTCTGGCCTGTACCTACCTAACGTGAATACTGGCTTGTTTCTTGCACATTAAAGGCACTACCAACTGAAGCAACCGTGTAAGCTGAACCACACTTGCTGTACTGATACAGTCCTGGTCAACTTTTCAGTATTCTGATACACTAGAAGCAGCCCAGCTCATGAAAACTCTCTGTTGCACTACTACTTTGATAGACTGAAACCTTCTGGAAAACTAAGATTGAATTTGGGCATGAAAAGAATGGCTAAGTTGTTCCCAACGAAAGCACCATGAACACTGAAGCCTCACTTCTTTTGATTACAATTTCCATTTGGCACCAGAAGCAAAGGGGAGGGAGGGGGGAAGTTAATCACCCATCTCTGCGCATCCTTCGAGTGAGATCATCGCATCGTCTCTTTGTCTCCACAAAGATGATAGTCTTGTTTTCCTTCTCTGCCATGATTTCTTCCATCAGTTGTATCAGTCTGAAAAAGATGTGAGAGCTAAAATGTGTATCAAAAAAAACCAAGAATATTAAACAACTCTCTCAGCTTACACTGAGAACATAGACACAGGTCAGATTTTAGGTGTATTGTACAACAGTACAGCTAGAGTATACCCAAAAGATTAGTTAATTACAGGACCTACGTACTTCCTAAGACTGAGAGGTTAAATAATACTACAAGTAACTTCATTATTGATAATTCATATTTGACTTGCAACAGATTTTTAAGTACAACCAAAAAAAAAAGTTAAATGGTAGGAAAATCAGCTTACTTATGGTCTTTCTCGCTTTCCATGCAGACATCCACTATCTGCAGGATATTGTGATTGGCACTCAGCTCCAAGTTTCCCACATTGATCTGAACATAGTCCTGCAGGAAGTCCTCAGCAAGCTGTCGCACTTCTTTTGGCCAGGTGGCACTCCACATCAGGGTCTGTCTGTCAGGCTAAGAAAAAGAGAAAACAGATATATTTAAGGTACTGGACTTTGAATGGGAAACCAACAAGGTTGTGCTTTTAGAAGGTTCACACACCCTTATCTGGTCAACAATTTTACGGATTTGAGGTTCAAATCCCATATCCAACATCCTGTCTGCTTCATCCAGCACCAGGTAGGTACACCGACGGAGGTTTGTCTTTCCTGCCTCAAGGAAGTCGATCAAGCGACCTGGTGTAGCAATGCAGATCTCCACACCTTCAAAACAGAAGGAAGAATAAGAGTAAGGCTCTTCATTTGAATGTCAATTGGTATTTTTAGTCAGAATGAATCACCTCGAGGAGCAAAACTGTTGGGTTTATGGGGTTTTTTTGTTTTGTTTTTTTTAAAAAAAAAGCACCGCCCTCATTTGTACCCAAGGTTGAGTCATTTCAGTAGAAGCCCTAGTTTCTTTTAGTATTTTTTTTTCCATTCTGAAATTACCTTTACAGTGCCATTGGAATAATTAAACACAATATAGAAGCTAAAAGCTTACTGTCAGAAACCACCAGGGAAGAGGTGTCCAAAAATTAGCAATAAGCTTCTATTCACGCCTGACCCACCTTCATCCAGAATTATGCAGTCTAGAGAGCTCTCTAGGAAAATAAGAGCAAACTCCTGCTAATCTCCCCATGTTAATCAAACACAAAGTGCTCCTCTTGCTATACAGGTCAAACTTCCACCTTTTTTTTTTTTTTAAGTACATAAAGCCAAGGCATGAGCTTTAATACTAATTGTGCGCCAACTGTGACAGACAACCGTCCTGCCTCTATCTCCTAATATAAAAATGGAATTCAAATATTCATACACTTTTTCAGGAATGACAATTCGTATGTTCCTTAAAGAGAGACTGATTTTCACCAGTTCCCAAATCTTACATGCGAGCCCTTCAGTGTCACTGGAATGTCCATGGAAGGTAAGTTTAAGGAAGCAGAAGGGTGAAAAAGAGCAAAACCCTGACAGCTTTCTTAATACTGCACTTACAGGTCCCAAATATTTTGTGGCAAACCAGCTATTTTTGTGTCAACCTGTACTCCTCAGAGCTGACAAAGCTAGATGTACCTCTAGTGACTATAAAGCTCATGAACAATCTAATTTTTTGAGCCATTGGTCTGCCACAGAGACTGAATAAACCGTAGTCTCTGTTGTCAATTATGCACTCCCCAAAGATTACAACTTAGGAAAAAAGGAAATGCCTTCTAGACTCTATCTATTCAACAATCTTTGCAGCAGAAAATACTAGCAATCATCTAAAGACAGTAACACCTGAAAGGACTGAAAGCACTGAACCTGCCCACATGCTCTAATCATAGGGTTTTCTTCATCAGCAGAACATGTATTTTACAGCGCTCCAGAAAGGTGCACAAAAACCCACTGAGCTCATCTTTCCAAGTCTCTTCATGGAAGCTTTGATTCTTCCACTGAAGATGCTACTATTGAACTGGCATTCACTACCATTTTCTCAGAGCTATCCCACAGCCTCTTTCCATGCACACCTTTATATCACTAATGCAGCCTTCAACAATGACTCCGCAAACTGCAGTGGTAAACAATTTTCTGACTTCTTGACTAGATCTATATATATAAGAATACCTTGGTAATACTTTTCACACAATTCTATTGATTTTTTTGTAATCCAGTGAATATTAAAACCATCAGCACATTCCTGCACTTGAAATCATAATATAAAATGAAAGTTAGGTCATTTGAGCACTACTGTGTTACACTGGTTGCTCTAGAACCATGGTTCGTTCCTCATTCCTAATTCTATATTTGCTGTGTATGAAAGTCAATTACAAAACATTATGGGGTACATGAACAGAAAGAGAGCTTAGTGCTAAAAAAACAATTTAAAAAACCTTTTAAATATATAGAAACTTTTTTAGACAGTGAGATTGGTTAAGTTCAATTATTTGAACAAGCCTGAGCAGAAAACTTGAAATCTGACTAAGAAAAAACATTTCTGAAATTTGCTGCTATTGCAGCAAAATAACCTGTCGTCATTCTGGGAAGTTTCCTTTTTCCCTTCCTATGTCCTGATCACCTTCAAAAGTGGAAAGTTCAAAGATAAAATAGAAAGGAAATCTAATATCCAAGTAAGCCCCTCTACAACAAAGAAGACAGCTACCTCATGAACCATCAATGTAACTGGAGAAAGACACAGCTACTCATTCACACACATCGCCTTTCAAACAGGTTTTAAGAAGATAATTTTTCTCTTTACAGAAATTTTACAGTAACACCTCCCCCAGAAGCTGCTAACAGCCATTTTTAAATTACCTCTTTCTAGATCTCTGATTTGAGGACCTTTGGGAGCTCCTCCATATATGCAGGTACTCTTCAGTCTTGAACACTTGCCATAATCATCAGCCACCTGCTGCACTTGCTGGGCCAACTCTCTAGTAGGTGCTAAAACCAGACACTGCAGAAGGAATGGATTAAGAATAGTCAACCCTAACTTAAGGGCTCCACACAGATACCATAAACCAAACTGGACCATCTGCTCTTTATTAGCTAAAACATTTAAACAGAATGTAAGTAGAATTTTAACTACTGAGTGGGATGTTCACATTGTAATAGTAAATACTTCTCTACTTAGTATTCTGATATAGCAATTAAATAAAGTACACATCTCATTAACAATGCCATTCCATACACACAGAAGGAGAATAGACAAACACTTACAATTGGGCCATCCCCTCTCTCCAAGTATGGCTGGTGGTTGATATGAACAATTGCAGGCAGCAAGTACTAAAACAAAAGGACTTAATGTCAAGACACAAGACATCAATATTCAACACCAATGACCTCCCACCATGACAAGTGGATCACCTCAAGAGCCCACTTAAGATTAACATTCCTTCAAAAAGCCAACACATTAGAGACAGCAAAAAGCCTTGGCTATATAAAAATCACAGTTTTGCAAAACTAGATACCTGCATTCATCTAACAGAGAACAGAAGATTTTTCAGAGCTGATGACCAGCCATATCTGCTGGGACATGAGCTCAAAATTCAGCTGCTCAGCACCCCAAAAGGAAGGCTCATGTAAATTCAGATTTATTTATTTATTTTCAATTTTGAATTAGTAGAATTGAGCAATTTTGGCTCTAACCAGTGCTTTCCATGAAGGGTAATTTCCCTTCTTAATAACTGCAGATAAAATTGAGGCATACCTTGGAGACTCAACCAGACTTCATCTTAATTTGCATACTGAATAAAACAAAACATGCTAAAGAGTCCTTACTGTTTTTGTAAGCTACAATGTAAGCATAGGCCCAACAGAAGTGACTAAGAATGCAAAAAGAAATACACAAAATACATGCCTGTGAATAAGACAGGCTACTCAAGAGTTCAGTCTCACACATGATGCAATGAAGCAAGCTTTAAAAACATGTGATAATCTCACTTTATGCTTGCAGTGGGTAATTTCTGCCAAGTGACTACGAAAACTAGTCAAATAAATAAAGGGAAGAATACATACTGCTAATGTCTTCCCAGAGCCAGTCTGTGCAATGCCCACCATATCACGACCACTGAGGGCTAGCGGAAAGCCTTGGCACTGAATTGGAGTGGGCTCTGTGAAGTTCTGGTCCATCAGGGCATCCATCACATACTCTTTAGGAATTTAAGAAAAAGACAAAAAAATTCTTAAAGGATGACTGAGGCTTCTGAAGACCTCTTAAGAGAGCAGAACAGGCATGAACATTTTTTGATTTTGAGTTATCTTTAAAAATGGCACAACACTTACGTGGAAAGCTACACTGGTGAAAGGCAAACACAGGCTTGGGGCAGCCCTCCATCCCTCGAATCGTTATCTCTTTCTTTCTTCGCAATTCTTCAACTTCATACTATGATGTGCAGAGAAAAAAAAAAAAAGACAAATGCCAAATGTGAGTGGGGCCATAAAAGTGCACATTTCTAACAATTAATTCACTTCATACCTCTGGGTAACTGCTTTATTAAGAGAACTGAATTTAAAAGAGAGATCTAAGAAGTGGTGCTTTCCTAAGAATTTTAATTTGTGATTGAGCTATTGCATAGCTACCACAATGCTCAGAGGTATGAGCTCTCTATGTAGTCTAGGAGTAATGCGCCTCCTTTCTTCTGGCCAGACCTTTTAATGAATTGTATTAATACAGTATTTTTAATAATTTTATTCTTCCAGAGGCCAGGAATGACCAACAGCTCCAGAAGTGGCTAGAAACAGAGGATGTGGCAGTGCTAAGAACAAAACAAAACAGGCAGAAGGGAGGAAAGTCCTCCTCCTTCACTTAAAGCATTCCAGAGGTGGTTAAACACAGAGCTCTCGCTGGACAATGAGCAACTCACAAATGTTGCCTGGCATATTTTCTGGAACCAGAATCTTTTCTGGAACCATCATTCACTGTACACTTGCAGCCCAGAAAGCCAGTGAGATCCTTGGCTGCATCAAGAGCAGCACAGCCAGCAGGTCGAGGGAGATGATTCTCCTCCTCTACTCTGCTCTTCAGAGATCCCACCTGGAGCACTGTGTCCAGTTCTGGAGCCACTTTTACAGGAGGGACATGGATGTGCTGGAGTGTGCCCAGAGAAGGGCCACAGGATGATCAGAGAGCTGGAGCACCTCTCCTATGAAGACAGACTGGGAGTTGGGTTATTCAGTCTGGAGAGGAGAGGGCTCCAAGGAGACCTATTGCAGCCTTCCAGTATCTGAAGGGGGGGTGAGGGACGTTTTAGGATGTCAGGTAGTGACAGGACTAGGGGAAATGGTTTCAAACTAAAGGAGGGTAGATTTAGATTAGGAGTAAGTTCTTCATCATGAGGGTTGTGAAATACTGAAATACCCCTCTAATCTCAAAAATTCTATGATTCAATGATCATTTTTTTCTGTGTGAAAGAAGCCCAGGCGATGTCATAACACACCCTAAGACATCACCACTTCTTTTTTTTTTTTAAATAATGGAACTTCTTAAAATATCTCTGAAACGTCTATCTACATAGGCATAATTTTAGGAGTAGAAAAAACGCTTAACCTTTGCTTAACTCAAACTGCACTCTGAAACATGCTTCAACAATTCATGTCCTTATCCTAATGCTCATTAAAAATCAATGGAAAGATACACATTAGTACCAAACATAGAATTTATCCAAAGAAATAAATTTCTCATCTGTAACAATCTCTTGAGCTTGAATGAAAAGGTAAAAAAAAAAACTTCTGGGAAAAACATGGAAATCCTTTTAGTTGTCCAAGACAAGACAGCTCCAGCAAGCTAATGCTGTGATTCAGTCGTTCCAAGTTATTTCTTTAAAAAGCCAAAATCTCCTTTAGTTCCTTTGTGCCATATAAATCTCTCATGAATCTTTCATGTAAAGACTTGTAAGTCTATGTAACTGGATAAAAACAACTTGTTTGTTTCCTTGTGTTAGGAATGAAATACATTAGTTTCTAAATATAAAAATAATTTTTAAAATAATTTAAAAAAAAGAAAAAAAGGAAAAGATATATTGGATGTGAGTTAGTTAGGGAGATAACTGTATCTACAGCGTAATCACAAAGTACTGCATCCAGTTTTGAGCTTGCAGTGTAAGAATGGCATTGTTTTAACAGGGCATGTCCAATTATTGGGGAGAAAGCTTGAGGCTGGGGTACAGGCAGTACAGAGAAAGACTGGGATCACTGGATTTGTTTAGCTTGGGCAAACAGGCCCTAATGGGCCAGACAGTAGAATTTAGCTACTACTTTCAACTACCTAATGGGTTCCTATAAAGAAGACATTACAACCGATTACAAGGGGGAAAAATACGATTAGAAACATTAAGCCCTGGGACAGCCATCCAGAGAGGATATTAACTCTCTCCTTCCTGAGGGTATTTAAACTCAAAAGGATAAGGTACTAAGGAACCTGCTCTAGCTTTGTACTTTGTCCTTCCCTAAGCAGAGGATTAGGCTAGAGATCTCCCATGGCCTCTTCCAGTCTGAATTATTACTGTGATACAAGATTATTTCAAATGCTTCTCATATATTTCTGCTCATAATTTTATATTTTTTCAGGGCCTTCTCTCTGCTGTAACTCTCAAGCCCTCTAAATCTCTTCTACACTGACAAACAGTAGGCAAGCATTATGATGATGAATCACCAATGACCACACATAATGTATCTCATATAAAATAACTAAGAGCAGAAGTGTCACCTTTGTGAATGTTAAATGTTGAAAGCAACTAGGATGGGTATGCTCCGGAATACACACATACCAAACAAGCTTACTGAAGAAACACTTCTTGTTACTAACTGACCCAAACTTTCTGGGACAAGTTTTTCCACTTGTGACATAGTCTGTTGCAGGGAAGACAAACAGACAAAATCTGAAAACTTACCGGAGTAAGTCTGGCCACTTCTGGATGTTCCACATAAAAATTCTTCTCAAACTTAGGCAGTTCATTTAAATCCCATTTTTTCTTGCGTAGACGTTCCCCTGGATTACCAAACTTCTTTGGAGGAAGAGGACCTCCACGACTTGCTCCAAACCTGAGGATTTCAATGTTCATTACAGAAGAGTATTTAGTTATTCTGGAGTTTGCAAGCTTTTTAAAGCATTTTCCACTCTTTTTTCCCCAAGCTGACACACGAGCATGATACTCTAGCAAAAGTCAACACCCCACTCTCACTGCAATGGCATACAGCTTCTTGAAATATAGTAAAACTGCTCAAAGTCAGTTCTAAACCCGAAACCATCTCAATTTTTCCTTCCTTACATTTTTAAGTCACAGCTCTAAAGCTCCAGTCCCTAGGTTCTACTTCAGGGTTCTCTCCCTCTACAAAATGATGTGGGTACAGCTACTGCACTTCTCTTAACACTCACAGGACACTTCATGGTCAGATGAAAGGGATGAGAACAATCTCTAATTTTAAGTTCCATGTCTCTCTGAAGATTAGTTCTACACAAACAGAGCTACTTTATAGTCTTTTCCTCTCTGTCCTTTCTTATCAAGCAGTATGTCTCAAATAAAAACAAATGTGAACACCAAAAAGGAAACAAGTCCAGCCAAGCTTGATTAATCTGAGATTCTGAAATCAAAGCAATTTTAAAAATCATTTGCATAAATATTTTTTCAAATTCCTTTTGTGGCTTTCAATTTTTCATTTTTTTTTTTCTATCAGGGGAAAACAAACAAATAAATACCCCCAAAAGAACCAACCAAACAAAAAACAAACAACAACAACAAAAAAAACAAACTTGAGGAAAATCATATTCATTCTCAAATGCTTTTGAAGACTCAAGAGAGTAAGAACCTATGTTTATTCTGCTAAAAATTTCCTATCTAGAAGAAGTACTCAAAAGTTACTAGCCTTTCCCTCCCACTTAAGTTTTCTTCACTCAGTTAATTTAATACACTTATAACAACTAACTGATGCACTACACCACTTGACAAAAAATGTTCTTCTGGCAATAATCTGTAAGAGTAACTAAAAACTGAGTGGCATAAACCTCTTTATTACTGTAAATATTATCATTTATGTATTTTAAATGCCACAAAAAAAGTTAGTTCCTTCCTAATTATCACACAAACACAAGAGAAGATACTTTTCCAAATGTTGTCAGGTCAAATTTTGTCTTAATTCAGATTTTGCTTAATAAAGCTATAGCTTTTTGAAAAACAAAAATTCATGAGAAATGCCTCTTTAAAACAAGAATTCCATTCAGACGGCAAATCCAAAGTGTCTGCACCTTAGCAAGATAGTTTGCTAGAAAAGAAAAAACAATGAAACAAACTGAAAGCAACAAAAAAGCAGTCTTCTTAAACTCATAACTTGGGGTTTGTGCCATGTGTTAAAAAATTAACATACTAAATAAATTTCTGAATTATTTTAAATACAAGACTACCCACTAAAATATTAATGACATTTTCTCTTTAACTCACTTCCCAATAGAAACTACAAATGACAGTAATTAAGGGAAAAAAAGAAAAAAAAAGACAGAGTTCAAATCAGCATATTAATTAGAAAAAGGCTGGAAAAGTATTATAGAATTTAACTGTAAACCTGCTAAGTGAGTTTTAAAATGCTTGCTTTGTTGCAACTGTTCATTATACCTCTCCCATCTCCTATAAATATCCCTGATCTTACTATCTGCATGTTTATCAGATCCCTTGAACGACCTGCATTATCAACAATTTTCTGTTCTGTGTGAAGACTGTGAAACAGAATTTTAAAAATTAATTCAAAAATTTAATTTCCTTTAATAATAAAGTTTAAAATAGTACAGATTTTCACTTATGGAGACATTTAGCTTTGCTGATCACATCACCTTGAAGAAAAAATGATAACTATTTCTGTATCCAAAGAGTTCTAATGAGTTTCCTTACAAAAGGGAACACATGGAATAACTGACTGGACACTGGAATATGTGGGTAAGGTACTGGATTTGTGCCAGATATCCAGAAGGATGAATTGGTATGTTTCACATAGAAGTGACAGAAGTTTCAGTTCTCCATTCTTATACATAATATAGCTGTATGCTGACCTAAAAGAAGTGACCCCTGCACTAGTCCTCAAGTAGTGCCCTGTGCTGAAGTTTATCCACTAAACAAGCAGTAACTGACTGAATTAGTAAACATTCTAATTACATGTAAAACGAGATTCCAGTTGAACTGATTTAAAACTAAGATCCTTGCCCTGATTTGCCAAGAATTCTCTTTTCAAGTGCAAATTCAGACCAACTGAAAACATTCTTCTGTAAATACTACTATGCCATCATATATGGGACAGAGCAGAATGAATTTGTTACATTCCAGAGCAAAACAGCAGAACTTTCCTTTCTAAAAAGTTACCTACAACTGACTGCTGACAGGAAGAAAACAGAAAGTCAGTATTTATTTACTCTCTGAAAGAATAAGCACTGAGAAAGAAGGCGACAAACTTTTAAATGGCAATAAACCACCAAAATGGGCGTCGCAAAATGTTAGAGGTTACTTATGAAGTATGATGGGTATCAGTCATTGCAAATATTTCCACATCTTAAATAGACATGTATAACAGACTGATTCCTGATGCACCTAAGGTTCCAGAAAACTATGTCAAGAAAGCAATTTTCCATGCAAATGTAAAAAAAAATAATCCACAAAGGAGCATGGAGGCACTCCTATTATTTATGCAAACTGCCCAATTTAAGAGAAGCATTCACCTAAAATGAGGTTACACAAACTTTAAGGCACATCAAGTATTGTGCCAGTGTTTTGGACAGTGTTCTTTTAAGTAACTGTATATCAATGTCTCAATATACACAAACACACACAACTCCAAAAACAGGTAGGGTCTGAACTATCTCAGACTTCCAAAGATTTTATTCCAATTTTCTGGTGTTAAAACCCAGACGGAAATCTCACAGCAGAAAAACACACAAACCCCATTCTCTGTGGAAAAAAAAATTCAACTATCTTTTAATTTCTGAGAGTGGATGTGGGTGTAAGATAAAGCAAGGACACAACTATCTTGCTCCACACCTTAGGAGAAACTAAATGCTGCATTGCAACATATAAACCAAATAACACTTAGTAACTGAGATCTATTTATGATATTAAGAATAACATACATTTATTGTTAGCCACTGCAAATGGAGGTCTACCTACTTGTGACATAAAGGACAGGAAATGTCACTCTCCTAACTTAGTTCTTTCTCTTAAAAAAGGCCTGAGATTAATATTTTCTTCTTTGCAATCTCTAGTCTCAAACTAGTTAAATACTACAATGCCACTGTATTTATTGCTGCCACCCTCAGAAGAAATGAAGTTAAAAAAAAACGAAACAAAACCTGCAAAAACCTTCCCTGAGCCAAGCTTCTATTAAATAACAGAAACAAGTGTATCAAGCACCAGGCCTCTGCAGTGCCACACAGACAACTCAGCTCCTGTCTGACTGCTGGGTAAGCTTGGTCATGCTTGTGTAGTCCAGGGCCTTGTTTACTGAGATCACACTCCCGAGTATGCAAGTCTCCTGCACGGCTGCAGTCTTCAATCTCATTTTCTCTCACGATAAGCCTGGGACTGCAACCTAGAAGGCTCTTTCACCCACTGCCATCTTTCTACTAAGACCAGAAGGAGCAATGACAACCAGAAGGGCAGAGCGTCCAACCACTCTTGCCAGGGCCACCAAGACATTCGTGGCTTGCGGGGAGGGGCGGAAAGGGCGCAGTGGGTTAAGGAAGAAGAGGGCTGGCAGAAAATACATTAAGGGTAAGGGCAGAAAAGACAGGCCTTAAATTTCAAGCAAGGCATATACGGTTAACAGATAAACGACGGAAAAGCTGAATAAATTTTTAAAAATAACCCACCCACCTTGCTGCCAGAACCATACTAATAAAGTCTCTCGCCCCCCCCCCCCTACCCCCAATTTTTTGTGAAAAAAATCCCCCAATACCACACGTAGGACGCACCCCTCTCGTCCCTACGACTCCTCCCTGGTCGTCCTCCCACCAGGCCACCAACGCGAGGCAATCGGCTCTTTCCCCTGTCTCCATGCCGCATCGACCCGACCTCGACACCGCCAGTCACCCCCTCACCCCTCGCTCCCCCCC
>JAAWXA010000003.1:7053512-7071051 GCA_038090715.1 Florisuga fusca
CCCGCCGCGGTCTCGGTCGCGACCCCGGTCCCCGAAGCCTCTCATCGCACCCGGAGGGGTGGGAGAGAGGCAACGGAACGCCGGCCGTGGGGACGGCGAGGGACTAGGGGTGCGGGGAGACGGTCCAGCCAGGGGCGGCTGTGTCTCGGAGGAATCGCTTTGCGCCACCTCGCTTCTTTGGTGGGATACAAAAGGAGAAGAAGAGGTCAGTGGGTCAGAGACCCGCTGAACGTCGGCAGAGGGAACGGCGGGGCTCTCGGTCGGCTCCAGGGCCCGTGAAGTGTGGAGACACCAGCGTCTTCTTCCTCCGGGCTCCCGGCACAAAATGGCTACCGCCTCCCCAACCCGCTTCACTTACGTTACGGGCGGCCCGGCGCTGCGCAAACTACGGCCCTGGAAAACACCTACGCCTATTCCCGAAAGCCAACTACGCCCTCTGTGCGCTTGGTGAAACACGGCTCCGGGCGGCAGGCAGGTTACGGAAGATGCGTAGCGTTCTTTACTTGAGAAGGGGCCCCGCGTGACGAAGGCGGGAGAGGAGTAATCTCTCCCCATTCCTCAAAGTCTGCTACGCCAAGAGTCAACCCCGTAACGCCTTCTGGGAGGTAGGGGAAACATAGGCCGGGGCGTACGTTACGTAAATACACGGCGTACGCAAGCTGCGTAGCTCAGGCTGGCGTAGGGCCGTGAAGCCTCTGTGCCTTTTGCGTAAAATTCCTCTGCGGGTTGTGTAGGCCGGTCTGGCGATGGGTCGGAGGATTACGTTGGTTTTGCAGCGTAGTCGTGGTTGGAGAATACGGCCTTTAGCCTACGCGCCCGCTGGCTCCGTGGAGGGTGGCCGCGGGGCCGAGGAGACAATAATGGGAGCGGGGGGCGGCGGCAGGCCCGGCCCGGCCCGGCGGCGGCGAGTTCGAAAAAAGGAGAGGCCCCTTGGGCCGGCAGGGCCGCACGTGTCCGGCGAATTGTTGTTTGGTTTTTTTTTCCTTGGCAGATCACCAGGGAAATGTTGGTGCGGCGCTGGGTCAGGAGCAGGACTGAGAGCAGCCGTGGTGTTCGGCTGAGTGGGGGGAGCCCTGGGGAAAATGGTACAGCAGGCCCCAGGCTGGGCCGTACCGGCGGCAATCCCGGTCACCTACCCCGCTCCACAGGTGCAGGAGGGTTTGTGGCAACCTCTCCAGAAAATAAATGAAATTGCCTCTTCCTTACTGGAAAGTGATGGAAGAAATTATTTGAAGGACACGGGCACAGACACCGTGTGTGTGGCCAGCTAGCGTTTGATTCCCAACTCAACCAGAGGTTCCTAGCTAAAAGATAAAATAAGCTGTGAGGCAGTTAGGTGGCATGGGCAGTTCTATAGTGCTGTGCATATGCTGCTAGCACCTACTGACCCTGCAGCCAGCCAGTCAGTCTGGGTGCAAGAAGCTGTTTCCTGGTGGGTGACCTGTGGTAGTCAAGCCACACCAAGCCTTGGCCCTGACTATAGGGCTTTCTGGGCTGTCAGGTTATAAAAAATCAGTTATGTTGGCAAATGAGAAAGTGAATCCTTTACTTTTAAACCCTTAAGTATTAGTGTGGGAGGAGATGCATTATTTACCTCTTTAATTTTGCTTGATGGGTGGATGGAATGTGTGAGAATGCAAAAAAGAAATCTTGGTGATTAAATATTGGAAGGACCTTTCTGAATGGGTGGTAGGGAGTTAAGTGACACTCTAAGGTCTCATTCATACTCAGGTACATGGCCATTCTATACAGATGCTTGGTGTTTGAAAGCAGGACACATGCAAATACTAGTTGCTACATTAAATGACAAGGGCTGATCCATTCCTGGCACTCTCAGGTCAGCCAATTTCCCTGCCTTTGTCTCTAGGCTTCTCCACTGTGAAAAACAGTGTTTTTATCTAAGCAAAATATCAAAGATCTGTTAAGAAATCTTTTCGGGAAGGCAGAAGGCTGTGTCACAAGGTGAGACCTGGCTGCAATGTCAAGCTTGTCTAGGGTGAATTTCTGGTCATGGCTGCATTTTTACTTCATGTTATCTTACTTGCCTTAGTTAATCAAAATGAAAACATGCTTCTGTCAGCAAGGACATGCTCTCTAACCCTATGCCCAAATTAGAGCTGTGCGAATGAAGCATTTTTATAGCAGAACAAAGAGAGTCCTTCCTTTAAAGCATCTAATACAAAAATTGTTGAGCATTTTTTAAAACAAGCAATTCCATGAGCATTGGAGGTAATGCAAACTGAACTGGTATTTTGTCCCCTAATCTCTCATTTCTCCCTTTGCTCCCAGCTTCTTCTTTCACCACTCCACTCCCCCCCCTGCCCCCACCCTGGTGACAGCCATCTCTGCCTAGTTTGGAGCCATGCCTGTGCTGGCTGGCCTGCAGGCAAGCAGAGTCCTAAGTGCCTTTCTCTCAGTGTAAGTGCAAGTGTCAGCCTCTCCCCCTTCTCTAGACACTAATTCTTTTCCTTCTGCTTTTAAATAATAGTATTTAATATAATTTAATAATCGTTAACATTGATACTTATATTATGAAAGTGACAAGGCAATCATATAAAGTTTGTTTCTTTAGAGAACTAGATGGGAGGCTTTAAAATGTCAGGTCACATCCAGTTTTATTTCTTTGATAAAAGATGAGTGAGACTATTGAGAGCAAGGTTTTTATTCAAAGCACTTGAACATCAGCAGCGTGCAGTTCTAATTCGTAATTTTTATTTTTAACTTTAATATTAACAGTTTTACAGCATCCTCTCCAAAAAGCCACAAGAAATGCTAACTGAAAATATAAAAAACTATCTAGTTAAGATAAAAATGCCTAAAACCACATATTTAAAGGAATTCTTATTCCTCTGATGGTACATGAAATTCCATCAAGTTCTTGGGCTGTTGCTCCTTTCTCTTCATTTTCTACCTATTTATATCAATTTTATAACTGAGCTTATTCCAATTCATTTCCACTTCACACTGTTCAGTTCTGTCACATAGACACTCTCTTTGAAAGCAACTAAAATAAGAATGCATCCATCTCGTGTGAAAGCACAGCTTTGGCTTTCACAAAAAACAGGAAAAGGATTCTTTTAATAACTCACAGGCTTATTTCTTAAATCTTTGCCTCCTGAAAGTTTAATTGAAAAATGGAGGCCCTAAATGAACTATTCTATTAAGATAAATAAAACTGAACCATACAGAGTTCATCCCAGTGTTCTCCCAAAATATCTCAAGTGGTTCCCAACAGATAGAAATGCAGCTAGGCCTTGAACAAATCTTCATCCCAACTGCCCAGGTGGTTTTCAGCTGTAGTTATGTTGGTTTTCTACCTATTCTTTGGCATCCCCAATCCCTCCAGCAGTTATTGCAAATGTGGCTTCATTTTCAGGCATCTCAGGGCTGGGGAAAAAAAACCCAACCCAAACTTATGCATTTCTTCACGTTAAATGCAGTTGTGGAACAGTCCCCAAAATCTTGTAAGTGTAAGCAACCCGTAAGTATAAGCAACTTCCACATCCTTATATCTATGTGCCAACTGTAAGATGTGATCAATATCACCAAGATAAAAAAATATAAACTTCACTACTTGGAAGATGACAAACATATGGGAGGGGGATGGAGAAGGTGCAGGAGAAGAAAAGGTTCTCTCTGTGCCAAGTCTCATTTTAACTTCTCAGTTCCTGATCAGAAACACTGGTCTCACCACCCAGTTCCACCAGTGCAATTTTTAATGACTCGTGTCAGCCACAGGTTACCAAGTAAAGTGATATTAATTGTGCCAGCAAAACTTAGTAATTAAACAGCTCTGGAATTTCCCTGGCATGGAACCACAAGCCTTACCACACCATTCGAGTGTCTCCTTTAAGAGATGAGCACCTAGTAGCATTTATGATGAAAGAGCGTGTCATTTAATGTATGTAATATTCAAGACATTTAAATCTGTTAATTAAGTTGTCCTTTCAGATTTCCTCTCAACAATAAGAAACACGATTTGTTAAGCTATGGAACTGCTTGTCAAGCTGTTAACTTTCAGTACCATGAACTGCCACCTTATTGCTCATAAGCTGTCACCCAGCTTCTTTCCAGTGAAGCAAAGGTTATTTACCTGTCATAGATCTTTGCAATACGCAGCTCCCCTCTCCCTTTCCTCAAGCTAATCCTGGTAGTTGAAGCATGAGCAAGGATGTGGCCCCCAATGGGCTTTTTCGGGTCTGCCTGAAAGCTAAATCAGCAAGAAAATTGTAATGATTCACTGCACAAATTCCATAGGTTGATATTGTCATTAACTGTCAAGACGAGGCACACTGAACTCAGTAATGAATAAGAAATAGGTAAATAGATAATAAAAAGGACTTTAACACAGTTGCCTCCAGGTAGGATGTACAAATGCCCAATGCTGGCATAATTTTCCTCTCATTAAATTCAAGAGGCTCAGGAAGTACCCACCTTAAACTTCATACATGAGCTGCTCCAAAAGAAAATGGGATGCTTTCTCAATGCTTTTTACAGTTTGTTCTCATCATTCAGTGACAGAAGCCAATCGTGCCAGGCTCATTACAAAATGAGAGACAACTTCATTACAACGTTACAAAAACTGAGAGAAACCTATAGGTGTCATCTATGAATGATTCATCTTACTAGAGGGACCGATGACTAATTTAAACATTTACTTCCAGGCCTCTTGTTGCTCCCTACAGTATCAGTTCTCATCTCTGTTACATATGTAACGCAAAAAGTTTCTTACGTCATAGTGGCTCCTGGATCAGCAGTCATCTGATTGGTCACAAACACAGCCACATTGTATTCTACAATAGAAACCAATGCAAAGAAGGTGGATTATATCCAATTAGTATTCCAAAATATTCTCCCATCCGTGGTATAAGCAAGGTTACTGCTGAAGCACTTCAATTTTCAAATGAAAGATAAGCAATTCTCTGTGTCTGATGGCTTGAGTTAATCAGGAGACAGCCTAAATTTGCTGCTGTGGGGCTTCAGCTGTAATACTTATGCCAAAAGACAAGCACTTTTCAGAATTCCACTGAGCAAGTCTTTCTGAATTCCTGTCTCTGTTGCCTCCCTGCCTTCAGCCCCTCTCACTCCTCATTCCCTTTGTTTTTTTTTTTTAACTACGTGAAAAAAATCATATTGACTCATTCCTCATCAACATTTCTGAGACATTCCAAACAGGGGGGACCCTATTCATCCTATCATCATCCCTTAGAACATTGCAAAGTACTGGGAACAGCAATGGGCCCAGCTTTTTTCTCTCTCTCTGTGCCTTCACCCTTTTTTCTGTTCTTCATGTTTCTCATGTATTTCAACAGTCAAAATCTGGGGAAGACAATTTCTCTCCCTGGATATTTGTCCAGTTCTACAACCTATTCTCTCATTTAGGACCTCTCTTAAGAGTATTTCTAGGAAAACTCTAAATGTTGAATAGTTCTGGAGTCATCCTGCAATAATATATTATAAGTTTGATCTTTCTGGTAACTGACAGAAGTGTAAAGTGAGGAAAGATTCCTGGGCCAGTGCCTGATTGCTAATACACTTGGACTAGTGGGTAATTGTGCTACCAATAGCTACTGTTTCAGCAACTCCATTCCATGTTTTCCAAATCTTGCAGTGTTTTTCTTACCTTCTGATATTTTTTGGAGCCTTGACAGCATCTGAGCGAGTTTCTGTTGTCGTTCAGCCAACTCCCCCCGACCACTGAAATCCACACGGAAAAGTGCCATTATGGAGTCAATGATCTGCATTGTAAATATGATAGATAAGTAGATACAGTGAAAAGAAAATAGGAAAACCTGTTCTGCATACAAAAAAAAAAAAAATTAGTCTTATACCAATAGTTTGAAGATACCAGCTTCCTCATGGAACTTGGCTGCTACATAGTCAAGCAGTTCCATCTGATGTTCACCTGGTGGGAAGTACAGTTGCCAAGTGTAATTAGGACCAGAAAGGGCTCTGAAGCAACAAACCCCAGAGTTTTAAAATTCCACTTCAGGTGCCTACACTGTTTATATTCTCACTGCCCACAGTTTTAAATCCAGTGCCCAATAACAACCTACATCTACAGTAACCAGCAGTGTCTGTATTTCTGCTGGTTTTGGCTTCCACTTGCCGAGCTATCAAAACTTCTTTGTGAAAATCTTCACAACAAAACTCAGCATGAAGACAACTTTTTTGTTGTGGTTAAGAAATCAAAAGTTTTAAATTAAAAGCTTCTTTAAAAGCTTTTAATTTTTTAAAAATATAAATTAAATATAAACTTTTAAATTTAATGTTGAATTAAATGATACACGAAAAATTTATTAATCATATTATTCATATTCACATTGTACTCTCAGAAGTCCTGTCTAGAACTTCCTTGAATGCAATGTTTCATGACCAAGTGTGCTGGAGCTGTCACTGCAAAGTTCTGTTCATAGCATCATAGAGAACTTCTCAACAGCATTTGTAGAATTAGCTTACATTCAGGAAATCATGGTTACATTAATTGGTGCTTCTCTTATTAATATGCTATGTTGCCACTCATATATATGGCAGATTTTGTGGCAAACTGCAAAACTTTATGTATTTCAGCTGAGCTGGGATCCTTCCTCTTGAGGAAGCCTGCTTGGTGTACAGCATCAGAAGCAGAAAACTGAAGCAAACCTGTAACTTCTTCTGTTAGTGACAAAAGATTTGTCATGATCCTCGGTGCACAAGCTCAGTTAATAAGCTGAGAACTACTAAAATGGGAACCTGAGAGAAAAAACCACAGATACCATGGCAGCTGCAGTAATGGCCTTACTAGTATATGCACGTGCATAGAGCACATTGTCAAGCACAGCATCGTGGTCAACATTGAAGCGATCGGCGATGTCACGAAGACGGTCTGGCCGGCTGACATTGCTCCAAGTTAAGGATTTATCTTTGTACATGCCATTTTCTGAGAAAAACAAAACTCCGTTCCAAAATAGAACTATGGAAAACCAAAGAAGAGTATTTATTTTGATCCTACAGGACCCTGACTTTTTATTTTCACACAGTCCCACATGCCCTAAAGATAGTTGAGGGCTCATGATGGTAATTGTTTTGTGTTTAGAGTCTGAGGTGGGAAGTTTGACATATGGGTTTCTGTGTTCTAGGAATCTAGCTGTGAGCAAAACCTATTTATACACAGTCTACCACAGATACAGTGTTTAAAATAGTGTTTAGTACTTAGATGAATTTCTCTTGAAGTAAATAGAAAAGCTTCTATCACATGTATCATTATGAAGAAGGCATATTAGATCTCAAAAAAACCCAGTTAAAATAAAATCAGTATCCTAACTCTAATTTTTCCATGCCGGATTACATCAAATGACAGAAAAAGAAGTCACAGCCTCGTGGGCCACTACATACTGTGCTCTCCAGACTTCCTGTGTCAGTCATAATGTTTTACATGTAAGAAGCTACCTGGAGTCTCCTTCCTGCTTATAACAAAAGGAATTGTCTCTTTGGTTCATCGTAGCTGTAGCTTTCAACAGTCCAAAAGATACAAAGTGTTTTCAGTATCGATGAAGATAATCTTTCCACCTGTGTAGCCATTTGGTCCTGGAAGCTGAGCTGTGACTATAGTGAATCATAGAAGATCAAAATGAAAAAGCAGGAAAAATATTTTCTTACTCCCTTTCTTATTATTTTTTAACAAAGTATGACAGCTTATCAATATCACAAAGAACCACCAGTTTTATTTAATCAATGTGAAAATCACGAGTATCTCAAGTCTTACTGCCAGCTTGAGAAGAATCTCAAGTCACTTTTCTTGATTGGGGATGAGATTTAAGGAATGGTGTTGCAATGTATTTTACTCAATACCACCACTAAATCTGTATATTTTCTGTTGAAAATATGAAAGGATATTATTAAAAAGTTCTCACACACAAAGCATCCAACTTAATTGTCTGCCCAAACAAACAGCATTGATTTAGTAGAGTTTTTTCCCTGCTGTAACTCATATGACTGAAAATCCTTTGGATATTAATTTTTCTTTTCTAACCATGTGAATAGTTACTGATTGCACCTTTAGTTTCTCTGAAGTGAATAAGCTAAAATACTCATTTCCTTCATCTGTAATCATTCATGCAAGAGAGTATGACTCTGCTGACCATTGGGCCATATGAAATGGAAGAGGCCTTATTTTTCCAGAAGGTGCCACAATTCCCTTTATAATATAGGGGGTCAATTAAGGAAATGTTTGCTTATCTGGTGTCTGGTAACTATATTTCAGCAGCATTAATAGTTACAACAGTTATTATTTACTACTATTTACACAATGAGAGAGATCACTGGGAAATCAGTCATGCTGTGTTTGGCACTGCCTGAAGACAGTGGCTGCCAAAGTCTTTGTTTATCCGGTTGCTGTCAGACAGTAGTTTCCTTTCAGTGCCCTTTCAGAATGTCATATTCAGCAGAACCTCTTGAAGCCAGGAAATTAAAAAAGAGTTGCTGAGAAAGAATCTTGCCTTTGCCCTTCTCTGGGCAGTGCTCCTGTCCAGCTCTAAACTGCCCACCTGTAGCCTCCATTTGTGCTCTGCTTTTCTAGATGGAGTATTTCACTTTAGTTTCTCTTAGTCTAATATCTTGTCTCTCCTTGTGGCAAAACTTACATTGATGTGAGCAGTATTAAAAAGCAATCATTTACATGAGTTCTCTACTCAAAGACAATTAATGGAGGTAAAAGTCACCAGGTCTGTTTCATTGTATTTCTAGAAATAAACTACTCTGACTTGTCTCTATGTGTTTAATTGATATAGTTGTAAAGAATGGTTTCACTGAGAAGAATTGCCCCCCTGTTTTAAGGCAGAACACCTACCACAAAGGGTGTGTGATAGCTGGGTTTTGCCTGTCCGGAACTCTGTTAAATAATGAAGAAAATAAAAAAAATAATTAAGAAAAAGCATGAGGATTTACTTTTCTGAGTTTGTCAGGTTCAGGAGTTACTGAAGTTAGAAACACTCTTACTTACAAAATTCACCTCTATCTCCTCCTTTTAAAACAATTTAATCCCAGTTTACAAATCATATTCTGTGAAGTAGAAGTGTGTTACATGAAAAACAAAATCAGCAAAGCTTTCGTTTGATCATGCTAGACTGCTAAGACTTTTTTTTCTTTTCTGTGTAGAAGTCAAATACCACATGGCACCTGTGCCAAAATGTTAATTGAGAGGAGGGAAACAAATTTTTGATTTCACTGTCCCAGCAGAGTTGCATTTTCAGTAAAATGACCAAGCAGAAGCTTTTGAATTTATTAATCCCATTATATCAAACCACCTCAGTCTGCAGTTTACCTTTTCTAAAGAATACTGGGGTTTACATACTCTCATTGTTACCACAGTGTTAACCCCAAACTGATAAAATTTACTATAACAGTTGCTTAATTTTGATTTTAAAATCTTATATGTAATGCAATGTATCCTCAGAGTGCATACATAAAATATCCTTTGTGGCAGTTTTGTTTCTGGAAAGGAACAGAGAAAATCCTATGCAACACGCTGGTATTAATAATGCCGTGTTGTATGGAATCAGCATGCCTCATGATTACTCAGCTCAAACTTAGTCTGCAAGCAAATGAAGAGCAAAAATGGGAAAACATTAGAGAAGTGGGTTTTTTCGTCCTACACTCATGCAAGTACTCAGCTTTATGAGTACAACATGGTAAGTTTGTTAGAAGTAATCCCGCTTCATTTTATATCTGAATTAAGTTGTAATTTGTTGTTCAGTAATACTCATTTAATGTGGTTTTCTTACCGCCAAAGGCCTCAGTGATTGCCATGCTTTCAATCCCACCACCCAGAAGTTTACTGAAGAAAGGGAGAGAATTATGATATAGTTAAACCTGCAAAATCACCGGAGGAAAATTAAAAAAAGATAAATTTTGATACTTTAAGAAAAACTGTTTCACTGTTTCTGCCCCAAAGTCCCTCACTTGATTCATTAAGTGCAGAGCACCAAATGATCACTGATTCATAAAGAATCATCTCTGTCTCAATGTTCCTTTTTGTGTGCAAGAGAAAGATCTGTAGGAATTAATACTGGAAAGAAAAGCGAAAATACCTTTGAAAAGATAATCCATAAAAAATATCTCAAGGAGGGTCTTGAAGACTTACAGTTTTAATGTGAGACAGCGGGCTGTTTTGACTGGATGAAAAAAATGCTGACATGTTCAAGTTTTCTAGATAGAAACTCTGTTTATATAGAATGACTGCACAAAGTCCAGTTTCCCCCCAGAAAATGAGTTGGTCTTGTTGCTCACTGATGCAGGCAGCATTTGAGCCAGCACTAACTCCAAACGCAGGACAACCTACATGTCCTAGCTGAATATGTGTTCCTTTGAATTTCCGTGTCTCAGTAAAGACAATAAATAAAATTACTGGAACAATTTGGACTTAGGAAAGATTTAGGTGGAGATCAGCTTACTCAAATTCCTGGCTGCCAGTAGTAATATGAAAAACCATCTTCCTCTTTTCACTGTACTCAAAGGCAGTCAAGAAGCCTGGTTCCTAAGGAAGACCAAAGAGAACATGAGAGGTTTACTTAAGCTTTAACCTGAAGGTAAAGTGCAATATCCCATAAAGTGCAATCTCTCTCTCCACTCAACCTCATTTACATAGGCTGGGTAGAAAAAGTACCACAACGTTCGTGTAGTTGTTGTAGAATATCAAGTACTTTTCCTTTAGAGTAACAAGCAGAATAATTTTCAAAATTATGTGGTGAACGAATCTGTTGAGAGAAATGTTGCACAGCATTTTGGAGAGGCCAGCATAAGTTTAAACTCTCAGGAAAGGGATTGGCTTACAATAAGCTTGTTTGCAGCTTCTTTAATCTTGTCCACTTTGGCCTCTGAAAGCCCTTTTACATTGCACAGTGCCCGTCTTGTGGTCATCTGGATTCCTTTGATTGTGCAGATCCCAACTGACTTAAGTTTTTTAATATCTGCTACATTCTGTGAAGAAAGTTCACTTCCATGAGTACCTGTGAGAGTTAACAACTGGAATGCAAAGTAAATATTTGAAATATATTTTATTGTATGCTCATATGTATGTGTATTTTATCCAAGAAAGAACTAGATTTACAGTACTCTTCATTATGACCCCAGCAACAGAAAAATTTGAGTAACAGTGGTGTGAGGGATCACAGTGCAGAGACATCCTGGTGTTTTTGAGAGAGAGGGATGTTGGGTGCAATTGTATTTATTTGTCCCTGTTCAGCACCAGTCTTTTGAGATCCAGGCTGGTGGTAAGGAAATAGTACAGGTTTTTCAGATAGCATGGAGCCAAACCTACAAAACTCTGTAGTTTTGTACACAACCTGTCCTCACTCAACCTGTCCTTCGTCCCTTAGCACAGATTATCTGTAAACCAGATCATCTCATCATGGATAACTGGGAGCTGACTCGTGAAGATCATCAGAGGCTAACTGCTGTGCTGTTTCTTCAGGTTCACAGTATATCCAATTTAAAACAAACTTATCCCCAAGATATGACTGATGCATTAGGCTGGAATGAATTTAGTAGTTTTTCATTAATTAGGTACAGGATGACTTCAGTCAGTGCCCTACTGACAGATTTTTCCTCCTCTCACTCAATCCTCTGTTATGATTCTGACATCACTAGAAACTTAAAGGCAAGCAACAGATTACTCATAAGAAAACATACCATGGGAAAGGTTTGGGATAATATTCTAATTTACCATCTCCAGACAAATTTTTCCCTTAAAAAAAAAACCACCTATGAACTGAATGTATCATCTACTTATTGAGAGTGTGTGGGCAGATAGGACATAAGAATGGAGGTGATCTGTGTTAGAAATTAGTCATGTTCACTGGGAAGCTTATTTCTCATACTGTGATGTGTTTCTTTATTATTACATTAGTAGAGGTGGATGAGGTAAAATCAGTAAAAAAAAAACCTACTCTTCCACCCAAAAGAATATAGATACCAGCAATATAAAATGGATGAGATGTTTTATTCTGGTTTTCTATTAAGACAACAGACTACTGCTGCAAAGATCTTAATTTTCAAGTCCAAAACTTTTCAAGTATTACCCTGCCTCTGCGTTCCTTCTGCACCTCTGTCTCTAGTCACATCAACCTTAAGGCTGTTCTGCATTACAAGCTTTGTGTAGTAGACTTGGTTATAGAAGTTCTTGTTCTTTCCCTCACAGATACACCTTTCACCTGCAACTTAGGTACCAACCAAGGTCCTAGAATATGCACCTCCTTAGACACTCCTGTTCAGGAGTTAAACAAGGACATTGAGGTGCTGGAGCATGTCCAAAGAAGGACAACAAAGCTGGTGAAAGGTATACAGCACAAGTTTTAGGAAGAGCAGCTGAGGGAAATGAGGTTGTTTAGAGAAAAGGAGGCTGAGGGGAAACCTTATCATTCTCCACAGCTGCCTGAAAGGAGGTTGTAGTGAGGTAGGAGCTTACCTGTTCTCCCAAATAAAAGGGATAGGACAAGAGGAAATGGCTTCAAGTTGTGCCAGGAGGGGTTGAGATCGGATATTAGGAAAAAAACACTCCCCAAAAGGGTTGTGGCACTGGCACAGCCTACCCAGGGAAGTGGTGGAGTCACCATCCAGTATTTAAAAGCTCTGTAGATGTGGTACTTACGGACATGGTTGGCTTAGTGGTGGATGTGGCAGACTTGATAATTGTAAAGGTCTTTTCCAACCTAAACAGTTCTATGATTCTATGAATACTATACAGTGTTCAGCAGTACTCTTGGCTTTACATACTGATGTGACTGCCCCTTACACCAGTTGCTTGTCCTGATCCTCTACTTTGTAGAATCATAGATTCGTTATGGTTGGAAAAGACCTTCAAGATCATCGAGTCCAACCATAACCCCACTACCACAACCACTAAACCATATCCTGCAGCACCACATCTAAATGCTTCTTCAACATGCCCAGGGATGGCAACTCTGAGCAGCCCATTCCACCACCTCCCTGGGCAGCCCATTCCAATGCCTTACCACTCTTTCAGTGAATAAATTTTTCCTTATATCCAACCTAAGCCTCCCCTGGCACAACTTAAACCCTTTTCCTCTCATCCTATTGCTATTTACTTGGGAGATACAGTCATTATATGTTCACAGAAAGATTTTAACTGGCACAGCCGAGAACAAGAAGTTGTCTTGGGATGTGGTAATAACCACTTGGAAAGAAAAAGAAAAAAAAAAAAAAGAAAGAAAAGGAGCAAGAAAGCCTTATTAAGCCAGAAGAACAACCGAAGTAATTATTTTTTATTTTCAAGATCTTTCACACCTTAGTTTCATTCTCTGCATACAATGCCTCATTTTAATATTGACAGGCTGGTACAGCTCCCTTCCAGCTCACAAGGTCAGCCTCTTTGGTCAACTCATTACATTTTTAAAATACATGTGTATTTTTCCTGTGTTGCTCCATAGTTAGAGCTCCCAAACTCATATGTTTCTTCAGAACTGTCTTTAAAACCTTTAATGAATTGCAAGGAAAAAAGGTTGACAGCAATTATGCCCGGTAACTATAGTTATATAGTATATATTACTAACTATAAAATTACTAAAATATATAATACTAAAAATATATATTAATATTAATAGATATCTACATATATATTAATAATAATATATAATACTAAAAATATATATTACTATTTAACTATAGTAATTTGTATTAGACTTAAATCTTACATTATTTCAGGCAAACCCAACTTTTAGTTCTGTTTCTGTAACACTGGACCTAACAGGGTTCTGATCCATAAAAGTCTCCCACATAAAAGTGTAAGAATAATAATAATAATAAGAATTCAAACAAATTATATTTATGCTATAATAATGATGACATGATAACGATTCTAGGAATTTATATTTGCTGAAGAAAACGAACCACCTATTTCTCTAGCTACTAATATTTTCCTCACTCCCACTCTACTCCCTTCACCAGCATGCTGGAAATAGTATTGTAACTATTGTCACAGTGTAATTTCACAGGCACCAAAAATACAGCAGTAATTAGAAAGACTGGCAGAAACAGGAAGTAATCTATCACACAGTTTTCAAATAAATTAGCAAGTAGTTGGTTTTCAAGAGTACTGGGTGCTAAGTACTTTGAATATCTTGCCACTTCATATAGGAATGTGATGGAAATTAGATTGTCTGAAAACCTGTTTTATCACCAAAGGCAAAATTTGTCTTCACATGACTGATTTAGAATCTAGTGCAAGAAGGAAATTCAGTTATAATGTGTATATGCTTTTGGAGAAATGACCTTAAAATAGTCTTATGTGGGCAAATCTGTGCAATGAAGTCATTGCTAATACTTACAATTCCATGCTTCTGTAGCAGGTCAATATCCTGAAAAAGGGATTCCTAAAAAAAAAAGCATACTTTTTTTTTTGTTTTTTCTTGTAATTACATTATCTCATTATGTATCTATTTCAAATTTGTAAACATTTAAATTATTTTTCCCTAATAATATATAACTTGTTGGACTGCCCAAATAAGCAAAGCCATAGTGATCTGAGGCCTACACATTCTTATCACCTTTTAAAACTGTATTTGCACAGGCAATCAATCCTTTGCTGTGCTAATAAAACTTGTGTTATGATGACAATCATCCTGATTCTTTCTACGACAGTTCCTCAGCATTTTCAGGATGATAACCATTCCTGCAAAGCATAAAATTAGCTGATAGTTCCCTTGTTTTTAATGTAGAAGTCAAAAATACAACGAAATTATAATCCCATTAAAAACTGTGCACAGCAGCTTTTGAAAGGTTCTTGATGAGCACTTGAAGGGCAAGGCTGTACAGGGACTAGGAGAATGAGACTTTCTTGGCATTAGACTGGAACGAAATTTTAAAAGCATTGAACTCCCTGATGGTCTTTGGGGACCTCTTGTCTCTCCTTGGATTTCATAATACTAGCAGAACACCCTCAAACAACATTTGCTGCACTTATTTTCTAATGAACCATAAATTTACCTCATCATCCTGGTATCCTGGTTCTTCTTGGACTACTTGATCCTCCATGGCCTTCATTGTGAAAGAGCCAGCAATAAAGTATTGATCACTGCGTGGAAATGCAAACATTGGGGTGGCAATAAATGAGTAAATGACAGTAAAAGAAAAACAAGTCTTTTAAGAAATCCTTGATCTACAGAACCTTCTCAGTGTGCCATCACATACAGATTTAAATGCCCATTATGTTTCCAACTCTTCATTATCTGACTTACCAGACCATAAGGAGAAAATCTACCACATTACTCTCTGATGAACCAGTTTGGCTAGACCAGGCTTATCAGATATTATGAAAAGAGATCTCATTCCCTTGTGGGAATGTTGGGTTAGAGTATGAGTTTGGAGGTTGGAACATTTTAAATTATTTATCATTAATTTATGCTGGCAAGAAAGTTAAAGGCAGTCTGTATTTTTGTAACAAAAGTCAGCAGAATTACAGACAGGATGGGTAGGAGAAATGTTATGCAACATCTCACTTTCCTATCTTTATGTGACATAAAGCCCATAAAAAACTGCTATTGAGCAGACTCCTTTGTCTTGCTGGAGTTCAGAATACCTAATAAATGCTGAAGACATGCAAATAAAGACTGTAAGAAGTATGCTTGCATGAACAAAGTAAAAGAAGGATAATAAAATTCTGAGGCTTTTATTATGGAAAAATATTCACAGTGAGTGTATTTAATGGGTTTTCATGCTTAACTTGTCATATCTGTACTCTACTACAGCTTCACTGCACTCTTTATGTGACTTCCTATAAACAAGGCCTGGAGTCAGAACAGGTACTTACCTATATCATGGTTTTAAATAAAAAGCAAAATATGACCTCCTTAAATTTTGTAAATGCAAGAAAAATTAATACAAAGTAAGTTCCTTAAAAATATGAACTTGAAACTATCAGTATCACTTTTGTGGTTTTGTAAATGGTTAGGTTGCTTCTGTCTGAATGGTGAGCTTGTCTTCACTGTTCTAGCTGTGGCTGATCAGAAGTTTTGTAAACTACCTCACCCAGATGTGTATATATGTTTCTTGCTCATCTATGTTAATAAAGTACATGAAATATAAAACAGGTTTATGATGAAACTGCAAGATGGGCTGCATGTAACAGAGGAAAGGATAATTTAGATTAAGTATATGTATGTAGCTTTTGTCAGCATCTAAATGGATACTTAAGGCCTGCTTGCAAGAATCTTGTCTATGCAGGGGCTGGGAAAAGTGAGGAATAAAATATTATCATTTTATAATGATATTACTTGGTTTTAGAGTGAAAACATAGGAATCCCTTCTGTTAGTATTTAATGGAAATACGCCTATTAAATCTGTTGTTTCTATTAGTGTCAGCATGTATTTCGTTTCTGTTTCAGAACTTTGACAACTGTGGAATGAGAAATCATGACTTCTCATCATGCCTTTCGTCAATCCAAAAAATAACTACAGTAAACCATTAATTAAAAAAATACTTGAAGAGATTTAAAAAAAACCTCTCAGGTTCAAATACTGAAAGAAGGAAAACAAGTAATGTAAGAAGGCATTACAATGGTATTACAATCCCCTTCTCCATTAAAAACATCCTCCTGAAATGCACATAATCCTGCACTCCAGGCACGACTAAACAGGTCATGGGATCATTCTCCTACTCATCCTTAGGCAACTGGTATCTCACAGCAAAATAAGGCAGACCCTATGGTATCCTGCAGGCTAGAAAGGAAAATTAAGAAATTATACCACACCCGAGCAAAAACTTCAGGGATGAACAAAATCCTCCTGCTTAGTGGAGAGTCCTCCTTGCTGCTGGTGTGTTGGCTCACCGAGGGCCCAGAAGATTTCAGCTTCTGCTGCCTGCAGTGAACCAGATAAAAGCATTTATAGACTGAGATAACACAGCAAATCCTAGAAGAAATTAGGACCTTTGTGAAGAAACACAAAACACAGTTGTGTCACCTCAGGAGCCCCAGCCCTGCTGTTAGTGCCCTGTGGAGCTACTCCTTAGGATGGGTGTACAAGGCCTGTGTGTTGTGCTTCTTTCAACAAATGGAGATTGTCAGTGTGACAGGACCTGGCCCCTCGCTGGCCTTGGCTTTGGGTTTAATGAGTGGGTTTTGAAGGAAGGGGGCAGCTGACCTGACCCGAGCAGAGTTTAGGCCCCAGGTTAGGGGTAGATCTGACCTGCCCTAGGGGGTGGAGTTCCACATCTGTTGGCTCAGAGCAAAATAAACGATTAATCATCTCTATCAACACACGGATTTATTTGGCGTTCCTTCACCAGCTGCCTTTTCAAGGCACCTAAGTTTCTCTCCCCAAACTGTGAGGCACCGCAGAATCTACCTCCCACCGTGGAGCGCCCCGCATTCCGCGTCAAAATTACAACAATCATTAGAGCACACCTCGCCCACAACCACCTCAGAACCCGAACGCCTGTGTGCCTGTGGGGGCGGGAACCGAACTGCCCAAACCCTCCCCGGCTGCAGCAGCGGCAGCCCGGCCTCCCGCCGCCTCCTGAGGGGACGGGACCCGGGGCAGGGGTTGG
>JAAWXA010000003.1:7071068-7094318 GCA_038090715.1 Florisuga fusca
CCCCTCCCGCCTCTCTTTCTCTTCCCACCACCCCGCCCCCGCGCTGAAACACGGTTGAATCATTGTCTTCTTCAGTCGCTTTTATCTTCTAAAATTTACCAACTGCTAAACTTGCCATCGGTAGGCAGGGTGGTGTTACCCTCCCCTTACAGCTGGCAAAGGCAGGCGGAATTAAAAAAAAAAACAAAACACCCAAAACAAAATACCACAAAAAACCAAAAAACACGGGGTGGCGTAGGTTTGAAGTTCACTCAGCTCAGCCTTATTTTTCCGGGGTGCCATCCGCACGTCTTCCTAAACGGGGCACATGGCATTTTTAGGACTGGATGGCCAAAACTTCCCAGAGGGCATCTGTTTCCAAAAGCTGGAAGAGAAATGACTTGCCTGAAGTCACAGGACAAGAAAATGAGGCTGAGTCATACACATGACTTAATCTGTCATTTTAAAAGGATGGGAAATGTAATTTTTAGGATATGAACACTTCTGCAGTGTTCTTGGAGACCGTATGTGGAAGGCAATCCCCTGTTCTAGGACGCCTCTGGTAGCACACTCAGTACAGACTGCATGTAAAGGAGATGCTGGCATACTTCTGTCCTGGCTGCTCCTTGGGATCACTGCCGGGCTGGGCAGGGGGGTTGAAATGGCAGAAAGGATGGGAGCGTCATCTGAGAAGGTTTCAAGGTGCTTCTGAAAACTTCCCCACCCTCCAGATGCAGGAGGCCACCTGCACACGTGTCTGTCAGCACTAGCCAAGCCAGGAAACCAACCAACAAAACCCACAGCTAAACGATCAGCACACCACAGGAATGCTCACAGGGTCCCCATTTGAGACATCAAACAATTTGTCAAAGTACCTAATGTCTAATTCTGGGTGCTCACGGCCTTAACTATATAGAGGAACCAGCTGGCACTGCTTTTGAAAACTGCATTATTCCACAAGAGCTGTTCCAGAAGAGCACTTAGGCAGACAGTTCTTTAAGGACAAATTCCTTCACCAAGCATGCTTGTATTCCAGAATAGAACGCACATGCAGAGAGGGACCCTTCTGGTGCTGCTGAACAGGCTCTGCAGCAATCAATGCCTCTGTAAGAAACCTTCTCCCCATTATCGTAGAATCATAGAATTGTCTGGGTTGGAAGGGACCTCAGAGATCATCAAGTCCAACCCTTGATCCACTACCGCTGCAGTTACTAGACTATCTATCCTTCTAGTTCATAAAATTAAAAAAAAAAAAACTAAACAGAAGATCATCTCGCACCCCAAAATGCTACTTTGGGGAGTAAGCTACATTCTATATCTTCAAAAGGTTTTGTGATCATTAACCGCTCATTTGGCTTTCAGCGGGCATTGTGCAGTAAATAACCTCCCATGCCCCTCTCACATTTCACGCTAGCCAAGAGAGTTGAGGCATTGCAGTCTCCTTCTTCCCTCTTCCAGGCTCTGCTGCTGAGCAGCACACCTCCAGCTGCAGGTCAGGCACTGGCAGTAATAAACACCACCCTGATCAGCATTTCTTCTCACTTGAGATCGTATTCCAGTGCCGTAAAAATGCTGAGTATCCAGCTGGTTTGCTCATCCTCACCAAGCACTTTAATCCATGGTTGTAGTAGGAGTGTTTCTGGTTGGTTGGTTTTGGTTTTGATTCAAATTTTTGTGTGAATCAACTGGACTGGAGTAAAATAGAAAAGTTATGCGTTCTCTGAACTTTCAAGGTGGCAGTTTTCCTGTCATTAAGAATGAGAGCAGAATAATCTGGTATTTGGCTTTCCAGGATAAAACCCTTGAAGAGTCACCCTAGGATGTAAGTGTACATTTATGCCTGCATTCTTTCAGAAGAACTGTACCTTTCAGTTTCCATAGGAAATCATTCCACTCACAGTTGGTCCCAGACTAAAACTGTGACACACCTGAAAATCTTCCTAGAATTGCAGAATGTTTCTGGGCAAAGATTCAGCAACATAGTCTTCATCTTTCCCTTCTCTAGCAATTGTTTGAGGGTTTTTTTCCCCTGTAAAGTAGAAAATACATGTTGAAGAGAAGAGGGTGAAGAGGGAGAGAAAGAATATTTGATGTTTCAAAGGCAATCCAAGTATTAACAAGGTAAAAACTTACTTCTATCTTGTACAGCAAAGGAATATATGAAGTGAGAGTTCAGCAGCATTCTTGGAAGATATGTTAGCTATTACATCCCCAATGTTACCCAAATCCACAGATCATTATGGCCTTTCCTTGCCGTCTCACTGTAGCTACTCCCCCAGTCACATCAGAATTAATGATCACAGCTTCCAAAACAGAATCTGATGAAAACCTTTCTGTGAGGAAGTGACAGGAAGATTCCATCTCAGTCCATCTCAGGGAAAGGCCGTGCTGCTCATATGGACCCCATGGAATTTGTACTAATTATCTGCACACATCACATCTCGCTCCCCATTCTCCCTGCTTGAAAGGTCTCTGAAAACCACTCTTAGCTAACGGGTAATACCTCTAGCAAAAGAAAAGAACAGCAGAATGAAATTCAGGTCATTAGATTAATACACACACACACACACACACACATATATATATATATAATATTTTTTTTTACTATTTAAGGAATTGTTGCTCATCTTTCTACTGCTTCTGGTCCGAATGTCTGGTACACTTCTTTGAATGCCGTCTCTATCTTGTGACTAAGACTAAAACTCTGCAAATTTTGTGGTAAACCCTAAGTTTTACATAGAGGAATCAACCTTGCCTATGTTTAGTTTAGACTTAGTGATGTCTGTCCCAGTCTTGAAGTCCTCAGGCAAAGCCTTGACAAAATACTCGGTATTACACTGCTGGAAGTAATCATTTTTGCCACCTCCGATTTACCTTGGGTTAATCATTAAGAATATAGTACAGGATTAGAGATCTCCTTTCTGTTTATCAAGATGTCCTGTCCAGATCATGGTTTGGCATTACAGCTCCAGGGGGAAATGATGAATGAGAGACCTATGCCCATTGATGTTAAAGAGGTGTCAGGTCAAACCAGGACCACAACAGGCTGGGTGGGACTGGAGAGGAAAAGATGCTAGATAGCTTATTACTGTCAAAATGCAGACTAGAGAATTCAGGCATGGGTATTTTTCTAAATGAAAAAGAAATAATCTGTAAGTATGTTAAATATATAAATACAGTAAGTGATAGTAGTCCAAGCACCACAACCTTCCTTTTTTTTGGTGATAATTTTATATAGGTGATTGTGAAATAAATAATTTATTTATAATATGGGATGACATGGCTAAAAAAATTCAGTCTGAAATAAACAAGGACAATCTTAAGATTTGCAAAAGCTAACCCTGGTTAAGAGGCTTTCTGGAGGCATGCATCAATATATCGTATGCAGAGTCTATCAAAATACAAAGGAAATAAGAGAAGCATTCACTTTTGAGAATGTGCAAGGATGTTTTTATTTAAAGAAAGAAAAGCCAACTAGTCATAGAGAACAGTAAAACTGAAAGAATACCAAGAGATCATCTATCTCAAAGCAGAACCAGCTAAACTTGACAGGTGTCTGTTTGCTGGGAGAGGGAGAGGCTGTGGATTTTATTTTATCAGAGGTTTTTAAAGAAAGAACCAGACAATTTCAGTGCCTGACTATCCATTCCACTACCCTTGTTTTCTACCACTCACTATGTAATGCAATTTTGTTTGCAAAAATATGCAGCATACTTGGAGGTAACTTCTAGTTTGAAAGGTCAGATGACTGGGACTCTAAATCCTGCATTCTTGCATTTTCTACACCAAAAGGGGGAAAAATGCCAGCCTATCAAGTTCTAAAATTTGCTCAGACGTCATGGATTATTTGGTAATCTGTACAACTCTGCTCTCATGGCTTTTGGGGCTAGCACATTGTAACCACATAGCCCTGTGACACCCTGTGATCTGCCACAACCTTTGCAGGGAATTGGCAAGGCCTGAGGCTTGTCAGGCATGCTTTGTTTGAACTCTGTTCAACCTTTCTTTACCTTTGTTTTACTTGGTTAGCTGTGACAGCAGTTTCTATAACTGACTGAGTCTATGGCTAACTTGTTTTACTTCTGTTTATCTGTGCACGGTACAGCCATCATTTTATATAAATAGCAGTAACAAACAGTTACTCTACGTAGATTTATCCAGCACAAGGGTGCACTGTAGAGAAATGCAGTCCTGGTGCAATAGCAAATAGCAGAGGCCTTGGGAAACAGGGACACAAGAGAGGAGGTGCATGGGAGTGCAGACATGTATGGAAAGAGTGGTCAGGCACTGGAACAGGGAAGTGATTGGATCACCATCCCTTGGAGGCATTTGAGCAACATGTAGACGTGGCACTTCAGGGCATGCTCTAGTGGCTGAGATTGTAGGGGGTTTGTTGGGTTTTTCTGTGGGTGTTATTTGGTGGAGTGTGTGTGGTGTTTGTGTTTGTTCAGGGATTTTTTTTATTTTTTTATTTTATTTTTTATTTTATTTTTTTATTTTTATTTTATTTTTATTTATTTATTTATTTATTTATTTATTTTTGGTGTTTGTCTGTGTGTGTGTGTATGGTTGGACTCAATAATCTCAGAGGTCCTTTCCAACCATGACTATTCTGTGATTCTGTGACACGCCAAGTTAACGGGCAAGGCGCTGGAGATGTGATGGCTGTGAACAACTCACCAGTGGTTAAAGAAATGGTGACCTGGGTGAAACCAATTTTAGGGGTAACAAAGAGAATGGAAGAATAGTAACTAACTCATTAACAAGCTACATATTTACTGTACGATGATATGCAGCATTGGACTGGAGAGCAATGAAGAAATGTGTAAATGCTTGCTAGCAAACACAAAAATGAAACCAAGCGGACTCTAGGGCAAGGAAGGAGATGCCATCAATGTGATGATCATATTCTCCCAGCAAATGACTCCAGATGCTGACAACTGTGAATATCACTCCCCACAACAGACACCAGAATGGATCCACCAACCTTGCAACCCACAGGAGCAGTGGAAGGGTGAGCAAGATACAACGAAAAGGATTAGAAGCCAAGAAGCATGTGTTACCATCTAATAGATGTAAACTGCATCATTATTCTTTATGTAAGTTATATCTGGATCAATTATCATTAGACTCTCAAGAACAACAAATTCTTGGCATTAATTATATATAAGGTGGGCTTCCTCCTTGTCCATAAACAAAGTGTAGCAATTTGTCACTAACTAGTGGATGACATACACAATTCGTAATTTCACTGGTAGCTGATGAATTAGAAGCTCAAGGACTGCCTGAGCTACAAGCAGACCAGGGGCAAAATGGAACAATGTGGATTAAGTGCATTTGGTGGTTGTAGCTGAAATTTAGTCCTTTAAAATCCTATTGCTGAGCACATTTGTAACCTTGGCTAATATATATAAGAAACTCACAGCATTGCAAAAAGTGGTTTTTTTTAATTTCTAACAGAATAATTCCTCCTGTTTTGAAGGCTGGTGCTGTGACATTTTACAATTTATCAATCTCTGCACAAAAATCTCTGTTACAAGAAATGAAATGCAGTTGGGGAAATATATTACTCTGACTCATGAAATGCATACTTTGGTCTTTTTTACACTGGGAAAGCTTTCTAAATAGCTTTTGCAAATTCCAAAATAACTGCTCTTGACTAACTCCACATACACTGATTTTTGTTCTGGAATAAGTGCACCTTGTTCTACTTTAGCTTAAGCAGCTTTCTGATAAACAGGAATAACAGGCTAATTATGAAATAAGGCTGCCCACATATGTTGCTAAGTGGGAGCAGTAATCGCAGTTACATATATCCTTGTTTATTTGAATTGACCTCCAAGGTCAGATGAAAGTGGGATGAAAAAAAGCAATAATAAAATTTATTTGCTATGAAACCGTTATCAGTCTTCAACATCAGTGACCATTTAAATTAAAGCTTAATCAGTGTGGTTAAAGAAAGACTTTAACCAGAAAGAATGGTTAAAGTCCATGGGTGAATTATCACAATTTCATTAAGTAAGTCAGAAGAACTGACTGAATAGTCAATGGCTTTCACCATTCCTGTAGGCAGAGGTACTTCTGTGGAAGTGAGTGCAAATACAGGAGGTAGAATTTGCCTGCTGGGAGCTGTAGATTTTGGGGGATGAGACAGGAAAATAGAGAAGCGATGGGGATTATGGCTTTAGAAGGAACCTGAGGCAGAAAACTTTATTTAACTGCAATAACTCATCAGAAAGGGAGTTAAAACAAGAAAATTGCTCATGGATGCATCTGCCATGCTGCAGAAGACAGAACTGTGTGTCTATTCTTCACATCAAAGAAATTCTGACTCCTAATACAAACAAGCTGGAAGTACTGTAAATATTGTCTTAACTGTCACAGCCAAAAGCATCAATGCTTCTCTAACTGATTTGCACAGCAGCATTGAAAATTAATCTGAAAAAGACACAAAGGTAAGCCAGTTTATCCACAGAACATAAGAGTGGGGAATATTCAGTGCTCCAGCTAAAAGAAGCGTAATTCATGGAATGTTGTTTTTTTTTTCCCCCCTCTAATACATTCCATCTCACAGAAGCTAAATGCTTCTGTTGTCAAGTAGGTTGAATAATGACTTTGAGTACACTGCTCTGTTTTGTACTCAGGGCAGTATTTTCATTGGCATGCTCCAGAAAGAAGAATGTCTTTAAAGTGCAGTTAATAAAATTTTAATTTCTAGGTCACAGCAGAATTCACTGGTTACATCAGAGAATGACATTTTACAAGAGAAACATTTTTAAATTCACATTTGGAAGAGGTTCAGCATTGGAATTGAAGATTCCTTCATTTAAAAGCAAAAACAAACACCAACAAAACAAAAAAACCCAACAAAATTTTGAAGAGGATCAACTTGAAAAACTAATAATTTTCAAATAGAGCTTTAATTTTCAATTGTGTTCCAACTAATAACTTTATTCAATTTTGCATTTTTAAACTTCAAAGAATCATTAACCTGATAGGTTTTGTTTCACCCCTTGTTTCATTTTCCTTGAATTACCATGGTTTCTTGGCCAGCATTACTTGGAAGTGTGTCTGTCTCTTAAATTTTTCCCTTGTCTGTATCTGAAGAAAGCTCTTCATCTCTCCTCCTCATGTTTTTTCTGGTGTGCTGATGAGAAACGACATATCCGTGTCTTTGAAACTATGCAGATGCACAGCTCCCACTCAGTTCAATACACCCCAGTACTTCCTACTCCTGTCTTCTCTCCTCTTTTGTCTGTCCCTGCTGGTACTTTCCCCACTGGATTACTGAGGCAGTGCTTCCTCCTTTAATGGTCAGGCAATCCAGAGGAATAGGTCAGACTTTCCAAGACTGTATTTCACACAAACCCTCTGCTCATTAGGCAATGAGGTCAGAAATCACAGGATACTCAAGTCCTCGCTTTCATAATATTATTCAGGATTGAACTGTGGCTGTTCTCAGTTAGAGGTTCCCAACTGACCACCCACTGTTCTCCACCCCCAGCTATCAGTGCTAATGCAGCAAAAGCAAATTGGAGATAAGGCGCTGATGAGAATAACAACCATTTTTCAGGCATTTCTAAGGAATGACCAACTGGCCTTGAAGGAACTTGTATGGATATAAACTCTTAAGGAAGGCCAGGCAGGGGAGATGAGGAAGGGGTGTTGCCCTCTATTTCAATGAGCTTGTGGGTCAGGGTTAAAGGTAAGGCAGGAGTAAGTGTTACCATATCAGGGGTGTGCTACAGGCCACCTGACCAAGAAGACCAAGAGGATGAGACCCTCTATAGACAGATATGAGTAGTTTCACGTTCACAAGCTGTGGTCTTCATGGGGGATTTCAACCACCCTGATATCTGCTGGAGAGACAACACAGCAAGGCACCATCAATCCAGGAGGTTCCTGGAATGCATTGAGAACAATTTCCTTCTCCAAGTGGTAGAGGAATCAGTGAGAAAAGGTGCTATGCTTGATCCTCTACTCACCGAGGTAGGCTGGTGGACAATGTGAAGCTTAAGGGCAGTGATGGCTGTAGTGACCACAAACTGGTGTAATTCAGGATCCTTAGGGAAACAAGGAGGGTGTGCAGCAAGCTCACTACCCTGGACTTCAGGAGAACAAACTTTCACCTCTTCAGGGATCGTCTTGGTATTGCATAACAAAGTTGCAGAAGACAAAGGGACAAGGAGAAGGAAGATGTGCCCACTGTAGAAGAAGAGCATGTTCCAGGAGAACCTGAAAGAGCACAAGTCCATGGGACCTGATGAGATCCATCCACAGATCCTGAAGGAAATGGTGGAGGAAGTTGCAAAGCTGATTTCTGTGACATTTGAAAAGCCATAGCAGCCTGGTGAAGTTCCCACTGACTGGAAAAGGGGAAATGTAACCTTCATTGTAAAAAATGGAATAAAGGAAGACCTGGGAAACTACAGGACTGTCAGTCTCACCTCTGTGCCCAGCAAGATCACAGAGCAGATCCTCCTGGTAGCTCTACAGAGACACATGGAAAATGTGGAGGAGATTGACAGCAACCAACATGGCTTCACCAAGGGTAAATCATGCCTGACAAATCAGGTGGTTTTTATGATGGGGTCACAGTGTCAGTGGACAAGAGGAGAGCAACTGGCATCATCTACCTGGACTTGTGCAAAGTGTTTAGCACTGCCTTGCATGACATCCTGGACTCTTAACTGGAAAGATATGGATTCAATGGATGGACCACTAAGTGGATAAAGAATTGGTTGGGTGATCACACTCAAAGAATTGTGGTCAACAGCTTGATGTTCAATTTGAGACCAGTGAAGAATAGCATTCCTCAGGGGTCAGTAGTAGGACCAGTGCTGTTTAACATCTTTGTTGGTGACACAGACTGTGGAATTGAGTGCATCCTCAGCAAGTTTGCTGATGACACCATGCTGTCTGGTGCAGTCAACACACTGGAGAGAAGGGATGACAGACATGAGAGGTGGGCCCATGCCAACCTCATGAAGTTCAATAAAGCCAAGTGCAAGGTCTTGCACCTGGGGCAGAGCAATCCCAAGCACAAGTACAGGTTGGATGGAGAATGTGTTGAGAACAACCCTGAGGAAAAGGACTTGGGGTGCTGGTTGATGAAAAGCTCAACATAAGTCAGAAATGTGCACTTGTAGCCTAGAAAGCCAACCATACCCTGGCTGCACCAAGAGAAGCATGGCCAGCAGGTCAAGGGAGGTGATTCTCCTCCTCTACTCTGCTCTTGTGAGACCATCTGGATTACTGTGTCCAGTTCTGGATCCTCCAATGCAAGAAGGGCATAGAGCTCTTGGAGTGAGTCCAGAGGAGGGCCTCAGAGATGATCAGGGCTCTCACAGGAGAGGGCTGGAGCACCTCTCCTGTGAGAACAGGCAGGGTGAGTTGCACATACTCATCCTGGAGAAGAGAAGGCTCTGGGGAGACCTTTTAGCAGCCTTCCAGTACCTGAAGTGGGTCATACAGCAAAGATGGGGAGGGACTATTTTAAAGGCATGTAGTGATAGGGCAAGGTGTAATGACTTTAAACTGCAAGAGAGTAGATTTAGGTTAGACATTAGGAAAATATTCTTTCCTGTGAGGGTGGCGAGACACTGGCACAGGTTGCCCAGGGAAGCTGTGGCTGCCCCCTCCCTGGAAGTGTTGGAGGCCAGGCTGGATGGGGCTTGGAGCAGCCTGGTCTGGTGGGAGGTGTCCCTGCCAATACATGGGGGTTAGAACTAGATGATCTGTAAGGTCCCTTCCAACAAGAACCGTTCTATGTTTCTATGATCTCTAAACTAAAAGCATCTGCTAATCATCTCAGAAGTCTGAACTATCTGATTGGAGCACTTTTCTGAGTTTTGCTTCAGGAGGAATTAATGTGTTTTTATAGGAAAAACAAACAAACAAAAAGTCAGAGAAGGAAATTCCAGATGCAGCTAGAATAAGTATGCAGCATATTGTTTGTCATCAACACTACACTGAAGTACCTCAAGAGCAACTGCTACAGGAGGCCCTTTGGGAAGCACACACTGCTTACAGACTTCAGAACTGTCATCACAGAAGTTGTTTTAGCTCTCTTAGGCTATCTACTTCCAGAGAAAGGAATAGAGTCATCTCACTTTTTTTTCTCAGGAAGACAAAAGGTTTTAACAGGGAACAGTGGTGGCACCTTACCACCTTAGGGACAAAACCTGAGGGGAAAAACTGACAAAAGAAGCAACAGTAAGAAATGTGAAGCAATCCTAATTCCACACTCTTTTTATACTAACAACTTCCCTTAATCTTTTCTGTATTGCAGGGTGTATGTAGATGCCAACAAGATCAGCTACATCAGTGGGAGAGTGAAAAATTCCCTCAGTTTATTACATCATCTTCCATCCTTCTCCAAACACTGCATCACCTCTCTAGGATGAGGTGCTATTTCTAGTCTTCTAGTTTTAAGCAGATGTTGAGACTGCTTCTAGATACTGTCCTTCTTATCCTTTTCAGGCTTTGCATCTTGGGTCTGGAGGTCTGAAATATTAAATGTTAGGAGTCCACATTCCCCTTGCCTAGCACATATCAGTGAAGTCAACACCTAAGGAAGTATTTGCACTAATTAGACACACACAAGTAGCATCTTTGATATTTCCAGCTGTCAATTGTTGATGTATGTACACACACATATGTACATACATTCTCTGGCTTCTTATACAGGGAGCCCACGTTATAGCATAGCAAAGGCCTTCAGAACAACAAGCCTGTGAAGTCTTAATAAAATAAATAATGTTTTATCATCCTCATTCTATATCCTGAAAAGTCACTGATATTTTGCCTGTTTGGACTTGGAAGCTTTTGCTTGTTTGATGAGGTTGGTACTTGCTTAGACACTTGTCCGTGTTTCGGTTCTTTCAAGAAAAATGAAAGGCAGAAAAACTAGGAGTAATTTACCAGGGTGGTAGGATGAATGCCTTAATTTTCAGGTATTTGCTTTAAAAAGTCTAGGCCACCCACAAGCAAAATGTAGCCTTTTCTAGGGCAAAGCACAGCAGCCACTACTGCTAGCAGCAGCACACTGCAGTCATGGGACAGGGGATAAAAACATCCTCGCCTGCTGAAATGGCAGGAGATATTTCAGGGTCATAGAAGGCAATTGCAGGCTTGCAAACTAGCTGTGACACCAGGGTAATGTCCTTATCTAGTAAAAAGTAACTGATGGAGCTATTCCATAAAACGCCCAACCAAGCCAGCTCTCTAACAGAAGCAAGTCAGGAAGATTTCTTCCCTCAGGATTTATTGACTCCATAAATTGCTTTAAGAAAACAAATTAAGCACAACCTACTCACGTGTTTCAGTGTGCCCATCTGGGTGAAAAATTGCAACGTTTCTGTATTTCTCCAAGCCAGTTTAATAAGCAATCCTTCCCAAAACCCCACTCCCTGCATGAGTACTCAGTGAAATACCTTTCTCCCTTGCCAGTCCACAGCGACAAAGCAACACCAGTAAGGGGACTTTTTCTAATTGATATTATAATTCTTATATTCTTATGTTCTTATATATTGATATAAGAAATATATGTGTAATACATATATACTGATAGGAAATTGATATGCTGGCAGTGTGGCAGTATTACTTTGTGATATGTAAATTCAATCAAAGAATGAAAATGATCTGGAGCCTGTCAGGGTTGCTCTAATAATGCATATGCCAAGAAAAACCACACCAAACTCGATTTAGACTTCGTCAATTTCTTGCTTCCACTTGTTCACAGACATGTGACAGCACAAACTTTCAAAAGTTTACAAACTTTTTTACAAAACAAACTTATTTACAAAAACAAGTAAGTAATCAGCAAGATGCAAGCTGAGTAAGTTGTGTGTTGTACTGAGAGAAGTAAGAGTCCTCTGCAATATGTATAAATATGAAAGAATTTACTTCTCTTATATAATTTCAGATTTTAAGGAGAATAACTTGCTCTCCTGACAGCTTATTTTCCAGGACTCTAGATTTTAACAGTATGGGCAGATCATATGACTGATTTATTTTCCCCCTCTTCCATGTACAATAAGGAAAAAAACCCACATAGCTTTAATGTTGATTTTTAACTCTGATTTAATAACAACATAATTCAGTTTCTTTCCAAAACATCTGTGCAGAAATAGATGATTGACTGTACCATTACTGACTTCAAATGCTCTCACTGGCCTCTGCATCAGGTTCAGTGTTCCCAGCCCCCTATGCAATGCAGCCTCTGTGTACATTTACCTCTGCCATCCCTGCCACCATTCATGCTTTTCTCCCTTCTGCTTTGCCCAAATACCCTTGCCTTGGTTTATTCCTTCTGCCTTACTGTCTTTGCTCTCTGTGCTTAGAACTCATTTGTGTGCCAAAAGAACTATCTTTTCCATCCTCCTGAAACACTACAAAAGAATTAGTAAAGCCCCAATGAATCCATATTAGCCATTTCAAAGTAATTTTTTGTTCTGTATCCAAGTACAGCGGCAATGCTCTTGTCCATCATCTGGGTCATTCTGGTCCCAAGATTTCAAGTAATGAATTCAATCAGAGGATCCCAATTAAACAGCCAAAGCTTAAGTGCCAGGCATCTGCAGTTCCTATTGGCTGCAAAATAAATGCTTACAGTGGAGCATTAAAAAAAAGTCACTACCTGTCTAGTTGACATTTGTTTTGGAATCTGCAATCCCCATTTTTTACTGACCTGGTTATCCTTATTTGCAGCCTGTTGAACACTGGCTCAGCTGCCTCAGTTTGGATTACAAGCTTTTCCTTGTTCTACACAAAGCTTGACATACTGACATGATCCCTGACAATAAGTTATCACCACCAGTTGTTCAGTCTTGGAACTGGATGAGAAAATTACTTCATCAGTAAATGAATGAATGAATTGTGAGAACAGCCAGTCTGCTGACCCATGAAAACAATTTAGCTTTCTTTTGGACTGATAAGATTTAAATCTTCAGAGACTCAGATTTTCATCTGCGTTTATTTCCAAAATGAATCAAATTACATAGATGTGTGAGCTGGGAGCTAGTTTCTAAATATGACACCCCTACCCTCCCAGTAACATTAAAAATACAAGATTCTTCATAATATTTAAGCAGTTGGTGCATAAATAAAAGTTAAATTTAATTTCCCCTGTACCACATCATTTGCTTACTTCTTTTCTAAAGGAAATGTCTGCTGTATCTTGGCTGCAGAGCACAACAGAGACAGTGAGTGTTGCCTGTGACGTGATGACTTGCCACAAGGAAGAATCCCTTGCCATCAAACTTAGAAAATTAAGAGACTGCTGATAATTTTGAGGAATTCTTTCTGAATGGTTAAAGAAAAATTCCTGTCATCTGGCAAATTGATAAAAAACCCCCAGCCAACTAACTTCTGAGTAACAGGAGCAAGATGAAGCAGTCAGCATTGGATACTTTTAATGAAAGCTTTAGCTTCTGTGACACATCCACTTGCTGGCTGCACATCTTTGTGAACATATTTTTATCTTACATTCGTGTACAGTCTTCTCTAGACTGCTTGTCATCATGAAGGAATCTGAGGAAGGGAGGCAGAATGAAAATCACAGTTCATAAGTTTAGAATCCAAGAATGAGATCCGAGTTTATGCAGAGAGAGCACCCCCCATAGGGCTCATTTTGCTTGGGTATTCAATGAAAATTCATAATATTTTGTTTTCACAGCCTCTTTTCCCCTGAGAATCAGTGAAGATACTGCTTTGTTAATACTGAACAAACGGACACCATACAGCTCTTTATATTACAACTGTTTTGTTATCAAGACTGCCTTCTGCCTGGTCCTACTGTGTCTCCTGTTTTCACCCCTTGCTGCCCCAGGGAACAACACGGGATTAAGACAGGAGATTGAAACAAAACAATCAGATCTATTATTTACTGCTGGAAGTACAGGTTGCTTTTTCAGGTCGTGGAGGAATGGATTCTAAATCTGGTGTCCCTCAATAGCTTTTACTCCAGGCTAGTTCATGTCATGGGTGAGCAGCCATCTGCATTCCCCAAAATCCCCAAAAGCCACCTCGTCTGCATATGAGCCTGCAGCACATACCCAGGCCTGGAAAAGACTTTCTGGGTCACAGAGTCCATTTTCCTGCCACTGCAGACAGCAGATCATCTAAAGCCCACATTATTTCCAATTTTTGTCTTTGAAAAGAGTCCATCCACAGGCACACCTTCCTAACAGAATCAGGATAGAGTAAGACCTGCAGATCAAGGCATTCTGGGGAAAAAAGTTTGGTTACTACACTCCTATATAGATTAGCAGGGACTAAGGAGAACTGTTTATATCAGTGTTCTGATGACTCTTCTTTCCCTTTGGTTGCAGATTGTTCATCTCAAGTATTTCTGGTTCTAAATGGGAATAGTTGGAGATGTGTGATTAGTGGTCTTCGCCAGGGGTCAGTACTGTGTCCAGTCTTATTCAACATCTTCATCAATGACCTTGGGTGAGGGAGCAGAAGATATCTTCAGCAAGTTTGCTGGTGATATGAAACTGGGAGGACTGGCTGAGGTACTGGAAGGCTGTGCAGCCATTCACTGAGATCTGGAAAGACTGGAGAGCTGAGTAGGGGGGAAACCAGGGGGAAAGTTCTAGGGGAACCTAATGACGTTCAACAAGAATAAGTGTAGAGTCCTCCTTCCCCTCTACTCTGCCCTCATGAGACCACATCTGGAGTATTGTGTTCAGCTCTGGGCTCCTCAGTTCAAGAGGGACAGGGATATACTAGAGAGAGTCCAATGAAGGGCTATGAGGATGATCAGAAGGCTGGAACATTGTTTTATGTGGAAAGGCTGAGAGACCTGGGCGTGTTTAGTCTGGAGAAGACTGAGAAGGGGTCTTATTAATCTCTATAAATATCTGAAGGGTGGATGTCAAGGGACAGTCTCGTTTTAGCAGTGCCCTGTGGTAGGACGAGGAGCAATGATCATAAACTGGAACACAGGAAGTTCCACCCCAGAATGAAGAAACTACCTTTCTATCCCCTTACTATAAGGGTGACGGACCACTGGAACAGCTTTCCCAGAGAGGCTGTGGAGTCTTCTTCTCTAGAAACTTTCAAGACCCGTCTGGACACATTTCTGTGTGACCTGCCCTAGGTGATCCTGCTTGGGAGGGGGGTTGGACTCGATGATCTCCAGAGGTTCCTTCTAACTTGTATGATTACATGAATAGTCCTAGTTAATGTACCTTCTTGGGGTTGGTAGTGTGCCCAAGTGGAGAGAAAGAAGGTACATTAACTAGGACTATTCATGAGAAAGGAATATTTAGCACTTTCCTTACATCTTCATAGTGTGTTATACACACTAAGCTTCATGTTTTCTTATGATGCAGCATCACTTCTTTCTACAGAAAAAGTGCAGTTGATGTTCATCTAAGGCATGAAATAAAATAAGCTTCAAAGGGGATTCAGAATGCAGGCCCCTGTTTGCTCTTTTGTATAAATACCACAGCAACTCAGCCCCAAGTTCTAACATCTTGTCTCCAGCAGCAGCCAGATGGGGAGGGTTACAACAGAGCACAAGAAACAAACAGAGTGATCTTTTCCCTGGTATATCCTCCCTGCATCCACCGATCAGGAACCTGCAGACTGGAAGTTTAGTGTTTCAACATCTCCTGCAAAGGACATCCACAGCAATCCACAGAAGCAGGTGACTGTAAAAGTAAGAATGCAAAGAAAGACATGGAATCAACCAGAGAGTAGCCAGATGNAGGATAGAGTAAGACCTGCAGATCAAGGCATTCTGGGGAAAAAAGTTTGGTTACTACACTCCTATATAGATTAGCAGGGACTAAGGAGAACTGTTTATATCAGTGTTCTGATGACTCTTCTTTCCCTTTGGTTGCAGATTGTTCATCTCAAGTATTTCTGGTTCTAAATGGGAATAGTTGGAGATGTGTGATTAGTGGTCTTCCCCAGGGGTCAGTACTGTGTCCAGTCTTATTCAACATCTTCATCAATGACCTTGGGTGAGGAAGCAGAAGATATCTTCAGCAAGTTTGCTGGTGATATGAAACTGGGAGGACTGGCTGATGTACTGGAAGGCTGTGCAGCCATTCACTGAGATCTGGAAAGACTGGAGAGCTGAGTAGGGGGGAAACCAGGGGGAAAGTTCTAGGGGAACCTAATGAGATTCAACAAGAATAAGTGTAGAGTCCTGCACCCAGGGAGGAATAAAACCATGCACCAGTGCAGATAAGAGGTGGAACTGTTGGAAAGCAGCTCTGTGTAGAAGGACCTTGCAATCCTGATGGACAACAAGTTACCCATGGGACAGTATTGTACCCTTGTGGCCAAGAAGGCCGATAGTATCCTGGGGTGCATTAAGAAGGGTGTCCAGCAGATCAGGAGAAGTTCTCCTTCCCCTCTACTCTGCCCTCATGAGACCACATCTGGAGTATTGTGTCCAGTTCTGGGCTCCCCAGTTCAAGAGGGACAGGGATACACTAGAGAGAGTCCAATGAAGGGCTATGAGGATGATCAGAAGGCTGGAACATTGTTTTATGTGGAAAGGCTGAGAGACCTGGGCGTGTTTAGTCTGGAGAAGACTGAGAAGGGGTCTTATTATTCTCTATAAATATCTGAAGGGTGGATGTCAAGGGACAGTCTCGTTTTAGCAGTGCCCTGTGGTAGAACGAGGAGCAATGATCATAAACTGGAATACAGGAAGTTCCACCCCAGAATGAAGAAACTACCTTTCTATCCCCTTACTATAAGGGTGACGGACCACTGGAACAGGCTTCCCAGAGAGGCTGTGGAGTCTTCTTCTCTAGAAACTTTCAAGACCTGTCTGGACACATTTCTGTGTGACCTGCCCTAGGTGATCCTGCTTGGGAAGGAGGTTGGACTCAATGATCTCCAGAGGTTCCTTCTAGCTTGTATGATTACATGAATAGTCCTAGTTAATGTACCTTCTTGGGGTTGGTAGTGTGCCCAAGTGGAGAGAAAGAAGGAACAGTGGAAGAACATGGAAGAGAAAGGAATATTTAGCACTTTCCTTACATCTTCATAGTGTGTTATACACACTAAGCTTCATGTTTTCTTATGATGCAGCATCACTTCTTTCTACAGAAAAAGTGCAGTTGATGTTCATCTAAGGCATGAAATAAAATAAGCTTCAAAGGGGATTCAGAATGCAGGCCCCTGTTTGCTCTTTTGTATAAATACCACAGCAACTCAGCCCCAAGTTCTAACATCTTGTCTCCAGCAGCAGCCAGATGGGGAGGGTTACAACAGAGCACAAGAAACAAACAGAGAGTGATCTTTTCCCTGGTATATCCTCCCTGCATCCGCCCATCAGGAACCTGCAGACTGGAAGTTTAGTGTTTCAGCATCTCCTGCAAAGGACATCGACAGCAATCCACAGAAGCAGGTGACTGTAAAAGTAAGAATGCAAAGAAAGACATGGAATCAACCAGAGAGTAGCCAGATGATAGGAACTAAATGACACGGATCTTAAAAGAAGGTTTTGCCGTTGTGTGGGCTGAATGTATCCTCTGAACTGCCAGTCTCCCTGTCACCAAGGACAACCTCCTGCCAAACTTTGTCAGGAAGCAATGGATTCTATCCAGACCCTGTGAGTGGCTGAATCACATGTCTATTTGCTTAAACTCTTTAGGGTGAACAGTCTGACAAGAATGCTGAATAACAACCGGAAAACTTCTTCAGATGCCTGTAAATCTTACAGCCAACATCACAGCATCAAAACATTTCTTCTTCCCCATTTCTTTAAAGAAGGTCGTGTTAGCAAGAGAAAACAATCAGACAGAATGTTACTGCAGATATTTAGAACTTTAGGAAGACAATAAAAGCCTGCTGTGAAAAAGTGAAAGAAATTTAAGAACCCAGAAATAAGTAAATAAGTAAAAATGCAAAGGCAGAGGTAAATTGGGTTATTCCTTGGGAGAAAGATAGAGGGCAGACGTGAGTCACTAGAAATCACAACAGTGCTTTTCCCCCATTTAATTCTTTTACTTTCTGCATTAAGGGCTATACTAACCAGAAGACAGAGGCATCAACTTTCCTGGGTTTCACTTGGTGATCCAATGCCGGGATACCACCCATGACAACCCAGCATCCTCAAATTTTGGTACAACTAATGGTTGGGCATTAGGATTCCTGCAAGTCTTAATTAACAGATGCCTTCACAGCATTCAAAAAAAATCTCTATTTATAGGATAAGTATTAGTTTCAAGTTACTCCTGTAGTGACGAGCTTCTCCATCTCATTTCCTTGTGTTTTCTTTGCCTAGCTGTATGTGCTTTAACGAGGGCCTCCTGGTGGTGGAATCTGGTACAGTCAAGCAGGAGAAAAGCGTAATACTTTGCAATGGGGTTAGGATAATAAAGGAAGGGACATCATTAATTGCAGACCACTGAGGCGAAAGGAATTAACTCACTGCTGAAGAAATTATTTGGGCATGGAATTAATTTCAATATTAAAAAAAAAAAGACTATATGTTTTAAACTCTGCCTCATTTAGTCCAGCAGTCAATGTAGCAAGTTTCAAGCTGCAATGATTACAATAAATATTCTCTCTGACACCACAGTAAGCCTCGAGTAAGTCCATTGAATTCACCAGTTAGTGAGGTTTCCCTGTAATTATTGATATAACAGAGAACTAAATAATCCCACAGTGTATATGAAAAAAGACAAGAGAAACACTGTGGAGTTAAAAGCTGCTCTGACACCATCTAAATTATAGATTCTGTATCGCTTGTGAACTAAAAAAGTCAAAGAAGGTGCTCCAAATTAGGCTACCAAGAACAGCTTGAGTCTGTTCCAAAATTTCCACATTGTCATGTGCTACAGCCCAGTTTCCATCCTATCACTCTCTCAGCCTTCCACCAGCATTCTCAAAGATGTGTTCATAAAAAGATACAGTTTCCATACACAGTGACCACAATGTGCAGGTTCGTCACTGTTTAATGAGCTTTTGCAGATCCTAAGGGAGTTATCCTCTAATTATTGTACTGGGGGAGAGAGCATACACCAGGTATTCACTTCCCTGCAAAGCAGCAGGCGCAGAAGGATACACAGTGTTACACCAGAATGCTTCTAACATCATGGAAAATCATAAATCAAAATACTTGTTTGGCAGGAGGATGATGCAATATGTTGAGAGGCAATGCTAGAAACAGCAATGGTTGGCTCTTGTCTCAGCAGCTACCTGATATAAGTGGAGAAATAACCACAAAAAACTACTGCTGTTGTAGCTGGGGAGGTTGGTGCAGCGAGAAAATTCCACAGCATTTTTTTTAGGAAATCAAATCTGGCAAGAAATGAAATTTAGTAAAACCGTGCAGAGGAAGAAAGATTCCTGAAGCAACCCACACCAAAAAAATCAAACACTGAACCTCTTTTTCTTGCTCTCGAACTCCTGGAGTAGCTTTCTGTACTCTCATTCACAAGCTCTGGCAACTGTAAAACTCTTCACATAGATGCTACCATCTGTGCACACAGCAGCTGGGCACACAGAGGTATGCATTCACCTTTCAGGCCAAGGCAGTGGCCTTTTCCTGCTGGCAGAGAAAGAGCCTGTCAGGGATTGTCTCGGATGGAGAATGACTGTGAGACCCCGGATAAACCAGACAGCTTAGTTTTACAATAATTATAATGTATCACTACAATACTAATCCTGCTTAGTGGAAGGACACTTCAAGACCACAACTGTGCTGTAAAATAGAGGTTTCTCCCAGGAAAGTAACCATCACTATCCCTGTGTTACAGGCAGGAAACATCCTGACCAGAGATTCTTAACATTTCTTTCCCTCCCCACCCCCACCTTCAGCAACAAACCCTTGAAGTATCTCTAAAGGAAACATGTGTCTTTGAGCATCACATGGAGATGCTTCTCTCATCTGGAGCTATGGAGTCTTGAGTGTTTGGAAAATCTTCCCTTCCCTCTCTTGTTTCTTTTTTCCTTTTTATTTTCCTTCCCCTTTTCTTTCCTAATTTTTAACTCTCTCTTTGTTTCCCCTTTTTCCTTTCCCTTTCCCTTTTGCTTCCTCATTTCTTCCTACATTTCTTCTTTTCTTCTCCCTTTCCCTTCCCTTCATCCAGCTCTATACTATCAAAACACTCCCTAACACACAGAGACACCCCACTGNTGGCTGGAGAGGTGCTCTCATCTCCCCTCCTCCCCCGCTCCGCCGGTGGAACAGGCTGGCCTAGCCGCCCCCGCACCGTGGGGCTAACCGTACCACTCCGGGGGAGAGGGGGGAGATGGCGGGAGGGAAAAACAGGGCGAAGGGGCCACCCCGGTGGCGGCCCGCGGGGAGGGGGAACGCTCTCTCCGCTTCTTCCCTCCTAACTCCCTCCCCTCAACCCCCCCCTGCCTCTGCCCTGTCACCCTTCCTAACAGGCCGGTGAGGAGAAGCGGGGTCTGCTGTGAGGTGAGAAGCGGGAGAAGGGAGGAAACCCCCTCCCCACCCGGGCCGCCTTCTCGTCTCATCGCCTCGGTGCTTCAGGGGCCGCCCGACCTCGGGGAGCAGGGCCAGGCCCTCGGGTGCACCCCATCCCCCCAGCCATGCCTCTCTTCGGCAACACTTTCAGCCCGAAGAAGACTCCCCCCAGGAAATGCTCCTCTCTCTCCAACCTGCACATGGTGAGTCCTGAGGGGAATGCTTGCTCGGTGGCCGGGGATGGGTGGCTTCTGGTGTGAGCACTTAAAACCTCTTACAAAAACTACCAGCCCTGCCTCTCTGCCCGAGCAGCACCGCTGTTGCAGGTTGCTGGACACCAGATAGGAAGGTAAAAATAAAACAGCTCGGGGCAGGAGCATCACAGAATGGTTTTTGAGTTGGAAGGGGCCTTTAAAAGCCATCTAGTCCAACCCCTTTGCAGTGACATCTTCAACTTCATGAGGCTGCTTAGAGCCCTGACCTACCTGGCCTGGAATGTTCCCAGGGATGGGGCTTCTACCATCTCTCTGGGCAACCTGTTCCAGTATACCACCAACCTTGTAAAAAATGCCTTCTTAATATCTAGTCTAAATCCACGGCCCGTTGTCCTATCATTACCTCACCTGCCCAGAACAGTTTCACCTAAAACTTTTTTCCAATGGTGTTTAAACCCAGGGGGGTGAGTGTATGTTTGGGTGGGCACAGCAGCAAAAAGAGTCAGGCCTCTGCTACATCAGCACGTGGCTAAAGGAGGGTATCAGGCTCCAGGGCCAGTGGGACCAGCAGCTTCCATTGGAACTCTGGTTGCTTAGAAATGGGAGGGCAGGGGGCTGGCTTTGAGTTTCTGTCAAACACCGAGTCTGATCTTCTCCCTGCAGCTGGACAGATCGACCCGTGATGTTGAGCTGGGCCTGGAGTATGGCATCCCCACCATGAACCTGGCAGGACAGAGCCTGAAGTTTGAAAATGGCCAGTGGGTGGCAGGTAGAGCGCAGCTCAGCGTGCTTTGGTCTGAAGTAGCCACGGTTGTCTGACAGTCTGTGTTTTGACCTTTCTCTTTCCTTTCAGAATCAGGACACTTCATGGGGGATCGTAAGGAGATGCAGCGCTTGCGCAAGCGCAACCAGCAGCTAGAGGAGGAAAATAACCTCCTTCGACTGAAGGTGGACATACTGCTGGACATGGTGAGCCTCTGCCCAACCTCCACCTGCCTGCAGTGGCAGAAATGCCCCAGAAAAGGGTGCTGGGTCCAAATCTGTTCTCACTGCATCCCTCTCTGCTTTGCAAGACAGCTGTAATGGCAGAGCAAGTCCGATCTCCTCTGCAAGAAGAGGGGAAGGTCTCCTGCAGCAGAGCTTGGCTGTAGTGAGCACCATGGCTGGGTTAGAGGAGAGTCTCTGAGGGTCTTCCCATTCTGTGTGAAATATGGCATTTTTCTTGCTGCTCTGGCCTCTGCCCTAACTGTGAAACCAAGATACAGCCACCCTTTCTGGTCACAGGAGATGAGAGCTTCCTTCTGCTGTGACAAGTGGTGTGACATCTATTTGATGCATAAACCTGTGAATCCTGAAAGGATTTCCAAGGCCTAAACAACCCAAAATTTAGCCTTACCCAGACACCACAGCTTTCACACTTAAAACCTCAGGATGTTTTCAGTGAAATAGGAGACTTCTCAAGTTGTGCCATAAAATCAGGAAAGCTGCCGAGGCACAAACAGCTGGATGCTTGCTGTTCTGCAATATGAGATGCTTCTCTGGGGGGAGAGCCACCTTGGAGTCCTCTCAGGAGCCTTTGCATCCTGCCATACGTGTCCAAGTGGCTGATCTGGTGTTAGCCCCGGGGGGAGGTTCAAGAAGTATCTCACCCTTCTCATTATCCCATGTGTGTTTCAGCTCTCCGAGACCACAGCTGAGTCCCACCTGATGGAGAAGGAGCTGGAGGAGCTGAAACACCACACTCGGAGGAGGAAATGAAGAAAAAGAGGAGCCTGGAGGCTGGGGGGGGTGGGAAGCCCTGAGCCTCAGCTGGGGCTGGCCAGGGCCTCCTGGCCGTGCCGGTACTGTGTGTAGGTACTTTATTTTATGGGACCATTTTATGGGATTTTATTTTAAGTGACAAGGTGCCTTCAGCATTAGGTGGTGCTGCAGGTGCCAGGTATCAGCTGGCTCGGTGCCATGACCCCGTTAATTAAAGCTGACATCCTTTCTCAGACCGCTTTGCCTTGCCACATTCCCACCCCACAGCCCAGTGCCTGGGCCCCTCTTTCCTAATGCAGCCTGACAGAGGCTGGTGGAGAAGATCTGCCTCCAGGGGGGACCGTTTTGCCTCCCGTGCTTAAAACACGGGGCAACCCCTGCAGTCCCCCCGGATCTGTGGCCCAGGGGGAACCGGTACGGGGCTTGTACAGCGTCACCGCTCGCCTTTGGCCGGCAGGATGCTGGAGCTGATTGTTCTCCGGGGTTTTACATACTATGTACATAAACATTTACATTGAAAACCGGATTCTTCGGCTGTTTATTACGCAAAGGGTCGTGCTGCCAGCGGGGGGGAACCGAGGAGAAGCCGGGGGGTACCGGGGCTCGCGGAGCGAAGCGGCAGGAGCTCCTCCCGGCCGCAAGGAGTCGCTGTCTCCCCTGCAGCTCGCCCCGCCAGTGCCCCGCCCCCTTTCCGGCGGCGCTGCTGCCGCCTTTCCGCTTCCGCGCCGCCCCCTCCGTCCCTGGCTTGTGGTGATGGCGGCCGCTGAGTCCCTCTCTCCGGAGGAGCTGCTGCCCAAAGGCGGCTCGGGCAAAGCCGAGGAGCTGGAGGACGAACTGGAGGAGGAAGAGGACGACGAAGAGGTAGCGGTCGGGGCGGGGGCGGGG
>JAAWXA010000003.1:7094325-7105779 GCA_038090715.1 Florisuga fusca
GGCCGGGCCGGCCGGATCGGGAGGGCAGGGTGACCCCGGCGGGCGGCTCAAGGCCGGTCAGGCCTGAGGCGGTGCGTGTCCCCGTAGCTGGACGAGACGCTGGCGGAGAGGCTGTGGGGGCTGACGGAGATGTTCCCCGAGAGTGTCCGCTCGGCGGCCGGAGCCACTTTCGAGCTCTCGCTGACGGTAGCGCAGAAGATGTACAGGTGAGGAGGCGGCGGGATGGGCCGCGTCGAGTGGGAGACCCTCGGGAGCGTGACCTGGCGGATGCGGGGTGGCTCCGCCCGCTCCCTCTGCGGCTTTGGCCGGGGGTAGCGAAGAGGGGAACGGCGTGGGCTTCGTCATTATTTCTGGCCGGCGCGGGCAAAGACGGCTGGGGAGGGCGGGGGAAGGTGCTGTGGATGGGCCGGCTCGGGGGCGGACCTCGGGGCGGACGCTTTTGTCTGAGGCACGGGAAGAGAACATCTCACGCCTGCAGGCAGCAGCTAAAGCACCGGCTCGTATTCCTAATGTACTTCCTTCTCCCCAGATTCTCCAGGGCAGCTCTGTGGATTGGGACCACCTCCTTCATGATTTTGGTTCTTCCTGTTGTCTTTGAAACTGAAAAACTGCAGATGGAGCAACAGCAGCAGCTGCAGCAGCGACAGGTGAGACGGGAGCACTCCAGCCCTCTCTGCTGGAGGGCTTCCAGGCTCGCCCTCCAGTGTCAGCTTGGGGTGCCCCCACCTCCTCCTGGTTAACAGCTGTTGGAGGAGCCCAGGGAAGAGAAAGAGTTTCATTTGCTATAAATTGTGGTTCATCTCACCAGGAGCTCTGGTTGGATGTTCCAAGGGGATGATCTGCCTGATTCCCAGTAACAAGCCAGTGGCAAACGCCACCCGGCTTTGGCAGGGCCAGAAGGCAGAGCAGGGAGCACACGTGGGCCTAACCCAGCAACACCCAGGCCTGCCCCACATGCCTTTGGTGGGGCTGAGCATTACACTTGGATGTTGTAGCAGGGGAATAACTGATATTGCAACACCTTCTGACATTGCAGCTCATATTGCTGGTACTTCGGGCGTCCTGCCGAGTGTCTGGGGGAGGGGAGGGAGGGGCCGGGCAGCCACACCGTGTCCTCACAGACCCTAAGCTGACCTTTTTACCTTTCAGATCCTCCTTGGACCCAACACGGGGCTCTCAGGGGGAATGCCAGGGCCCCTGCCACCACTGTCAGGAAAAATCTAATTTGTGGGAGCTACCTTGGATTCATATCATGTGGGAAGACCTTGAGATGATGATATGCCGAACTGTTGATTTGTTGGGTCAGGGCATTTTATTTTATTTTATGTTTTTCGGTTATTTGGTTTTTTTTCTGTTTGTTTTTATTTTTGTTTTCCTTTGGGACATTGACCTGTTCATTATGTGGGGGGGGGTTGGCGGGGGTGGGAAAGAATCCCCCCCTCCCTCTGGACTTGACAGTGGCTCCTGTCTGCCTCCTCCCCCTCTGCAGCAGTCTCGATTCTCTCCTTTTACCAATCAGTGCACCATAGCCCCTCACAGACTTGAACTGGGGGGGGAGTTCCTCTTCCAGCCTCCTTGTGCCCACCCCTCCCCAGTCACCCCCCCTGGGGCACAGGGCAGGCGGTGGCCAAACAAAACAAACCCTTACCTGGCTCACTGGGAGCCAAAGGACACTGGTGATAGGAGGAGGGACCTTCCCTGCAGGTAAAGCAAAGGAAGGAGGGGTGCAAGGAGCCGTGGAGATGGGAGAATGCTCTCCGGGAAGATCTGCGTGCAAAAACACTTCCACTGCAGCTCTGGGTGCGTGTGTGTGTGTGTGTGTGTGTGTGTGTGAGGAGTGAGGGAGCAGCAGGCTGGGTTCCAGACGATCACATCTGCACCGGTCCTCTGCCTCGTAAAGTAGAACTGGGGATGCCGGCTGCGTGGTTTTTTGTATTGAATATTAAATAAATCCAACCTGAGCAGTGTGGTTTTAATAGATGTCCTTTAGGAAGGCGCAGTTTTTCCAGAGCTGGTGGTGGCTTTGCGAGTAGAGACCCTTCCCTTTAATGCACAGGGGGACAGACATGGCTTTGCCACCTTCAGGTGGCTGAGGAAGCTCCAGATGGCACATGGGAGTGCTCAGATGCTCCTGCCTCAGCACCACTGACTGGTAATTGAGGTTCATAACTCTCAGAAAAGTTTGTTTTATAACCAAAGAAAAAAAAAAAGTTTATTTTTCCTTTACGTACTTCGTTACAGAACAATTGAGCTGAACATACAGAAGTGATAGGACATTTATATGGAAATAATTTTTTTTTTTCCATTTTTAATATTTGGTTAACCAAAATACATCTCTGTAAACAAACCCAAGACCAGGCTCTAACAAAACCAAACAAGCAAGAAAACAAACAGGGGCTTCCCCCACTCCCAGTCAGTGGGACTGGACAGGCTCTCCTCCCCTTGCCTCCCCGCAGGTGTGATCCTACACCTTCCCTTTACCTGAGCAGCTGGATCACACTGTCACCCCTCCTCCACGGGAAAAGTGCCAACACACAGGGAGTGGAAAGCAGCCCCAAAATATTTTAAAACATCTTTGCATATTGTGCACTGCTCTGTTGGCTTGCAGTTTCCATGCAAACAGGGTTTCTCCAAAGTGCGACTTTAATCAGCATAGAAAACATTGCTGTTGAGATTTATTTTTATTTTTCTTCCCCCTTTTGAAGAAATGGCTTCAAGTCACGAGCAGGACACCTGCAGGCTGCGCATCCTGCCTGTAAAGTGTTTAAAAAGTCCACCAGCTGGTATTGGTCACTGGAATGTATTACGAAATTGGACTTTCTGTAGAAACATTGGGTCTTTAAAACTGAAGTGCAGCTCGCCCTTGGCTGTGGGAGGATGTGCTCAGAAGGCTGCAACACGGTGCTTGCCAGGCATCCGGGGGTGGGTGAACATCATCCCGCGGCTCCTGTTCTCTTAGGAAGGTGTCAGTGTGGTGGCCTCTCAGCTTCGAGCACCCGCTTCGTGCATTTGTGGAGCTCTCGAGAGAAAAATATCAGAGGAAAGGTAGTTGCAGCCCCTCCTTTCACAAGCTCTTAACGCCGGTAATGAGGCTGCCTACATGAAAGAGGGGGATCCTTCAAGCTCCGTCATGTCCCGGAGACTGCAATTGAGTGGAGACCATGCCATGTGGAAAGGAGGGAATTGAGCAGCAGGGCAGCCAGGAAGAGCTGAACAAAAGAGTCTCCAAAATTTAGCGTTTCCTCCTCCTGCCGTGGAAGGCATGACTGAGCTACAGCTCACCCCAGTGACCGGGGATTCCTCTTTGTCTCCGTGTCTAGTTGCTTTTCCCCATGGAAGGGAGGGGAGCAAAAAGCAGTTTGTCTGTCAATGGAATGTTTGTTGGCTAATGCTGTAACAGAGGCTGGTTCAACTACCAGGCCAGGGTCTCTGTAAAGCTCCAAGGCTCTGGTGGGCCCCCTGTATCTCCCACATTATCAACTAGTAACTACAAAAAGGGCAAAAACCTGACAATTAAAAGCTTCCTTCCTCAGCTATTTTTGCTTTGTAACTTTACCTCTTTCTGGGACATTTCACATGGTGTTCATGACTGTGGGCTACACTTCTAGAAAGAGGGAAGTAAAAGGGAGTGAATTCCTCTCTAAATCCCTTAAGTTTTATTCCTGTATCCCAGGAGCCCCTTAATTTCTGGGTGACCATGCAAAAAACCAAACCAGATTCTAAAGAAAAAAAACCAACCAACAAACCCAACGTAGCACAAAGAAACCCAAGCAGACTACTGCCTCTCTCCACTCCAGAAACCTGATACTTCTCAACTGGCCTGCATTTGCTTTTTCCACGTTGCCTTGGCCAGCCACATGCTGCTGAACAACTGCTCAGAACATACGTAAATCCCTGGAGACACTGGGGAAGAATCCTCTAGCTATCCGAAGAATTTCTTGAAAGATGATGATGTTTTTATCCTTGTTTTCTCATTCCTGGCACAAACCATCCCTAAGAAGCAGAGGGGTTTTGCTGAGCACTGTACCATTCCTAGTGTTTGAGTGTCCTGAGAGACCCTTAAGAGTTGCAGCCATCTTCATGACGACTTGTTTTGGAGGAAGTGACTTGGGAGGGCAGTGTCCCACCACACACAGCCTTGACCACCCACCACCCCCAATGTCTTACACTGTTGCCCTATTGCACCAAGGAAGGAAGAGAAGAGTCTCAGGAAGGAAGTTCCAGGTGAGGGGAGTCAGGGCACCGTTATCCGGGTTTCAGAATGTCGGAGTTCAGTAAAGGGGAAGAACTGTCCTGGGAGGGCAGAGTTGGTCTGGGTCACACATCAGCTCTCCAGCTCTGACGTGCTTCCACCTCCTCTGGCACCACCAGCAGGAGTTCACAGTTCTTTCCTCTCAGCTGTTGTTTCAAAAATTTCCTATTGTGAAGAGAAACAGAAATAAGGGCTACTGAATGTAGAACTTTGTGGTCTTCTACTGTAAGTAAATGCAACTAACCCAGCAAATGTGACAAGAAATGGCTGGAAAACCTACACATGCCATCTTTAGTTATTTTCTGACAAAAAAAAAAAAAACAAAACAAAACCCCACCACCCAGAACAATTAAACTTGATTCAACTTGCTCTATCCCAGCAAGTTACTGCAGAATCAGATGAATATGATTTTAACCTCAGCAGAGACATCCATGGAGATACCACTGTGCGGTTTTCCAAGGTGGCAAATACAAAATTAAAACCCAGTTCAGTTTCTTTGGACTCCAGGATCAAGAATCCCACCATATTCTAAAAGAATTCCAACAAATCAGGAACACTTTTGGAAAAAAACCCCCATCATTGGGATGTCCTTATGGCAGGTTGTAGATGCAGTCTGGTCATTTGACATGGCTCTGCAGCCCCTTTCTGCCCATAAGCTTTTTCTAATACCAAACTCTGATTAACTCCAGTAACTATGAAATCAATGCTTCCTCTGCTATCTTTCAGCCCAGATTTTCAAAATTCCTTATACTGGAAGCCCTCAGCTATGGCTGAAGATCATATCCAGGATAAAATCCACCAGAAGCTCTGCTCAGTAGTTCCAGAACTGCATTAGTTTATTCCAGATCACAAAAGGCTGACATTGACTTAAGCAAGACTTTAACAGCATGGTAGACACTGCAAATACTGCTCATGTGTAATCCCCATCTCACTACAAGCTGAGGCAACAAAGCTGCTAGCAGGCTTTAGAACAGGATGGAGCAGAAGCTGAACAGCAGCTAAGAGCAGGTGAGACTTTACAAAGTAATTACACTAAGCATCTTGTGTTACAATTGAAGAAGGGAGTCAAGCGAGAAGCACCGCGTACACTTACGTAGGCGAGTGACTCCCAGCAAGCAACTTTCACTGTTGTCAGGAATAAGGCTGCACTTCCCATCTGGGAAAGCCTTTTGCTGGGAACATGCACACAGAGATCACTACTGAAGGGGCAAAGAGATACTGATACTCTCACATCAGAGGAGAAGGTGAGGCAGAGCACACCTGGTTGCAATTGTCACTGACATTAGACTCAGCCTTCATGTTCATCATTGGTGACAGAGCCAGCCATGTAAGGCAAAATTCAGGCTTCTGAGCTTAGAGGGGTCACCCCAAGAAAAAGGATTTTCCTAGTTTCCCACAAACAGGGCATAAATCTAAGCAGAGACACAAGAACTTTATTGCTACTTCAGTAGCAATCTTTGCTACAGAAGGTCAACGCCAGTTTCAACAGCTAACTACAGGTTCCCCACCTTCAATGAGGAAGGGTTTGCAGAGGAACAGGATACAAAAAGAAATCCTACCTGAGCTCACTTTCACCTCCAATCCACTCGGGCACCTTGAGTTTGGAGTCGAGGTTGTAGTAGGTGCCTCCCACCTCCCGGACGCAGATCCAGTGCTGTCGCTTGAGGGGGAGCTTCAAGGGGCCCCAGCAAAGGCTGGAGGGCAGGTTCATGATGAAGCCCATCACATTAGACAGGGCAATGACATTAACATCCCTGAAAGAACACACAAAGCAAGAAAGCAATAAAGCTGTGTTCTGTCTCTTTTCATCTCTTTCTCATTTTTACAAGCAGCTTCCATCTCTGGCATTACACGACTTCTCGGTACCTGCGCTTGTCCCACCAAACCGCCTCGTAGCCTTTGGTCTGCAGTGCTGCCATGATCACATTAACATCATAGTTCCCATTTCCCAGCATGCTCTTCTTGTGGGGCGTCACCATGGTGTTGGGGGACAGCCTGCAAACAGAACAGGAGGCTGCTCTAGACAGCATTTGCAGAACCTGCATTCCACGGCTCTGCTTCTACCGTGGAAGCCCATTTTCAGGTGTTTTGTCTTTAAACACAAGAGGTCTCTTGCAATCCAAAGCATTCCACGATTCTATTCCACTCCCCCCTGGACTCAACAAAGGGACTGAGAAGCTGAAATAATGCATTAAAAATACTTTTGATGTAAAAAGCCTCCAAAGATCCTAGCTTTGATGTGAAAGAGACTGCAAAACAGGAAGCTCTTTCCCCCCAGACACACCTTGAACTGGTACTTCTAAAGGGTGTTTCAGTCATTTTTTCCCACAATTCATGGTTGGAGTAAATGCCATTTTACCATTTAGAACAACAGCTATCACAGTTTCAAGAGTTCAGCAGACAATACCAGTCTTGAAGTCGAGACAGCAAGAGGCAGGCAGGTTGTCTGCAAAAAAGGTTTTTCTCCCCCAATTCCCTTACCCCAGGGTGGATGAAAAAAGTATTGAGACACAAAGCTGAGAAGATATTGGGCTTGGGAGCTTTCTAAAGCACTGTCATTGCTAAGATGAAAAAGATAAATCTGTTTCTGTAGATAACTAAGCAGCTAACCTTGTTTCAAACAAATCTCTTTAGCTTGAGTTCATAAGCTTGCCTAGACTTCACTTGGATTACTACAGCGTTTAAAAATCCAGAATTGCAGTCCATCATGTTACACACAAAACCATAAGACAGTCTTGACACAAACGCAGATAATGGATATGAGGTGTAAAATATGAGCACACGCAGCAAAAGAACCCAGACAGACACTTTTATTGTTTTATAGTCCCCCCACAAGAAATCTAGTAAGGAGGGGAAAAAAACCAAGGGGGTGAATTATTATGAAGATGACAGATGTTGAAGATGACAGGCTTCAACAACTGGAAGAGCAAGCACAGGGGGAAACTGGGAGCAGAGAAGAGCAAGGTCATGCAACGACAATCCAAAGACAGTCAAGCCTGGGAGCAGTTCTGTTGATGAGTTGCTCTTTTGATCGGGAAGGGCTGGGTTAGTACTGCTGGCTCGGAGTTCAGATGTTTCATATCCATGTTTCACCTGCCCCTCCCTCAACTGCATTCCCCAAAACTCCCGATGTTTCTGCATGTTTCTTCCTCAGCCTTTAGCGCAGCTCAAGTTCTGCAGACACATTTCATCCAATGAAAATCCCTCAGCCCTTCTGCATCCCTCCTCTCGACAACATGAGGCACTTGACCAGCAGAAGCAAGCAATGGATTGAGTAAGGAGTTTCAGACCAACCGAAGCCAGAGTGGCTACGGACAGGTAGCTGTTAGTTTTACATCAGCTGTTAGTTTTCTTGCAGTGCAGCAGACTACAACGGAACAAGCTACAGAAGGGTGAAGAGTCCAAAACAACACGGTAATAGGAGAAGCTATTAATACTGCTGATGGACAGTTACAGGAGAGACAGTGACGCTTTCAGAGAATCATCATTTCCAGCCTCCAAAGCTCTGCTGTATTCCACTCACAGAGATATGACTGTAGCTTGTCACAGCTCTTCCAGCATCTCCGTAAAGCAAGACTACTTGGCTACACTTCCTCAAGATCACTGCATCAACCTATTAACTCTTTTGAGTGTCAGGGAGACAACAGCCTCACAATTAACAGAGAGCACCCTCTGGGTTGCAGAATCACTCTCTTTTGGCACTCTTTTCCAGAGAGAAGCTGAAAGAACACATTTATCTGTGCTCCTTCCTGTAACTTTCAGAGTCCTAAGAATTAGTTTAAGTGGGCAGCAGAAGTGACACACTCAAAGAACTGGTACCTCATGAACAAACTTTCATCTCTACCCAAGAATCATCTCTACTCACACACACTTAAGTAGGGTGTTAAGTTAGGGTCCACAATCCTCAGCTGAAGGACTCTGTCCTGATAGGTAATTAAATTGCCAGCCCAAAGGTATTTTTGTTTTACCTAGGCACTAAGCTAAAGAAGACTGACAAAGCTGGACAGAAATCCAGGTAGTAATCCTCCAAAGCTTTCTAAGTCAGAAACTTTCACCAACATGCTTGTCTTGACACAATGGGCTCCAAGGTGCCTCTACACAGCTGTCTTTCCTAATCAGGTTTCAATACACAGACTCCAGTGAAGCGAAGAGACTTTGTTTGCACCTCCACAAAACATTTGGAACATGCAATCTTACTTCCTGCAACAAAAGCCAGAGAAACATCAAAAAAGGTATTTCTTGTGTTAAAGGAAAGGAGAGAAGAGTGACAACAAAACCAGAGATTAGACCAAGTTTTGGCACACACTTGAGGTGATAATCATCAGACTACCCTGGCCTTACGCAAGGGGATGCAGCAAAAGGCAAACTAATGATTAAGCAATGTGGTTCAATCATTCGTCAAGGGATCTGGTAAAAGCTAAAGAAAGCTTAAGCTTATTTGTGATTTTGTTACCTTGTCAACAGCGAGTTTAAAAATCACACCTTGAAACATTTCTGTAGCTTATTAAAATATCCACCAGTCCTTTATCAACACACAGAATACACCTAGACACAGGAAAGACATATGGAATAGTAATGTATAAAGGACAACTAACCCCACACCTCTTCAAGGCAAGTCAAAGAGCTAGACTCAAGTAGTAACCCAACTGACATGCAAAGGCACTGGAAATTCTTAAGCATAGCTCATCCATTTCCCAGAGGAATTTCCACATGTATTTCCACAAGGAGGTGAACCAATCTGTGTATCTTGATTGAAATATGAGGATGGAACAATACCAGTTGGAATCAAAGACAAATTCTCCCTCCTAAGACAAGATTAACATTCCAGCCCTTTGAGAGGTTTCACTCTGCACACTAATTCTCCCTCACCAAAACCAATGAAAGCCAACTAATTAGATCATCACACTCCTTCTACCACATGAACTGCCTTTGTTTGCTTCAGGCCAATAGCAATCCATCTGTGATTAAGATTCTGACAGTTGCTGCTCTGAAACAAAACCACAGTGTCTCTTCTACACTGGACAAAGAGTGCCTTGAACCTGCAGTGGTACAGATCCACTTGAACAACAATTTTATTTATCATAAACAGCATTTAAATACAGTATTTGCTGTATTCCATCATAACTTTTTTTTTTTTTGCTAGAGCCAAGCACCATCACCATAAATATGCTGGTTTCCAGGCCAGCAACAGGCATATAGCTCCCCGCTCATCAGCACAGGGTACCTCCACCCCCTTATCCAACAGCACCTGTGCAACCCCTGCCACGAGGCATGATTGCCTACCTGTCACAAGCACAAGATGCTGTTACAAGCAGTTGACAAGCATCACTTACACGTTTACATCTGTATATTGAGTATCAGAGTAACCCTCTTTTCCTATTTGATTACTTAGCTTCAGCAATGAAAGGTCACCAGAATTTTCAAAGGCACAAAACGGAGAATTTCCACAAAGCATTGAAACAATATAAAATAAACACTGAGGAAAATATGAGCTATTGTAGAGGCCACGTTAATAATTTACATTTATCCCAGTAAAACTCAAAAACATACTTATTATGTGAAGCTTCTGGGAAACATTTAGCAATGCTACAGAATATGGGGATCTAGCTACCAAAATTAAATCCAGTTTGAGAGAGCACAAAGGGTCTTGGTGCATGGGAAAAAAACCCATAATATTTGAAAAAATTCACTTAACCAATTGAACAAGGAGTCATTCACTTGGCAAAGCTCCTAATTTCAAAAAAGCTTAGAAGTGTTGCAGTACTAAATCAGAAAGTTTTTATGACGACCCATTTAGTCATTCCTTCTATCTTCACTCTCCTGAGGCAATCCCAAAATCCATTATTAACATCAAGATAACATTTCCACATAAGGCAGGGTCAAAAATACAGAAGATGGGTAGAAGATGCATTAAGTGGGTGGGGGAGAAGGCAGCAGTCCAACCACATGACAGCATCTGCAATGAAGCCCTTGGACACAGAACTGGCGGCCAGAATAGTTAAAGAAAGCAGCAAAAAGATAATTTTCTGGGGGAAAAAAAACAGGGAGAACGATTTTAAAGGAAAGTTACACTCAGTTCAAAGCAGTGGCATACTCTGAACATCCTTTGCTCTATTTTTCCCCTCAAATGAGATCTGAAAATTCCTCTGAGCCATAGAGGACAAGGAGAAGCTAATGCCAGCACAGAGAGTATCCTACCTCTGAAAAATCTCCTGTAGAGTTTCCCTAGTGAAGGCGTTGCTGTCCTGGAAGACATTGTTGAGGGCATGGAGGGCACACAGTTCCCTACGCTGCTTCTCATGGTAAATATGCAGTGGTGGTAGCTGGAGTGGCTCTGGTGATTCCGATTTGGTCTTGTCACCTTTCCATGGCACACAACTCATTTTCGCATAGGGTGGACGGAGAGTAGGTGGTGAGAAAGGCAGGAGGCTGAAGTTTCTTCCTCCACAGTCACAACAGCAGCCCACTGCCCTGTTCTTTTGCAGGCTAGCACTGCTTCCAGCTCACAAACCCTCCTCTTGTGTTTCAGTTTACTCAGTAATTGCCTCTGATGGCTGGTTTTAAAAACCACATAAAGATCTGCAACATATTTTCCCTCCTTCCTCCCATACCCCATAAAATGTAATGCTTTCCCCTGCCCACCCAGAAAAAAAAAAAAATAGTCAAAAGATATGAATCCACTTAGTGTCAAGGTAACTGCTGGAATTTATCACATCGCTCCTTTTCTTCCATCTCCTTGGGTCTCTAGTGCCACTAAAAAGGTACCCAGAGCAGGTAACAAAAAAAATCTCCCCCCTCTGACCGGAGTGCCAAACCGGAGAAGACGAAGCTTCTGGTGCTGCCTGTGGGAGCACCGAGTGGTTAAGGACTTATCAGCTGCATTCCTCCATTCCTTCGGGAATGACTGAATCCAGGCAAGAAGATGCCAACAGCTTGGCAAAGGAAACCGCTCCTTGCTAGGCCACAAAAAAAAAAAAAACCAACACCCAGCTCCAGGCTCCGGGGAAGGCAATTCCTCACAAGTGACCCTGCACTCCGGTAAAGGGAAGTCTCCGTTAGCGACAAGAAGCAGCAGCACAAAACCCGTGAGGGGCGAGGGGAGGGCAGGCAGCGGCAGGCGGGACCAGCCCCAAGGCCTGCTCCTCACCTTCCCAGCCCCGCACACCCCCACCCCAACCCGGGGCAACGGAAGGTGAGGAGCA